>JARJIL010000009.1:49817458-51067146 GCA_038502395.1 Dittrichia graveolens | reverse complement strand
GAGAATACATACTGTAGGTTTTTGTGATCCATACAAATAACACACTTTGTACCATAAAGATAATGTCGCCATAACTTTAATGCAAAAACCACAGCTGCCAGTTCCAAATCATGGGTTGGATAATTCTTCTCATTAGGTTTCAACTGACGAGAAGCATAAGCAATAACTCTATCCCGATGCATCAACACGTATCCCAACCCTGCCAGAGAAGCATCACAATAAACAATGAAGTCATCTAACCCATCCGGTAACGCAAGTATAGGAGCCTGACATAAAAGTTGTTTCAGTGTCTGAAAAGCCCTCTCCTGTTCATCATTCCACTTAAATGGAACTTCCTTGCGAGTTAACTTAGTCATGGGATTCGCAATTTTAGAAAAATCTCGGATAAACCGTCTGTAATATCCTGCCAATCCGAAGAAGCTTTAATTTCAGAAGGAGACTTCGGAGCCTCCCAATTCATCACAACTTCAATCTTTGCCGGATCCACCTTGACTCCATCACTGCAAATTACATGCCCCAGAAAGTGAACTTCTCGCATCTAGAATTCACACTTTGAGTACTTGGCATACAATTTCTCTCGTTTCAAGGTTTTAAAAACTTGTCTCAAATGAATCTCGTGATCAGCTTCGGATTTAGAATAAACCAAAATGTCGTTGATAAATACTATCACAGATTTATCTAGAAACGGTCGAAAAACCCGGTTCATCAAATCCATAAACACTTCAGGTGCATTAGTCAAACCGAATGGCATGACTAAGAATTCATAATGACCATACCTGGTACGGAAAGCTGTCTTGGCAATATCTTTGTCAGAAACTCGTACCTGGTGATAACCCTATCTCAAATCAATTTTAGAGAAATACGAAGCACCTTGCAACTGATCAAATAAATCATCAATTCTGGGCAGAGGGTATTTATTCTTTACCGTCCTCTTATTTAGTTCCTTGTAATCAATACACATCCGTAGCGTGCCATCTTTCTTTTTCACAAACAAAACCGGTGCACCCCACGGTGAAGAACTCGGACGAATAAAACCCAGATCCAAAAGATCCTGAATCTGTGTCATCATCTCCCTAATCTCAGAAGGAGCCAACCTATAAGGAGATCTAGCCACTGGATTCGAACCTGGTATTAAATCAATCTTATACTCTACCTCTCGAACGGGAGGTAGCCCAGGTAACTCATCCGGAAACACTTCAGGAAAATCTGATACGACTCGCACATCAGTAACTGCCCGCTTTTCCTTCCTAGCATCAATAGCATATGCTAGAAAACACTCGCATCCCTTACTCAAGGATTTCTTAGCCTTCAACATAGAAATGATAGGAAACGTAGACCTGTTCCTTTCCCCTCGAGCCACCACATGCGACCCATCAGATAACGGAAAAGAAATCAATTTCCTATGACATTTAATGCTCGCCTTGTGCTTACTCAGCCAATCCATCCCTAAAACCGCATCAAACCCTGCTATTGGCATCAATAGGAACGATACTGGAAAGCACTTACCATCAATATCTATCTCAGCTCCAGTCACAATACTTGTAACAGGAACTATCTTACCATCTGCTACTTCTATCTCAATCGGAACAGAAATAACAGTAGCAGGTAATTTCAACTTTTCACAAAAAGTCACAGAAATAAATGAGTGATTCGCTCCAGAATCAAATAACACACGTGCAGGTAGGGAGTTTATAAGAAACGTACCGGTGATAACATAATCAGTAGCAGTAGCATCGTCTACTGTCATCCGGAACACCCTACCCTCCGGTGTCGGAGGATTCTTTCTTTTCTGTGCTCCCGATGATGATCCCCCAACATCCCCTGCCCCCGTCCCTGTCCCGGCTCCTCTCCCAATAGGGAAATCACCAGTCATGTGCCCTTCTTTCAAACAGTTCCAACAAACGTTGTGGGGAAACCTGCAATCCTTTGTTTCATGCCCATGCGCACCACAATGCAAACAACGCATGGTATAGGCAGTACACTGCCCAGTGTGACTGGATTTGCATCGGGTACACCATTGAGACTTCATGTTTGTACCCCCCGTAGTCGGCTTCCGACTCTGGTTACCCTGAAAAGAATTGCCCTGCCATTTCTTCTTTTGTTGACCACCTGCCTGGTCATACTTCGGCTTCTGCGCAGCCGCCTCATCTTTATTCTGTTTATCCCGGGTTTGAATGTCTCCCTCAGTAGACTTTGCCAAGGTGAAGGCCTGAGACAATGTTCCAGCCAGTCGAGCTGTACTCCTGTACTCCGGTAACAAAGCTCCTATGAAATGCTGAACCTGCATAGATTCATCCGGTACCCACTGAGTCACAAACCTCAGCTTTGAGTTAAACTGTTCAATTAATTCATCAACCGTCATCCTCCTGGTCATTTTCAATTCCATAAACTCCTGCCTTATCTTATTCAGTTCAAAGGCATTGCAATACTGCTCACACAGTTTATCCCGGAATTGGTTCCATGTTATCGAATCCATTTGAGCTCTCGTTAAATGGGTGGTAATGGAATCCCACCAAACCATAGCCTTGCCTTTGAGCATCCGGGTGGCAAAGCAAACTCTCATCTCCTCCTCACAGTTACAGGCATCCAAAATCCTCCATGTATCTCTTAACCAGTTCAAAGTCACGTTAGGATCCGTGCTGCCATGGTACTCGTCTGGTTTACAATCTAGAAACTGCTTGTAGGTGCATGGCTGTCTAAATCCCATAGTCTGTGGATATCCCATAAACGGATAAGAATAAGATCCTTGAGGTATCGATCCCTGTGGATAAGACCCTTGTGAAACAGATCCATGCGGATAAGACCCCTGAGGAAATAACGGATAGTAGAAAGGTTGAGTCATCGGTTGTGTAAACGGTGGTATCGGCATTGACATCGGAGGAACCTCTGCCAATGTAGTTACTGATGGAAAGATAGGAGGTATCGCAACCGTAGTTGATGTCACATTAGCAACCGGGGGTTGAACTATAGGAACTTGTCTTTGTTGCTCTAGTTCCTTTCGCAAGTCTTGCAGTTGGCCCTCCAACTGAAATATGTACTCATCTCTTTCATCCCCAGCGGTACCAGATGTACTGGCATTAAGAAATGTTTCCACTATAGTAGTAGGGACTTCAGCAGAAGACAGGACAATAGGGGCAGTAGTCGAGTGATCACGATCAGCCATTGTTATGTGTAACAATCACATCACCTCACGATTTATTAGATAAATCCGTTCGTACATAACATACTAAGTACACTCCAATTCACCCCAATCCCACACCCAAGGAGAAATCGACCAACCACGGGCCAGGATTCGGGAATGTAACACTTCCACTGTGCCTACACTTCCAAATCAAGGTTCTCATACCAAACTTGTAACATCGTATTTTTAACCCAAAAATTTTCATTTTCATAATCATAGTGGAAGCGAATTAAAAAACCAAAGTGTTTACAACTGTACAAACACAATTGTTTAAATATCAGTATTACAAAAGACGTCTCGTCGCAAAATAACATATATCAGAGTCCTATGTGATTACTCCCCAAGCTAATCACTCTCAGCCGAGCCGCTGACTTACCAAAACCTGTAAAAAGAGTGAGAGGTGGGGGATTATCACAAAGCTAAGTGAATGGAATCAAACCACAACAGATATATCAGCAAATAACCGCATCAATATCAAAAACACATAACAGATAATCGTGCCTCGGGAAGACCGGCGGTTCTGCAGGAACCTTCAACCGATGCCGACCAAAGCAAAGGTTTACCGATAGTTCATTTGCTATTCTCACACAGTATTACCTTAAGTTGCAACAAATGCATCAAAAGATCCCAATACTGATTAGTGGATAGCAAACAAACCCAGCCCATATGCCTAGCCGAAGCTGACTTCCCAACCTGATGTATACATATCAATGACGCACAATTAATTAACAATCAACAGTTAATCAATTATCAGATAAAGAGTCTATCCCCGCGTCAAACCAATAAGAGTTGCAACCCAAGCCAGTTACAACTAATAACATCTGTGAGTAAACGTCCACTCACCTCTTGCTTTCAGTTACTCCACTCAATGATCTTATATTACTTAGCCTTGCTTGTTCCTAAGAACACAACAAACTGAAATCAGTAATCATTCATAAATATATGTCAAACACATAAATTTATATCCTGTTAATCAAACATAAGCATGTATGATTCACATATGTATAAACACACATCACATAGCATTAAACAATGCAACATACAAATAATTCCACAAAACCCTCGGACGCGTCGCGTCCAAGGCCCCGACGCGTCGCGTCTCCCCCAAGTATCAGATTTCACAAATCCGAATCCCACAATCGGATTTCCAATCCCGGACCTCAGGTCTCGGATTTCAACTATCGGATTTGACTTGTAGGATTGCTAGTTTCGAATTTTGGATCTCGGATTGCACCATCGGATTTCCACTCGGATTTATCCAAGAATCCGATTGTTTTGAAGAACGTGTTGCGTCCAAAGGAGAAACGCGTCGCGTTTCTCGCATACCTGCATCATCTTTTTCATTTTGCCAGCCGACTCCATCATTCCAAATCCGATTCAAACACTCCAAATCCATTATGAACACTTCTAAAACATGTATAAACACCTCAAATCCTTTTTATCATGGCAATTCATACAAAACCCACCAAGCAAGTTTACTTCTAAACTTCTACCATGGTGTATTCATGTTCTTAGCATATCTTTACAAACAAAACATACCACAATGATCATAATCATGCATTGAACATTATCATACCTTTGGTTTGAATTAACACACGACAAATCAAAACTTCCAAATTTCAAGTAACCTTGCTTCCTGGCCTTTTTCTCTCAAAACACACACAAAAACCTACTGTCGGTTTTCAAGATATGATGCAATATTTAGAAGTTACTTCAATAAGACCCACGTATGACTTTTCTCAAAACCATAAGCATGAGGTGTCATATGATACTTAATATCATAATATACAAACATGCATATTAACCCATATATGCATATATAACCGTACACATATATATTCTAAACATATATCTTCATATATTCCTTTAATTAATCAACAATTAATTAAAACCATATAAACTAGTAATAATAAGTAATTAATCAAGTACTAATCACAAGTTATCATGCCAAAGTCATCTAAACTACTAGGCCCAATCTGAGGATATTACTTTCCAAGAATTCCGAGCTAGAGATGGAGAGCTACCGCAAGACACCTATAGTCACTTTTGCAGACTATTGAACGAAATGAGAAACCATGGTGTAACAAACACCGATCTAGACATCAATGTCAAGTGGATTAATGCCCTAGGTCCGGAATAGCAGGAGCACGTGAGTCTGTACAAACATATAAACCGCAACCTTAAGGCTGTCTCTCACCACTGCATAGACGAAGACCTGAATCAATTTCAGGATAAACTCGCTACTATGAAACCATTTCTTGATCCCATTACCCTGGTAGCTGAAAGAAAAACTCAAGACCACTCCAGAGCAGCTAAGGGTAAACAGGTTATTGTTGAATCTGACACATTTGAAGGGGAGACTGAAGCTTGTGATATGGAGGAAGTAATGAAAGCAATGTCACTCATATCCAGGGCATATCAAAACTGGTTTGGTAAGACAAACAATAGACAGAGGTTCATGTGTGGGTCAAGGAGAAAGGACGGTTTTACTGACGAAAAGAAGCGGTTCAAGAAGCCAGAGGAAGCTCAGGAAGAGGAGAAGAAGTGTTACAATTGCCGTAGAACTGGGCATTACATTCAAGATTGTCGGAAACCATCGACAAAAGATGCCAAGCACTACAAAACTAAGCTGCGGTTGTCAAGGATGAAGGCTAGCGGGAGATCCATGATGGTTCTGGAAGACCATTTCCTAACTGATATCGACAACACAGGCGAGGATGACACAACTCAAGCACATTTCTGTCTGATGGCTCGGGATATAGGTTCCTCAAGTGGTAATGACGGTGAGGAAGCAGAGGTTGACGAGTTTGAGGATGCTGAGAATGAGGAAGAGGCTTCCCACAAGAAGGTAAGTGTTGAACATGCTCAAACCTTGGTTGATCATATTGAGAGACAAAACTGAAAAATCACAAAATTAGAAACAAAACTCAGAATTCAACCACATTCTAATTTAGATGAACTTCAACAGATATTAACCGCTAAAGAAACTGAATTAATTACTTTAAGAAACGAAAATGAAGTAATTGTTCATGATCTAAAAGCAGCCAAAGTATCCGTAGAAGAAGATTTTAAATACCTACAAAAAGAGAGATGTCAACCTTTTTCCAAAATAAAAAGTCTTGAAGATTTATTAATCAAAAGAGACCAAACTACACAAACCATTTTCTTAAAGAAACCTAAAGATAAAAGATTTTCCAAATGACATACGAGAGTCTAGGTTTTGTTAATCTGCACATTAGTGATAATATTAGTACTAAACAACCGTATAACTTTGAAAGCATTAATCTAGGATTAATAGCAAGAATGGTATTTGTTGGGCAAGCAGAAGAACTCGAGGAAGAAGCTATCAGAAGACAAATCTCAAACAAAGCATCAACGTCATATCACTAAGAAAGTTTAATCAATCATATGAAACAACCAAATGTGTACCACTCATTTCAAATGATTACTTTTAGAGTTACACTCAAATAGAGATGGAATCAATGCCTAATTTTTCTAACACTCAAACAAAACCGCGTGTGTATATTCCTCACATGGAATTACAATGACGAATTGAACTGGTTGAAACTGAACTTTCAATAAATCAATCAACCTGTAATACCCAAGTTTCGGAATTTCTGTAATTAGTAACATTTCGACTTAACGCGTTTTGGTATTGCCTAATTGAGATTAGGAGGTGTTTAGAAACTTGGGGGACTTGTGTTGTAATTTCTGGAACTAGGAAAGTTCAGGGGCCTTTTGTGCCAATTTCCAAAGTTGTATATATATATATGTGTGTATTTGACTTTGATGAGTGAAAGAACTCATTTTCTTCATTTGTTGCAAACGAGAGAGAGATAGAGCAGAGTATTCTTTGAGTTTTAAGCAAGGAAAAGCAGAGGACAAGTGATCTTCATCTGATTCTAGAGTATACAAGTTGAGGTAAGCTCTCTTTGCTAGTTGTTCTTGGTGTTCTAGTGGGTTTTAAGGTGATTCAATGGTGAATCAAGATTAAAGTATGTTATGGTTGTTTTTATTGGGTTTTATGTTGTTTGGGGTGTAGGAAAACACTCCAGTAGTGTTCTTACGAATTGTTAGTAGGAGTTTTTGAGGTTTTAATCGAGTATACAGCAGACAGTCGGCGAACTGGAGTTGTAAGTAGAAAGGCACAGGCGTGCCTTTGAGGGGTACGACCGTACCTCATGGCCGTGACCGCCTCTGTTCTTGAGGTCCAGGCGTACCTAAGCACGGGCGTACCTGAGTAGGGTACGGGCGTGCCTGGGTCCGGTTCAGGGTGTGCTTGACCTGGTACGCCCATGCTTGTTAGGGCCTGCCTTTGGGCCTTGGGGCACGGGCGTGCCCTGCCCCTGGTCAGTTTGTTTAAGTGCTGATTCGAGAGTATCTTGATACTATAATTGTATATGATTGTAGAGATTACTATCTGAAGTATTCTGAGTTTGCGTGATATATCTCTTTGTGATATTTATTGCTGAGGTGAGTTTTCTAAACTCTGATTCATATCTGTGATATGTGTGTGGTACATTGCAATGTGATATATTATTGATCAGAGGATCACCAGAGAGAGAGCTGTAGCACACTGCTTTGTGCAGTAGTTGCTACGGGCAGCATTTTAGCCTTCTTGGCGGATGCTAAGATGGTGCAGTACTGTATCTATAAGACTTGTTGTGGCATTTGTATATGTGTATGCGCATGCTTATATGATTTACAGTTTAGTTTTCTCATTAAGCCTTGTGGCTTATCAGATATTGCTTACTGTTGTTTTGCAGGGCGTGATTCCTCCAAGGGCAAGGCCCCAGTTTGACAGAGATTGTGATTTTGGAGTAAATCTGTATTTTAAAACTTAACGCCCGGTGAATTTTGTTAAACAACTCTTTGTTGTAAATATTTAGTACTACTTTTGTAACTGAACTAGAGGGTTCAGTGTTAACTAGCTTCAGCTTTGTGTAAACTTCTTTTTATTCTAAAATACTTCTAATATCAGAGTTTTATTTTATTTAAGATTTTGGGGCGTTACAACTTGGTATCAGAGCCAAGGTTTGAGAGATCTGGAGGTGTGTTATGCATCGTCTGGACTTAAACCATGGTTCTGAGGATTTTTAAGTCAAACTAGAGGCTTGCAGCTTGATGGAGGTACAGAGTGTTGCATTGAGAATATGCTAACTGTTTATGTTTCTATTTGTGGTATAGAGATACCTGAGATATTAATGATGTTAGTTTCAGATACGTGATGCTTTATGTGATATGATATGCTAGTGATACATGGCTTAAGCCTGTGAATCGGGACTTTTTGTGATAAAGTTAAGATCGAACGTGTGTAGTGTGTTATGGATAATATAAGGGCCCATATTATTACAGACACATGATACATATTAGAACTTGATGGAATCATAAGGAATCTTGTGAATCGGGTGAGGGGTACTTGTAAGAGGTAGTGCACTTGAGATTATAGATGCCTTAGTATGTATAGAACTACTTTGGGTCTGAGGATAAGTGTACTGAGATATTGTTTGTACTTGAGATTTGTTGATATAGATGATGGTGTGGTAAAGCTACCTTTTGTCTTAATGCTTTATCTATGCTATAAGGATGGTGAATACTAGAGGGTAACGAGCTATGGATCGTCTTGAGGGTGGTCCTAGTAATATACGAGAGGGGGTAGACACCAGTGCAAGTGGTAGGAGGAGGCCATCTGTGGCCCATAATACTCAAGTGGATGAGACACCAGAGTTAAATCAGGGGTTCGCTGAAACCCAACCTAGAGTGACTGTTGCTGAGGAAATCGGCAAAGCTTTAGAGAAAGCCATACTGTTTATTATTACCCAAGTGGTAGACCATCTGAAGGAAAGTACAGGGGAAGTTGTACGACAGGAAGTGGCAGCTGCGTTAGCTGGGAGGGAGGAAAGAGTTAATCCTCAACTGCAAGTGATTGTCAGAGATGCACCGAAAGGGTGTACTTTCAGAGATTTTGCTGCGTGCCAGCCACCGTTGTTTAATGGATCTACCGATCCGATTGTGAGTCAGAGGTGGATATCAGAGTTAGGGGGAGCATTTCACGCTTGTTCGTGTGCTCCGAAAAACAAAGTGAGGTTTGCTACAAACCAATTGAGGGGTGCCGCCAAAGATTGGTGGGATAGAAAAGAAGATGAGGGGTGAGACTCAGATCGAGGCCATGACTTGGGCGGAGTTTAAAGAGATTACTACGGAGCAGTTTGTTCTGCAGTCTGAGATTGATCGTAGTGTTGATGAGTTCCACAAGCTGAAGCAGACTACAGAGACCGTACCAGAGATTAATGCCAAGTTTCATGAGAAGGCATGGTTCTGTCCTGATTATGTAGCCAATGAAAAGATGAAAATGTATCGCTATATGATGGTTTTGAAGCCGAGTATCAGGGAGTTCATTGATTCGAGCAAACATCCAACTTTGAAGTCTATGATGGATGCTGCGCGGGCTAGAGAGTTAGAGTTAGAGAGACAGGTAAAAGAGAAGAGGTCAGTGGAAGGATCGACACCACAGAATAAGAGGCCGAGGGTAGATTATGGGGAGAAGAAGGAAGCACCGAGGGTGTGTCAGAAGTGTAAGAAGAGTCATTACGGGAACTGTCAAACAAATGTTATTCACTGTTTCAAATGTGGCAAGCCGGGTCATATGGGTAAAGATTGTCGCAGTTCGTTGAGCGTGTGTTTTCACTGTTATCAGCCCAGCCACCAGAAAGCCAATTGTCCCCAACTTACTGCATCCAACCGTTCAACCGGATCGAGAAACACTCCATCTCTACCACCACTGCGGATTACAGAGAATAAAGAGGTGAAGAAAGAGGATACTTCGAAGAGTAAGGGGAGGGCCTTTCAATTAACTGCTGAGGAAGCACAAAGGAAACCTGATGTGGTTGCAGATACATATCTCATAAATTATCTGTCTGCTTTAGTATTATTTGATTCGGGTGCTAGTAAGTCGTTTGTATCTGTTTCTTTTTGTAAAAGTTTCAAGCAAGTATGTGATAAGATGAGTCCCCCTCTCGAGGTAGAAATAGCTGATGATAAGTCTGTACTCGTGACTGATGTGTATAGAGATAATGTGCTAGAGATAGACTCTGTTAGATTTCCTATTGAGCTTATCCCTATGCATATGAGAGAGTTTCAAGTGGTAGTGGGAATGGATTGGCTTGGGTGTTATCAAGCAACCATTCTATGTGGGAAAAAATTGATTCAAGTTCAGACGCCAAGTGGGGAAGAACTATCAATTTTTGGTGATAGAGAGAGTAAGAGAATGTGTTTGTGTTCCGTGACTAGAGCTCGGAAATACCTTTAGCATGGGTGCACAACCTTTTTAGCTTATGTTATTGATTCGAAATTAGAAAAGAGACAGGAGAGTGTGAATGATGTGGCAATGGTACGTGAGTATCCAGATGTTTTTCTAGATGATCTGCCTGGTATACCGCCTGATAGGCAAGTAGAGTTCAGAGTTCAGTTGGTACCGGGGGCTGCACCGATTGCCAGAGCTCCGTACAGACTTGCACCGCCAGAGATGCAGGAGTTGATGAAACAGTTGCAAGAGTTGTTGGATAAAGGTTTTATCAGACCTAGCAATTCACCGTGGGGCGCTCCCATTTTGTTTGTAAAGAAGAAAGACGGTACGTTTCGTATGTGTATTGATTACTGTGAACTTAATAAAGTGACTGTGAAGAATAAGTATCCTTTGCCCAGAATAGACGATTTGTTTGATCAGTTGCAAGGGGCGTCGTGGTTTTCAAAGATTGATCTAAGGTCGGGTTATCATCAGTTGAAAGTGCGGGAGGAAGATATTCCTAAAACTGCGTTTAGAACATGGTACGGGCATTTTGAGTTTGTGGTTATGCCATTTGGTCTTACAAATGCACCTGCAGCATTTATGGATCTTATGAATAGAGTTTGCCGTCCGATGTTGGACAAATGTGTTATTGTGTTTATTGATGATATTCTCGTGTATTCAAGAAACCCAACAGAGCATGAAAGACATTTGAAAGAGGTATTGGAGACGCTGCAAAGAGAGAAGCTGTATGCTAAATTCTCCAAGTGTGAATTCTGGATTCAAGAGGTGCAATTCTTGGGTCATCTGATTAATAAGGAAGGAATTAAAGTTGATCCTGCGAAGGTTGAGGCAGTTATGAAGTGGGAACCTCCAAGGAAACCTACCGAAATCAGAAGCTTTTTAGGGTTAGCAGGTTATTACAAGAGATTCATTCAGAATTTTTCAAAGACTGCCGTTCCATTGACCAAGCTAACCAGGAAGAATGCAGAGTTTATATGGGGAGATGAACAAGAGGCTACGTTTTCAACTCTCAAGCAAAGGTTATGTGACGCGCCTGTTCTTGCTTTGCCCGAAGGAGTGGAAGATATGATTGTGTTCTGTGATGCTTCTTACTTGGGGTTGGGGTGTGTTTTGATGCAGAGAGGTAGAGTAACTTCTTATGCTTCGCGACAGCTTAAGCCGAATGAGATTAATTACCCAACTCACAATTTGGAGTTAGCAGCAGTGGTTTTTGCGTTGAAGATCTGGAGACATTATTTGTATGGAGTGAAGTGTACTATTTATACTGATCACAAAAGTCTGAAATATTTTGTGGATCATAAGAATCTCAATATGAGGCAAAGAAAGTGGTTAGAGCTTCTAAAGGATTATGATTGTGAGATACTTTATCACCCGGGGAAAGCCAATGTTGTGGCAGATGCTTTGAGCAGAAAGTCGGGGTCAGTACTTTGGAAGAATGAGTCGTTACGGATGACGGTGACTATGCCATTGTTAGATGTTATAAGAGATGCTCAGCTGGAAGCAGTTAAAGAGGAAAATCACAACAAAGAGCGGATTAAGGGGCAGGTAACTAATTTTGTTAAGGATAGTCGTGATCTATTCTTATGCTGTGGACGAGTGTGGGTACCTAATCACGAAGAAGTCAGAGAGACTCTTTTGAGTGACACTCATAGATCTAAATTCTCTATTCACCCGGGGACGACAAAAATGTATAAAGATCTGAAGGTAGAGTATTGCTGGCCAGGTATGAAGCGAGATGTGGCTAGGTATGTGGAGAGGTGTCTTACGTGTCTGCAAGTGAAAGCTGAACACCAGAAGCCGCATGGGAAATTACAACCTTTAGAGATACCAGTGTGGAAGTGGGAGGATATTACTATGGATCTAATCACTAAATTACCTAAGACCCCTAGAGGTCACGATGCTTTTTGGGTAATTGTGGATAGATTGACTAAGAGTGCGCATTTTATTCCTATTAAAGAGACTTACTCATCAGAGAAGCTATGAGAGGTGTATATGAAAGAAATAGTATCTCGTCATGGTGTACCAGTGTCTATTGTGTCAGATAGAGATACTTGATTTACTTCCAGGTTTTGGAATAGATTTCATGGCGAAATGGGGACTAAGCTTCATCTTAGTACCGCATTTCATCCACAGACTGATGGTCAAAGTGAGAGGACGATTCAAACCCTGGAGGATATGCTACGCACGTGTATTATTGATTTTGGAGGGAGTTGGGATTCTTATCTACCGCTTGCAGAGTTTTCTTATAATAATAGTTATCATTCCAGTATGGGAATGCCGCCTTATGAAATGTTGTATGGTAGAAAGTGTCGGACTCCAGTGTGTTGGGGTGAAGTGGGTCAGAGAGAGTTGGGAAGTACTGAGGTAGTAAAGCGTACGACAAAGTAGATTCAGCAGATCAGAGATAGATTGCTAGCAGCTCAGAGCAGACAAAAGAGTTACGCGGATAAAAGAAGATCACCACTAGAGTTCCAAGTGGGTGATTATGTGTTGTTAAAGGTGTCACCGTGGAAGGGGGTTATTAGATTCAGAAAGAGAGGTAAACTAGGTCCGAGGTTTATTGGACCGTTCAGAGTTAGTGCTCGTGTGGGGAAAGTTGCATACAGACTAGAATTACTAGAAGAGTTATCCAAGATACACAATACCTTCCACGTGTCTCATCTTCGGAAATGTTTAGCAGACAAGTCTGCATTTGTGCCACTGGAGGATTTATGCGTTGATGATAAATTGAATTATGTCGAGCAACCTGTTGCTGTACTGGAAAGAAAAGTTAAAGCTTTACGTAATAAACAGATTGTGTTGGTTAAAGTGCAGTGGAAACATCGAAAAGGGTCGGATTATACTTGGGAACCAGAGAGTGAGATGATACGTAACTACCCAGAACTCTTCAGCAGTTGATTTCGGGGACGAAATCGTTTTCAAGTGGGGAAGAGTTGTAACACCCAAGTTTCGGAATTTCTGTAATTAGTAACATTTCGACTTAACGCGTTTTGGTATTGCCTAATTGAGATTAGGAGGTGTTTAGAAACTTGAGGGACTTGTGTTGTAATTTCTGGAACTGGGAAAGTTCAGGGGCCTTTTGTGCCAATTTCCAAAGTTGTATATATATATATATGTGTGTATTTGACTTTGATGAGTCAAAGAACTCATTTTCTTCATCTGTTGCAAAGGAGAGAGAGATAGAGCAGAGTGTTCTTTGAGTTTTGAGCAAGGAAAAGCAGAGGAGAAGTGATTTTCATCTCATTCTAGTGTATACAAGTTGAGGTAAGCTCTCTTTGCTAGTTGTTCTTGGTGTTCTAGTGGGTTTTAAGGTGATTTAATGGTGAATCAAGATTAAATTATGTTATGGTTGTTTTTATTGGGTTTTATGTTGTTTGGGGTGTAGGAAAACACCCCAGTAGTGTTCTTACGAATTGTTAGTAGGAGTTTTTGAGGTTTTAATCGAGTATACAGCAGACAGTCGGCGAACTGGAGCTGTAAGTAGAAAGGCACGGGCGTGCCTTTGAGGGGTACGGCCGTACCTCATGGCCGTGACCGCCTCTGTTCTTGAGGTCTGGGCGTACCTAAGCACGGGCGTAACTGAGTAGGGTACGGGCGTGCCTGGGTCCGGTTCAGGGTGTGCTTGACCCGGTACGTCAATGCTTGTTGGGGCCTGCTTTTGGGCCTTGGGCCTGGGGGCACGGGCGTGTGAATCATGAGCAGCTTGTGATAATGGCTTAGTGAATGGGTCCGCAAGGTTCCCATCCGTCGGTACTCTACTTATGGCAACATCACCATTCTCGATTACTTCTCTAATGAAGTGATATTTTCGAAGAATGTGTCTTGTCCTCTTGTGAGCTCTTGGTTCCTTTGCCAAAGCCACCGCACCCTCATTGTCACAAAAAATCTCAATAGGGTCGGTGATGCTCGGAACCACTCCTAGATCTTGGATGAATTTCTTCATCCACACAGCTTGCTTAGCAGCTTCACTTGCTGCAATATATTCTGACTCGGTTGTTGAATCAGCAACTGTGTCTTGCTTTGAGCTCCTCCAGCTTACTGCACCATCATTCAATAGGAACATGAACCCCGATTGAGATCGGCAGTCGTCCCTATCGGTTTAGAAGCTAGCATCAGAGTAACCCTTTACACTAAGCTCTTCCTCACCACCGTATACCAAGAACATTTCCTTTGTACGCCTAAGGTACTTTAGAATGTTCTTCACAGTCCTCCAGTGAGCCTCTCCCGGATTCGCCTGATATCTACTAGTCATGCTCAAGGCATATGAGACATCGGGGCGTGTGCATAACATGGCATACATGATCGATCCCACAGCCGAAGCGTATGGGACTCGCTTCATTATGTTCAACTCCTTTTGGAAGTTGGGGCATTGAGCCTTGCTTAATGACAATCCATGCATCATGGGGAGATTCCTTTTCTTAGAATCCTCCATCTTAAATCGTTTAACGACTTTATCCACATATGCAGTTTGGCTTAATCCTATAAGCCTTCTAGACCTATCCCTATAGATCTTAATTTCGAGAATGCATCTCGCATTTCCCAAGTCTTTCATAGAAAAGCAATTCCCAAGCCAATCCTTGACACTACGCAAGGTTGGGATATGATTTCCTATGAGTAGAATATCATCTACATATAAAACTAGGAAAACTATTGAGCTCCCACTAGCCCTGACATACACGCATGGTTCATCTTCATTTTTCAAAAATCCAAATTCGTTGATCTTTTCATCAAAACAAAGATTCCAACTACGAGAGGTTTGCTTAAGTCCATAAATGGACTTCTTAAGCCTACATACCTTGTTAGGATACTTAGGATGTACAAAACCTTCAGGTTGTGTCCTATACACCTCTTCGGAAAGCTTCCCGTTAAGGAAGGCGGTTTTTACATCCATTTTCCATATCTCATAATCATGAAAAGAAGCTATGGCAAGGAGGATCCTAATGGACTTCAACATGGCCACTGGTGAGAAAGTTTCATCATAGTCAACACCCGGTGTTTACGTGAAACCTTTTGCCACCAATTAGGCTTTGAAAGTGTCCAAGGTATTGTCCATGTTGGTTTTCTTCTTGAAAACCCATTTACACCCAACGGGTCGAAACCCGGGTGTTGGATCAACCAGTTCCCAAACCTGGTTATCCGACATGGAGTTTATTTCGCTTTCCATTGCCTCCCTCCACTTGGCAGACTCAGGGCCCGCCATTGCTTCTCGGTATCTGGTGGGTTCATCTTGATCCACCAATAGCTCATTGCCCTCAGATATGAGAAATCCATATCTCTCTGGCTCATGATGAGCTCTACCGGATCTACATGGGGTAGGAAGTGGAAGTGTGTCAGGTACCGCAGCTTCACTTTGCTCGGTGTCAACCATTGATGGTTGATTGCTAGTGCCAACATCAAGTTCTTTATCGGGTGTACCTTGAATTTCTTCAAGGTCTAATTCCTTTTGCCTTGGTACGTTGGATATAAGTTCCCTTTCAAGGAAAACGGCTCTTCGAGCAACAAAAACTTTGTTCTCTGAAGGTTTGTAGAAAATATATCCAATACCGGCAGGAGGATATCCGATAAATAACACCTTTCGGAACGGGGTTCTAGTTTGTCATTCGTCTCACGTCTCACGTAGGCTAGACATCCCCATACACGAAGATATGAGAGAGTGGGCTTTTTCTTGTGCCACAACTCATATGGTGTTGTTTCAACTTTCTTTGTTGGTACTAGGTTAAGGATTCTTACCGCCGTCTCTAGAGCGTAACCCCAAAAACTAATGGGTACCTCCGTTTGACTCATCATAGACCGGACCATATCTAATAATGTCCGATTTCTCCTTTCAGCAACTCCATTTAATTGTGGAGTTCTAGGAGGAGTTAATTGTGAGATAATCCCACAATTTCTAAGATGGTCCAGAAACTCCGAAGTAAGATACTCACCGCCTCATCAGATCGTAGTATCTTAATCTTCTTACCCGATTGATTCTCTACTTCACTTTGAAATGTCTTGAACACCTCAAAGGTTTCAGACTTTTGTCTAATCAAGTAGATATATCCATACCTACTATAATCATCCGTGAAGGTAACGAAATATCTAGTATTGTTCCTTGTGACATTTTTGAAAGGACCACGCACATCGGTGTGAATGACTTCCAAAAGATCCTTTCCCGTCTCACTAACTCCGGTGAAGGGTTTTTTGGTCATTTTGCCTAGTAAACAAGATTCGCATACATCTTTTGACCCAAGGTCAAATGATTCCAAGATCCCGTCCGCTTGGAGCTTGGTGATGCGGGTCTTGTTTACATGAGCAAGACGACCGTGCCATAAGGAATATTTATCCAAACAATTTTTGGATTGAGAATCAATATTCATGATAGGTCTCTTATTTTCAATGTATGCATCAACTTCATATATGCCATGACATGGTAAAGCTTTAAAATAACAAACATCATTTTTATAACATAAAATAGATCCTTCCATAAATTTAAAAAAAAACCATCGTCATACAAAGCATGTAAAGATAAAATGTTTCTTGCCATGTAGGGAGAATAGCATACATTAAAAAGAACAATGGAAAGACCGGTTCTAAAAGAGAGCTCGACACTCCCTTTTGCTTCTACGGGCACAACCTATCGGTTCCCCATAATTAGATCCAGCTCTCCACGCTCCAAGCCTCTACTTTCCCTTAGCACATGCACCATATTACAAATGTGAGTGCCGCAGCCGGTATCTAAAACCCAGCCCTTTGAAATAGAAGTTTGATGGAGCTCAATCATGAACGTACCTTGGTTTGAAGGTCCCGAGATGCTCATTGCCTTGAGCTTCTTGAGGCCATCTTGGTACTTTGGGCAGCTTCGGCGATAATGCCCCTTGTCCCCGCAAAAGAAGCATTGCGTATCCTCCGGGGCCTTGGCTTGGGGAATCTTCCCCTTGCCCTTTGACACTGGGGTAGGGGTAGGCTTGGTGGCACCAACCTTGCCCTTACCCTTTCCCTTATGGGAAGGATTCGGCTTCTTCTTTTGGATGCAGCCCTCCCGGATAGCCAAGACGGGGTTGGATGAGGTGGCCTTGGGCTTCGAGATGCTTGACTCCGCGGTCTTGAGCATCCCATGAAGCTCCATGAGGGTTTTGTCCATACTATGCATATGATAACTCACGATGAATTGATCATATGCATTGGGCAAGGATTGGAGGATGAGATCAACCGCCATCTCCCTCCCTATGGAGAACCCTAACCTCTCCATGCGCTCCATGTTTGCTTTCATACGCAACACATGAGCGCTTACGTTCCCGCCATCCTGGAGCTTGCAACCTAGGACAGACTTGAGGCATTCGTACCTTTCTTGCCTCGCTTGCTGTTGGAACATGTCCTTGAGCTGCGCGAGCAAGTCGAAAGCACTTAAATGATCCATTTGCTTTTGCAAATCGGAGCTCATTGTGCTAAGCATAAGGCACGTTATTTCCTCCGTGTCCTTGAGGCGTTTTTCATGTGCCTCTCGGATGGACCTAGGTGCCGTAGTCGTAGGGGCTTCGGGCAAGGCTTCCTCAATGATATGCAATTTCCCTTCATGGCGTAGGACAATCCGAAGTTGCCTATGCCAATCCATGAAATTGCTACCGTCGAGTTTCTCCTTCTCAAGGAAAACTCGTAGAGAAATGTTGCTCGTGGTGGTGGTACTTGAAGATGCCATCTATATTAGCAAAGTAGATTTGGTTAGTTTGATATTTAAGTTTGTTAAAACAATTTACACAAAACAAATTTTTAATTATTTTAACAAAGTCAAGAACCTTATTTCACTTCCGTATATGACGGGTTTACCGCGGATCACATAAGGAAGTTATTTCTGGTTGGCAACCATATTGCCAATTGCAATCCATTATTGCAACTCTTTGGTCTTTGCGGGATCCTACTACAAGCACCGGTCGTTTGGCATGTTTGATCCCTTCTTACACCAATCCCAATTTAGAATTGTTGATTGACTCGTGCTAAGCTCGACAATCTTTCAAGAATTATAATTTGAAATTATAAATCGTCCCCCAAGACATGCGGTAAGCACACTCCACAAGAATTGGCTCGTGCTAAGCTCGACAACCAAGTTTGCAAGTTACTACTCTCACCTTCCACACAACTCCACAAAGATCGGCTCGTGCTAAGCTCGACAACCAATCATTGTGTTGTTAGATTTGGGTGGCATCGTCTTACGGATGGTGCGTGATTTATGTTTCATGGAAAAAACGGGCTTTTGTTTCCGATTAATTTTGATTAACATATTTGAGTGACAAAAACTTATTTTTTACTTTAGTTGGTTTGTTAATCATGAGTGCGCGCGAGAGAAAAATAAACCAATTTTATAAAACTCTTGTGATTTAATTTATTGAAAAATTTTCTAGCATGCGAAAACCTAAACAATCCATGCAAGAAATAAATCACAACACACGCATTGCAAGGGGTTGGTAACCAAGCCAAAACCTATGCGTTCTACCCGTGAGCCTACGGGAAGAACGTGGTCAACTAGGGACACAATACAAAAAGTCATAGCTCCCACTTGATCCGCCATCTCCAACGGGATTCACCGGATCTTCTATTTTCAAGACACCATCCTTGATTCTTGATTGTGGTCTCCATGCTCCATGAGTACAAGTACTTAAAAATAGAAATGAAATGGCATGCAAGCCACGAAAATTCTATCATCTATTACAAGTACACGGATAAATGAAATGGTATGCAAACCGCAATAATAATTACAATAATCAATAAATAAAAAGGGAGCAACCACTAACAACCACAAGGTCTAAGGCCAAGGTTACCAACAAAGAACAAGGCAAACAACCACAAAAACAAACGGTGTGCCAAAAACCGCAACAAGAAAATATTTTGATAAGAATTTCCAAGCAAACACTCAAGGCACAATGGAAATTCTTGTACATATGCATTAAGGTATAAAACCAATTTTTAAAACCTATATTCATATATACACACACATATGTGTATGCATGTATGCATCTAATGCCATGACCATACCATGCATACCCATAGTGGTACCAAAATATTATTTGGGGATTTCCAGAAACATCTGAACTAAAACAGAAACACAGCAATGACTCGAAAAACCGAAAAATTTCTTTTAAGGTCAAAAACACTGTTCACGAGCTCCTTCACGACCCTTCATGGCTCGTGAGGCCCGAGGGCGTCACGACCGCTCATGGCCCAGATGAACTCGTGAAGCACCAAAAAACCATTTCACGACCAGACCCCAAACTACACTCGTCGTGTGACCTTCACGACCCGTGAAGAGAACTTCACGGCTCGGGAAGCCCTTCTGGACAGAATGCCAAAACTTCCAAAAAACGATTTTCCGAGCCATTTTGTGCTATCATCTTGTAGCAATGGCTCTGATACCACTGAAGGTTTCTCATGCACAACAAAACCCAAGCACAACGGAAGCATGAAGATAAAAAAAACAAGTTCATTTCGGGTTTTCAAAACTCATGCACAAGAAACACATAGTGGGATCTACCTACAAGACATGATAGCAACAAGAAGAACAAATGAAACCAGAAAGTGAGACCATGCCCTTGATGTCTCTGGTTGATTTGTTGTAGTAGATGTAATACTTGAACTCCAAGACGAGTCCCTCTATTGATATCCACACCAAGCCTTGCGTGAACCACCTTTGCTAAAGCTTGAACCACTATGCTTCCACCACGTGAACAAGGGCACAAGAACAGTAGATGAACTCTTTACAACACCCATACAAACTCTCTCTAAAGCTTCTATGTATCTCACAAGCTCTCTCAAGTGTGTAGGTTAGTCAAATGGCAAAAGGTTCTTTCAAGAGAGAAAAAATGCACTTTTATAAGTAGAAGGGAAGTCTGTGAGGCACCAGGGTCGGACATAATGGCACCCTTCCATTGGACCAAACAAAAGGTCCAATAATATCAAAGTGTCACTTAGACTTCTGCCTTCACGGGCTCTCACGGCCCGTGAGGAAGTCGTGAAGGCATCACCCCCTCGATCGCCGACCAGCCCATGAAGCCTCGTGAAGGGCTTCACGTCACGACCTCTTCACGACCCATGAGGGCCCGTGAAGGTCGACAGAAATCCTAATTATCTCTCTTGACATGTGCTGTCGGATTCAACGCTTGGCGTGTGACCCAATAGGCCCGTGCCTCATCGGCAGTGATCCAATATACGTGTATCAGTGGGCATATATCCAACACTTAGGAACACCAAGACCATGTTTTTATCAAGTAAAAACTCGAAAAATTTAAAAAGTGTTCTTCGTGTTCTTTGAGTGGTTGAAGATTGGGCTTGATTCCATTTTTAGCCTAAATCTTCATGATATGGACCGAATGAGAAAAATTTAAGTGTTACAAAATTGTTTAGATACATGTATTCATTGTAAAACATGTATCAAAACACATTTTGGTTCACTAAAAATACCACTTTGTCAATGATGGATTTTGGGTGTTGTACATTTTTCAACAAGGAGTTGACTAATTTTTGTAAGTTTGACTCAAAGTCAATGTTTAAAAGTCCACACGGGTCAAAATGTTTCATACTTGAATGCTTGACTTTACAAGTCAATGCATTTCAATGGGGTATCTTTTCAAAGTGCAAATGTCTAACCTATTGGCTGTTCTTACCGGATAAAATGGCTATGGAAGATGATTCTGTCTCATACCGTTCTTCGACAGCAAGCCAAAGCCATAACCCTAATGATCAACTCCTTCCCTCCAATCAATTCCTACCTGTTGTCACTCATGACAACAATCACTTCATAAACCTTCATAATTTTTGCAAGCCAAACTTCCCAATCGTCACCGAAATACTCCGAATCTATTTACTTAACCACGCCCTTACATACAACCCAACAACCTCTGGGACTCATGTCCCTGAATTATATGTCCAGCAGTTCTGGCACAACGCTCACACCCATACCAATCCAAACTCAGGTTGTGTATCCATTTGCGGTGATGTAGACCATTTCACTTTGAACATCACTGCTAGCCGACTGAGAGAAAGCCTCCGGCTTCCTACCGCTAGAAGCAGGCCTCCACTTCTTGATTTTCAGGAGACACCTGATGAAACAACTGCCCTTCAGGGCATCCGAGCAATGGGATACGTTGGGGATTAACCGCTAAGATCTCATTTCAAAAGAGCCAACCTCCACCCAATATACTATACATTTCTCACAATTCTTCAACAGTGCCTCACCTGCAAACACACAGGATACGAATACCCCAATTCCAATCAAATCAAGCTTCTGTATGCTGCTGCCAATCACTTGCATGTTGACTATGCTACACTAATATTTCTTGATATTATGCAGCAAGTAGAGGGTAAACTCTCAGACTCAAAAGAGCAAAGGGCAGATTTCTGCCATATTAGAGGTTCTTGCCTATGATGGTCCAGTTTGCCATGGATAGAAACGAAGAGATTCCGAGACGGCCAAATCATGCTGCTATCAGGCCGAAACAATTTTTGTACATGAAAGCTATGACCGGAGATCATCCTATGCAAACACAACCTTTCCCTGTTTCCTTGCTAGATTTATGTGCCCAGAATGATGTGGTGAGAATTTATAGGGAGAGCGTAGGTTGAGGTCCTATGGTTCAAACAGAGCCGGTTTTACCTACCCAAGGGCCTATAGTACCTAGTGAGGAATTAGTTGATAGGCCTCAGGCTTCTATGGGAGAAGCTGAGAGGGCAGAGCAGAGTGCGAAAAGTATAGAGAGAGGTGGTGAAGGGGATGAAGAGGGTGAAACACATAGCGAGGGAGGGGCTGAGTATGATCCGGCACAAATCCAGGCTTTGATTGATACCTTTTCTGATGTACTACCCGATCCCGAGCAACAACCGGAGGTTCAGTGGCGCTTGACTTTGAAACAAACGCTATTACCCTGCCCACGTATACCCCTAGAGCAGCACCACTGGTCTCCGATAACACTGAGCAACAACGAACTAAAATTCTAGTGGTGACTAAAGAAGATGATTTAAGCTTCTCAAATATATTTCCAGATCTACCCGAGTCCTTTAACGATGAAACTGAATTCATGTATGGCTACCAACCGGGTCCTCTTGATAAAGCAAGTGAAAGCCAAGACTTTGACGCCAATCTTGAATTTTATGATGAGTATGAAAGTGAAATGGAAGAGGAAGAAGAGAGAGAGAGAGAGAGAGCGAGAGGTAAGAAAAGAAAAGGAGAGTGATGAGGGTCCCCCAAGCCAACACGGCCGGGAAGCCACATCGGCTACTGGAGCTGACACTGTTAGCTCTGGTATTGAAACAACCATTATCATCCTAACAGTGCACATTGACCCCTCCAGCCACTCGAGTATCTCTCAAAACATGCTTGTTTCACCTCACGGAGAAATAACACATACTCTATCGGCCTCTCATTCGGAGATGGCTGGTATTGAAACAAGAGCTCTGCCTCTCCCGGCTTCGACCGTTCATTAAGAGCACATTGATATACCACCGATTTCTACATTCCTTTCAAGACACAAACAAACACTTTCACAGATAATGACGTTGTTTACGACGCAGCCATCCAGAACACCTGTAGGTGGCACCACTGAAGGTGCCATTCGAGGATCAGGTGGAAATCTCACCGGAGCGTACACCACTGCAGCTCCGCATGTGAGTAGTTCTGCCTCTATGGTAGAAACTTCAACGAGTTCTCTTAGTGAGTCTCGGTATGTTACAATTGCTGGAGGTCCTCAACCCGATAACTGAAAGCTTAACCGAAATCAAGCAAACACTTGCTTCTTTGAAAACCAAGGTTGATTATGGCTCTGGATTATCTATTGGTACATTGAAATTCCGGCTCTATGTTAAATTGCAGGAGAAAGCCTCGGACCACGAACAAAACCTAGATCTACTTCAAACCCTACGAAATGAACAAACATACAAGGGAAGTAACCTGGCCGAATTCAAAGAAACCATCCAAAATTCCATGTAGGATATGGGAAATATGGTCTTTGAAAAGTTAGATTCCGTGGAAAACCGCATGACTATACTTGAATCAACTTGCAAATCCCAAGCTGCAAGGTCAAAGCGCCGGCGTGACGACGATGATCCTGATCATGATCGTCAAGAGGAGGAGAAGAGAGCGCGCGTTTTCACCTTTACCCCTCTGACTGAAAGATTAGCGGCTACAATGGGGATAGGGGCAGAAACACAACAACAACAACAACAAACCCAGCAGCAGCAGCAGCAACAACAACAACAACAACCTCAACTTGAGCCTGAAGCTAAACCTAACATCCTAGTATTTGAATTTGAAACTGCCGATCTTGAAGAAAGGGATGAGTCAGATGACATGTTTGAGGATATGTCAGTGTCGGTGCTACAAAAGCCTGCTTCTGCAAAGGTTGCAAAGCCTGCGAAGGAGCTTGTAACTAAAAAGCAGATGGAGGATGCCATTCGAAAACTGAACCTCACAAGGGTACTCCAGGGCGTTTCAGAGGAAGTTCACCAACTCTTTCCTCCAGAACCTAAAAAATTCCAGGTGTCAGCCGACATCCTAAGGAAAAATCTTCAAGCTGAGTAGGCTCAACAACTCCAACAAACATCTGAATGGCCACTACCTCCAAATGTTCAACGAGCTCCTTCAGTCCTAACATCAACAGACCCAGGCCTTGATAGACACAACATGTTCACAAGGGATGCAATGAAAAACCCTCTGTACGGTAAATATGGAGTGAATGCTGCTTACCTCGAGGATCGGATTCCTACCATCTTTGCTACTCAAATCAAGGACAAGATTCCTCCTGAATTGAGGGGTCTTGATAAAGCACAAAGGAGACGATACAACCACATCTTCAATAAATACAAAACACCGAGGGAGCAGATTGTGCCAGAGTACCCTATGAGCAAAGTACTTCGAGTCATTATGCAAAAATCCTTAAGGTACAGGTTTGCTATGTATGATGTGCAACGAGCATGTGGTCAAAAGATCTCTTTGAATGAGGCTGAATTCCGACATGTCAAGCTTCATCACATTGAGTTCATATATGAAGAACTATCTACAAAGATCAACAAGTCCTATGAGGACAACAAGGACGATCAATTATGATGAAATATATGAGAAGGTTTATTGAGTTTATCCAAGAGCATGATCTTCAATTGGGAGCCGAGAGTAATCAAGTCGAGGTGAATCTGCTCAGACCACTGCAAAACCATCTAAGTCTACAAACCCTAGAAGAGCTAACTGTTATAGATGAAAATCATCCAAGGTTTACGGGTCAAAGAGGTGTCGTCTTCATCAACCAACGCAGACGAAAGATCTTCGTTAGGATGGTGGACTTGATGGCATACTCTGATGGTACTCTTAAATTGTTGTTCCACAGACTCCAAGAAAGGGCGGATAAAGATCAATCTACATTAAGCGAGTCAGAAAGGGCTGGGCTATTAAGGACAATTGATGCGATCAAGAGGACGTTGTATAGTCGTGGATCATAAGGAGGTGGCAGATGATGTTTGGTATTAGAAATAGATCTATCTTGTAATAAATTTCTTTATGCATTTCAATCTTTCATGTAATAGGCTTTCTCTCCATTTAGGGGGAGATTGTTAGATTTAAAATGTAGAAAAGCCTTATTTTAGGCATAGCCTATAAATAGGCACAAGGCCCTTGGTCATTGTAATGCTTTTGACAATCCTCATAGTGCAATATCATTATTCAAAGTCGAAAAAGGTGTAGTGTGTGTTTCTGTCATTCATCTTCTTTCTACACTCATACTTGAAAGGATAATAGGGATAGCTTTCAGTTTACCGGGGAGCAGTGGGTCAGTTATGCGATCCGAGTGTTGGAGAAGGAAGCTTTAGAGTGGTGGGATTCTATTGAAGGCTCACTATCCATGGTAACTAGGAGGAACCTCACCTAGGATATGTTCAAGGAGAAGTTGCAGAACTGTTTCTTGAATTTGGGGGCTAGTCAGCGAGTTGAGAGGGAATTTCCTGATCTGAAAAAGGTTAACATGACAATTGCAAAGTACAACTCTACTTTTACTGAAAGGATGCAGTTTGCCAAGAGTTAATCTTATGATGATGCTTTGACGGTAAACCAGTATATGGAAGGTTTGCCATACGAATACCATGTGATATTGAGATTAAGGTCTAATTTGGATGATGCGATGGCTGAGGCCGAAAGGATCGAGTATGATTTGAAACTGAGGGAGAAAAGTGGTGTGGTGGTGGGAGAAAAGAGGAAGTGGGAAGGACCATCTGGGTCCTCTAGCAATAAAAAGTTTTTGGTTGGCAGCAACAATAAGATATGGGAGCAACAAGGAAAGATAGGGTATTGTACTACTTGCCACTTGACCCATAGTGATCCTTGCACTGCCGAGACAATGAGCTGCCGTCGATGCGGAAATATGGGGTATAAGGAAGTCAACTACAAAAGAGACAAGCCCGTGTGCTACAACTGTCGAGAAATGGGGCATATCAGCACAGAGTGCCCAAATCCAAAGAAGAAGTTCGTTGAGGCAGGAAAGAAGCCAACCACGAAAACAAACGGCCGTGCTTATCAGATGACAACCAAAGAGGCACGCCAAGATGATGAGGTGATTTTCCGAACTTTTCTGATTAACTCTTTACCTGCTATTGTGTTGTTTGATTCGGGTGCTAGTAGATCTGTAGTGTCCACTAGATTGTATGTGAGAAATATGATGATTTTACGATTTATATTGATGGCACCACTTTCCCTTTGACGCTTATTCCTTTGGGAATTGAGGGATTCGATGTAGTGATTGGGATGCATTGGATGTCTACGCATGGAGCTGAGATCGTGTGCTCAAAGACGTTGGTCTGAGTTCCTCTTCCATTAGGTGGTCATGCAATCACCTATGGATAACGATGTACGGCGAACATAGCGATGATATCGGTACTTAAGGCACGAACGTGTCTAGCGAAGGGGTGCACTGCGTTCTTAGCTCATGTGGTGGACTCGGCGAAGAAAAAGAGTGAGTTGGCAGAGGTAGAGGTGGTGAACGAATATCCCGACGTCTTTCCAGATGATCTTTCAGGATTACTGCCGCCAAGAGAGGTCAATATTTAGATTGATTTGGTTCTAGGTGCTGCACCAGTTGCTAAAGCACCATATCGATTGGCTCCTTCAGAAATGATAGAGATAATGACGCAATTGAAATAATTGCTAGAGAAGGGATTCGTTAGGCCGAGTTCTTCACCTTGGGGAGCTCCGGTCCTATTTGTTAAGTAGAATGATGGTTCGATGAGGATGTGTATCGACTATAGAGAATTGAATAAGTTGACGGTGAAGAACAAGTATCCACTTCCGAGAATAGATGACATGTTCAATCAGTTGTAGGGTGCTTGTCACTTTTTCAAGATAGATTTGCAATCGGGTTATCACCAAGTGCGAGTGAAGGAGGGTGCTGTACCAAAGACGGATTTTCATACTTATTATGGCCACTACGAATTTTTAGTTATGCCGTTCGGTTTGGTGAATGCACTGGCAGTTTTTATAGATTTGATAAATTGCGTGTGTAGGACATATCTTGACTAATCTGTGATAGTGTTTATGTTGGAATATGCCCGCTGACACGAACGAGTTAATGGCACTACTGATGACATATAGTCCTATTAGGTCACACATCAAGTATTGATTCCGGCAACACGATCATGCAAAAAAGAGAAAGGTATGTGTTTCTTGCTTTCATACTCTTAGCCCAACTGGGGCCGTGGACTTTGGGCCTACATGGCCGTGTTGATCAACACGGGCCATGTACGTTCGCTGTAACAGCAGAATTAACAGCCTTAAACACTTGGTTTAATGGTGTTTATGTCTAATAACTGTGGTAGAGAAAGAGGCAACGAATTCTCTGCTCAAGAATAGACTTTTGGGTGTTCTTGGAGTTAGTTCATGCACAAGAATATTCTCTCTTTGTTCATCTTGTTCTTGGTGATCTTTTGGTGCACATGAAAGCAAGAAACACATACTTGATTGTGCTTTGGTGTTTACACCAACTAACTAGCATTTGGGAGTCAAAGAAGCTTGGGGTGGACTTCATTAGTGGAGTTCTTTCTTGTATTCTTGAAGCTTGACAAGTAAAGATCATTGTGCTTGCATTGTGGTACAATTGTATTCATCTTGTTTATTTTCTTAATTGCAAGTTCATGGTTAGATTTTGGTCCTTAGAAGTATTCGTTGGTTTGGCTTTGTTAATTTTTGTTATATGATTTGCTTCCGTTGCTACTTGACTATGCCAAATGAATACCTTCAATGGTATCAGAGCTGTATCTAACATGGCTTTGCACTATTGAGTCTAGAAAAACCATAAAAGTTTTTTTGATAAGAAAATTGTTTTCTTAAAATGGTTTTTCATGGAGACTCTTGTTGGTCTAGAATTGATATATTTGTAGTCTTGTTAATATTTTAGTTTTTATATTTATATATTTGTTGTAACTTGGCATGAAGTGTACACAAATATATACCTATAAATGTATATATGAATATGTGTCTCAAAAATGGTTTGGTACACTAATGCATATGTACAAGGATTGTCTTTTTATGCCTTTGATGTTTTTGACAATCTTAACTAAAATATAGATATATATTTGTATCATGGTTATGTGTGGCACACCATGTTTCTATGTGATATGTTTTGATTTGATTCGGTAAATGCCCTTAGACCTATGTGTTGTGGTGGTTGATTATTTTGGTTTTTGGCGGCCTGCATGCTGTATTGTTGTAACAATATTTACTTATTTATTTATTTACTGGTGCGGCTTGCACGCTGTTTCTTTTATTCTATGTACTTGTATAAATAATATAGGAATGTGACCTGCGTGTCGTTTATATATATTCTATGAATTTGTAAATAGTATAGAATTAGAACCGGAGAAGTCAACGGGAGTCATGGTGATGACGTCTTGGCGAGAAGGAATCAACACGCTATTGGAGGTGTTGGATTCAGTGGGAGCTCACCCAATGAGACTATACCTTGTCCTTAGGTTTTGACCTCTTTTCCCCCGTTGTGGCTCACGAGGAAAACACATAGGATTTTTGGGCATGTTACCGAATCATATATATATTTTTTTCATGGTTATATTTATTTTTCTATGCATGGATTAGGATTCACATGCTAGACAATTTTTCTATAAAATTAAATAAAATACAATGTTTGTTAAAATGGTTAACAATTGCACGCGAATAGAATTGACAAAGAAAATATAAAGATGGTGTTATATTTAAAAGTGCTTAAAATTGTTTTGACACTTACTTTGTTAATTCACAAAAAAGGGTTTTTATAAACCGGAAACAAAATCCGGTTTTTCAAAATGTAAATAACGCATCATCCGTAAGATGACACCACCTGAATCTACGAAGCAAGGATGATTGTCGAGCTAAGCACGACTCATTCTTTGTGTAGTTGTGTGAAAGGTGAGTGGGGTAACTCGCATGATTGGTTGTCGAGCTAAGAACAAGCCAATTAATGGTCGAGAGTGCCACCTGTGTGTCTTGTCGGATGATTTACAATTTTAGTATATAATTCTTGGTTAGTTGTCGAGCTAAGCACGAGCTAAACAAAAATTATATATTAAGATTGGTGTAAGGAAGGGATCAAACATGCCAACCGACATAATGGATGTCAACGGATCCCGCAAGTGTCTAAGAGTTGTAATAGAGATTACAATTGGTAAAATGGTTGCCGGCCTAAATAGCCTCGCCACGTGATCCACAGTAAACCCTGTTGGAATATGCCCGCTGACACGAATGAGTTAATGGCACTACCGATGAGGTATAGGCCTATTGGGTCATACACCAAGTATTGATTCCGGCAACACGATCAAGCAAAAGAGAGGAAAAGGCCAAAATGGGTTTTGGCAGGATGGTACACGGGCCGTGTTCCTGAACACGGGCCATGTCCAGTCCAACATACATGGCGCGTATTAGCCCGGTTTAAGGTCATGTAGTTTGGGCCAACACGGGCCGTGTAGTGCTTGATAAACACGGGGCGTCTTAGCCCAATTTGGGCCATGGACTTTGGGCCTACACGGGTCGTGTACGTTCGTTGTAACAGCAGAATTAACAGCCTTAAACACTTGGTTTAATGGGGTTAACTTCTCATAATTGTGGTAGACAAAGAGACCATGAGTTATCTGCTCTAGGAGAGGCTTTTGGCTCACACTTTGTCCTATGGTTGACACTTGAACTCTCTCTCTCTTGTTCTTAGTGTTCTTGGTGTTCTTGAGCACAAGAAGCAAATATACACACACTTGATTGTTGTTTTGGTGGTTGTACATCAACTTGCTAGCACTTGGGAATCAAGCAAGCTTGGGGTGGACTTCATTGGAGGAGTTCTTTGTTGGATTCTAAGCCACTTGACAAGGAAGGTTATTTTGTGTTTTGCACCATTGAGGTATAACCTTTCTTCTCATCTTGTTTAGATATTTTAGTTGCAATTCCTTTGTTAGATTTTGGTCCATGGAAAGTATTCGTTGTTTGGCATCGATTTTTGTTATATACTTTGCTTCCGTTGCTACTTGATTTTGCCAAACGAATACCTTCAGTGGTATCAGAGCCATATCTAACATGGCTTTGCACTATTGAGTCTAGAAAAGCCATAAAAGTGTTTTTGGATAAGAAAAGTGTTTTCTTAAAATTGGTTTCTACATTGAGACTCTTGTTGTGCTAGAATAGATTTATTCGTAGATGTGTTAATATATTCTAGTTTTTATATTTATATATTTGATGTAACTTGGCATGAAGTGTACACAAATATATACTTATAAATGTATATATGAATATGTGTCTCAAAATGTTTGATACACTAATGCATATGTACAATGATTGTCCATTTAGTGCCTTTGGTGTTTTGACAATCTTAACTAAAATATAGATATATATTTATATATCATGGTTATGTATGGCACACCATGTTTCTATTTGATATACTTGGTTTGATTCGGTAACAAGATATGCCCCTAGACCTATGTGTTGTGATGATTGATTATTTTTGGTTTTTGCGGGACTGCGTGCTGTATTGTTGTAACAATATTAATTTATTTACTTATTGGTGCGGCTTGCACGCCGTTTCTTTTATTCTATGTATTTGTATAAATAGTATAGGATTGCGACCTGCGTGTCTTTTATATATATTTTATGTATTTGTATATAGTATAGATTTAAAACCAAAATAGTCAACGGGAGTCATGGTGATGACGTCTTGGCGAGAAGGAATCAACATGCTATTGGAGGTGTTGGATTCAGTGGGAGCTCATCCAACGAGACAATATGTTGTCCTTAGATTTTTGGCCTCGTTTTCCCCGTTGTGGCTCACGGGGAAAACGCATAGAAATTATGGGCATGTTACCGAATCGTATGTATAGATATTTGCGTGGTTTTATTTTATTATTCTATGCAAGGATTAGGATTCGCATGCTAGATAATTTTTCTATAAAAATTAAATAAAATACAATGTTTGTAAAAATGGTTAACAATTGCGCGCGAATAGAATTGACAAAGGAAATATAAAAATGGTATTATATTAAAAGTGCTTAAAATCGTTTTGACACTTACTTTGTTAATTCACAAAAGGGTTTTATAAACCGGAAACAAAATCCCGTTTTTCAAAATGTAAATCACGCACCATCCATAAGATGACACCACCCGAATCTAACGAAGCAAGAATGATTGTCGAGCTAAGCACGAGTCACTCCTTGTGTAGTTGTGTGGAAGGTGAGTGGGGTAACTCGCATGATTGGTTGTCGAGCTAAGCACAAGCCAATTAATGGTCGAGAGTGCCACCCATGTGTCTTGTCGGACGATTTACAATTTTAGTATATAATTCTTGGTTAGTTGTCGAGCTAAGCACGAGCTAAACAAAAATTATATATTAAGATTAGTGTAAGATAGGGATCAAACATGCCAACCAACATAATAGATGTCAACGGGTCCCGCAAGTGTCTAAGAGTTGTAATAGAGATTACAATTGGTAAAATGGTTGCCGGCCTAAATAGCTTCGCCACGTGATCCGCGGTAAACCCGTCACGGTGCGAGGTGAAATAAGGTTCTTAGCCCTTGTTACAAATAAATTATTTTGTTTAAAACTATGGGTACTTATTTTAACAAGGATTTCCAAACTAATTAAACTACTTTTCTATTTAAGATGGCGTCTTCAAGCAACACCAACACCACCAACCATTTTTCGCTTAGAGTTTTCCTTGAGAAGGAGAAACTCAATGGTAACAACTTCTTGGATTGGTTTAGGCAACTTAAGCTTGTCTTACGCCAAGAAGGGAAGATGGTTACCATAGAGGAGGCCCTACCCGAGGCTCCTGCAGCCAATGCCACTCGGGCTATCCGAGACGCTTATGAGAAGCGTGTCAAGGATACCGAGGAAATTACTTGCCTCATCTTGAGTACTATGATCCCCGTGCTCCAAAAGCAAATGGATCATTTGAGTGCTTTTGACTTGATCGCTCAGCTTAAGGAAATGTGAGTGCTCACGTGTTGCGCATGAAAGCAAACGTGGAGTGCATGGAACGGCTTGGATTTACCATAGGGAGGGAGCTAGCCGTGGATTTGATCCTATGGTCCCTGCCCACCGCGTATGATCAATTCGTCATGAATTATCATATGCATAGTATCGATAAATCTATCATGGAGCTACATGGCATGCTCAAGACAACGGAGTCTAGCATGACCAAAAACAAGCCCGCCGTTCCAAATCCCGTTCTTGCTAAAAGGGAGGGGCGAATCCAGAAGAAGAAGAAGTCCGCTTATACCCCTAAGGGTAAGGGGAAGGGGAAGATTAGCGCTGCCAAGTCTAGCCCGCTGCGGAGGGTAGAGGCAATGGGAAGATGGTTCCCCAAGCCAAAACACCAAATGAAGCGGAATGCTTCTTCTGTGGGAAGAAGAGCCATTGGCGCCGTAACTGCCCGGGGTACCTTGAAGGTCTTAAGAAGCTCAAGGGGTTGAGCATGAGAGGAACTTCCGATTCAGGTACGTACATGATTGAACTTCATCAAACTTCTACATCTGGTAGTTGGGTATTAGATACCGGTTGTGGCACTCACATTTGTAATATTGTGCAGGTGCTAAAGACAAGTAGAAGGATGGATAATGGTGATCTTGACTTGATAATGGGAAACAAGGAGATTGACTTGGTCAAGGCTCGAGGAGAAGTCGAATTATCTTTTAATTCCGGTTTTTCTATATTATTGTTAAACGTATGCTATTCGCCACTTGTGGCACGAAACATATTTCTTTTCATGCTGATGGTTTTGGTTTTACTTTTGACAACGGAGTTATCGTATAGTTTTGGTTTTACTTTCGCATTGGCCATCCAACTTTCGCATGAGGGACCGACCAATCGCATGGGCATGCGACGCGACCCGTCCGGTTCTTGGACGCGACGCGTCGGGTAAAAGTCAGAAGTGACCAATTTTAAGTGTTAAGCATTCTAAAGGCACGTGTTGTGCTAAACCTTGTAAGGATATTTTAAGGTGTTTATGAACCTTAGATGGTTCTTGTATGTATTCTAGAAATAGAACCTTGTATGTGAAAACACTTAACGCGATTGCCAATATTTTAGATGAACTTGTCGAATTAGCTGAAGCGGAGTTAAGTAAACTGACGTTATAAGCTATACAGGTGAGTACCTGCTTTCCTGAGTCTCAATAGAGTGAGGCTTGATTGCTAAATGACTAATTGATTGTGTACGATAGTACAATGTATGCTTGAGTTTTATTGCAGGTATGCTCAGAGATGGAAGGGTAAGTCTTGTTATGAAGTAAATGTGAAATGCCATGTATGATACCTATAATAGGTGCATGCCAGCGGATCCAGATTGGAACCGCCTAGTTAATAATGAAGTTATGTGTGATGAATGAATAAAATGTACGATGCATAAATGAATGAAAAAAAATGATATTGTATGCAAGATGATTGATCCTTAAGGGATCATATGTATGTGTGTATGTGAATGGCCTGCGGACTGCTAGTGGATCAGGGTAAGTGGGTTGTAGCTGAACCCCATTATTAAATTGTGGTCAGCCGGTTGTAGCTAGATTCCAAAAGACCTTTGGGTCGGATTGGGATCAACGGAGACTCGGGGGATAACCGGGTCTAGGTTCTGAAGAACCACCATTCCTTAACATAAAAGGGAAATCAACCGGTTGTAGCTGGATTTCCGAGGAGCCATTAGCTTTGAAACGATGTTTGGTGGACTGCTTTATGCTCCCCCCACCAGCGCGGTTGGTTGTGTCTAATTCCCAGTCTGAGTTATTAAGCGGGAGTGATTAACTTACAAGACATGACTCTTTCTGATCTTGTCAGCACACCGCAATGTGATAAGATAGAAATGATTTGTTGCCTATGTATTGTATGACATGCTTTATTGATGCTTATGATAAGTTAGTACTCACTAGCTATGTTGTTTAGCTAATGATGCTACGTTGCCGCTTTATCGGTAAAGACTAGAAGTCCTGGTGAGGCGGGTTGCTATCGGATGTGTATATACCTTATGGGATGGAATACTTCTTGTATAAGGTAAATATTTGTTGATTATGGTCGGTGTGTGTTAGGTAACACCAAACATATGTTTCAGAATGATATGACGTAATTAACTGTTGTAAGTTTTGAAATTTAATTCCGCTGCTTAATCTGATGATTGAGATTTTTGAAAGGGACTCACATGGTCAAAAGCTTGAATTATTTGTAAATTCACTATTTGCAGAAGCGGTGTTACACTTAGGCTTTGCTCTTTTATCTTGATTAACCATACTTTCAACGAACCATCAGAGTAAGCATTAACCTAATTATATCTCAAGAAGAATTTCTGTTGTTTGCTGTTAAACAATACAATCCCTTCATCTCATTAAAACTCATCATCATAACTCCAAATTACTTGATACATCTCCAATTGATCGAGCTTTGAATGATATGTTTTTGGCTTTAGAACGTTGATTTTGTCTTTGTCAGCTTCAACTCCCAATTGAAGGTCTGTTTCTTCAGCTCTTTGACTTATGTGGCACATAAATTCCTACAACTTTATATATCCTGCAGATTCATCCATATTCTTTTCTAATTTTGATTCAAGCTACTCCACAAGAAAATTTACATCTTCCAAACTTAGAAATTTCAAATCCGTATGCCCAAAGGTGTAGCTCTTCTGTTCCGATCTGGTAACATGATAACAAATCATATCTACAAACAACACCTTCTAAATTGCCACATAGTTTAGCTTTATGATAGGATATGTGACTCGAATTCTTCTTTCTTTGGTGTATGCATGTGTAGAAACATTCTTGTTCGAGCTTCATCAACATTCTTAACACCTAACAAATTAATATCAAGCAGTTTATCAAGTTGTTCAGAGTAGATGTTCACAAACTTTTCTTCAAGGAATGCAACTGGAATATCTTGATATCTCCAATTTCTCACCTCTTTCTCCAATGCTTCTCCTGTCAATACATAACTCCTTCTCAGATTTGGTAAAGATCTTGTGTTAATTGGATCTATTTGCACATTCTCAAGAATTTCCAATTCAGTATCTTTTGATAATTTCTTATTCTGTCTTTCCTTCTGTTGTTTTCTGATTATATTTGTTGTTGTTATTCTGAATTGGACTGGAGGAGGTTGGAGCATATCAGATACTTCCTTGATAACTTTCAATAAACTATCCAAGTTCAACTGTTCAATTTCAGGCTTTGCACGTTTGGTGTCGTTAAAGTTTCAACCTTTTGTTTACTCATCCATAACGCTAGAGTTAAAGATTCATCCTCAGCGTTAGACTCTGCTATATCAAGAGTATCATATTTTTCAAATTCAAATTCTGTATCAGCTATCTCCATTATCTTTTGCTTTCCTTTATATTTATGTGTGAATGATGTTTCATCTAATTTAGCAACAACAGTACTAATCCTCTGAGCAGCGGGGGTATCAAAATAAGTCTTTAACCTTTTCTCCCCCTTAGGACGATCGATGTGTGGATCATCATCGTCATGCCTAGGTCGTTTTGATGACCCGACAGCTATTTTACAGGTAGCATCAACCTCTATTCTTAATAAAGTTAGCGAATCAGCTTCTTCCGTTGTATTCTCAGGCCGACCTATCAAACGAATGAGTAGTAAACTTTTAAGATCATCCACAGACAAGTCATTCATCACCTTCTCCTTAACATCCACATCTCTTCTTTCTATTAATTGATCCAACTTAGATTCAATTCTTTCATTTTGCTTTTTAAGTTCATCGAATATTTCAGCAGTTAACCTTTGAATATCATCAAATCTTATATTAAGTTGTTCCATGGCAGCATCAAAATTAGCTTTGGAAACAAATTCCTTAGCCGATTCAGATTCAGTAGGTGTAACATGACCAAGATCACTTAGATTACCCGTTGAGACACCAACATCCTCATAAACAAACTCTATAGACGAAGGGCTACCCACATTCACAGCTAGAATAGTGTTGACTGTGGTGGGATTTCCTACCAATCTTTGTATATGGCGAACAAAAGTTTCACCTATGGTAGTTTCGGCAGGTTTATCTTGAAATAGACTGCACAAAGCTTCTAGTTTCGCTGAGTGTTTAGAAAGAAAGTCAACTATTTGTTGACGGTTTTCAATGTGCGCTGAAAGATCATACGTGACCTGGAGCTGTTGGTCACTTGTTTCAATATCAGCACCCTCCGAATGAGGAGCCTATAGTGTATGTGTTTTTTCTCCGTGCAATGAAATAGTAACCTTTTGAGAGGTTATTGAGTGGCTAGGTGGGGTTTGTGCATGCTCTGGTGGGATGCCAGAGTCTTGTTCAATGTCTGGACGTAGCCCAATAGTGGATGTTGTTTTCCCGGCTTTTTATGGCTAGAGAACTCTCATCACTCTCGTTTTCTTTTTTCTCTTCTCTCACTCCCTCACTTTGCTTTTGCCTCTCAACATCTTCTTCTACATTTAAAATATTCACATCATCATATAAGCTCTTTGTATCCACATTTTCAAAATCAAACTCCAGATCCATCATTTGATAATCATATTCAATAGTAGAATGTATTCTTTGACCATCAGGACCAAGTTCCTCTTTAACCTCAATATTTTTAGTATCCATCATTATCATATCAATATCCCTTTGAAAAGAATCTGTATCACTTGATTGAGAACCCACTATTTAAGTATCACTTTGAACAAATTGAATAACTTGTGTAGCAACCTCAGGAACCGTCAAATTATCACCTGAGTCCATAGTAACTCCCTCTTTATCTGAATCACCCTCACTTACTTCACCACCCCTCTCATAATTTTGACTCTGCTCTCCCGTGTCAACTTCTCCGTGAGAAGATTGACTCCTAATGTCACTACTCTCGGGACTTACAGTTCTTTGGGTAGGAAAATGTACGCAGATCCACGTCGTCGCCTAGTTAAGTTTGATGTGGGAGAATTAGTGTACTTAAAGGTTCCCCCGTGGAAGGGTGTCATTCGATTCAGTAAACGCGGGAAGTTAGCTCCTCGTTACATTGGTCCCTTCCGAATACGTTAGATTGTGAACGACCAGACGGTTACACTAGATCTTCCAGCAAAGCAGCTAGAGATAGGCAGAAAATGTACCCAGATCCACGTCGTTGCCCAGTTAAGTTTGATGTGGGAGAATTAGTGTACTTGAAGGTTTCCCCGTGGAAGGGTGTCTTTCGATTCGGTAAATGCGAAAAGTTAGCTCCCCGTTACATTGGTCCCTTCCGAATATGTCAGATTGTTAACGACCAGACGGTTACACTAGATCTTCTAGAAAAGCTTGCTGGAATTCATGACACGTTTAATATTTGTTATATGAGGAAATGCAAGGTCGAAGATGAAAGTCAGATTCTCCCAGTGCAAGAACTGAAAGTTGATTGAAAGAAGAGGTTGATAGAAGAACCTATGGAGCTGTTAGATCGAAAAGTAACCAAGCTCCAAAAGAAGGAGATACCGATGGTATTGGTCAAGTGGAAGCACAGTCTAGGTTCTGATTTGACTTGGGAGGCTGAAGCAGAGATGAGAGATAGATATCCCCATTTGTTTGTGCAGGAAAGGATTCCGAGGACGGAATCCTCTTAAGGGGGAGAGATTTGTAACACCCACAAACCTGGGCTAGGAGATTAGTGGGGTTTGTGGTAAGTGTTTAATTATTATGTTATGTTTAAATGGTTAATTGAGTAGTTATATTTATATGGTTAAATAATGATGCATGTATGTGTTGTATGTATGTATGAAGCCGTAGGTACGCATGTATGTATGTATTTAATTTGTGTACGTGGGAGAGAGTTGGGGAGGTGATGTCACCTCCCATTTCTAAGTTGTATACGTGGGGGGGGGGGGGTTAATGAGTTAACATGCAAATTCTTAAAAATTAGAAAAGTGTTTGTGTGTGTGTGTCTTGTGTTTCTCTCGGCCGAAGGAAGAACAAACAAGAAGTCATCGGATTTTATAAGTTGTGTGATTTAAGTCAAGATCAAAGGTTAGATTTGTTTCTATTTTGTTTTCATGCTGAATCTGGAATAAGTTCTAATTGAATAACATGTTTTTATGAGAAACACTAGAATCGGTTTTTATAGAAACTTGATTTTGAGTTTTATGTGTTCTTATGGTTTATATGCTTGTAAGATGAATTGATGGATGAATATGTGTTTAAAAGTGTTTAAATATGATTATGAAATGATATGATGAGTTCATACTTTCTGGGTTTGAGTTATGAACTATCGGTTTTTGGAGATTGAGGAAAGAGGTGAATTCCGAATGTGATGAAAACCGGAAGTTTTGAAAAAATCGACACTTGAGAATCCTATACCTAAATCCGAGACTTGAGAATCCTATACCTAAATCCGATACTTGTAATCCGAAGCCTAAATCTAATGTAAGCAAAACCGAGACCCAAAAATCCTACACTTGTAAATCCGGAACATAGAGAAATCCGACAGTTTTGGAATCCATGGGATTTCTAAGTCGGAATGGTTAAATCCGCTACTTTGAAGAATCCGACACTTGTAATTTGCACTCTTGGAAATCTGATATTTTGGTGTTTGGACTTGTGATTGTTTATTGTTTGTTAATTGTTTAATGAATGAATTATAAATATATGAGATCAGATATATTTAGGAGATTGAAACTGATTTGGTTATTGATGTGTTTTCAGGCAATCCTAAGACTCAGTAATATTAGACTTCTAAGGCCGTGGTGAAATTGAGGTGAGTGGACGTTAAACACGAATGGTAAAGATTGCAGTTAATTTTATTGATGTGAAGCATGATTGTGGATTGAGATTGGATTGAATTAACTGCTGATTGTGATATTGAATATTGTTAATTGCTGCATGAATATTTGGTCGATACACACTCTTAGGATGATTTTGAGTTGCGTTCAGAAGTCAGCTATACGTGGACTTAGGCTGGGCTTGTCTAACTGGTTGGTTGAACAGTAGTAGCCTTTCTGTTGCATTTGTTGCTCAGAGGGGAGTTTACTGTGCCAATCTAGTGGAAAGCTATCGGTAAACCTTTGCTTTGGCCGGCATTGGTTGTAGGTTCTGCACCGAACCGCCGGTCTTCTCTGGATATGTGATTACATGATTGATGATTGATTGTGAATGTTTGCATTTGATGTTTTAGCCTCTACTCACTTAGCTTTATGCTAATTCCCCACAGTTATTGTTTTGCAGGTTGGTATTTGTAGTAGAAAAAGGAAGAGTTGACCATTACTGTGATACTTACTTTGAAAAAGAGACGAGCGAGTTATATTTTGTAATACCAAACAATTGTTGTTGTTGTTGTTGTCTTTTGAGCAAATGAATGTATATTTGTGAATATTGGTTTTATGTAATCAAGTTATTTTTAATTAGATTCCGCAGTGCGTGTTTTAAAAAAATGGCTTGTGATTTTCCGGTGTTACAGAGTAAGACTCAATGTCCTAGTTCTCAAGAGGAACTAGAAGTAATGAAGTGAGTACCATATGCTTCGGCCGTGGGCTCGATCATGTACGCCATGTTATGTACTTTTCCTGATGTGGCATGCACTTTGAGCTTGTCCAGTAGATATCAGGGAAACCCGGGGCAAGCTCATTAGGTTGTGGTAAATAACATGCTTAAGTATCTTAGGAGGACTAAAGAAATGTTCTTGATCTTTGGTGGTGAGGAAGAGCTCAAAGTAAAGGGTTACTCTGGTGCTAGCTTCCAAACTGATAGGGATGATTGCCGATCACAATCGGGGTTTGTTTTCCTATTGAATGGTGGGGCTATTACTTGGAGAAGTTCAAAGCAAGACATAGTAGCTGATTCTACTACAGAGTCAGAATACATTGCGACAAGTGAAGCTGCTAAAGAAGCTGTGTGGATAAGGAAGTTCATCCGAGACCTTCGAGTGGTTCCTAGCATATCCAAACCTATTGAGATCTTTTGTGACAATAAGGATGTGGTAGCCTTAGCGTAGGAACCGAGAGCTCACAAGAGAACGAGGCACATACCTCGAAAGTATCACTTGATCAGAGAGATGATTGAAAGTGGTGAAGTCGCTATTAGTAGAGTAACCTCGGAAGGCAATTTGGCCGATCCGTTTACTAAACCATTGTCACAAGCTTCTCATGATTCTCACACTATAGCAATAGGTGTTAGATTTTCTCATTACTTGGTTAAGATTTAGTTTTAATTTGTTTTTGGACCATTATGTATTTGGGAACATTAAGCAGTAATGTCACTGATGTTTGTTTCGATTTATATAGTAGAGATCTATATATACGTGTGTTGCGGTTATTTACATCTAGTCTTTATTGTGTTCTATCTTTGCATGTTTAATTTCTTCCCTAGATTGTTTTACAATCTTTAAATCTTCACAATCGGTCATACTTTGTGGGAAGGAAGTATGAATTAAGATTGAGGTAAAGAATTCGTTTTGATAAAACGTGATTCTTGACTATACTTGAAACGGGTTTCAAGTGATTGGAGGACCCGCACCTGAGTTTACTTCATGGTTTTAGTCACAAGTAACTCAGGATGGTAATGGCACTTCATCCTTAAACTAGAGATATATGTGACCCAAAAGCATAGGTCTACTTTCCTTTGATCGTTTTCTAACGCGGTCCGTAACTGGTCGTTATAAGGGAGATGATTGGGTAGAGTATTATCTATGTGGCGGGACAATGTAGTCTAAAGGTATTTGTTCTTCTATGTATAGATAGAATATCCATGGGCCCCTCGATAAGTGAGTGCTGACGTTCATATGCATGGCCGTGCTCAAGTTATATTGATGATGGATCAATGTTAACATTGTTTGTTGGTCATCACTAATCTAGAATCGAGAAACATAATCGTGAACGATCTGAATGTTGACTATATTTCATGCCTTGTGTTCACATTGGATATCACGAACAAAGGGATGTACATGTTCATTTATCTTTAGGACAATCATTTTATGATTGGGGATCTTATCAAGAGTGGCATACCCTATACTAACTTAGGAGCATAGATGTCTTGCTAGAGGCCGCTCTGTGTTTGTGTTATTTTTCGTAGTTGTGTCACGTGCAAGTAGGAGTCTGTTGGAATATGCCCGCTGACACGAACGAGTTAATGGCACTACCGATGAGGTATAGGCCTATTGGGTCACACACCAAGTATTGATTCCGGCAACGCGATCAAGAAAAAGAGAGAAAAGGCCAACATGGGTTTTGGGAGGATGGTACACGGGCCGTGTGGTTGAACACGGGCCGTGTCCAGTCCAACATACACGGGGTGTTTTGGCCCAATTGAAGGTCGTGTGTTTTGGGCCGACACGGTCGTGTAGATGAACACGGGCCGTGTCTAGCCTATTAGACACGGGCTGTCTTAGCCCAATTGGGGCTGTGGAATTTGGGCCTAGACGGCCGTGTTGATCAACACGGGACGTGTACGTTCACTGTAACAGCAGAATTAACAACCTTAAACACTTGGTTTAATGGTGTTTATGTCTAATAAATGTGGTATACAAAGAGGCAACGAATTCTCGGCTCAAGAACAGACTTTTGGGTGTTCTTGGAGTTAGTTCATGCACAAGAATATTCTCTCTTTGTTCATCTTGTCATTGGTGATCTTTTGGTGCTTTGGTGTCTAAACCAACTAACTAGCATTTGGGAATCAAAGAAGCTTGGGGTGGACTTCATTAGAGGAGTTCTTTCTTGGATTCTTGAAGCTTGACAAGTAAAGATCATTGTGCTTGCATTGTGGTACAATTCTATTCATCTTGTTTATTTTCTTAGTTGCAAGTTCATGGTTAGATTTTGGTCCTTGGAAGTATTCGTTAGTTTAGCTTTGTTATTTTTTGTTATAGGATTTGCTTCCGTTGCTACTTGACTATGCCAAATGAATACCGTACTCCAAGAGTGCGGATGACCATATACGACATTTGCAAGAGGTATTGGAGAATTTGTGGGAAGAGAAGTTGTACGCCAAATCGTCGAAGTGTGAGTTTTGGTTGAGAGAGGTTCAAGTTTTGGGTCACATCGTGGGAATGAATGGGATAAAGGTAGACCCAACAAAGATCGAGTCGATAAAGAAGTGGGAAATTCCTAAAACCCCAACCGAGATTCGTAGTTTTCTTGGCTTGGCATGTTATTATAGAACGTTCATAAAGGATTTCATGAAGATAGCATCACCAATGACAAAATTGACTCAAAAGACGGAACCGTTTGTATGGACGGAGAAGCAAGAGAGTACTTTTCAGACTTTGAAGAAGTGTTTATGTGAAGCACCGATACTCTCCTTACCAAAGGGCAACAAAGATTTTGTGGTGTACACCAATGCGTCTTACTCAGGTTTAGGATGTGTTCTCATGGTGACGATTATTTCATGTGCCTCTAGATAGCTAAAGGAAGCGGAAAAGAACTATCCCATACACGACTTAGAGTTAGCGGTGGTTATCTTTTCTCTTAAGTTGTGGCAACATTACTTGTATGGTACTCATTATACATACTTTACCCATCACAAAAGCTTGTAGTATATTGGATATCAGAAGGAATTGAATATGAGACAGAGACGATGGATGAAGTTGTTGACCGACTATGATTGGAAATCAGTTACCATCCGGGAAAGGCCAATTTGGTGGCTGATGCCTTGAGTCGGAAGGAACCGAGATCTGCTTACCGATTGAAGTCGATGAGTTTGGTGGTTCTACCGGATTGGGTTGATGAGATTCGGGCGACTCAAATTGAGTGTTTAAAAGAAGAAAACTTAAAGGGTGAAGTAATGGTGAAGAAGCAAGAGAGTTTTGATGAGAATAGACATGTTCTCAAGAATTTCCAGGGACGTATTTGGGTTCCCAAGGTTGGGGGAGTCTGCAAGGTGGTGCTACGAGAGGCTCATAAATCTAGGTATTCGATACACCTTGGGAGTGCAAAGATGTACTTGGACCTAAAACCGAGATATTGGTGGCCTGGGATGAAGGCGGATGTGGCCACCTATGTATCAAAGTGTGTCACTTATTCGCAGGTTAAGGAGGAACATCAAAAGCCGTAAGGAGAATTGCAACAATTGGAAATACCCGAGTGGAAATGGGATAAGATTACAGTGGATTTTGTTACGAAATTACACAAGATTGTGAAGGGCAACGATATGATTTGGGTTATTGTCGAACGATTGACCAAGAGTGCACATTTCCTTGCAACCAATGCGTAAGGTGGTTACGAGACATGGAGTCCCATTATCCATTGTTTCGGACCGTGATAGGGGATTTGTATCAAGGTTTTGGGGGATGTTGCAAGAGGAACTGGGAACGAAAGTGCATTTGAGCACAGCCTATCATCCTCAGACGGATGGGCAAAGTGAGAGGACTATCCTAACGCTCGAATATATGTTAAGAGCATGTGTGATTAAATACGTGGGAGTTGGGATACTCACCTTCCATTGGCGGAGTTCACGTATAAAAATACGTATCATTCAAACATGGAGCCTTATGAGATGTTATATGGGAGTAAATGTGGTACACCTACTTGTTCGTTGGAAGTGGGAGAGAAACAATTTGCGGATTCAAAAATTGTGCAATTAATGGCGGAGAAAGTGGCGGTGGCACAGGATCAACTCCCAATATCGAGAGAAAGACAAAAGAAGTATTTATATCGGAAGCACCGACCAAAAGTGTTTGAGGATGGTGAAAGTGTAATGTTGAAAGTCTCACCATGGAAAGGGATCATATATTTTGGTAAACGAGGAAAGCTTGGTCCACGGTTCATTGGTCCATTGACGATTTTTGAAAGAGTTGGTGACCAGGCCTATATGTTGGAGTTACCGCTGGCATTGGAAGGGATTCATGATGTTCCGTGTGTGTTAACTATGAAAGTGTTTGGCTGAGGAATCAAGTATTTTTCCGTTAGAGGTGTTGCGAGTTGATGATAGTAAGCGGTTGATTGAAGAACCGGTGGAAATCTTGGACCGTAAGGTTAAGCAGTTAAGAAAGAAGCGGGTCAAGCTAGTGAAGGTTCAATGGAAGAACAAGCTTGGAGGGGATATGACGTGGGAAACCAAATAAGAGAGGAAGATTAAATATCAAAAGCTTTTTGCTTAGCAGATTCCGAGGACGGAATTTAAAGAGGGGAGAATTGTATCGACTTGAATTTTAAGAAATTATCGTAATATTATTTAGTCGAGAAATAAATAATATTTACGTAGTATATTTATTTAGTTATAATAATAATTATGGAGTGTTATTATTATTTAAAGAAAGAATCAGAAATGGAAATCCATGGAAGATCGTGACACGACGCGTCGTGCGTCGCGACGCGACACGTTTAGGCGGTCGGGCACATGAAGGTTGTGTGTGTTAGAGGTTTGCGTGTTGCAGAGTTGGCAGGTTTATATATATAAGTTCATTTCTCAGCCTTTTATTCATATTACTCTCAATTGCAATGGTACTCTGCCCAAATTTAGAGCATTTCTAAGCGTAAGAGTGTGTGTGACTGTTGTAGCTTTGTTTTTTCAAGCTTGCAAGTGTCGGGTGTTGCGGTGTTGTCGTTTCAAGCTAAGTTTCGACTCTGGTTTTGTTTTGGGAGATCTCAAGAAGTGTTTCGGAGCTCGTGAGACAGGATTTCAACTATCGGAGTGTGGAGCTCGTTAGATCTAGTTGTGTGGTGATATTTCGTCGGGTTTGTGGTGAGTTTTGTTGTTTTATAAAACCGAGCACGTAGACAAAATCTATTTTAATAGTATTAACGGTTTAAAAGATGATATATCTATATATGAATGTTTTGATCGACTAACTATTTTTTTAAATGCATGATACTTGTTTGATGATTACATGCAAGTGATTTATATGATGTTTACGATGCATGCGCATATATGTATAGATATATGAAATGATGAACATGATGAAATTAAATGATTATTTGGGTAGGGGTAGACATACTCAGAGATGAATTGATGATGCTAAAGTGTGCCTTCTAGGATATGCTAGCAATATGATGTTTAGTTGCCGGGTTTCTAGATATCCTTAATAAGACATGGTGTATTCGTACACTGGAGTGATGTATTGACCACAGAGATAGGGTCATGTGCAAAACACCACATGGGTAAAAGGAGGGCCTAGTGATTGGGGGCACAGTTTGTACTCTTACCTAAATGACTTATGTCGGAGTAGCTATAGCGGACGGATCACTGGAGTGTTTGTACAAGTGGGAGCCCCGCGTTGTACCATACTTATTGGACACGCTTAGTGAACTTGTGCCGATGTGGACGGACCTTGGACTTAGTAGTTTCTAGGCACACATATGGTACCTTTGCGAAAGGACCTTGAAACCTTAACATTTGTCAAGCACGAATGTGATGTTTGGGGTAGCGATGTTGATGATAATTTTGATAGACCCCAATAAGACTATTTATGATGTATATGAGGTTAATGAAGTTAAATTATGAATGAGATGATTTAAAGACGCTATATGATGCTTATGATGATACTTGACCATCCGGGGATTTACGATGTTATGCGGGTGGGTCAAGTTACGGTTCAGAATTTATTACCTTAAACCTAAAGTTGTATTGCAAGTGTTTTTAATTGACGATTTTGCGGTGTGAACTAAGCTGACTCACTAAGCGAAAGCTGACACTTGTTTATTTGAAATATGTCTTGTACTCGTGCAAGTTGCTTTGGTGCACGGCCTTATGATATGGGGATTTATGGGTAGTTTTCTTTTGATTATTGATGTTATATATTATCGACTTGCGGTTGTGTAATGGTAAAAGTTTAAACAATGAAGTGTTTGTGATGTAACGGTGGTTTTGTTTGATGAATGGTTAAAACTATTTATATGTTTTAATAAATAAGATATTTAAAATGTCTTCCGTTGCGATGAATCTTATTGAATAGAAATTTATTTTGTAAATCTCAATTTTTGGAAAAACCACGACGGTTACAAATTGCAATGTAACTTCTCAACTTACTTATCATTTTACGTTTACAATTGTTTGTGTCCTATTTGATTGTTTATTCTAGCTACACATTACTTGGTTTAGAAACTGAATAAGAAATTAATCAATATTTTGTTGGAAATCATATTTCTTGGATTTGAAGTTCATCTATATGTTGTTTGTTTACTTACTTCTTTATATATAATAGGGTGTGCTTTTTTTTTTGTTATACATGCTTTTCATCAAAACAAGAAAAGATATGTGATATTGCTTTTCCTTTTTTATTCACTTTTAGTATATTGTTATTTTGGTTGTTAATGTTCTAATCATTTTTTTCTCCACACTAAAAATGTTATCATTATTTGAGTAGATTATAAGGCATATTAAATGCAAAATTGGGAAGATACTAATGTGTTATATTGAGGCATATCATGTGTTTGATGAATTACTTAAGTGGATCATATGTATGATGACATGACAGACAAAAGTTTTGTCTATTAACTATTGAAAAGGTATAAGGCTTGGTTTTAGTTAGTGTCCTCTTTTTATACAAAAGATTTGTTTTGGTTTTTTGGAATGACAAGTCGTATTTTTCAAACACAAATATTTGATACATCGTTGTTTTGTCTGGAATCAATGAAGTTGATGAGGAAGATGAAACCAAAGATGTTTTGTTTCAAAAGTTAAGCACATATTTCATTTCTGTGCGTGTGTTTTGTTTCTCATTTTAATATAAGCTATTATTTCACCTGTTGTGAATGTGCTTATTAACTTTTTAAATGCGCTGTTTCTTTAATATTAAAAATTTATGCGGCTTGGTTTTAGTTAGTTACTTCTTTTCTTACAAAAGTTTCGTGTTGATTATTTGTTATGTTAAGTTGTGTGTCTTCTTTTATGTGTTTAGTCTTTGTGTCGTTAAAGTTGTTATCATCACTAACCATGTGGGCTATATAGCTAGGGGTGTTTTTTTGGGTAATCGGGTTTCATGTAATTTGTTTTAATTTTTATTTTCATTTAAGTGGACCCGAATAATGAATTGAACTTGTAAATTTTATGATTTTGATATAGTTTTTGAGGGCTCTTCTTTTGTGTGAATGTGCTTAATATCTTTTCAATTATATTTCTTGTTCGCATAATTGATTAACTAGTGATGAGCCTCTTGTTTATAATGTACGTAGTATGTAGATTCACATACATTACTTGATGGACTTCTCAAGATAAGTTTTGTACGAATTTAAAGATAAATGTAGAAAATAACTAATAGATTTAATTTATTCATAATAATCAAATCATTTTTTTCAAAGTACTACACGTGCTAAACTTAAAATCATAATAAAAAAAGAGATAAATATATAACATAACTTATGCTAATCTTCATCGGATTAGACGGTAAACTTTATTGCGGCTAAAAATTAAATTCTGATTTGTTTTCTTTCTTTTGACATTTCCATCAATAATGCTCCATCATCATCGGAGGTGATGATGTTGATTACATCACCCCACTTACAAGTTGACAAATTTTCTTCCCTTGTTTGTTTTTTTTTTTTGAATTCTGGTAAAAACTATTTATTAAATATCAGTTGTTAATTTGGATTTAAATTATATATTTTCATTGTGTTTGTTGAATAAAAATATTTTGATAGTATTTGAAGACACTCTAGGTGATGTGAAGCTAATGGATAATGATTATTTTGTAATTATTTTGTTACATACCGCAACACAAAAAGACAAATGGTTGGTCTTAATTAGAAAAAAAAAATTGCAAAAGTTTTGGCACAATTACCTTTCAACACGAATCACCTTGTCATTGATCATATAAGAGTCATGTTCGATAGCCATCAAAGCATCTTGATTAATGATTTCCATTTCCTCTAAACATTTTTTTCAAATTGCATATTAGAGAGAAAATATGAGACAATTTGATGATAACAAACAGTGTTACAGTTTTACATGAAAGTAGTATGAGACTATGAGATATAACAATTTAACATACTGTAGTAATAACAATAAATCACAATTCAAGAAGCATGAGTTACTGTTTTTTTTAATCCGAGTTTTATATTGGCTTGAAGCTATAAGTTAAAGATATATGGGCTTGAGGCTTTGATCCAAAAGTGATGATTTTTACTCTTGAATCACAATAAACACACTAAAATAATATGGCATATCACAAGTTTAAGATATTATGTTACTATAGCTCACTTGAAAAGACCAAAGACAGTGACACTAATATTACATGGTCTTAAGACCCGCACAAAAAAATCCCCTTTAAAAAACCAACAAGACCCATAATTACAACAAAATGTTTGTGATAGGATTTTAAATTTTTAGTTAGAGCTTTAGCTATAGATTTTCATTATTATTATTGGATAGAGCTTTTAGTATATAGAAGTGTATGTACTTTAGAAGTAGATACAATTATAACTTACAATAAAATAAATAAAAGATATGCATATAAAATTTTCTTTTAAAATTATATAAAAATAAAAAACAATAATATAAATACAGGTTTATAAACATGAAAATAAAATATGAACTTACTTCTGTAAACATCTCATACCTAGCCTTGATATCTCTTTTTAGTTTTTGTTTTGTTTGTACCGCCCCAAATTTTTAAACCAAAAGTACTACTTAAATAAACCTCATTTGTATAAAACAAACATTTATATAAGTCAGCAATGGATCAATAATACACAATGCAATTGATCAATAAGCAGAATGCTACCCCACACTTTCTTCCATTGATCAATAATACACAATGCAATGGATCACACATATTACACATACGAATCAAAGTTTAGTAAACTCACCTTAACAATCAGTTATAACATAGTGCTATGCCAGAGATAAACAAAAGTATATGCCAACAGTTACGTCCTACACATAATATATAATTAAGGTATCAAACGCATACCATCACAACGAAATAGAAAAACAAATCAAAGCCTAGGCACGCCCATGCCTCGTGACTTAGGCCCGGTCATGCCCTTCTCAAGCCTAGACACAGTCACGGTCATGAGGCACGCCCGTAGCCTCCATAGGCACACTCGTGCCTTTCGCCTATCAGCAAGAGTTTGTAGATTGTTAATGCTATTTCCAGCTAAAACACATCTAAAACTCAATTTTAATGATTCTAACGTCACAGGGGTGTTTTCCTACACCCCAAACTACTATAAACAACAATCAATTCATATTTAACATACTTTGATCCTTGATTCAATCATTTTACCCATTTGAATATCAAAACTACACAAACAAAACATACCTTGAGTTATCTAGGATTACTATGCAGCTAAACAGATGCTAATTCCTCAGATTTCTTGCTTCAGTTTCAAAAGGAAAAAGGGTAGCCAAGCATATGTACATATGTATGTAAGTTGTATGTCTGCGTGTTTTAAATGAGTTCAAATACTCATTACACACACACACATATATATATATATACATACATACATACATACACATAGGTATGGCATAGTTGCATAAATGGTCTCCAAACTTACTCACTTTTATTTTGGCGGTTTTAACTGTTGGATTATGCCCGCTGACACACACGAGTTGGTGACATTTTCAATGAAGCAAGGATATTTGGGTAACACGTCAAGTATTGAATCCGGCATCAACTGGTCAAAGGAGAGAGAAAATTTGAAAATGGTTTTGGTGGGCCGAGGCACGGTCGTGCCCCTTTGGAGTACGCTTGTGCCCAAGGGCTAGGCATGCGCCCAAGTCGGGCTTGACTTGGGTGTGCCTTGTTGGGTTGGCATGCCTGTGCCTTACACAGTAACAGCCTATTTAATTAGCCTTTCAAGACAAGTTAAAGTGTGTTAATTGTGTAACCAATTATAGCATAATGGCACACGAATTTTGAACTGGTTTTTTGGTTCGATAAGTACCTAAGGAAACAATGGAGTAAAGGTTACATGTTCGTTGCTTGTAGTTGCTATATTGTGCTAAAACTCTCATACACACTTTGAATACAAGGCATTGTGATTTCTAAGTGTCTAGACAAGTGGTGGTGCTTTGGTAGGCTTATTAACACTCTAGTAAGTGGGAGCCATGGAGCACTTGGTGTGGATTGCACTAGAGATACACTTGTTTGTGTATTAAGCTTCCAAGACTCAAAACCGGGTCAAGGAGGAAGACTAGCTGTTAGTTTTGTAAAATGGTAAGATATGCCTCACCACCCCTTTTGCCTATTAATAGGGATATGGCGCCTAGTGGGTGTAAGATTTTGTAAATTATTCTCATTCTAAGCATTAGCGAAAGGTGTTTGTGTGTGTTTCACTCAAGCTTCATCTTTTCTATACAAATTTACTTGATTCTCGGTCGTTTTAATTGGTATGAGAGCCTAGCTTGATCTAAGTAGGCTCGTGATTGTGTGTTTAATCATTGAAGATCAGATTCATCGATAGTAATGTGTAGAATTCGAAGAAATCTATTGTTCAGAAATTGAAGAACAAGGTTTGAGTGTGTTTACAATCGCATTTGATTCTATTCTACTCGAAAATCATATTTGAATCAAATACAATCCATCATGGAATGATTCGAAGCTGTTCAGATCGGATTTTAAAGGTTTTTCGTAAGCTGTTCTTGCGGTTTTTTCCTCTAAATCCGGGTTAAAATCAAGTGGAAGATGGAATTGATTGGTTCTTGATTAATATCATTGGTTTACGAATCTAAAGGATCAATTTCAAAGGATTTATTCAAAGTTTTCATTAATATTCAAATTTTTGTTGAAGAACACTTGAAGAGGTCGAAGAAGTATGCAGATCTGAGTGTTTGTAAGTTGACTTCGAGCTTGTGAGTTATGTGCCTATACATTTCGAGCTTGTTAGTTACAAACAAATCCTTGAAAATCCGGGAACCATTTGAGGAAGAAGACTTCGAGCAGATAAATTCCTCGGAATTCGAAGTTCAAGTTCACTTAGAATACGAAGTCAATAGACTTCGAGCAAATAATTGGGTTTCGAATACAAAGTTGGTACACTTTGAAAACTAAGTGTCACACTTATCCTTGACTTCGAGCGGGGTTTTGACTTCCTGTGCACTTCGAAAACTAAACCTTTACACTTCGAACACAAATCAAAGCTTCAAACTCGAAGCATACTTACTTCGAAGACAATTACAACCCACTTCAAGCGATAGAAATACCTTGAGTCAACATCCAAGTTCTCTTTGATTTCGAAGTTCAATTCAAAACTTAACAAATCTCATTTCAAATTCGAAGCTCAACAAATACAATTCACTTCGAACCCTTTCAAGCTTCATAAGGGGGATAGATTTGTAACATCCTCGATTTGGGCCTAGTTGTAATTAAGTATGTACGCGTATCTAATTAATAGAATAGGAGGATATTCTAGTTATGTATGTATGTAAGAAAGTTGAGTTTTTGAAGTTAATTATATATATGTATGTATAATTGTGTACGTATTGTTTGAATTAAATGTATATATATATACACACACACATATGTTAGAAGAATTAAAAAAAGAAAAGATAAAGGAAGAAGATATTTGTAGTTAAGAGGTGGTTTGACGTCTGGATAAGTTTGTATATATGTGTGTAAGTGTTAACATTGACTAATTAAGTCAAAAGTTCAGAAACTACAAAACACACACAAACACACACTAGATAAAAGCTCTCGTGAGTTCTTGAAGAAGAAGGTTGAAGAATTTGAAGTTGTTAATTCCAAAGAAGGTTAGTTGATGTTTGTTGTGAAGATTAAGCATGTTTTATGCTAGATATATGTAAGTTTTGTTGTTAGAACTCATAAACAAATGAAGAACTCCATAGTTGAACATGGAGAGCTTACTTGAGAAGTGGGTTTTCCATGTTTGATGTCTTTAATTGGAGTTGATGAGTTTTTGATGATTGTTTAGGTGTAATATGATGTTTAAAGTTTCTTTTAAAGTGAAAAAGACGAGTTTGTAAATCTGGAAATAAGTTGGGTATTGATATAAATCGTATGGGTGATGAACAAGAAGAAGATGAAGTGCAGGTTGGCACGCAACGCGTCGCGTCGAAGAAAGGGACGCGACGCGTTCCTCCATATGTCGTGTCACTTTCACTTTTCATCCAACATTTGTTCATCCGACTTTTCTTGATCCAACTTTAATTGATCCGAAATTCGCATGGGCCATCCAACTTTCGCATTGGTCATCCGACTTTCGCATGAGGTTCCGACCAATCGCATGGGCGTGCGACGCGACGCGTCGGGTAAAAGTCAGAAGTGACCAATTTTAAGTGTTAAGCATTCTAAAGGCACGTGTTGTGCTAAACCTTGTAAGGATATTTTATGGTGTTTATGAACCTTAGATGGTTCTTGTATGTATTCTAGTAATAGAACCTTGTATATGAAAATGCTTAACGCGATTGCCGATATTTTAGGTGAACTTGTCGAATTAGCTAAATCGGAGTTAAGTAAACAGACATTATAAGCTATACAGGTGAGTACCTGCTATCCTGAGTCTCAATAGAGTGAGGTTTGATTGCTAAATGTCTAATTGATTGTGTACGACAGTACAATGTATGCTTGAGTTTTATTGCAGGTATAAGATAGAAATGATTTGTTGTCTATGTATTGTATGACTTGCTTTATTGATGCTTATGATAAGTTAGTATTCACTAGCTGTGTTGTTTAGCTAATGATGCTACGTTGCCCCTTTTCAGGTAAAGACTAGAAGTCCTCGTGGATTGCTATCAGATGTGTATATACCTTATGGGATGGAATACTTTTTGTATAATGTAAATATTTGTTGATTATGGTTGGTGTGTGTTAGCTAACACCAAACATATGATATAACGTAATTAACTGTTGTAAGTTTTGAAATTTAATTCCGCTGCTTAATCTGATGATTGAGATTTTTGAAAGGGACTCACTCGGACAAAAGCTTGAAATATTAGTAAATTCACTATTTGTGGAAGCGGTGTTACACTTAAGCTTTGCTCTTTTATCTTGATTAACCATACTTTCAACGAACCATGAGAGTAAGCATTAACCTAATTAAATCTTAAGAAGAATTTTTGTTGTTTGCTGTTAAGCAATACAATCCCTTCATCTCATTCAAACTCATCATCACAACTCCAAATTACTTGATACATCTCCAATTGATCGAGCTTTGAATGATATGTTTTTGGCTTTAGAACGTTGATTTTGTCTTTGTCTGCTTCAACTCCCAATTGAAGGTCTGTTTCTTCAGCTCTTTGACTTAAGTGGCACATAAATTCCCACAAACTTTAGATATCCTGCAGATTCATCCATATTCTTTTCTAATTTTGATTCAAGCTACTCCACAAGAAAATTTACATCTTCCAAACTTAGAAATTTCAAATCCATATGCCAAAAGTTGTAGCTCTTCTGATCCGATCTGGTAACATGATTAGAAATCATATCTACAAACATCACCTTCTGAATTGCCACATAGTTTACCTTTATGATAGGATACGTGACTCGAATTCTTCTTTCTTTGATGTATGGATGTGTAGAATCGTTCTTCTTCGAGCTTCATCAACATTCTTAACACCCAACAAATTAATATCAAGCAGTTTATCAAGTTGTTCAGAGTAGATGTTCACAAACTTTTCTTTAAGGAATGCAACTGGTATATATTGATATCTCCAATTTCTCACCTCTTTCTTCAATGCTTCTCTTGTCAATATATAACTCCTCATATTTGGTAAAGATCTTGTGTTAATTGGATCTATTTGCACATTCTCAAGAATTTCCAATTCAGTATCTTTTGATAATTTCTTTTTTTGTCTTTCCTTTTGTTGTTTTCTGATTATATTTGTTGGTGTTATTCTGAATTGGACTGGAGGCGGTGGGAACATATCAGATACTTCCTTTATTACCTTCAATACACTATCCAAGTTCAACTGTTCAATTTCAGGCTTTGCAACCTTTGGTGTCGTTAAAGTTTCAACCTTTTGTTTACTCATCCATAACGCTAGAGTTAAAGATTCATCCTCAGCGTCAGACTCTGCTATATCAAGAGTATCATCTTTTTCAAATTCAAATTATGTATCAGCTATCTCCATTATCTTTTGCTTTCCTTTATATTTCTGTGTGAATGATGTTTCATCTAATTTAGCAACAAAAGTATTAATCCTCTGAGCAGCCGGGGTATCAAAATATGTCTTTAACCTTTTCTCCCCCTTAGGGCGATCGATGTGTGGATCATCATCGTCATGCCTAGGTTGTTTTGATGACCCGACAGCTATTTTACAGGTAGCATCAACCTCTATTCTTAATAAAGTTAGCTAATCAGCTTCTTCCGTTGTATTCTCAGACCGACCTATCAAACGAATGAGTAGTAAACTCTTAAGATCATCCACAGAAAAGCCATTCATCACCTTCTCCTTAACATCCGCATCTCTTCTTTCTATTAATTGATCCAACTTAGATTCAATTCTTTCATTTTGCTTTTTAAGTTCATTGAATATTTCAGCAGTTAACCTTTGAATATCATCAAATCTTATATTAAGTTGTTTCATGGCAGCATCAAAATTTGCTTTGGAAATAAATTCCTTAGCCGATTCAGATTCAGTAGGTGTAACATGACCAAGATCACTTAGATTACCCGTTGAGACACCAACATCCTCAGAAACGAATTTTGTAGACGAAGGGCCACCCACATTTACAGCTAGATCAGTGTTAACTGTGGTGGGATTTCCTACCAATCTTTGGATATGGCCAACAAAGGCTTCACCTATGGTAGTTTTGGCAAGACTACCTTGAAATAGACTGCACAAAGCTTCCAGTTTCGCTGAGTGTTTAGAAAGAAAGTCAACTATTTGTTGACGGTTTTTAATGTGCGTTGAATGATCATACGTGACCTGGAGTTGTTGGTCACTTGTTTCAATATCATCACCCTCCGAATGAGGAGCCGATAGTGTATGTGGTTTTTCTCCGTGCAATGAAACAGTAACCTTTTGAGAGGTATTGAGTGGCTAGGTGAGGTTTGTGCATACTCTGGTAGGATGTCAGAGTCTTGTTCAATGTCAGGACGTAGCCCAGCAGTGGATGTTGTTTCCCGGCTTTTTATGGCTGGAGAACTCTCATCACTCTCGTTTTCTTTTCTCTCTTCTCTCACTCCCTCACTTTGCTTTTGCCTCTCAACATCTCCTTCTACGTTTAAAATATTCACATCATCATATAAGCCCTTTGTATCCACATTTTCAAAATCAAACTCCAGATCCATCATTTGATAATCATAATCAAAAGTAGAAAGTATTCTTTGACCATCAGGACCTAGTTCCTCTTCAACCTCAATATTTTTAGTATCCATCATTGTCATATCAATATCCCTTTGAAAAGAATCTGTATCACTTGATTGAGAACCCACTGTTTAAGTATCACTTTGAACAGATTGAATAACTTGTTTAGCAATCTCAGCAACCGTCAAATTATCACCTGAGTCCATAGTAACTCCCTCTTTATCTGAATCACCCTCACTTATTTCACCACCCCTCTCATAATTTCGACTCTACTCTCCCGTGTCAGTTTCTCCCTAAGAAGAATGACTCCTAATGTCACTACTCTCGGGACTTACAGTTCTTTGGGTAGGACCAGCAGGCTCTTGCCGATCCATAAAACCAATTTATTCTCACTCACATACTGCTGGACAATAGCACCGTCAAGATCAAGCAACTGGACCAACTCCACCGGCATAACATAAGGATCAACATTTGCCATAACCGGTATTCTGTACATTTTAATCATCATTTGGATTTCAGGTGAGGGGTCATCATCAAGCCTTGAGATTTCAGGGTCTCTTTGTTGGGGTTTGCTAGGCATGCAACGGAAGCACAAGAACAAGATAACAAGAAACAAATTGCCAAGAACCCCAAAACAGGGACCAAACACTACATGTAAGACATGCAACATGAAAAAGAAAGCAAGGAGAAAGATATACCACTAGTGATCAGGAGCTTGAGATGAACTTGAAGTTGGATAATCGAGAAAGCCAAGGCAAGCCTTCCTCTATTGCTAGTCCACACCAAGCTTTGTGTAATCTCCTTGTACTAGCAAGTCTTGATGATCTTCAATGACTTGAAATCACCAAAGAAACAATAACCAGATGATCTCCCTTGCACTTCTCTGGAAAAACTCACAAGAACACCAAGAACACTCTATGTAAGCACCTCAGAAATCGTCTCTAAGTTTTTGGGTGTTTGTAGTAGCAAGAGTATAGTAGCAGTGGATGCAAGGCTCTTTTATAAGCCTTAACATGACCCTCTAGTGCCCCAAGTCCGGCCATAAGGTCATCATTGAGCTCTGCATTGGTGGAGAGTGGAGGCAAAAAGCAAAAAGTAACGTGCAGTCTGACAGGAGTTCACGCCGTGAAGTCCACTTGGCAGGATCCCTTTTGTAACTTAAACAATTTAAGTCCCTTTTGCCCCTTTCACTTTGGTTGTTGTCAAGATTAACCCATGGTGTGTGACCCAATAGGCCTATGCTTAATCGGTCGCGCTATTGGCGTACGTATGTTAGTGGGCATACTCCAACAGACTCCCACTTGCACATGACATACCGTGCTCATGGTACCATATACAAAGAGCGGCCTCTAGCAAGGCATCTTTGCCCCCAAGTCAGCATAGGTTTTTTCATCCTGGATAAATGCCAAATCTCAAATATAGATAAGAAATGGTCCTATAGATAAGTGATCAAACATCCCTTTGTTCGTGATATCCGTGTGAATACGAGACATGGTTAGATGTCAATCTCCAAATCGTTCACGATTATGTTTCTCGATCAAGATTGATGGTGACGAAAATTGTATTTGCAATTGACCAAACATTATTGCAACTCGTCCACGGCCATGCATTTTGATGTCAGCTCTCAATCATCGAGGGGTCCATGGATATCTCTCTAAAACTAGAGGAACAAATTCTTTTGACTACATTGTTCAGCCACATATATCATACTTTACCCAAAAACTCCCTTTATAACAGCCAGTTACGAACTGCGTTTGAAAGCAATCAAAGCAAAGCAGGTACATGCTTTGAATCACATGTATCTCCGGTCTAAGGATGAAATGATATTATCATCCTGAGTTACTTGTGACAATAACCATGAAGTAACTTCAGGTGTGGGCCGTCCAATCACTTGAATAATTCAAGTATAGGCAAAGTGTTGCGTCTCTTGTATTCAATCCATTATTCAATACGCGACCAACCCCTTCCCTCAATCTTAATTTAAACGTCCTCCCCTAGAAGAGTGACTGATTGTGGACATTTAGACATGCTACGATGGAACATAGTAAGGATTCATGAAAATACCTGCCCAAGGCATATCATTAAATCTCCATTTAACAATCGATATAATATGAAATACAATACTGCTTAATGTTCCCAAGAATAAGTACATATCAAACATAAACCAAAAATACTCAAGCCAAGTCACTAGTGAATCTAACCCCTATAGATCGAGTGTGAGAATCAGGAACGGCTTGTGACAACGGCTTTGTGAATGGATCAGCCAAGTTGCTCTCCGATGGTACTTTGCTGGTGAAAATATCACCGCTCTCTATTACATCTCTCAAGTGATATTTGCGAGGAATGTGCCTCGTCCGCTTGTGAGCTCTTGGTTCCTTTGCCAATGCAACCGCACCCTCATTATCGCAGAAAAGCTCTATGGGGTCGGTAATGCTAGCAACCACTCCAAGATCTTGGATGAACTTCCTCATCCATACAGCTTCCTTTGCTGCTTCACTTGCCGCACTGTATTCGGATTCGGTAGTTGAATCAGCAACCGTGTCTTGCTTGGAGCTCCTCCAGCTAATAGCACAACCATTTAAAAGAAACACAAACCCCGATTGTGATCGGCAGTCGTACTCTTAGCTCTTCCTCACCACCATATACCTAGAACATTTCCTTTGTCCTCCGAAGATACTTGAGAATGTTCTCGACTGCGGTCCAATGGGCTTGCCCGGGATTTGCCTAATATCTACTCGTCATGCTCAATGCACACGATACATTAGGACGAGTGCATAACATGGCGTACATGATTGATCCTACCACCGAAGCATAAGGAATCCTCTTCATTACATCTAGTTCCTCCTTGGAGCTAGGACATTGAGTCTTGCTCTATGCCATTCCATGCATCTTAGGGGTGTTAACCCTCTTATAGTCCTCCATCTTGAATTGTTTCAAGACTTTGACCACATATGCACTTTGGCTTAGCCCAATAAGCCTTTTGGATCTATCTCTATAGATCTTTATGCCCAAGATATACGCTGCCTCTCCTAAATCCTTCATAGAGAAACAATTCCCAAGAAAAGATTTAATGTTTTGTAAGGTTGAGACATCGTTTCCAATAAGTACAATATCATCTACATACAGGATTAGGAATACTACAACGCTCCCACTATCCCTAACATATATGCATGGTTCACCCTTGTTATTCAAAATCCAAATTCATTGATTTTCTCATCAAAGCATAGGTTCCAGCTGCGAGATGCTTGTTTAAGTCATAAATGGACTTCTTGAGTTTGCAGACTCTATTAGGATACTCAGGATGTACAAAACCCTCGGGTTTTGTCATAAACACATCTTCATTTAGCTTCCCATTAAGGAAGGCAGTTTTTACATCGATTTTCCAGATTTCTTAATTATAAAATGCAGCAATGGCCATGAGTATTCTTATAGATTTCAACATAGTCACTAAGGAAAAGGTTTCCTGATAATCAATACCATGAGTTTGTGTGAAACCCTTAGCCACCAGTCGAGCTTTGAAAGTATGTAAAGTTCCATCCATGCCGGTCTTCTTCTTGAAGACCCATTTACTCCCTACTGTCTTAAACCCAGGTGTGGGATCAACCAATTCCCATACTTGGTTGTCCGACATGGACTCCATCTCTCTTTCCATAGCCTCCTTTCACCTAGCAGAGTTAATGCTTGCTACGGCATCCTGGTAGTTGGTTGGTTCATCATGATCCACCAATAATTTGTCACCCTCAGATATGAGAAACCTATATCTCTCTGGCTCGTGACGGGATCTACCTGATCTACGATGAGGTAATGGATTGTTGTCAGGTACCGACACATCATCATGTTCGGTTTCAACCACTTCAGGTTGAGTGCTAGTGCTGACGCTAGTCCCTTCATTCCTGGGTTCTTGAATTTCGTCAAGATCAATCTTCTTCCCGCGAGACTGCATGGATATCAGTTCTCATTCAAGGAAAAATGCCCTCCTTCCAACAAAAACTTCGTTTTCGGAGGGTTTGTAAAACAAATATCCAATGGCTCCGGTAGGATAGCTAATGAAGTATAACTTCTCTAATCGGGGTTCAAGTTTGTCCTCTACCTCACATCTAACGTAGGCAGGTGATTCCCATACTTTGAGATATGCAATTTTAGGAACTACTCCAAGCCATATCTCATAAGGTGTTTTCTGGACTTTCTTTGTTGGTACGAGGTTGAGGATCCTATCCACCAACTCAAGAGCGTACTCCCAAAAACTAATGGGTACTTTTGTGTGACTCATCATTGATCGAATCATATCTAACAATGTCCGATTTCTCCGCTCGGCGACACCATTCGATTGTGGTGACCTAGGAGGTGTTAATTGTGAGATAATCCCACAATTTTTAAGATGATCACTAAACTTTGAGCTAAGATATTCGCCTCCCCTATCGGATCAAAGTATCTTTAAAGATTTTCCCAATTGATTCTAAACGTCGTTTTGGAATGTATTGAATACCTCATAGGTTTCAGACTAATGCCCAATCAGGTAGACATATTCATATCTACTATAGTCATTGGTAAATGTAACGAAATATCTTGAGTTGTTCCTTGTGACATGCTTGAATGGACGGCATACATCAGTATGCATAATGTCCAACAAGTCCTTGCCCCTTTCACTTACACCGGTAAAGGGATAATTTTGTCATCTTGCCTAATAAACAAGATTCGCATACTTCACTTGACCCAAGGTCAAATGATTCCATGATCCCATCCGCTTGGAGCTTGGTGATGCGCTTAAGGCGACTATGCCATAAAGAAAACTTGTCCAAGGTATTTCTGGACTCAGAATTAATATTCATGATTGTTCTATCATTTGAGATATATGCATCAGCTTCGTATATACCACGACATGGATATGCTTTAAAATAACAAACATCATCTTTAAGACAAGAGATAATACCCATTATAACATCTAGCTCTCCATTTCTCAGCCTTCTACTTTCCTTTAGCACCTGCACAATGTTACAAATGTGAGTGCCACAGCCGGTTTCTAATATCTAACCATTTGAAGTAGAAGTATGATGAAGCTCAATGATGAACGTACCTGAAGTAGAAGCACCCGCTCCCAAAGCTCTAAGGTTCTTAAGGCCTTCTAGGTACTTTGGGTAGCTCCGGCGCATGTGCCCTTTCGCCCCGCATAAGAAGCAAACCGCCTCCTCCAGAGTCTTTGCCTAGGGAATAAGACCCTTTGGCTTAGGCTCCGTGGTAAGATTAGGCTTGGGAGCCCCAACCTTTCCCTTACCTTTACCCTTAGGGGTAGAGGCCGGTTTCTTCCTTTTCTTGGTTCCTCCTTCCGTGATAGCCAGGACGGAAGCTGGAGAGGTGGGCTTTTGTTTGGTTATGTTGGACTCAATGGTCCTCAACATACCATGTACCTCCTGTAACATCCTCAAAAAGGGCCTAGACGCATGCTGACGTGGTACGTATAATAAATTAGATAAATTGGATAAATATCTATGTTTAAAGATATTAAAGAAAAATAACTAAATTAGTTATTAAATGAGTAAATATAAAATATTTGTAAAAATATAAAAGAATATTAAATGATTTAGAACGAGGTTTCCAAAAATATCCCCGTTGGTTAAAACGGGTACTCATGCGTTAAGTTGTAGGTTGAAAAGGGGAACAAGATACCCACTTGTGGATAAAGTTAACCCACAAGTAGGAATCTCCTTTGTTAGCCACATTCATAAACACATACTTTGACTTTTATGTGTGTGTATGTTCTTGTGTCAAGCTCCTCAAGAGATTCAAGAAAGGATTAATCAACCAAGCTCAAGTAATCTGCTGTGAATTCAAGTTGTTCAAGTTCCAATCTGCTGTGATTCTCCTTCTAATCCAATCTTTGATCTTGTAAGTTCTTGTGTTCAATTCTCTAATTTTCTAGTTTTGGGTATTTGGGTGAAAATCACCAATTGAAGCCAATAAATGGAATTAATGTTACCAATTGATTTCTATGTTGATTTCAGATTAACAGAAGTTGATTTTGTGAATTGAAGACTTTGTTTTGATTAGTTTTGTGAACTAAAGTCCAAATGGGGCAAAATGGAGAAATTGGTTCTAAGGTCTGATTATGTTGCTAAATGATGTAAAAATGGTGTCTTTAGGTTGTATTTTATGTGTTAGTTCATATGTGAAAGGAAGAAATTTACTGGAAAATGAATTGGTAATGTTTTGGTAAGTTTTGGCTAGGAAACAGCAGGTTCTGGTTGAACCTGCTGCTGCAAATGGAAAGGCACGGGCGTGCCTCTCAAGAGCAGACTGTGACCAATTAAAGACAATGTTATGTAATAATTAGAGTAATGGTCGATCGAGTTGGTAACGTTTGGAATGTTTGTTAAACAATACTTTTATATTACAACTTATATTTATATAAGTTTTATAATGTGAATTAAATATTTAGCTTCCGCACGTGTTTTAAATAAAAAAAATTATACTCTGAAATTTAAAGACCGGCGTTACAGCTCCATTAGGGTTTTGTCCATTCAATGCATATGATAACTCAAGGTGAATTGATCATAAGATGGAGGAAGGGATCGCAGGATATTATCCACCACCATCTCCCTTCCTATGGTAAACCCTACTCTCTCCAAGCGCTTCACTAGTGCCTTCATCCTGAGCACGTGAAGGCTTACGTTCCTGCCACTCTACAACTGGCAACCAAGTAGGTCGTTCAAGCACCCATACCGTTCTTGCCTTGCTTGTTGTTGGAACATGTCCTTCAAATCAAGCATCATTTCATAAGCATTTATATGCTCCATTTGCTTTTGCAAATCGGGGCTCATCATTCTCAGCATGAGGCAAGTAACCTCGTTAGTGTCTTTGACGCATTTTTCATACGCATCACGAATGGACCTACTTGCGTTTGGAGCAGGGGTTTCCGGAAGGGGTTCCTCAATGGTAACCAATTTATCCTTATGTCGTAGGACAATACGTAATTGCTTAGACGAATCCATAAATTTGGTCCCATCAAGTTTCTCCTTCTCTAGAAAAATTCTCAAAGAGAAGTGGGTGGTGTTGTTGGTGGTTGAAGATGCCATCTATTAAAGCAAAGTAGTTTAATTAGTTTGATAAACCTCGTTAAAATAATTACCCCATGTGTTAAATAAAACAATCATTTTAACAAGGGCTAAGAACCATATTTCACTTTACACCGTGACGGGTTTTCCGCAGATCACATGGTAAAGTTTATTTAGGCCAGTAACCATTTTACCGATTGTAATCCATTATTATAATTCTAAGTTCCTTGCGGGATAAATTGACAACCATTGTGTCGAATTGGCATGTTTGAACCCTCCACGCCAATCTCAAACTAAAATTTTGAATAATCTCGGCTAGAGCTCGACAACCATTCAAAATTCTATTTCGAAATTGTAAATCGTCCATCAAGATACACGGTGGTACTCTTGACCAATGGTTGACTCGGCTAGAGCTCGACAATCAACCTTGCAAGTTGCCACACACACCTTCCACACAGCTCACGCATGGATTGACTCCTCTAAAGCTCGACAAACAACATTGCGTGACTAGATTCGGGTGGTGTCATCTTATGGGTGGCGTGTGATTTACTTTTAGAAAACGGGATTTGTTTTATGGTTAAAAATCCATTTTTGTTTTGATTAACAAATTTAGTGACAAAACCAATTTTTCACTTTGAATATAAACCAATTTTATATCCTTTTGTTAATCATATGTGCGCGCGAGTTTGTAAACCAATTTTAAAACTCTTGTCTTTTTATAATTTATAAAAAGTTGTCTAGCATGCAATAATCCTAATATCCATGCATAAACAAATTAAAACACATCACACTCATACAAAAAATTGGTAACCATGCCCAAAGCCTATGCATTTTCCCATGAGCCAAAGCGGGAAAACTAAGCCAACTAGGGAAAAACTTCCATTGACTTCGGATGTGCTCCCACTAAACCGGCCACCTCCATTGGGCCTCCCGGATTTGTGATCGCCAAGATGTCATAGCCATGACTCCCGATGGTTGCCTCCATATTACAAATACATATTTAAAGATAGAAATGGCATGCAAGCCACAAAATCCTATCTTCTAGTACTTTACATAAATTTGGAATTTAAATGGCATGCAAGCCACAAGAACAAATTTACATACCAAATAAATAGACAAATAACGTATTACAAACCATGTGACTAGAAGTCACCAAATGAATGAATAAATATAAATACAACCAAACATCACAACCAAAGGTCTAGGGCATTTTGGTTACCAACAAAGCTATCTAATCAACATAAGAAAGCAAAGAAGCATGGTGTGCCACAAGAAACCCATGCAACATATGTATCTTGGTTAAGATTATTTATAATACTCAAGGCACAAAAATAATCCCATGTACATATGCATTAGTAACACCAAACCAATTTTGATGAAACATATTCATATATACATAATATAAGTACATGCAACTATTTATTTCATGCCAAATAATAATCCACATGTAAATATATCAACCAAGACACAAGGCAACTAGCTACTGGAAAAACCAGAAACAAACAACAAAAAGGCCAAAACCAAAAAACCAAAACAGATTTGAAATTTAAACGCTGAAAAACGATTTTTGTCAAGCACTTCACAACGTGAACTTTAAAGAGTTCACGGTGTGAAGTTCATCCGACCAGTTTTCAAAAATTTTGTTTTTCGGTTTTAGGCCACCATGTGCAAATCTGATGTAGAGGTGGCTCTGATACCACTGTTGGGGTTTGCTAGGCACGCAACGGAAGCACAAGAACAAGATAACAAGAAACAAATTGCCAAGAAACCCCAAACCAGGGACCAAACACTACATGCAAGACATGCAACATGAAAAACAAAGCAAGTAGAAAGATATACCACTAGTGATCAGGAGCTTGAGATGAACTTGAAGTTGGATGATCGAGAAAGCTAAGGCAAGCCTTCATCTATTGGTAGTCCACACCAAGCATTGTGTGATCTCCTTGTACTAGCAAGTCTTGATGATCTTCAATGACTTGAAATCACCAAAGAAACAATAACCAGATGATCTCCCTTGCACTCCTCTGGAAAAACTCACAAGAACACCAAGAACACTCTATGTAAGCACCTCACAAATGGTCTCTATGTTTTTGGGTGTTTGTAGTAGCAAGAGTATGTTAGGAGTGGATGCATGGCTCTTTTATAATCCTTAACATGACCCTCTAGTGCCCCAAAGCCAGCCATAAGGTCATCATTGAGCTCTACATGCATTGGTGGAGGTGGAGGCAAAAAGCAAAAAGTAACCTATAGTCTGACAGGAGTTCACGCCATGAAGTCCACCTCGCAGGATCCCTTTTATAACTTAAACAATTTAAGTCCATTTTGCCCCCTTCACTTTGGTTGTTGTCGAGATTAACCTCTGGTGTGTCACCCAATAGGCCTATGATTCATCGGTAGCGATATTGGCATACGTATGTTAGTGGGCATACTCCAACACTCTTGACATCAATCTTTGTATTTTCATTGTTAAGAATCGCGGAAACGGTAAGAAATTTCTTCTCTTTCCGGGGATCATCTTTTCACGTACAACTTTTGAAATTTCTACAAACACCAACTCAGCATAATCAAAATGAAAATGTTTAACCATTCCAACCAGAACCTTGATTGCAAATGTAGTAGCCCCATCAATTCCCTTGGTAACACTTGTTAGGCATCTCATGATAATGGCATATAGAGTTTGCCACTGTGGAACCAACCCCGATCTTTTAAATTTTGACATTCCAGTCAATTTATCTACGTTCCATCCAAGATCTATTATATGAGGTAATGTCTGTTTGCCTGTTGGAATTGGATCAAATTCAGTGTTTGGAGGATATGCATTATGTTCTGGTAGTCTAAGGATTTGCCTGAAACTATCAATACCCATTTCAAATTCTACTTGACCTACTCTACCAGAGATGACAGGGTTTCCTTGTTCACTTTCAGTCAGCTATAAAGAATTCCACATTTGTTGAACATACACTTCAGGGACATGTGGTTCAGCATCCAAAGGGTTGAATGTGAAAATATGGGAAAGTGGGTGTGAGGCTATGAGTTTGATGATAATGGGGAAATTGATTTTGGTAAGTTCTAGTATGAAGTAGGCATTATTTAGTTGGTAAGGAAGGTAACTGGTTTGGAGAAAAAGGTTTTCAGAAGGGATTTGAGGGTTTTCTTGATGCTCTATCATTTGTATGAGCAAACATTTAGAACACAGTTCACAGAATAACTTTTTCTAAAAAAAATTGAATTTTTGAAAAAGTTTCTAAGTGTTGAATCATGAAATCCAATTACTTTTATCGTATTTATGGAAAACCGACACTTTTAGAAATCCGAAACTTTTCAACACTTATGAAATCCAAAACTTTTCTTTGTCAAAACTGACACTTATGAAATATGATATTCCACACAATCCGACATTCTTAGAAATCCGATATTTCTAAGAAACCAACACTTCTCAAAATCCCCTGAGTCTCAAAATCCGACAGTTAGAAATCTAATAATTTCCAACACTTTTCTAAGAAACTATCGAATTTGTCTTGAAATCCGACAGTTCATCCCTCATTTTTCAAACCTCTAAGTGTTGAAAACCGATACTTTGAAAACTTCAAAATTTGTTACTTTTAACAACCAAAACGCAAACTCTCATGTATTTCACCTCAAACAAAGAACTCCTTTTGATTAAAAACCATATTTAATTCTTGAAAAATCCTGTGTTGAGTTCGAACACTCAAAAACCATCGACGAACAAACACATTAATGAGTTACCCACAACTCAATCTCATGATAAAAACAAAGATTTACGAACAGATTAACCTCAGACCTAGTTTCTACAACCATTTTCGAGTTTAATAAACCAAACAAGCGCACAACTCAATCGAGTTTCAGTTTCGTCGAAAATAGGGTTTTCAAACCCTTTAAATCCATTAAATCCCACCAAAAATTACATGATAACACATGAAAATTATACCTTGAAGATCTCTATACAACAACGATCACAGATCTATTGTCAAATTGTGTAAACAACAACTTGGAAAATCTTGAATTTGAGGAAGAAGATGAAGTGTTCGAACTTTTGGAAAACCGACACTAAATATCGGATTTACCTTTTATAGGTAAACCACAAATCCGAAAAACCATGGTTTAAAACCAAGTAAAACCCGACCTAAAGAAAATCAAAAAGAAAGTTGCGGTTTTTGGAGTAAATCCGACAAAAGTCGCGGATTTGGAATAAATCCGATAAAAAATTGTGGATTTGTGTTAAATCCGACAATAGTTGTGGATTTTGAGCAATTAGCACAGACACTAGGATATTTTAAACCAACATACTGTTGGTGATTCAAGAACAAAAGAAAACACGCAGCGGAAAGAATCACTAAAAGAAAGATCTACGTAGGCCTACTATGTTCAAACACATAAGATAAGGAATACAGTTATACCTTTAGAATGGCAGAAGGAAGACAACTTGAAACTAAGTGTTCAAGTTAGAACACCTCTATGAATAATCCACACTACACCTCCTTGATCACCAATTGGATGCTAGTCCTTCCTTTGTAATGGTTCAAAACTCCAAGATCAAACTTGTATTTTGAAGAGAGAAATCAAAACAAACACCTAGGGGTGTTTGTGGTTGGCGGCCAAAAAACCAAAGAGAGAGAGCGATGATTAGGGTTAGATTATACAAGTAAATCATATCCTTATATAGATCTCCAAGCCTTTTAGGGTTTCTCTCTTTATGGCCCCTTTTAATTAAATCAAGCCCATTATGTATTAAGTCATACTTAATTCATTAAGCCCATTTAATTATTTCTCACATTACTTAGGTTATAACATAATGTAAATACCCTAATCACATTATTATATTTTTGTTGTCTCGGTGTATATGTGTGTGACCCCATAGGCTCATGCGTGTCTAGCCATATAAATATATATTATGATACGAGCATAAACCAACAGCTCCCACTTGCTAGTTCATAATAACAATTTATACAAGCAAAGGTTAGTGTCTAGCAACACGCCTTTGCCCCTAGAAACACATAAGTGTAGTTTCTTAAAACCTTTATTGTATAGTGGTATATGAGTTGGTCATCCCTTTGTTTCAGATACTATGTATGATTTTAGACATGGCACATGTGTCATTCTAAATCTCCATACGATTCTGTTTCTCGATCTCTAGATTGAACTAGATTACCAAATTCATGTAAGCATCATCTTAATGACATTTGGATACGGCCGTATACTCATCTTATTCAATTCATCGACGGGCCCAGTAGTATCTAACTCTATTACTTGTAGAGGAACAAATCCTATCTTGACTGCACGTGTCTGACGTGAGTTTCACATCACTCCTGAAGATGATTTTTATAACAGCCTTATTCAGGACAACGTTTGATCACATCAAAGAATGATATTCCACTTACTCAGAACCTGCTTGCGTCTCAAGTCTAAGGAGAGTGACATAACCATCTATTATCGAGATTCACAGTTGACATAAAACCATGCAGTGAACTCTCGACGGTTGGGTCAGCCCAACGTTCATCTCCAATGAACGACATGTGAGTTGGGTGGCGTCATCATTAATATTTATTCATAATAAATATCACCCATCCTCTCACATTTTCCTTAACTCAATAATACTCCCATATTATCGACTGGCAATGGGCAATTTTTAGAATATCAAATATTGAGGGGTTAAAACATGCAAATATAGAGCACAGTTAATATGAATGAAATTAATCATACCAAGTATATTAATTCATTATAATATAAAAACTGTTTCATGCTCCAATTATTCAAATACTAATACAGATTTACATTAAACTATTAGCAGGTCGAAGCCCAATCTTCCTAGCATGCTCGATATGCTTGGTGCATGACATTGGCTTCGTAAACGGATCTGCTAAGTTGTCATCTGTGTGTACTTTGAGAGGCCGAATTTCACCCATCTCAATCACTTCACGGATGTAGTGATATTTTCTGAGAAAATGTTTGGCACCCTTTTGAACTCCAGGTTCGTTGGCTATGATAATGGCACCTGAATTATCGCCTCCAAGCCCAGAAATGAACTTTCGTATCCAAACAGCCTCCATTGCAGCCTCAGAGGCCGCTCTATAATCAGCTTCAGTAGAAGACATTGCGGTGGTGCTCTACTTAGCACTCTTCCAGTCAACAGCGCCTCCGTTCATAACGAACACGTATCGAGTCTGGGATGGAGTATCATCTCGGTCTGTTTCGAAACCAGCATCAGTGTAGCAAGTAACACCAAGCTCTCTTTCAATATCTCCCCCATAAATAAGAAACATATCTTTAGTATTTCGAAGATACTTTAATATGTTCTTAACAGCAGTCCAGTGACTCTCACCCGGATTTTGCTGGTATCTACTCATTAGGTTCTGAGAAAAAGCTACATCAGGTCTAGTGCACCTCATTGCATACATGATGGATCCTACAGCCGAAGCATAAGGGATTCCCTTCATTCGCTTCACCTCATCAGGTGTGGAGGGTCCTTTATTCAAGTTTACATTTGGTTGCATCGGAATGCTTCCACGCTTGGAGGCATCCATTCTAAACCGTTTTAGAATCTTGTCAATGTAAGCACTTTGACTTAAACTTATCAACCGCTTCGATCTATCTCGATAGATCTTGATTCCAAGGATATATGCCGCTTCCCCTAAATCTTTCATGGCGAAACATCTTCCAAGCCAAGATTTAACTTCTTGTAGCGTTGGAATGTTGTTTCCTATGAGCAATATGTCATCAACATATAAGATTAGAAAAACGACTATGCTCCCACTAGCTTTTAGGTATACACATGGCTCATCAGGGTTTTGAGTGAAACCAAACTTTTTGACTTCCTCATCAAACCTTTTGTTCCAACTTCTAGATGCTTGCTTTAGTCCATAAATGGACCTTTGAAGCTTGCATATCTTGTTTGGATGTTTCGGATTCACAAAACCTTCGGGTTGCACCATATAAACATCTTCACTGAGGTGAACGTTCAAGAAGGTTGTTTTAACATCCATTTGCCAAATCTCATAGACATAGTACGCTGCTATGGCTAAGAGAATCCTAATAGCTTTCACGTCAGCAACAGGTGAGAACGTTCCATCATAATCAATCCCGTAGGTTTGAGTATAACCTTTTGCTACTAGACGAGCTTTATAGGTGTGTACATTTCCATCCATGCCGGTCTTCTTCTTGAAGATCCACTTGCTCCCCACAGTCTTGCTGTTTGGAGGAAGATCCACCAATTCCTAGACTTGGTTATCTCTCATGGATTGTATTTCCACATTCACAGCATCAAGCCATTTGTTGGATTCCGGATCCCCTACAATCTGCTCTTCTGCATTGATGTGGAAACCATATCGTTCGGGTGCATGAAGTGTTCTTGCAGATCTACGAATGGGAATAGCATCATTCTGTGGCACAACATCAGTATGTTCAGTCTCAGCATAAATTTTGCTAGTGTCACTAGAAGGTTGTGTATCCTCACTTTGAATCTCATCAAAGTCTATTGTACTCCCACTTGCTTCTTGCAAAATGAGACGACTCTCACGACTCTCAAGAAACTCAGCATATCGAGCAACAAATACCTTGTTCTCTATTGGGTAGTAGAAGTAGTAACCCATCGTTTCCTTTGGGTATCCTACAAAGATACACTTGATAGATCTGGGCTCAAGTTTGTTCGGTGTTTCTCGCATTACGAGAGCCTCACAACCCCAGACTTTCAAGTAAGACAGATTAGGGACTTTCCCATGCCATATCTCATATGGTGTCTTTTCAACCTTCTTGGTTGGAACCATATTGAGTACGCGTATAGCGGATTCTAGAGCATAGCCCTAAAAGGACAGTGGTAAAGAAGTTAGACTCATCATGGATCGAACCATTTCCAGTAGTGTTCGATTTCTTCTTTCCGACACTCCATTGTGTTGTGGAGTGTAGGATGGAGTCAGTTGTGAGACAATCCCACATTTCGCTATATGGTCCAAGAATTCTTGACTCATATACTCTCCTCCTCGATCATAACGGAGAGTTTTAATTGTCTTGCCGAGTTGATTTTCTACTTCGTTTTGAAAGTTTCAAAAACTTCATGTTTATGCTTAAGCAGGTAAACATAACCATAACGACTTAAATCATGAGTGAAAGTTACGAAGTAGCTAGCACCTTCCCTATATGTGGTTCTGAAAGGGCCACACACATCAGTATGTACGAGTCCAAGCAGATCCTTAGCTCTTTCCCCTATATGAGAGAAAGGTTTTCTTGTCATCTTTCTAGATATACAAGAAAGGCATTTATCAAAAGATTCAGGATCAGTTGATTTTAAAAGCCCATCTTGTTGTAGCTTCAAAATGCGTTTCTTGTTTATGTGACAAAGACGACAATGCCATTGGAAAGACAAATCTGGATCAAGTTTGGATTTCTTAGTGCTATAATTGTATATAGAACTACCATTTGAAACAAGATTATGCATGTCAATTTCAAAAATACCATCACGAGGAATAGCATTAAAATAAAACATGTTATTTTTAGAAACAGAAATGCCATAATCCGTAAAGATATGAATAAATCCATTATTCTTCAAACGAGAAAGCGAAACAATTCCCCTAGTAATAGTAGGTGCAAAATGACAATTGTCTAGTACAATAATCAATCCATTAGGGAGGATAAGATCATAGCTCCTTATAGCTTCAAAAGCTGCACGCATTCCATTGCCTACGTACAGATCCAAAGCTCCTTTGTTCAGCTTTCAACTTTCCCTTAGTCCCTGCACATTATTACAAATGTGAGTTCCAGAACCAGTGTCATAAACCCATGATTTATTTGGAAAAGCATATAGTTCTAGAGTGAAGATACCTGATGCGCTAGTCTCACCAGTTTTGTTCTTCTTCAACTCTGCCAGGTAAGCAGGACAGTACCTCCTCCAGTGACCCACCACTCCACAGTGATGACAAATGGCGTCCTTAGCAGGGTGCTCCTTTTTAGCAGGTGGGGGAGTCTTAGGCTTGGGGTTGTAGACTTGCTTACCCTTGCCCTTGCCTTGACTCTTGCGCTTCTTTTGCGGTTTTGGCTTTTGGAATTTACCTTCCCTGATAGTTAGTGCAGTTGGAGCTTTCTTGGGCAACCCTTGCTCAGCAAGCTTCAGCATAGCATGTAATTCAACTATTGTCTTCCCCATGCTATGCATGTTGTAGTTCATAACAAACTGATTGTAGTCCTTCGAGAGTGAGGTGAGAATCAAGCTCACTCCAAGTTTCTTTGGCATGGGGTAGCCGAGACGCTCCATTTGGTCAAGATATCCTTTCATCTTCAAGACATAGGAACTTACAGGCTGACCGTCCTCATGTTTGCAAGCATGGAATGATTTAACTGTTTCAAACAGTTCTTGCTCCGCTTGTTGTTGAAACATAGTTTTCAACTCCTTAAGCATCTCAAAGGCTGGGAGTTCCTCCAAGTTCTTTTGGATCTCGGGGGTCTTGCCCATCAGCATAAGAGCAGCTACCTCTCGTTGTTCATTAAACCTTTTAGTATAGGTAGAACGAACTGTAGCTGAAGCAGTGAGTGGAGGCTCCTCACGTAAGGGTTCTTCCAAGTGGATCAACTTGTTTTCTACTCTATGGACAATCCTCAGGTTTCGATACCAGTCGATAAAGTTGATTCCATTCAGTTTTTCTTTATCCAAAACCGACCTTATAGTAGAGTTGTTGAGGGTTTGGTTTTGAGTTGTCATCTACATAAGTACAAATTATTAAAATTAGTATTTTCAATAATTAATCCTTTTTAAAAATTAATTACCCCTTGTTTTAATTTTAAAACAATTAATTTTTCGAAAAGGCTAAGATCCTCATTAAAATTTTAACATCACATCAGTTGATCTACTAGCAATGATAGATTCAATAGGTAGGTGACGATCACCAATTGCATTACGAGTGCAATTCTTAGATCTTTAAAGGACTTATGGCACCTAGTGACAAGTTAACTAGTGACAAGTCATGTTTAGTCCTATCTTTGCCACGGGTTAAGGTCTCACCTGCTTAACGCGATTAAGTCATCCAATTCGAAATCGTGTTAAAATAAATCTAGGTCTCACGCATAGACAATAATCACCTCAGAGACATAATTTTCTCACGTCGCACGCGAGGACAAATAATGACAACAAGTGATCTCAACCTAATTGGATGGCATGACTTAAATTTTGACGGGTATTTATTTTGAATAAAACGTGTTAATCAAAAAACATGTATACGAAAGAAGCATGCACTCTTCATTCGCAGCATTTGTTAAATACAATTTTTAACTCAAAAGTCCTACTTTATTGTGTTTTATAAAAATGTGGTGTTTAATATTTTTATTATTTTGCAAGTATGCAACCAAGCAAACATAACAAGTAAAAATAAACAACACAACCACACATGTGCAAAACCTCAACCAATGAAATACTAAGTTTGGTCACGTGAGCCAACACGATAGACCAAAAGGGCTACTAGGGATGGGCCAACATAAACCCACAAGCTAGTACAAAAAGGTCCTCAAAGTTCCTACTCCACAGCAGCAACTTCAGAGCCTTAAAACGTGCCCAAGGAGTCTTCCCCAATCAAAGTACCCTTCTGTAATGTTGTAGGTCTATCTGTTGTGAAACTTCAGAAAAAAGAATGACGCCATTCCGAGTTGTCTAGCTCCAGGAATCTCCATTTTCGTGCCAGCTGTCCAACAGCTACGGAAATTTTCCTTTTGTTCCAACTTGATCGCCATCCACCATCGAGCAACGGTTACAATCTTTAAGCTAAAATACATTTGTTCTACTAATAAAACAGTAATTAAAATGCCTAGACAATGGCTACAAGTGACGTAAAAGCTCACATAAAAATAGAACCAAACATTAGAACCCGAAAAAAGGTAAAACAACCAATACAAACACATGGTCTAGGTTTTCATTGGTTTTGCACATCAACCACAAATAAAACACAATAAAAAGAATATTGGCTTGGTCCATGGTTAAAGATGCATGCTTTAAACCATGGATCTATAAAACTTACAATAAGAAAAAGATTCAAGCCAATGAAAAACAAACAAGTCGTTACAATAATGAGAAAGAAGTATATATGTAATAAGTGGCCTTCTAGGGTTTATAATAAATCCAATCCTTTTGGGATCATCATATGATCAAAATAAAGCTTAGAGCTTTATGATTTTTAACACATAAACCATGATAAAAACAAGTTTTTATAGCCACTTATGCATATACAAAAAGGTTGATCATATGGCACAAACGTATGGCTCGTGATACCACTGTTGGTGATTCAAGAACAAAAGAAAACACGCAGCGGAAAGAATCACCAAAAGAAAGATCTACGTAGGCCTAATATGATCAAACACACAAGATAAGGAATACAGTTATACCTTTAGAATGGCAGAAGGAAGACAACTTGAAACTAAGTGTTCAAGTTAGAACACCTCTATGAGTAATCCACACTACACCTCTATGAGTAAACCAAGGAGAGAGAGAGATGATTAGGGTTAGATTATACAAGTTAATCATATTCTTATATAGATCTCCAAGCCTTTTAGGGTTTCTCTCTTTAAGGACCCTTTTAATTAAATCAAGCCCATTATGTATTAAGTCATACTTAATTCGTTAAGCCCATTTAATTATTTCTCACATTACTTAGGTTATAACATAATGTAAATACCCTAATCACATTATTATATTTTTGGTGTTTCGGTGTATATGTGTGTGACCCCATAGGCTCATGCGTGTCTAGCCATACAAATATATATTATGATACGAGCATAAACCAACACACACTCCCCCTTGACCTAACACCTCATCCTTGATATAAACATTTTTTTTATGATGAAAATTTATGATTTACAACAAAATTTTAAATTTGAAAACAAATTCAAAAACAAACATAAAACTCCCCTCAAATCATGCACAAATGTACATCTATTTGTGATGAAAAAAATATTTTTGAATTTTTAATGTTTTGAAAATGTTTTTGATTTTTCTCCACCTACAAACATGAATCATCCGTAATTTATGACTTGTATTCCATCTTTGTTCTCGACTTATAATTGGTACCTACACATACTAACACATACCATGATATATCTTTTTAATAAAAAAATAAATAAAGAAATAATGTCAAACAGATATATTCAACATTCATAATTTTGACACCGAAGCATTAAAAACGAGATTCGTCTAAAGCCTTTGTGAAAATATCAGCAAGTTGATTTTAAGTTTGAACATATTTCAACTTAATTAATCTTTTTTCAGAATAATCTTTAATAAAATGATATCTGATGTCTATATGGTTAGTTTTCGCATGGTGTACCGGATTACATGTAATCGCAATGACACTCTAAGAATCACACAACAAAGGAACCTTGTTATAGTCCAAACCAAAGTCAGATAGCTGAGTCCGAATCCAAAGACACTGTGAACAACAATTAGTAGCAGCAATGTATTCTGCTTCAGCTGTAGAAGATGACACAAAATTTTGCTTTTTGGACCCCCAGCATACCAGTCTGTCTCCTAAGAACTGTGCACTCCTAGAAGTACTTTTTCTGTCCAGCATGCATTTGGCATAATCTACATAAGAATAGGAAATTAGTTCAAATCCCGAATCTCTAGAATACCACAAACTAAGATCCGGGGTACACTTAAGATATCTCAAAATACGCTTGACTGCTAATAAGTGAGATTCTTTAGGATTTGCATGAAATCTAGCATAGAGACATGTCAAAAGCATAATATCCGGCCTACTTTCCATAAGATACAACAATGGACCTATCATACCCCGATAAGTTTTTAAATCTACTGCTTTTCCTGCGGAATCAGCATATAGTTTTGTTTTAGCAGCCATGGGTGTATTTATTGGTGAACAGCTAGACATATCAAATTTCTTTGAAAGATCCTTGATATACTTAACTTGATTTATAAAAATCTCATGATTCAGTTGTTTTATTTGCAATCCGAGGAAAAAATTAACTTCCCCCATCATACTCATTTCAAAACGTTTTTTTATAGTATCTAAAAATTCATTGCCATACTGAGGATTTGTTAAGCCAAATATTATATCATCAACATATATTTGTACTAACACATAATCCTTTCCCATTTTCTTCTTGAAAAGTGTTGTATCCGTTTTCCCTTTGACGTAGCCTTCATTTAGCAAATGTTTTGACAGCTCATCATACCAAGCTCTCGAGGCTTGTTTTAAACCATACAGAGTGTAACATTTAGAATTTTATTTATAATCTAATGCGAGAAATGTACAAAGTATTATATAAGTTATAAATGGATAAATGTGATAAGATATGATTATAAACTAGAGGGGCCAAAACCGTCAAAATGGAACTTGAAAAGGTCGAGGGACTAATTGTGTAATTAGTCCATAGTAATATATATATATATATATATATATATATAGAGTTAGGATCAAATGAGAACACTTTTAAAATGCATGACAGTGAGAACACTTTTGAGCCTTTGATTTCATTGATCGGATAGTTTAAAAATTGTCACATTTCTTTTGGACATTTGATTTCATTGATCGGATGTTTAAAAATTGTCTAATTTTTTGATCATTTGTTTGACTATGTACTTGATGCATCAATGCATACAAAAGTGTTGTGATTTGTATGCATCAATGCATACAAATTTTTAAGTTGGTAATATTATAGAAAAAATTCTGATTTTTTGATTTAGGATGTAAACTTGACTTTTGGGTAGTTATGGGTGAACATAAACGTAAAGGAGAAATGCTAAATAACAAGTTTATCCAGGTTTTCACTATCGTGCATTTTAAAAGGGTTCTCCCTTGAACCTCACCCTATATATATATATATATATATATAGCCAACTTTGACTTTAGCTAGTCAAAGCTTTCATTTTAGACTTTCAAACTCACGATCACTTACTCTAGCTTCATTCCAACTTCATTTTGTTGATCAAGATCAGTAGAACAAGTGGTTTGTATTGAGCATAGCAACTATACAGAGCTTGAGGTAAGATCTAAAACCATTTTCTTGAAGTTTTATGGGTTTAGTTACATGATTCAATGGTGAATCATGTTAGAAGTGATTTCTATTTTTATGATGTGTTTCCTTACTAAATGGGGTGTAGGAAAACACCCCTAGCATGTTTTTACAGAATTTGGATCGGATTTGTGGCCAAAGCAGCGACGGTAAGGAAGAACAGTGGGCTGGGTCTGTAGGGTACACAGCCTATGTAGAGTTGAAGGCGGTCACAAGGCCATGTCGGTATACATGGTCGTGTAGTATTCGAGGTACACGGCTCATGTAGGCGTTTTGGTCAACACTGGCCATGTAAGGTTACATGGTCATGTAGCATAAAAGGTACACTGCCCGTGTAGTGTGACTAGTCAACATTGGCCATGTGGCCAGCTCAGGCCATGTAGTGTATAAGGGACACGGCCCGTGTAGGGGTACACAGCTTGTGTAGGCCCTATTTAAGATCAGATTGCTATTATGTGATACTATGTTGTATTATTTATATAGGAAGGTAATTGACTGTTTATCTGAAACATCATCGTCTGTGGACCATTACAAATTATATTAATTATAAGGTGAGTCTGCTAGACTATTATTCATATTTGAAGCATGTGTGTTATCATATCAAATTATTGACATGTAATGTCATTCATATGTGTGTATAAGCTTACTGCTATCTTCAGTAAGGATCTGAAGTGATACAGTAATGTTACAAGGAGTACTTATATGTATTCATCATATGTGTTATAAAGCATGTTGGCTTGTATAGTAGAGGGCTCAGAAATAGCGCAGTACCGTGGCTCAATTAGCTACCATAGGATTAGGATGAATGATTGGCGGTTTTCAGAATGTGATTATTTTCATGTATCTATATGATTGGCAGTATAGTTTACTCACTAAGCTCTGGTAGCTTATCAGATACTATTTCTAAAATGTTTTGCAGGTTGTAGCAAACGCAAGGGCAAAGCTTCGGTTTGACGGTTGTTATGTGTATGAGGAAAATTGTGTTTTGAAACTTAACGCTCGGTAGTACTGTGAGAAAACGTCTTTTGATGTAAATATGTGACTATCACGTTTTGTATGAACCTGACGGTTCAAAACTACTTTTGTTGCTTCCGCTCGTTTGTATGGTAATAGTTTTATTTCTAAAAGACTTTAATTATAACTTTATTTATATTATGAAAATCGGGGCGTTACAACTTGGTATCAAAGCCATAGTTTGAGGGATCTGTAGGTCTGTTATGCATCGTCTGGACTTAAACCATAGTTCTGCAGATTTGGTCAAACTGGAGACTTGCAGCTTGGTGAGTATACTAGCAATTACACTGATTATGTATTATGTGAGTATTATGTGCAAGTACATGATGTGTTCAGGACATATATGATATATGTGTATACAACTGTTAAGAGTTGGTTTTATAAGTGCAATCACGATGAATTAAATTGTTATATGAATAGGTGATATAATTCATTGGTGATACATGAGCTAAGCCAGTGAATCGGAACTTTTTGTGATAAAGTTAAGATCGAATGTGTGTAGTGTGTTTAGAGTAATATAAGGGCCCATATTAGTACAAACACATGATACATGGTGGAACTTAATGGAATCATGAGGAATCTTGTGAATCAGGTGAGGGGTACTTGTAAAGGTAGTACACCTGGGATTACATGTATAAATAGAATGCCTTAGTATGTATAGAAATACTTTGGATCTGATGATAGGTGTACTGATATGTTGGATGTACTAGTAGTTGTTTGTTATAGAGGATAGTGTGATAGAGCTATCTTTTGCCTTAATGCTTTATCTACACTACCAGGATGGTTAATACAAGAGGTTCAAGAGCAGCTACTAATACTAAGGGTGGTCCCAGACCCGAAGGGGTAGAGACCAGTGTAACAGATGAGCGTGTTCCTTTAGGAACATAGCATGATGGGGGTGGAGGAGCCCTAGATATAAATCAAGGAATTCCAGAAAGTGTAATTGGAGAAATTGTAGTGAGGGAAATTAGAAAAGCTTTGGAACTAAGTATTCCTTATATCATAAAATAAGTTGCAGATCAGGTAAGTGATCAGAATAAGGAAATGATTGGGCAGGAAATCGTAGCTAGGTTAACTGTTGGGGTTAATCCTCAACCTCAAGTTATTATATGTGAAACACCAAAAAGTTATACGGTAAGCGATTTTGCAGCTTGTCAGCCGTCGTTGTTTTATGGGGCAACTGATCCAGTCGTGGATCAATAAGATTGAAGGTGCGTTTCACACATGTTCGTGTGCACCTGAGAATATGGTAAGATGTGCAACCAATCAAGTGAGAAGTGCAGCTAAGGATTGGTGGGATATGGAGGTAAAACAAAGTGGTTACGTTCAGATTGAAGTTATGTCATGGGATGAATTCAAAGAAAATGCCTTAGAGAAGTTTGTACCACAGGCAGAAATTGATATGATTGTGGATGAATTCCACAAAATGAAGCAGACAAAGGAGACTGTACCAGAGATTAAGGCAAAGTTCATGGAGAAATCTCGTTTTTGCCCAGACTATGTGGCAAATGAAAAGATGAAGATGTATAGGTACATGATGGTGCTCAAACCTAGCATCCGAGAGTTTATTGATGCTAGTAAACATCAAATGGTGAAGTCCATGATGGACGCTGCAAGGGCCTGAGAGTTAGAATTGGTAAGACAAAAAACTGAGAGAAAGCCAGTGGAGAAGGCGACACTGGTGTATAACCGAGGGTTGAAACTCCAGAAAAGACAGTGGTGCAGAAGACATATCCGATTTGCCCGACATGCAAGAAACACCATTTGGGATAATGTAGGTTTGGTTTTCCGGCATGTTATAAATGTGGAAAGCATAGTCACTGGAGCAGAGATTGCAAGAATCCGATCAAGGTGTGCTATAATTGTTTTCAGCCGGGTTATCAGAGGTCTGAATGTCCCATTCCAATGGCAATAATAGCGCATACCGGTTTCCAGTCTACTCCAACTTTACCGTCTACACTTATTCCTGAAATGAAGCGGGAGAATGAGTATAAAACAAAGCCAGATGTAGTCACAAGTACATATCTTGTCTACAATTTGTCTGCTCTTGTACTAATTGATTCTAATGCAAGTAAATCACTTGTATCCATTTCTTTCTGAAAAAAAAAATTCAATCAAATGTGTGAAAAGTTAGATTCTCCTCTTGAAGTAGAAATAGCTGATGATAAATCTGTTATTGTATCTGATATGTATAAACAACATGTTTTAGAAATAGATACAGTTAGATTCCCTATTGAACTTTTACCCATGACTATAAGAGAATTCCAAGTCGTGGTTGGAATGGATTGGTTAGGCTATAATCAAGATATCATAATGTGTGGGCAAAAAGATATACAAGTTCATACCCCAAGTGGGGAAGAACTTGTAGGGAATCCATGCACACCAACACCCATACGCAGCAGAAGCAACGACATCAAAACCGACATGCATGTATTCCCCAAGTGGGGATCGTGACTACAAAACAAATGTAGCAACTGAAACTAAAAGAGAGGGAGGAGAAATATACCATCACGAGATCTGGAACGAGGCAACGAGAAGGAAGATCTTGAGAACTCGAACACGAGCTCCTCTATTGATAGTCCACACCAAGTGCTCGAGATTCCATCTTACTAACGACCCAAAACACGAGCCACTCGATGTCCTCGTGCTTCTAGAGCAAAAACAACACTATGAACAACTTGACTTCACTTGATACACTCACCTAGCTCTAGTAGAACTCAAGTACCATATATGTGTTTGTGTTATAACATGAAGCAAGAGTCACAATGAGAGAGAGACATGAGTCTTTTATAGAGGCTGGAGGAATCCCTAAGGTAACCAGGGTCGGCCACTTAAGCTTCATTCTATTGGACCAACACAAAGGTCCAATAAACACAAAGTAACACTTTGACTTCTGCCTTCACGGGCTCTCACGGACCGTGAAGCACACGTGAGGGCCCCATAGGCTGGGTTCCACCGCATACTCTCATTGGGCCAACAAGTGGTCCAATAAAAGCATGGCGCCTGCCTTCACGGGCTCTCACGGGCCGTGACGACCTCGTGAAGGCCGTGCCCCACCACAACCTGTCCGGGTGGTGAAGCCTCGTGAAGGGTTTCTCTTCACGACCTCTTCATGACCCATGAAGGTCGCTAGAAACCCTAATTTCATATTCTCTCATGTTTGCGTTGTGGTGCCGGAATCTACCCTTGGTGTGTGACCCAATAGGCCCTTACCTCATCAGAAGTGACGTTAGTGCACGTGTATCAGTGGGCATATTCCAATAGACTCCCACTTGCACATGATACAGCGTTACTAACATCACAGACAAGCAGGGGCTCTAGCAAAGCATACTAACCCCTAAGTTAGTACGAGTTACGTCATCCTCGACAAATCCTGGTAGCCTAGAAAGGCTAAAAGGTCCTATAGATAACTTATCATAAACATCCCTTTGTTCGCGATATCCGTGTGAACACGGGACATGGATTAATGTCAATCTCCAGATCGTTCACTATTCTGTTTCTTGATTCTAGATTGGTGGTGAACAAAATAATAAGGTGCAACTGATCTAAAATCATTGCAGCTTCAGCACGGCCATGCATATTTGCTGTCAGCGCCCAATCATCGAGGGACCAGGGATATCTCTATAAGCAGAGGAACAAATCCTTTTGACTACACAGCCCCGCCACATGCTTCATACTTTATTTGAAAACTCGCTTTATAGTGGCTAGTTACGAACCACGTTTGAAAGCAATCAAAATAGAGCAGACTCATGCTTTGGATAAACATGTATCTCCGGTCTAAGGATGAAATGATATTATCATCCCGAGTCACTTGTGACCGTAATCCATGAAGTCAACTCAGGTGTGGGTCTTCCAATCACTTGAAACTCATTTCAAGCACATGTTAGTTTTGAGTCACTTGCATTAAATCCTTGATTAATGTATGATCAAACCCTAACCTCAGTCTTAGCTCAAACTTCCTACCCATGAAGAATGACTGACTGTGGAAATCTAGAATGCATAAGCACTAAGGGAAGTGGATAAACATGCTAAGATGGAACACAGTAAAGACTAATGAAAGTAACCGCGTCTGCGTATATATAGTCCCCACTATACATCGAAAGCAATCAAAAGTTACGATACTTCTTGCAGTTCCCAAAGTTAACATAAAACAATCAACTAATAAAACAATATTTCAAGCCAAATCACATGCATAAGAAATTCTACATGACCTAGTATGTAAAACATCACTAGTCATTATGACAACGGCTTATTCAATGGATTTGCCATGCAACTTCCGTTTGTATTCTTGTTAACTTCATAACTTTCTTTTGACCATACTACTATTCAAAGTATCCGTCAAAGAGATTATATAACGAAGCACTAAGGTACTCATATCCTCATTGTTACAAAAGTTTACAATAGGATAAGTGATTCTTAAGAACTTTTCTAATCAACACCACTAAGTAGGATCATAGACTTCAATCAAGATCAACAGTTATCCTATTAGAAATTAGTATCAGAGTATAAACCTACTCCAAGGCTTATTTCTTGTCGTCAAACATCAAGAACATATACAAGTATTTCTTGTAATTCAATATTTCAAAATTTTGTATCTTCTAAGTATTATCATGATACAATAGTTCCCTATTTCAGGTTCATAGAACGCTTAACAATGAGACATTATCTTCAATCGATACATACTTCTAGGTATACAACAAAAGCTCCCACTAGCCCTGACATATGTAAAAGTCTTATCTATGCTTCTAGAAAACTCATGACTTTGATGTTCTCATGAAAGCAAAGATCTTACTTTTACGATGTTAGCATAAGTCCAAATGACTTACCCACACTTGTAGACTTAATTTGGATACTATGGATATCTAAGACCCTCGGAGAGTGTGGTATGCACTTCCTTAATACATAGTTCCATGAAGGAACGCGGTCTTGTATATCGGTGTACTATCTTTCATTACCATAAGAAGGCAACAATAGCAACGAGTATCAAATGACCTTCAACATGACCACTAGGAAAGGTTTCCACAATAACAATCATGAAACCTTTACCCCTAGTCTGTATTTGAAGTAGTCTACAATACAATCCATGTTAATTCCATTTACACCATCTCGGTTTGCACCTTGGTATGGAATTAAGCAAAGTATTCGCATACTTAAAATGGATTTCATCTCATGATTAATTACTTCTCATAAACTTAGTGAACACAGGGCCCACTATGCCTTCTGATAGATGGTGACATGAACAAGACTCACCATCAAGTCATTGCCACTTAGATGTGGGGAACCTATATCTCTTTGGCTACATGACTTTTATCAGCCTTGAAAGTAATTACTCATGATCAGGATAACCGGCATTCTTATGCCGATACTTGATCATATGCTAGCGCCAACATCAAGTCTATCATTTATGTTTCACGTTCTTCCACTGGAATGTTTTAGTTTTTATCTTCCTTTAGAGCAACAAAACATTGTTCTCGCAAGGTTAAATATCTAAAACCTGTAAGAACTTCTTAAATGTATTAGTACCATTTAAGTTCTTCAATCTCCCACTAATTGAAAATCTACAAACTTTGAGATATACAAGCAAAGAACTATTTCTAGACATATCTCATAAGGTGCTAAATAGACTTTCAAGTTGGATTAAGATTAAGGACTTGGCTCGTCACATTCAATGTGTATACTAACTAGTCGAATACACGTATTTGACACATTATATACCAGATCATTTTCAACAATATCCGGTTTCCTACAACGTGACACCATGTACAAATGTGTCTATGTTAAGGAATGAATTGTGAGATAATCCCGCAATTCATAATGTTGTCATAGATATAGATTTAAGGTATCTTAGCATCTCAACTAGATCTAAGTATTCTATCTATATTACCCAATTGATTCTTTAATTAGTTTCTCTTAATTATGTGCTTGTCCCCAAGGGTGATCAATATCTTACAAGCATACATCCATTTCACAAACACGGTGAAGGGTTTCATAATCATCTCACCCTAAAGGAAAATCAAACGATTACGCAACAGAGAAGTGGGGATGGTAAAGGTGTAGTGGGAGCACCACAAAGGTTCAGAATGGACGTGGGAGTCCCAAGAAGGAATGAAGAAGAATTACCTCACCATGTTCGAGTGAAGATTTCGAGGACGAAATCGTGTTTAAGTGGAGGAGAGTTGTAATACCCGTACTTCGAAAAATAAATAAAAGAATATTTATTGTGAAATAATATTGTGTTGGATTGTGAAATATGTTAGACATTGTGGGCTTGAATGAATAATGACTAATGAACTAGTTATATATATATATACATACATGTTATTCGACTAGACATGTGTGTGTTATTGGATTTATGTTCTTGGGCCCAATCAATGTGAATGTTGGGCTTAAGCCTCTTTGGATAGTATATATATATATATATATATATATATATATATATATAATTGGTCAAAATAGCCAAAATCGGGTCAAACTGAAATTGACCCTCAAGAACTGAAATTTAGCATTCTAATTGTTCTTATGAAGTGTTAGGATTGATTAGAACACATATGTTTGATTAGAGGTAGTGTTTATGCATATGTTCAAATTTGGCCTAAATGGGTCAAAATTGCCAAAATGAGTTGAATCTGTTTTTACACATCAAGGACTGATTTTTAAGGTTCTAATAAGTTCATATGACTTGTATGAATTGATTAGAACAATGGTTTTGAATTAAATTGGTGGTTTTGCTTGAATTGGTAAAAATAGTGCTAAAATAGACTTTAAATAGCCAAAAATTGGAAACTGCTACCAAACAGAGGTTTTAAAGGAAATGGTCAGTTCCAATAGCTTCAATAAGTCATTTGGAGTGTGAATGATGCATTGAAAGTATTGGAATTGATGTGTTTCAAGTTTTCGCCATGTTGAACACATTCTTGCTAATTAAAGCTTGAATTTTGTATGGATTGATTGGATAAGTGTTAGGGATGTTAGAAAGCACCTACAAGTGCCAAATGATGTTATGGAACACTGAAAATTGGTTAGAGTTGAATTGGTATTGAAATGGACCAAAATGGTACTGTTGTGCACAAACAGCAGCTGTGCACTACTGCACGCGACGCGACACGTCGATGGCTTGGACGCGACGCGTCCAAGTAGTTTCTGCACACATTGCTGTTTTATGTTGTTCTTTCGCGTTGAAGTGTTTCGGTCATGGATATAAGTTAGCAAACAAGTTAGGAACATTGTTAGGACATTACTCTAGATGTCTTGATGATTTCCTTGCATGTTTAAGTGTCTAAACGTGAATAATTTGATATAGGTGCTAAAGGCAACTAAAGCAAGCCGGAGTCGTGTAATTACCTGTTAAGCTCAACCAGTGAGTAAGAGTTAACTCGAGTATGATATTAATATTATTACAAATGTGTTTTGTATGTTACAATCCATGAAATTGTAGATATGCATGTTTTGAGGTTTATGAACTTATTATGAGTACCAAGTGATATGTATGTACGTGAAAGACCTTGTAGGTCATAATTGAAATGTAAAAAGGCCTTTTTAGGTCACTCTTGTTATGTGAAAGGCCGGAATAGGCTAATGTGTTTGTGATGAGGCCAGAGTAGGCCATTGTTTGAGTGCCGGTACTACATTTTAGAGATTGTGGTGCGGGATTCGATGATCACGAATCTTGACTCTAGCTAAACCGCCGCCCTCAATACTAACTCAGGGCTCTCATTTTTCCCACTGATCCCAAATGGGATATGTTCCCGAAGAACGCAATGGTGGACCGCTAGTGGGTTTTTAAGGTCAAATCCAAATTTGACCTTTGTGGTCTGATTTTGAAGCTTCTAATGCTTCCTATAACTCATATAGATCCTAAAGAACACATAACATGGATTAGAATTGCTTGATTTGATCAAAATCAAGATTTGACCAAATTGGTCAAAATAGCCAAAAACGGGTCAAACTGAAATTGACCCTCAAGCCCTAAAATTTAGCATTCTAATTGTTCTTATGAAGTTTTAGGATTGATTAGAACACATATGTTTGATTAGAGGTAGTGTTTATGCATATGTTCAAATTTGGCCTAAATGGTTCAGAATGACCAAAATGAGTTGAATTTGTTTTTACACATCAAGGACTGATTTTTAACGTTCTAATAAGCTCATATGACTTGTATGAATTGATTAGAACAATGGTTTTGAATTAAATTGGTGGTTTTGCTTGAATTGGTAAAAATAGTGCTAAAATAGGCTTTAAATAGCCAAAAATTGGAAAATGCTACCAAACATAGGATTTAAAGTAAATGGTCAGTTCCAATAGCTTCAATAAGTCATTTGGAGTGTGAATGATGCATTAGAAGTGTTGGAATTGATGTGTTTCAAGTTTTGGCCATATTGAACACATTATTGCTAATTAAAGCTTGAATTTTGTATGGATTGATTGGATAAGTGTTAGGGATGTTAGAAAGCACCTACAAGTGCCAAATGATGTTATGGAACACTGAAAATTGGTTAGAGTTGAATTGGTATTGAAATGGACCAAAATGGTACTGTTGTGCACAAACAGCAGCTGTGCACTACTGCACGCGACGCGACACGTCGATGGCTTGGACGCGACGCGTCCAAGTAGTTTCTGCACACATTGCTGTTTTATGTTGTTCTTTCGCGTTGAAGTGTTTCGGTCATGGATATAAGTTAGCAAACAAGTTAGGAACATTGTTAGGACATTACTCTAGATGTCTTGATGATTTCCTTGCATGTTTAAGTGCCTAAACGTGAATAATTTGATATAGGTGCTAAAGGCAACTAAAGCAAGCCGGAGTCGTGTAATTACCTGTTAAGCTCAACCAGTGAGTAAGAGTTAACTCGAGTATGATATTAATATTATTACAAATGTGTTTTGTATGTTACAATCCATGAAATTGTAGATATGCATGTTTTGAGGTTTATGAACTTATTATGAGTACCAAGTGATATGTATGTATGTGAAAGACCTTGTAGGTCATAATTGAAATGTAAAAAGGCCTTTTTAGGTCACTCTTGTTATGTGAAAGGCCGGAGTAGGCCAATGTGTTTGTGATGAGGCCAGAGTAGGCCATTGTTTGAGTGCCGGTACAACATTGTAGAGATTGTAGTGCGGGATTCGATGATCACGAATCTTGGTTTTAGCTAAACCGCCGCCCTCAATACTAACTCGGGGCTCTCGGTTTTCCCACTGATCCCAAATGGGATATGTTCCCGAAGAACGCAATGGTGGACCGCTACCCGCTTCTCCACCGCCGCGGAAGAAGTACGGTTTCCCCACTGAGGATCATTGAGCCGGGTTTATAGCCCTGCAAGACGTGATGCCTGCTGACAACCGGAACATCAACGTATGTTAGGATAGACTTGAATGAAGTTATGTGATGCATGAAGTATGTTATGATAGTGTTAATGTACTGCTCTTGCTTTAATTGTTATTCACTAGCTATTTATAGCTAACCCTCTCATGTTCATTCCTAATGCAGGTAAATAGACTAAAGGTGAGCACGGGTGCCTGCAGCAATGTCATGTTAGGTTCTTGGGGAACAATGTAATAAGACAATGTGTTGTAAATGTTTAGTGTAATGGTCGATCTAGTTCGTAACGTTGGAAACTTTCTTAAACAATACTTTTTTAATTACAACTTATATTTATATAAGTTGTATAATGTGAATATAATAACTCGCTTCCGCACGCGTTTTAAAAAAATGTACTCTGATTTTTGAAAGACCGGCGTTACAATTTGGTATATATATATGTATAGCGAAATAGGGCACAACCCCCAAAGGGTGTGTTACTGTTGCATTGAGAGAGAGAGAGAGAGAAAGAGAGTTTGAGTGTATATTTGTGTGTGTGCTTAAACCCTCACGAGAAAGCAAGGAAGAAGAGTCAAGAATCAGCTGGAAACTCAACGAATTGGTACAAGAACTACAAGAATCATCAGGTAATGTTTCTTACCTCACTGGGATACCGTGGATATCAATTTTATCTTGTTTGGATGATTATAGCATGATTTAGCTTCTGGGGTTTTGGGTTCTGGGTTTATGAAGAACCAGAGAAATAGAAATTGAGATATGAGCTTGAAAACTTGATGAAATGTGTTTAAATCTTGAAAGAAGTGTTTAAATGAGTGGAGAAATGTTTTGAAAAAAAATGATATGATTTGGATGAGTTTCGAAAGAACATGAGTTTGGCTATAGAGCCTGAAAGTTGAAAATGATGAACTGGTAGGGATGAAGTTCATCCCATGCGACTTTTGTGTATGTGTCATGTGACTCTTTGTTGGGAGTCATGCGACTCTTGGTTTTAGCCTATGCGACTTTCTGTTTTGTGCAATGCGACCTTCACTTGTATCCCATGCGACTTTCACCTTGTAAAACACATTCATGCGACTTTCATTGAAACACCCCATCCGACTTTCCCTTCTAAGCCTTCATGCGACTTTCGCACCATGCGACTGTCGCATGGAGCCTTCATGCGACTTTTACACTTGGAACCTTTCATCCGACTTTTTCCTTGAACCTTAACACCATGCGACTTATGAAACCCTCATGTGACTTTCAATCGATAACATATGATTCATGCGACTTACACTTGATTGTCTTTCATGCGACCTATGCATTTTGATGTGAAATCCGATAGTTACAATCCGATAAGGTCGAAATCCGATGACTTGAAATTTGGTACTTGAAATCCGGATAGTTGAAATCCGATGACTTGAAATCCGATAGTTGAGAATCCGAGAGTTGAGAATCCGAATGAATTGAAATCCGACATTCGGATGAAATCTGATACTTTTCAATTACGCGACGCGTCAGTTTGCTGGACGTGACGCGTCCCGGACTTTATGGACTTAATGCATTTTCTATTGTTACTTGCCTTGTGAAGCCCGAATGTATTACGGGAATAAACGAATGACGGATTCGTACAGGGTATTGATTTGTTAGACCTATTGTAGGTGAAGATTGCCTAGCAAGTGATCGCAAGTGAGTTAGTGAGATAAGATTGAGAAACTGAGACTGCAAGACAGGTGAGTATTCTTACTTACTATCTAAACCCTATGATGTATGTGTTAAATGTGCTCTATGCTATATGATTGATGAATGATGAATTGATGAAATGATGACTAATTAATTGATGAACTGATATTGTGTCATGCTATGCTAGTGTTTAGATCGTTCACTTCGGTGACGGGAAGGTTGGACCGTTCACTTCGGTGAAGGGAATGATGGGACCGTACACTTCGATGACGGGAATGATTGGACCGTTCACTTCGGTGACGGGAATGATGGGACCATGCACTTCGGTGACGGGAATGACTAGACCGTTCACTACGGTGACGAGTATGATGGGACCGTTACTCCGGTTACGGGAATGTGTGACCGACTACTATAGTAGCTGGAATGTGGGACCGACTACTACGGTAGCGGGAATGAAAGATGTAACTGAAGGTATTCGTTTGGCAAAATCAAGTAGCAACGGAAGCAAAGTATATAACAAAAATTGATTCCAAACAACGAATACTTCCCATGGACCAACATCTAACAATGAAATTGCAACTAAAAGATAAACAAGATGGGAAGAAAGATTTATACCTCAATGCAAGTCACAAAGAAAACCTTTCTTGTCAAGAAGCTAAAAATCCAAATAGAATCCCTCTAGTGTTGTCCACCCCAAGCTTCCTTGATTCCCAAATGCTAGTTTGTTGATGCACAATCACCAAAACAACAACCAAGTGTATGTATTTCTTGCTTCTTGTGCTCAAGTACACCAAGAACAAGATGAACAAGAGAGAGAGAGAGTTCTAGTATCAACCAAGAGACAAAGTCTATGCAAAAAGCCTCACTTAGAGCAGATAACTCGTAGCCTCCTTGCCTACCACAATTATTATAAGTTAACACCATTAAACTAAGTGTTTAAGGCTGTTAATTCTGTTGTTACAGGAGACATACACCGCCCGTGTTGGTCAACACGGCCGTGTAGGCCCAAAGTCCAGGGCCCTAATTGGGCTAAGACGGCCCGTGTCTAACAGGCGCAACACGGCCCGTGTTCATCTACACAGCCCGTAGGGCCAAACTACATTACCTTGAACTGGGCTAATACGCCTCGTGTATGTTGGACTGGACACGGCCCGTGTTCAGGAACACGGCCCGTGTACCATTCTGCCAAAACCCATTTTGGCCTTTTCCTCTCTTTTGCTTGATCGTGTTGCCGGAATCAATACTTAGTGTGTGACCCAATAGGCCTATACCTCATCAGTAGTGCCATTAACTCGTTCGTGTCAGCAGGCATATTCCAACAGACTCCCACTTGCACGTGACACGACTACGAAAAACAACACAAACATAGAGCGGCCTCTAGCAAGACATCTATGCTTCCAGGTTAGTATAGGGTATTCCACTCTTGACAAGATCCCCAATCATAAAATGATTGTCCTAAAGATAAATGAACATGTACATCCCCGTGTTCACGATATCCAAATGTGAACACAAGGCATGGAATATAGTCAACCTTCATATCGTTCACGATTATGTTTCTCGATTCTAGATTAGTGGTGACCAACAAATCAAGTCAACATTGATCCATCATCAATAGAACTTCAGCAAGGCCATGCGTATGAACGTCAGCACTCAATCATCGAGGGTCCCATGGATATTCTCTCTATACATAGAGGAACAAATACCTTTCAACTACATAGTCCCGCCACATAGATAATATTCTACCCAATCATCTCCCTTATAACGACCAGTTACGGACCGCGTTAGAAAACGACCAAAGCAAAGAAGACCTATTCTTTGAGATCACATGTATCTCTAGTTAAAGGATGAAATGTCATTACCATCCCGAGTCACTTATAACACCGCTTTTGAATTTAGTTGCTGTAATGTCAAAACAGATTTTAGCAGCGGAAATTTTTTCTTTTTAAAACAACCAAGCAGTTATTTACATTAATAACTTCTTAAAACATCGAGGTGTTACCAATGTACAGGAGCCGACCATAATATTACATTATATTAAAACATAAATCTACAAGTGTTCCACCCACAAGGGTAATACAATCCCAAAAGCAACCCGCCTCACAGTCCATCTAGTCTTTACCTGAAAAGGGAAACATAGTACCATTAGCTACACTAGCTAGTGAGTACATACAATCATAAGCATCAATATAGTAAGTCATGCATCATATCAAAAACAATCATTGCTAGCTTAGCACATAGCGGTGTGCTGACAAGATCGGTAAGAGTCGTGTCTTGCAGGGTAATCAATCCCGCTCAACAACTCAGACCGGGGAGTCAGATACGACCAATCCGCGCACAAGGCAGTCCACCAAGGATCGTTCTCAAAGCCAGAGGCTCTACAGGTAATCTAGCTACAATCAGCTGATCACCACTCACGTTAAGGCACGGTGGTTCTGCAAAACCTTAACCCGGGATGCACCCCGAGTCACCGTTATGATCCCACAGGGATCCATCACCTTACATATAGCATCATACAATTATTTATACGATCATATCATCATGTATTAACTAAGTGGTTCCATACTGGACCCACTGGCATGCACCTGATACATACTCTACATCAAATAAGTCATACATTTACCTTCTCGAACGTACCTGCAAAAAGCAAGTTAGTCATATATAGTACATTCGGTTAGCCACTTAGCACGCAAGCCTTACTCTACTGAGTCTCATGGTCGTAGGCACTTAACTGAGCTGTTACTAGACACAGGTATTGGCTTGAGTCTTCTAACAAGTTCACCTAGCATATCACATTAACTTCAATTATTCAAATGTGCATTCAAGACTTCGTAAAACAACATTCAACTTTGGACATTTCACAAATCTGTTAGAACTGTCGGTTTTGTGGAAATCCGATGGTTCTGTCGGATTCATGAAATCCGACACTCTAGTCTTCAAACTTAGACAATCAATCGGATTTCAACACTTAAGAACTCCAAACATGCATGTGAAATCCGACACTTGCGGATTCCGACACATAGAGAGAAATCCGATACTATGAAATCCGATACAATCGGATTCCGATACTTGGAATCTGAAACTATGGATATCCGATAGACTTGCGGATTCCATATTTAAATGGGACTACAAAACATGAAATCCGACAGAATTGCGGAATCCGACACTTCTATCGGATTCCGACAATTCCTTCGGTTTCCACCACATTCGGAATCCGACAACTTCATAGTTGTGGAATCCGACAACTTCATCAATTGTGATTCCGATAGCTTCATTTAATCATCTAAACCACTTCATTTTGGCGTGCTTTAAGCCCAGAACATCATAATATCATCATCCAATCATCATATACGCATGAAATCCCTACATGAACATCATTCATGCAAAACCCACTTAGAAAGTGAGCTTTCCATGTTCTTCAAGGTGTTTATGAATAGATTCATGGTTCTTAATATGTTATACATGCTTCTAATCATCTACACATAATAAAATCACGCTGCTCACCTTCGTAGATTAACAAATGAATCCTTCTTGTTCTTCTGAAATCCGAGAACAGTGAGAAACGAGAGAGAAAGAGTCGAGAGAAGGTAAGCCTGCGGTTTTCTTTGTGTGTTTTCTTTGACTTGTAAAGTCAACACACCACATGTACACACATGTATATTCAAATTTCCCAGAGGCGGTTGCCCCATTTCTTCGCATATGGGTTTCTTCTTTTAACTAGACACCTAGACACATGCACATATCCATACATGCATACGTACATACATACACATAACACTTAATCACATAACTTACTTCTATTTAATTCAACAAATACTTACATAATATGTCTTATTACAATAGCTATACATACTTACACACTAATTACAACTAGGCCCAAGTTGAGGATGTTACATCACTTGTGACTAAAACCATGAAGTAAATTCGGGCGCAGGTCCTCCAATCACTTGAAACCCCTTTCAAGTATAGGCAAGAATCACGTTTTATCAAAACCAATTCTTTACCTCAATCTTAGTTCATACTTCCCTCCCACAAAGTATGACCGATTGTGGAGATTTAAAGAATGTAAAACAATCTAGGGAAGAAATTAAACATGCAAAGATAGAACACAATAATGACTAAATGTAAGTAACCGTAACACGCGTATATATAGATCTCTACTATATAAATTGAAACAAACATTAGTGACATTATTGCTTAATGTTCCTAAATACATAACGGTCCAAACATAAAGGAAAACTAAATCTAAACCAAGTCATGAGGAAATCTAACACCTATCTCCGTAGTGTGAGAATCATGAGAAGCTTGTAACAACGGTTTAGTAAACGGATCAGCCAAATTGCCTTCCGAGGTTACTCTACTAATAGCTACTTCACCACTTTCAATCATATCTCTAATCAAGTGGTACTTACGAGGTATATGCCTCGTTCTCTTGTGAGCTGTCGGTTCCTTCGCTAAGGCTACCGCACCCTCGTTGTCACAAAAGATCTCAATAGGGTCGGATATGCTAGGAACCACTCCAAGGTCTCAGATGAACTTCCTTATCCACACAGCTTCTTTAGCAGATTCACTTGCCGCAATGTATTCTGACTCTGTAGTAGAATCAGCTATTGTGTCTTGCTTTGAACTTCTCCAAGTAATAGCCCCACCATTCAATAGGAACACAAACCCCGATTGTGATCGGCAGTCATCCCTATCAGTTTGGAAGCTAGCATCAGAGTAACCGTTTACTTTGAGCTCTTCCTCACCACCAAAGATCAAGAACATTTCTTTAGTCCTCCTAAGATACTTAAGAATGTTCTCTACCGCAACCTAATGGGCTTGCCCCGGGTTTCCCTGATATCTACTAGTCAAGCTCAAAGCGCATGACACATCAGGACGAGTACATAACATGGCGTACATGATCGAGCCCACGGCCGAAGCATATGGTACTCGCTTCATTACTTCAAGTTCCTCTTGAGAACTAGGACATTGAATCTTACTCAATATCACTCCATGCGACCTAGGAAGATTTCCCGCCTTGGAATCCTCCATCTTGAACCGCTTCAAGACTTTGTCAATGTATGTACTTTGAATCAACCCGAGATGTTTTCTAGATCTATCTCCATAGACCTTGATACCCAGCATGTATGCCACTGCTCCTAAGACTTTCATTGAAAAGCATTTTCCAGCCCAAGTTTTAACACTTTGCAAGGTTGGAATATCTTTACCAACGAGTAGGATATCATCCACATATAAGACTAAGAAAACAACGGCGCTCCCACTAGCCCTAATGTATACACATGGCTCGTCAACACTCTTCGAAAAACCAAACTCTTTGATTTTCTCATCAAAGCATAGATTCCAACTAAGAGATGCTTGTTTAAGTCCATAAATAGACTTCTTTAGTATACACACTCTATTAGGATGCTTCGGATGTACAAAACCCTCAGGCTGCGTCATATACACCTCTTCGGAGAGCTTCCCATCAAGGAAGGCGGTTTTGACATCCATTTGCCATATTTCGTAATCATGAAATGCGGCGATTGCCAAAAGTATCCTAATAGATTTCAACATGGCCACTGGGGAGAAAGTTTCGTCATAATCGACACCATGTGTCTGGGTGAAACTTTAGCCACCAGTCGGGCTTTGAAAGTGTTGACTTTTCCATCCATGTCGGTCTTCTTCTTGAAGACCCACTTACACCCTATTGGTTTACAACCGGGTGTGGGATCAACCAGTTCCCAAACCTGGTTATCCTCCATGGATTCCATCTCGTTATCCACTGCCTCCTTCCATTTAGCAGACTCGTGGCACGCTGCCGCTTCCCGATAGTTAGTGGGCTCAATAAGATCCACCAATAACTCGTCACCCTCAGATATGAGAAACCCATATCTCTCTAGCTCATGGTGAGTTCTACCGGATCTACGGGGAGGTAACGGATGTACGTTAGTCTCCGCATTGTCATGCTCAGACTCAACCTCACTAGGTTGTTGGCTAGTGCCAACGTCAGGTCTTTCATCCGTTGACTCTTGAACGTCTTCAAGATCAATCTTAGTCCCGCCTTGCTGATTGGATATTAATTCTCCTTCTAAAAAGACAGCCCTCCGAGCAACAAATACTTTGTTCTCCGAAGTTTTATAGAATATATATCCAATAACCGCAGCTGGATATCCGATGAAATAACACTTTTCGGATCGGGGCTCCAACTTGTCATCTACCTCACGTCGTACGTAGGGTTGATAACCCCAAACGTTTAGATAGGCAAGAACGGGAGGTTTCCCATGCCACATCTCGAAAGGTGTTTTCTCGACCTTCTTCGTTGGAACGAGATTAAGGATTCTTGTTGCCGTTTCAAGAGCATAACCCCAAAGGCTTATAGGCACTTGGGTGTGACTCATCATAGACCGAACCATATCTTACAATGTTCGGTTCTTCCTCTCGGCGACCCCATTTAATTGTGGCGTCCTAGGAGGTGTAAGTTGTGAGATAATTCTACAACCCTTAAGATGATCACGAAACTCTTGACTAAGATACTCACCACCCCTATCGGATCTAAGTATCTTAATCTTTTTGCCCAGTTGATTCTCTACTTCGTTTTGGAAAGTCTTAAAGACCTCAAAGGTCTCGGACTTTTGTCTAACCAAGTAGACGTACCCATACCTACTATAATAATCTATAAAGGTAACGAAGTATCTAGAATTGTCTCTTGTGATATGCTTAAACGGACCCCACACATCAGAGTGTATAATGTCCAATAAGTCTTTACCCCTCTCATTCATGACGGAAAAGGGTGCTTTAGTCATCTTGCCTAATAAACAAGATTCGCATACTTCATTTGACTTGTGGTCAAATGATTCAAAGATCCCATCCGCTTGGAGCTTGGCGATACGAGCATTGTTTATATGGCCAAGTCGACCATGCCACAAAGACAATTTGTCTAAACCATTTTTAGACGTTGAATCAATATTCATGATTGAACGATTATCACTAACGTACGCATCTACTTCATAAATACAACGACAAGGATAAGCTTTAAAATAACAAATATCATTTTTAAAACAAACAATAACTCCATTGTCAAAAGAAAAACCAAAACCATTGTCGTGTAATGCATGAAAAGAGATAATGTTTTGTGCCACAAGCGGCGAATAGCATACATTCAATAATAATATGGAAAAACCGGAATTAAAAGATAATTCAACTTCTCCTCGAGCCTTGATCGGGACAATCTCCTTGTTTCCCATTATCAAGTCAAGCTCGCCACTCTCCATCCTTCTACTTGTTCATAGCACCTGCACAATATTACAAACGTGAGTGCCACAGCCTGTATCTAATACCCAACTACCAGATGTAGAAGTATGATGGAGTTCAATCATGTACGTACCTGAATTGGAAGTTCCTCCGATGCTCAACCCAGAGCTTCTTAAGACCTTCTAGGTACCCGGGCAGTTACGGCGCCAATGGCCCTTCTTCCTGAAGAAGAAACATTCCGTATCATTCGGAGTTTTGGCTTGGGGAACCACCTTCCCCTTGCCTTTACCCTCTGAAGCGGGGCTAGACTTGGCAGCGCCAATCTTCCCCTTCCCCTTACCCTTAGGGGTTTAAGCGGACCACTTCTTCTTCTGGATTCGCCCCTCCCTTATAGCAAGAACGGGATTTGGAACGGCGGGCTTATTTTTGGTCATGCTAGACTCCGTTGTCTTAAGCATACCATGAAGCTCCATAATGGACTTATCCATACTATGCATATGATAACTCATAACGAATTGATCATAAGCAGTAGGCAAGGACCATAGGATCAAATCCACGGCTAACTCCCTCCCTATGGTAAATCCGAGTCGTTCCATGCGCTCCACGTTTGCTTTCATGCGCAACACGTGAGCACTCACATTCCCGCCATCGGCCATCTTGCTACCAAGCACCGTCTTAAGACACTCGAACCTCTCTTGTCTCGCTTGCTGCTGGAACATTTCCTTAAGTTTAAGTTGGCAACAGGAGCCTCGGGTAGGGCCTCCTCTATGGTAACCATCTTCCCTTTTTGGCGTAGGACAAGTTTAAGTTTCCTAAACCAATCCAAGAAGTTGTTACCATTGAGTTTCTCCTTTTCAAGGAAAACTCTAAGCAAAAAATGGTTGGTGGTGTTGGTCTTGCTTGAAGATGCCATCTAAAATAGCAAAGTAGTTTTAGTTAGTTTGGAAATCCTTGTTAAAATAAGTACCCATAGTTTTAAACAGAACAATTTATTTGTAACAAGGGCTAAGAACCTTATTTCACCTCGCACCGTGACGGGTTTACCGCGGATCACGTGGCGAAGCTATTTAGGCCGGCAACCATTTTACCAATTGTAATCTCTATTACAACTCTTAGACACATGCGGGATCCGTTGACATCCATTATGTCGGTTGGCATTTTTGATCCCTATCTTACACCAATCTTAATATATATTTTTTGTTTAGCTTGTGCTTAGCTCGACAACTAACCAAGAATTATATACTAAAATTGTAAATCGTCCGAACAGACACACGGGTGTCACTCTCGACCATTAATTGGCTTGTGCTTAGCGCGACAACCAATCGTGCGAGTTACCCCACTCACCTTCCACACAACTACACCAAGAATGACTCGTTCTTAGCTTAACAATCATCCTTGCTTCGTTAGAGTCGGGTGATATCATCTTACGGATGGTGCCTGATTTACATTTTGAAAAACGGGACTTTGTTTCCGGTTTATAAAAACCCTTTTAATATAATACCATTTTTATATTTTCTTTGTCAATTCTATTTGCGCGCAATTGTTAACCATTTTAACAAACATTGTATTTTATTTAATTTTATAGAAAAATTGTCTAGCACGCGAATCCTAATCCATGCATAGAAAAATAAAATACAACCACGCATAAATATATATATATATATATATATATATATATGATTCGGTAACATGCCCAAAATTCCTATGCATTTTCCCCGTGAGCCATAACGGGGAAAATGAGGCCAAAAATCTAAGGATAAGATATGGTCTCGTTGGGTGAGCTCCTACTGAATGCAACACCTCCAATAGCATGTTGATTCCTTCTCGCCAAGACGTCATCACCATGACTCCCGTTGACTATTCCGGTTTTAATTCTATACTACATACAAATACATAGAATATATATAAACGACACGCAGGTCGCAATCCTATGCTATTTATACAAATACATAGAATAAAATAAATGGCGTGCAAGCCGCATCAATAAGTAAATAAACAAATATTGTTACAATAATACAGCACGTAGGCCGCCAAAAACCAAAAATAATCAACCACCACAACACATAGGTCTAAGGGCATATCTTGTTACTGAATCAAACCAAACATATCAAATAGAAACATGGTGTGTCACACATAACCATGATATATAAATATATATCTATATTTTAGTTAAGATCGTCAAAACATAAAAGGCACCAAAAAGTCAATCCTTGTACATATGCATTAGTGTACCAAACCATTTTTGAGACACATATTCATATATACATTTATAAGTATATATTTGTGTACACTTCATGCCAAGTTACAACAAATATATAAATATAAAAACTAAAATATATTAACAAGACTATGAATAAATCTATTCTAGCACAACAAGAGTCTCAATGGAAAAACCAATTTTAAGAAAACACTTTTCTTATCTAAAAACACTTTTATGATTTTTCTAGACTCAATAGTGCAAAGCCATGTTAGATATGGCTCTGATACAACTCAAGGTATTCGTTTGGCAAAATCAAGTAGCAACGGAAGCAAAGTATATAACAAAAATCGATGCCAAACAACGAATACTTCCCATGGACAAACATCTAACAATGAAATTGCAACTAATAGATAAACAAGATGGGAAGAAAGATTTATACCTCAATGTAAGTCACAAAGAAAACCTTTCTTGTCAAGAAGCTAAGAATCCAAATAGAATCCCTGAAGTGTTGTCCACCCCAAGCTTCCTTGATTCCGAAATGCTAGTTTGTTGATGCACAATCACCAAAACAACAACCAAGTGTATGTATTTCTTGCTTCTTGTGCTGAAGAACACCAAGAACAAGATGAACAAAAGAAAGAGAGAGAGAGAGAGAGAGTTCTAGTATCAACCAAGAGACAAAATCTATGCAAAAAGCCTCACTTAGAGCAGATAACTCGTAACCTCTTTGTCTACCACAATTATTATAAGTTAACACCATTAAACTAAGTGTTTAAGGCTATTAATTCTGCTGTTACAGAAGACGTACACGACCCGTCTTTGTCAACACGGCCGTGTAGGCCCAAAGTCCACGGCCCTAATTGGGCTATGACGGCCTGTGTCTAACAGGCACAACACGGCCCGTGTTCATCTAGACGACCCGTGTAGGCCCAAACTACACGACCTTGAACTGGGCTAATACGCCTCGTGTATGTTGGACTGGACCTGGCCCGTGTTCAGGAACACGACCCGTGTACCATCCTGCCAAAACCCATTTTGGCCTTTTCGTCTCTTTTGCTTGATCGTGTTGCCGGAATCAATTCTTGGTGTGTGACCCAATAGGCCTATACCTCATCGGTAGTGCCATTAACTCGTTCGTGTTAGCGGGCATATTCCAACAGTAACATGAATGTAAAGCAAATGATGTGATGTCATATGGCTGATTGTAAGTAAGTGTACTCGCTAAGCTTCGTGTTTACGCTTGTTGTTTAATCTTCTTTTCAGGTGATGGCCACGGCGGGGCTCAAGCACGCGGTTGATAGCTCATACTTCGCATGCTTCTGCATTGTTCAAACTATTTTGTGCTATGATGTATTCTAAACTATTACATTTGAATTCTACGGGTTATCACCCGTTGTTGTAACCAACTTATACAGTGTTTTATCTATGGTGAATTATTAACCGTACTCCTTTTTTAATTTAAAAAAAATTGGGATGTTACAACATGTTATCAGAGCCTTGGTTTAAGAGAATCAAATACATTTCTGCATGTTTGAACTTAAACCTTGGTTCGTAAAAGATTTTAGAAAAAGTTTTGAAACTTTTTCAAATGTTAAATGTTACAATGAGCTATCAGCTAGAGCTACTCCGAGTGGCCACACGCGAGTACAAGGTATGAATTTATGATATTATGATCATGTTAACTGAGATGTACAAACTAAGATATGCTTACTATGATGACTGGGACTTTGCAATTTAAGTGCTCTAGTAGAATCATAACAGAATGACATGCTAGTGCATACGTGAGAACTGACTGAATGCTTGATGAGATGACTAATACATGGCCCAAGCCAGTGAATCAGCATTTCTAGTGGTAATGACCAGATCCAATACGTGTAGCGTGTTTGTAATAATAGGGCCCATATTATTATTTGCACACGACACTTGTTGGAAGCTTGTCAAAATCCGGGGAATCTTGTGAATCCGGTGAAGGATACTTGTAAGGATAAGATGCTTGTAGCTAGGGTGCCTTAGAATGCTAAGGTTGCCTTATAGATGTACTTATGACATGAAATACGTGAAATGTGAACTGATAAAGTGATGTGGACTGTTTGGCGATGCCGCGTGTTAATTAAGTGCATTGTCTATACATCCAGTATGGTGACTACAAGAAACCGCTCTGTGATACCAACGGGTTTTGAAAACCCACCCGATGGAGAGAATGCCAGTGTGACGGGAGAGAGTGACCCCCGCGCACAACCAATCCTCAATCAAACTGAGACTGTGAATCCAAAAAATGTTGTACCGGAAAATGTGATGAATGAGGAAGAGTGTGAGAATGAGGCGATGACTGAGTTGGTGACTACTGTGGTTATCAACACACTGAAGGAGCTACTGCCCAAGATCGTGGAGGATCTGAAACAGGATATGGGCACAATGATTGATCAAAAGTTGGGAGCCCTATGGGCTACAAAAGAGGCTACCGCAACTGTTGTGGTCGCTCAACCGGTAGCACAAGCTACGAATCAAGTGATCCCCGGAGGAACTTTCCAGGATTTCTCGGCGTGTCAGCCGCCTGTATTCGATGAAGTACCAGACCCGGTGCGAAGCACCCGATGGGTCTCCGCAATCGAAGGAGCTTTCTTTAGCAGCCGTTGTGCTGAGGAATCGAAAGTTTGGTTTGCTTCTAACTTCCTTAGGGGAGTGGGCAAGGACTGGTGGAACTTGCTAAGGAAGATGAAGGGCGAAGCTATCGCCGGATTGAAGTGGGAAGAATTTACGAAATTGTTCTATGAGGAGTATACTCCCAAGGTTGAGGTGGAGCGAGTGATGGACGAATTCATGAAGCTGAGACAAACCACTGAGACGGTTAATCAGATAACCGCGACATTGAAAGAAAAGTTGTTGTACTGTCCGGCTTATGCAAGTGATGAGAGACTGCAAATGTACAGGTATACGCAGATGTTGAGGGAGGATATCCAAGAGTTTGTTTCGAACGGCTAGTATGCTACACTGGACCAGCTGATCGAGGGAGCGAGAAAGAGGGAACTGTACCTCATAGAGAGAAACAAGAAGAGGTCCGCGGAGCGGGCCGCAATGGAAGGGAATGCAAATAAGCAACCCTTCAAGAAACCAAACGTTGGAGGTATGAAGCCTGCCGTGAGGAATCCGGGGGCACGATATGGAAAATGTGGAAAGGGGCACGCTGGGGAGTGCCGAGTTGAAACTGTAAACTACTTTGTATGCAGAAAGAATGGTCACTACGGGAAGGATTGTAGGGTCCACTTGAATGTGTGTTTTAGATGCAACAAGCCGGGGCACCGTATGGCCGAGTGCCCGGAGGCTACTGGAGGAAGCGGGAGACCTGCTTGGCAACCACCGCTCCTAATCACCGATGGGGATAAGGGAAAGAAGCCCGAGGTTTCGAAGCCTCGAGGACAGGCGTTCCAGATGACCGTGGAGGAAGCAAAGAAAGAGCCCGATGTCATCGCAGTACATTCGTTGTTAACTCTCTACCTGCACTTGTATTATTTGATTTCGGGGCGAGTAAGTCCTTTGTATCTTCTACTTTTTGTAATAAGTTTTTAATAGCCCTGGTGAAGTTAGAGAAACCGTTAGAAGTAGAGATAGCCGATGATAAGGTTTTGTGTGTTACCACGATCTATAGGGATAATGTAATAGTGATAGATGATGTATGGTTTACTATAGATCTTCTACCGACTCCGATGAGAGAGTTACAAGTAATAGAGGGAATGGATTGGCTAGGGCGTCACCAGGCCAATATATTGTACAAACAGGGGATCATACGGATCCAGAATCCAAGTGAGGGAGAAATCTCCATCTACGGCGAACGACAGAATGGATTAACGGCATGCTGCACCGTGACTAAAGCAACCAAGTATCTACGCAAGGTCTGCACGGCCTTCATAGCTCACGTGGTCGACTCGATAATGGAGAAGAAGAAGCTGACAGTCTTGGACATACCAGTGCTATGTGAGTACCTGAAAGTATTTCCGGAGGAACTGCCAGGGATTCGACCAGAGAGGCAAGTGGAGTTCCGAATAGACCTAGTGTCGGGAATGACACCTATCGCCAAGGCACTGTACCACCTAGCAAATTCATAAATGCAAGAGCTGATGTCACAACTGCAAGAACTGCTCGATAAGGGCTTCATACGCCCAATTAGCTCACCGTGGGGAGCACCGATCCTTTTTGTGAAAAAGAAGGATGGAACCTTCGGGATGTGTATAGATTATCGTGAGCTAAACAAGGTGACAATTAAGAATCGTTATCCGCTGCCAAGGATCGACGACTTGTTCGACCAACGGCAAGGAGCGGCCTGTTTTTCCAAGATAGACTTGCGATCGGGATATCACCAACTCAAGGTACGGGACGAGGATATAGCCAAATCGGCTTTTCGCACGTGCTATGTGCACTTCGAGTTCGTCGTCATGCCTTTTGGTCTTACAAATGCGCCGGCGGCTTTCATGGATCTGATGAACCAAATCTGCAGACCAATGCTTGACAAGTCTGTAATAGTATTCATCGATGACATCCTGGTATACTCAAAGACGGAGACCGAGCATGAGTTACATCTGCGGGAAGTACTCGAAACCTTAAAGAAGGAGAAGCTTTACGCAAAGTATTCCAAGTGCGAGTTCTGGTTGCAAGAAGTCCAATTTCTCGGGCACCTGGTTAACCGAGAAGGAATAAAGGTCGACCCCGCCAAGATCGAGGCTGTGATGAAGTGGGAAATGCCAAAGAGTCCTACGGAGATTCGAAGTTTTCTAGGTTTGTTTGGTTACTACACGAGGTTTATTAAAGCTTTCTTGAAGATAGTAGTGCCATTAACCAAGCAGACAAAGAAAAGTGTTCGTTTGGGGAGAAAAGAAACAAGAAGCGTTCGAAACCCTTCGCGGCAACTTGTGTGAGGCCCCGATACTAGCCTTACTAGAGGGAATGGATGATTTGTTAGTCTACTGCGACGCGTCCCATGTGGGACTTGGCTGCGTATTGATGCAAAGAGGGAAGGTGATTCCCTATGCCTCACGACAACTGAAACCGCACGAGTGCAACTACCCGACTCATGATTTGGAGTTGGCTGCCGTGGTGTTCGCGCTCAAATTATGGAGACATTATTTGTACGGAGTTAAATGTACCATTTATACATATCACAAGAGTTTGAAGTACTTCGCTGATCAAAAGAATCTGAACATGCGCCAGCGGAGGTGGTTAGACCTAGTCAAGGATTACGATTGTAAGATCTTGTATTATCCGAGAAAGGCTAACGTTGTAGCCGACGCGCTGAGCCGTAAGGTAAACCATGTACAGTGGGATATGAAATGCTTGAGGATGACGGTTACGACTTCGCTGTTTGAGTCGATTTTAGCTGCCCAAGGTGAAGCAGTCAAAGAAGAGAATCAGAAAACCGGGAGGGTAAAGGGCCAGATGGCGTTGATGGTTAAGGATAGCCGCGGGTTGTGGACCTGATACGGACAGATTTGGGTACCCAAGATTACTAAAGTCCGGAATCTCATTCTTGATGAAGCGCACAAGTCAAAATTTCCTATACATCCGGGAGCCACGAAAATGTACAGAGACTTGTAAACGGATTACTAGTGGCCAGGGATGAAGCGAGATGTGGCAAAGTATGTTGAAAAGTGCCTTACATGCCTACGAGTGAAGGCTGAGCACCAGTGACCGCACGGCAAATTGCAACCGCTGGAGACACCAGTATGGAAATGGGAGCACATAACCATGGATCTCATAACGAAACTACCGAAAACACCAAGGAACTATGATGCAATTTGGGTAGTGCTTGACCGGTTAACGAAAAACGCTCACTTCATACCGATCCGAGAGGCGAGTTCGGCCGAGAGATTGGCGGACATCTATGTGAAAGAGATAGTTTCAAGGCAGGGAGTGCCGGTGACCATTATATCAGATAGGGATGTGCGATTCACATCCAGATTTTGGAACAAATTTCATGAGGATTTGGGAACGAGGGTGAACTTGAATACGGCGAATCACCCTCAAACTGACGGGCAAAGTGAACGGACTATCCAAACATTGGAGGATATGCTACGAGCGTGTGTAATTGATTTCGGGGGAAGCTGGGATTTATACTTACCCCTAGCGGAATTTTCGTATAACAATAGCTACCACGCGAGTATTGGTATGCCAGCGTACGAGATGTTGTACGGTAGGAAGTGTGGAACCCTGATCTGTTGGGGTGAGGTTGGACAGAAAGAGCTTGGCAACACAGAAATATACAGAGAACCTCCTAGTATGTACAACAAGTTCGTGAACGACTGAAAGCGGCTCAGAGCCGACAGAAAAGCTATGCGGATAAACGCAGAACAATACTAGAATTTCAAGTTGGTGATTATGTATTACTGAAAGTATCTCCATGGAAAGGAGTGATACGATTCAGAAAGCGTGGAAAACTGAACCCAAGATTTATTGGACCTTTCAAAGTTATTGCAAGAGTTGGTAAGGTAGCTTATCGTCTGGACCTACCATAAGAGTTGTCAAAAATACACAACACCTTCCATGTATCTCATCTAAGGAAGTGTTTGGCCGACGAGTCGGCGTTTGTACCATTGGAGGATATCACTGTAGATGAAAAATTGAACTACATCAAGAGACCGGTTGCGATCCTCGAAAGGAAAATCAAACGATTACGCAACAGAGAAGTGGGGATGGTAAAGGTGCAGTGGGAGCACCGCAAAGGTTCAGAATGGACGTTGGAGTCCGAAGAAGAAATGAAGAAGAATTACCTCACCATGTTCGAGTGAAGATTTCGAGGACGAAATTGTGTTTATGTGGGGGAGAGTTGTAATACCCGTACTTCGAAAAATAAATAAAAGAATATTTATTGAGAAATAATATTGTGTTCGATTGTATGTTAGACATTGTGGGCTTGAATGAATAATGACTAATGGACTAGTTATATATATATATACATGTTATTAGGCTAGACATGTGTGTGTTATTGGATTTATGTTCTTGGCCCAATCAATGTGAATGTTGGGCTTAAGCCTCTTTGGAAAGTATATATATATATATATATATATATATATATATATATATATATAGAGAGAGAGAGAGAGAGAAATAGGGCACATCCCCCAAAGGGTGTTTTACTGTTGCATTTAGAGAGAGAGAGAGAGAGAGAGTTTGAGTGTGTGTTTGTGTGTGTGCTTAAACCCCCACGAGAAAGCAAGGAAGAAGAGTCAAGAATCAGTTGGAAACTCAAAGAATTGCTACAATAATCATCAGGTAATGTTTCTTACCTCACTAGGATACTGTAGGTATCAATTTTATCTTGTTTGGATGATGATAGGATGACTTAGCATCTGGGGTTTTGGGTTCTTGGTTTATGAAGAACTAGAGAAAAAGAAATTGAGATATGAGCTTGAAAAATTGATGAAATGTGTTTAAATCTTGAAAGAAGTGTTTAAATGAGTGAAGAAATGTTTTGAAACAAAAATGATATGATTTGGATGAGTTTTGAAAGAACATGATTTTGGCCATGGAGCCTGAAAGCTGAAAATGATGAACTGGTAGGGATGAAGTTCATCCCATGCGACTTTTGTGTATGTGTCGTGCGACTCTTTGTTGGGAGTCATGCGACTCTTGGTTTTAGCCTATGCGACTTTCTGTTTTGTGCCATGCAACCTTCACTTGTATCCCATGCGACTTTCACCTTGTAAAACACATTAAAGCGACTTTCATTGAAACACCCCATCCGACTTTCCCTTATAAGCCTTCATGCGACTTTTGCACCATGCGACTTTTGCCTTGAACCTTAACACCATGCGACTTTCAATCGAAAACATATGATGCATGCGCCTTACACTTGATTGTGTTTCATGCGTCCTATGCATTTTGATGTGAAATCCGATAGTTACAATCCGATAAGGTCGAAATCCGATTGGGAAATCCGATGACTTGAAATCAGGTACTTGAAATCCGGATAGTTGAAATCCGATGACTTGAAATCCGATAGTTGAGAATCCGATAGTTAAGAATCCGAGAGTTGAGAATCCGAATGAGTAGAAATCTAACCGCCGGATGAAATCCGATACTTTTCATTGACGCGACTCATCAGTTTGCTAAACGCGAGGCGTCCCCGAGTTTATGGACTTACGGGGATAAACGAATGAGGGATTGGTACACGGTATTTGATTTGTTAGACCTATTGTAGGTGACGATTGCCTAGCAAGTGATCACAAGTGAGTTAGTGAGATAAGATTGAGAAACTGAGACTGCAAGACAGGTGAGTATTCTTACTTACTATCTAAACCCTATGATGTATGTGTTAAATGTGCTCTATGCTATATGATTGATGAATGATGAATTGATGAAATGATGAAATGATGACTAATGAATTGATGAACTGGTATTGTGTCATGCTATGCTAGTGTTTAGACCGTTCACTTCGGTGACGGGAATGTTGTACTGTTCACTTCGGTGACGGGAATGATGGGACCGTACACTTCGGTGACGGGAATGATTGGACCATTCACTTCGGTGACGGGAATGATGGGACCGTGCACATTGGTGGCGGGAATGGTTGGACCGTTCACTTCGGTGACGGGAATGACTAGACCGTTCACTACGGTGACGGGTATGATGGGACCGCTCACTCCGGTGACGGGAATGTGGGACCGACTACTACGGTAGCGGGAATGTGGGACCGACTACTACGGTAGTGGGAATGTAAGATGTAACATGAATGTAAAGCAACTGATGTGATGTCATATGGCTGATTGTATGTAAGTGTACTCGATAAACTTCGTGCTCACAGTTGTTGTTTAACCTTCTTTTCAGGTGATGGCCACGGCAGGGCTCCAGCACGTGGTTCATAGCTCATACTTCACAAGCTTCCGCATTGTTCAAACTATTTTGTGCTATGATGTATTCCAAACTATTAGTCCCAAGTGGTTCGAGTATGAATGGAGTAATGCAAGAATGTAGTGTGTAGAAGATTTACACCGTACAGAACACACACTTAAACATTGATTATGGCAAAACAACAACGAATTGATATTGAATTGGACGATTTTGCCCAAAACTCGTTTTTCACAAAACATACTAAAATCTTTGATTTGCTTGCTATTTTGTTGTTAATTTGATCTCGTTCACTCCAGAATGATTCTATAATGATAAACGAGCATCAATCAACCATAATCTTCACGAAAATCACAAAATTTGATGAAAACCAAAAAATCTCAAAATATGTTCTCGGTTTTCTTCAAATTCTTCAAGAATCTTGAACTTATATGTTGAATTCAGAATTAAATCACACTCCTTAGGCTCTGATACCACTTGTTAGTCCCAAGTGGTTCGAGTATGAATGGAGTAATGCAAGAATGTATTGTGTAGAAGATTTACACCGTACAAAACACACACATAAACATTGATTATGGCAAAACTCACTTATTACAAGGGTCATATCCCTATTTATACTCTCTGAGTATTTTCTCAAGTAAATTCCTATTTCTATACAATTTTATACTTTATATTCTCCCCCTTTGTATTGAAATAGGAGTGTAAACGCCAGTAACCTAAGGACTGTCTTCCTTAGATTATATAAGCAGTTTTGGATGTAGCGTCCCACCAAATACATCAGTCTGAAACAATTATTTATCTTGAGGTTTTGACAGTGGAAGCATAAACACTATTGATGTGTTGGGAAGAATCTTCTTTTTGTCTCCCCCTACACTGTAGCTCAGATTGTTCCCATGTCTTCATAAGTCTGACAATCTTGACTCCCCCTAGACATGATATAGACTGACGTTTCTTTGTCTCTCTCCCCCTTGATTAGATACAATAACTTTTCAATATGTTCTTTTGCTCTCCCTCAACAACAACTGAATCAACAATGTAAAATTTCTTTACTTATTTTTTTTTATTCTTCCCCTCATGATGATTATGATACATTATGAGCATCATGCATAAAGGACATCACTCTGAGATTCAGTTGTAACAAACATGAAAAAAGTGATGGGGAGGAGCCTACATATTCATGTAAAAAAGATCTCCATTTGTTGTAAGACATCAGTAGATACTCGATCGTTAAGGAGTGGTAATGATTTGATCAGAATTCGTGAAGATTTATAACTTTGTGTTGGATGTAACCTGATATTGGAGATTAATGTTGTCAAGTAAGTCTCCCAATACCGTGTAATCAACTTTGACCAAATCACTGCAAGTCCCAAAAAAAAATTTGGAAGACATACGGAAGCAAAAGAACTTGGGTACACATAAGTGGGTAGGTGACTTTGATATAATAATCAGTGAGTCGGATCCATCCTTACTCAAGAGCATACGCATGTAATACAAATTTTTCTCAAAAACCTGAAGTAATTTGATGTTGGTCAATCTTTCAAACAATTTCACCAACAATGTGATCTGGGTTGTCAGAAATGACTGATATAAGATAACCAAGATTCAAAAGAAACAAGGAATAGATGGGAAAAATCTGGTTTTGAGACCAAAAATTGGTGACACTAAGAAAGAAGAACCAAAAATCAGTTAGGAAAGGGTAGGATGACTAGACATAAGGTACTAGAGATTCAGCATATGGTAGCAATGACCCAAAGTAAACCAAATCTAGAAACATCAGAATGATAACTGAAACTTTGAGAACTCCTGACTCGGCCAAAAAATCCAAACACTTGTCTTAGGAATCAAGGTGAACAGATAATACAGTCACAATGACTACGGGGGTTCGGGGGCAGCGTCCCTGATAGCGGGGTCCAAGGGGTGGCAACCCCTGGCGGGGTCCAATGGGCAGAGCCTTCTGCCCCTGGCTGGCTGGAGAAAATGATAGAAAAATTGAAAATCTTCCCAAATCCGGTACATTGAAATCCGATACTTTTAAATCCGGAAGAAGCAAAATCCGATACTTTCAAATCCAGATTAAGCCAAATCCGACACTTTCAATCCGGAAGAAGCCAAATCCGACACTTTCAAATCCGGAAGAAACCAAATCCGAGACTTTGAAATCTGGAAGAAACCAAATCCGAGACTTTGAAATCCGATAATTTTCAAATCCGCATAAACCAAATCCGGTAAGCACAATCAGATTTATGAAATCCGATAAATTCATCTTCAAAATCCGATACATTCATATTCAAAATCTGGTACCTTCATCTTCAACCCGTTCAGATTCAAAAATTCTTCAAATTTGCACGAATCTATATATTTCTTGCCCAGATCACTTCGCCTATCAACTTCAATCAATCTTATATCAATATTTTTGATAAACAACAACGAATTGATATCGAATTAGACGATTTTGCCCAAAACTCGTTTTTCACAAAACATACTAAAATCTTCGATTTGCTTGCTGTTTTGTTGTTAATTTGATCTCGTTCACTCCAGAATGATTCTATAATGATAAACGAGCATCAATCAACCATAATCTTCACGAAAATCACAAAATTTGATGAAAACCCAAAAATCTCAAAATGTGTTCTCGGTTTTCTTCAAATTCTTCTAGAATCTTGAACTTGTATGTTTAATTCAGAATTAAATCACACTCCTTAGGCTCTGATACCACTTGTTAGTCCCAAGTGGTTCAAGTATGAATGGAGTAATACAAGAATGTAGTGTGTAGAAGATTTACACCGTACAAAACACACACATAAACATTGATTATGGCAAAACTCACTTATTTCAAGGGTCATATCCCTATTTATACTCTATGAGTATTTTCTCAAGTAAACTCCTATTTCTATACAATTTTATACTTTACAAAAACTATTACATTTGAATTCTACGGGTTATCACCCGGTTTTGTAACCAACTTATATAGTGTTTTATCTGTGGTGAGTTATTAACCGTACTCCTTGTTTAATTTTTTTTTAAAAATTGGAATGTTACAAAGATCCTAATCCACATGGATCTAGGCGATACGTGTCTCATTTATATGATTAAGTTGATTATGTCGTAGAGACAACTAATCCGAACTACTTTGGACTTTGAATTAATTATTCATGACTTTTATTACTTGTAACATGTATGTTGTGACATGGATAATTTTTGATTTTATCAATCAACAAAATATTTTTCAAAAACAAGATTCAAATTTCAAGTTTAAATTCATCATCATCAAATGTAGAATGACGCGCCTTGAAGGCCAAAATAAAACATAAGCTATGACAAGAATAAACTTCGAAATTGAATAAGTAATGCGAAAAATATTTTACAACATAAAACCAAAATTCAAAATGTCATTCATCGTCTTCATGAGCATACAAATGAACACAACTTGCCTCGCAGGGCATCAAAACAAAGTAACAAATAAATAGGTAAGAATACGCGAGATCAAAACTCCCAATTCCCCTGCAGAGGTCAATCTTCTGAGTTTCCTCTTTTAGAGATCCGGTTCTTCATGCTCTTAGTTCTTCTTTTAAATGGTACCTACACTTTGTAACAAAACAAATTTGTGACAAAAGTTAGTCAATTAGCTCGGGTATACAACCCAGCGAAACAGAAGAATTAGCAATGAAACATGAATGTACATTAAGAGGGGAAATTAACTCTTTCTTTCCTTAGAAGTTTAATATCCTCTCGGCACGAAAGGCATGTGTGACGGCCCCAATCTCCAAATCTTCCACAGAAGTAGCAAACCACTCCTTCAATCTCTTCATGAGGCACATAACCCATGTCCTTAGATTCAATGTTGAGGATAGGCTTGGACACTCCAACCTTTCCTGGTTGTGTCAGTTTCTTCTTCCTTTTCTCTTGTTCCCTTGAACTTGTGGTAGGAATGGAAGAGGTGGATTCATACTTGGCCATGTCAGACTCGACAATCTTCAACATGCCATGCAATTCACCTATGGTTTTCTCCATATTAAGCATGTGATAGTTCATGACAAACTGATCATATGATGCGGGCAGGGATTGTAGTACTATATCCACAGCAAGCTCCTTCCTAATGGGAAATCCTAATTTCTCTATTTGGTCCACATACGCCTTCATCTTAACGACGTGGGCACTCACACTCCTACCTTCCTGCATTCTACAACCGACTAGGTTTTTAACACACTCATAGTGTTCCTCCTTAACTTTTTGTTGGAACATGTCCTTCAACTTGTTCATCATATCGTACACACTCATGTGCTCAAAGTGCTTTTGCAACTCCGAGCTCATAGCTGACAACATGAGGCAGGAAACATCGTGTGTGTCCTCAACACGCTTTTCATACGTGTATCGGACGGACCAAGTCGCGTCGGTAGCAAATGACTCCGGAAGAGGTTCCTCAAGGATGTGCAACTTTGACTCATAGCGAAGGAAAATTCTCAATTCCTTAAGCCAGTCAACGAAGTTCACCCCGTGAGTTTCTCCCTTTGTAGGAACATACGAAGCGAATAGTTTGATGTAGTGTTATTATGGTTTGACATCTATAACAAGAGTACACATTTTAGTTAGTTCGATATATTCCTCGTTAAAATAGTTACCCATAAATTTTTAAAAAAACAATTTATCTTAACAAGGGCTAAGAACCATATTTCACTCCACTACATGATGGGTTTACCGCAGATCACTTTATGAAGCTATTTAGGCCGGTAACCATATTTCCGATTGCAATCTCTATTGCAAGTCTTAGACACTTGCGGGATCCAACGACATAAAACGGTCGGTTGACATGTTTGATCCCTACTTACACCAATCCCAAATTAAAATTCTTGGTTGACTCGTGCTTAGCTCGACAATCACACAAGGACTTTAGTTTGCAATTGTAAATTGTCCAACAAGATAAAAGGTAGCACACTCAACAATCATTGGCTCGTGCTAAGCTCGACAACCAATAACTGAAGGTATTCGTTTGACATGATCAAGTCGCAACGGAAGCAAGGTATATAACAAAAATAAAGTCAAACAAACGAATACACTCCCATGGACCAAAATCTAACTATGAACTTACAACTAAATAAAAGAACAAGATGGATAGAAATGTACCACAATGCAAGTACAACAATCTTCCCCTTGTCACGCTTCAAGAATCCAAACAAGTCAAGCTTCAAGAATCCAAACAAGGATTCCTCTAATGATGTCCACCCCAAGTTGTGTTGATTCCCAAATGCTAGTTGGTTGGTGTGTAACCACCAAGACAACAATCAAGAACAATATGTGTGTATTTCTTCAATTAGTGCACCAAAACTTGATTACCAAGAACTAGAAGAACCAAGAGAGAATATGAACTTCCAAGAACCTCTTGAACTCTCTCAAGTCTGTTCATGTGCAGAGAAAAACGTAGCTAGCATTAACCTCAACTTAATCCCATTAAATGTAAGTTTAAAGATGTTAATTCTGCTGTTACAGCGATCGTACACAGCCCGTGTTGGTCAACACGGCCGTGTAGGCCGAAAGCCCACGGCCTCAATTGGGCCAAGATAGCCCATGTCTAGTAGGCTCAACATGGCCCATGTTCACCTACACGGCCGTGTAGACCCAAAGCACACGGCCTCAACATGGGCCAAAACGCCCCGTGCTAGTCGGGTTGGACACGGCCCGTGTTCAAGAACACAGCCCGTGTACCATCCTACCAAAACCCATTTTGGCCTTCTTCTCTCTTTTGCTTGATCGTGTTGCCGGAATCAATACTTGGTGTGTGACCTAATAGGCCTATACTTCATCAGCAGTGCCATTAACTCATTTGTGTCAGCGGGCATATTCCAACAATAACCCCAAGTCACGACTCTCACTTTCCACACAGATCCACATGGAATAACTCGTGCTTAGGTCGACAATTATCCCATGCTTCACTAGAATCGGGTGGTGTCATCTTATGGCTGGTGTGTGATTTACATTTTTAGGAAACAGGCTTTTGTTTCTTGATTAAAACCAAGTTTTAATAATTGATTAACAAAGTAAGTGACAAAACCTATTTTTTACTTTAAATATAACACCAAGTTTATATTGTCTTGTTAATCGTGTACGTGTGAGAGTTTGTTAACCAATTAAAAAAAACTCTTGTGATTTTATTAACTTTAGAAAAGTTATCAAGCATGCGAAGAAACATAAACAACCATGGAAGAAATATAAATCACATGACACGAATACAAAGGGGTTGGTAACCAAGCAAAAAACCTATGCGTCCTACCCGCGAGCCAAGCCGGGAGGACGAGGTCTACTGAGGACACGAACCTAGACCAGGGGGTGCTCCTACTGAATCCACTACCTCCATCGGGACTAACTAGATCCAAGGTCTTCAAGACGTCTCCTCTTGACTCTTGATTGTGGTCTTCAAAACATAAGTACACAAAAGAAATGAAATGGCATGCAAGCAACGCGCTTCATATCAATCTAGTACAAGTACATATGGATGAATGAAACGGAATGCAAGCCGAGATAACTAATCACAAACCGAATGAATAAATAAATAATTACAATACATGTGACACCAAGGTCACCAAATAAATCCAAAACGAACAAACAAACCACAAAGCACAACCACAAGGTCTAGGGCAACGGTCACCAACCAAAAGCAAAAACCAACAACCACAAAGCATGATGTGCCAAAACCGTGACTAAACTAATATTTCGGTAAGAATTTCCATCACAAACACTCAAGGCACATCTAGGTTATTCTTGTACATATGCATTAGGGTACAAAACCAATTTTCACACACATATTCATATATACACAACATATGTGTATGCATGTATGCATCTCATGCCAAGACCATACCTTACATACCCATATTTGTACCAAAATATTACAAGGGGTATCATAACGGAATCTGCCTGAAAAAGAGATCTCCTTCATGACCCGAAAAAACAGAATATTTTATTTTAAGGACAAAAACTGCCTAGGAGCACCTTCACGACCCCTCACGGCTTGTGAAGCCCAAGGGCCTCACGACCAATCACGGGTCAGAAGGGCTCATGTGCCTAAAAACCAAGTTACACGACTATGTCGTTCACGAGAGTCTTCACGACCCCTCACGGCTCGTGAAGCCCAGGAGTTTCACGACCTGTTACGGGCCAAAAGGACTCGTGAAGTCTAAAAACACTTCCCATGACCAGACCCCTCACGAACACTGGTCGTGTGGCCTTCACGGCTCGTGAAGAAACGTAGGGAATCCATGCACACCAACACCCGTACGCAGCGGAAGCAACGACATCAAAACCGGGGTTTTCGGGTATCAAAACCGACATGCATGTATTCCCCAAGTGGGGATCGTGACTACAAAACAAATATAACAACTGAAACTAAAAGAGAGGGAGGAGAAATATACCATCACGAGATCTGGAACGAGGCAACGATAAGGAAGATCTTGAGAACTCGAACCCGAGCTCCTCTGTTGATAGTCCACACCAAGTGCCCGAGATTCCGTCTTGCTAACGACCCAAAACACGAGCCACACGATGTCCTCGTGCTTCTGGAGCAGCAACAACACTATAAACAACTTTCCTTCACTTGATACACTCACCTTGCTCTAGTAGAACTCAAGTACCATATATTTTTGTGTGTTATAACATGAAGCAAGAGTCACAATGAGAGAGAGATATGAGTCTTTTATAGACGCTGGAGGAAGCCCTAAGGCAACTAGGGGCGGCCACTTAAGCTTCATTCTATTGGACCAACACAAAGGTCCAATAAACACAAAGTGACACTTTGACTTTTGCCATCACAGGCTCTCACGGGCCGTGAAGCACACGTGAAGGCCCCATAGGCCGGGTTCCACCACATACTCTCATTAGGCCAATGATTGGTCCAATAAAAGCATGGCGCCTACCTTCATGGGCTCTCACGGGCTGTGAAGCCCTCGTGAAGGCCGTGCCCCACGACAACCTATCCTGGTGGTGAAGCCTCCTGAAGGGTTTCTCTTCACGACCCGTGAAGGCCCATGAAGGTCGCTAGAAACCCTAATTTCATATTCTCTCATGTTTACGTTGTGATGCCGGAATGTACCTTTGGCGTGTGACCCAATAGGCTCGTACCTCATCAGTAGTGACGCTAGTGCACATGTATCAGTTGGCATATTCCAACAGAATTATCTATATGTGGTGATATCAAAAAGGGAAAGTCAAATATTTGTTCGGTGTCTAAAGCCCGAAAATACTTACAGCATGGGTATACAACTTTCTTCGCTTATGTTATAGATACAAAACTAGAAAAGAAACAAATAAATTTAGAAGATGTGGAAATAGTACGTGAATATCCTGATGTCAGACAGATAGATTGTGTTCAGAATTGATGTGGTGTTGAAAGCTTCACTGATTGTGAGGGCTTCGTATAGACTTGCTCCACAGGAAGGTAGGAATTAATGAAGCAACTTCAAGAACTGCTACACAAGGGGTTTATTAGACCCAGTAAGACTAATGTTATAGCTGACGTTTTGAACAAAAAATTAGACACAATACTTAAGTTGACGTAGTCATCCAAATGATAGTGACCACACACTTATTCAGATGGGATAAGAACAGCTCAGTCAAAAGTGAAAAGTATCATAAAGAATGGATAAAAAAGAATAAGTAATCACTCCGATTAAAATCAGTCGGGAACTATTGATTAGATATGATCGTATATGAGTACCCGATTATGGAGATGTGAGTAAGATACATCTAAATGAAACTCACAAGTTTAGATTTTCTATTTAGCCATAAGCTACCAAGTGTATTAATACCCGAGGGTAAATTATTGGTGACAATATGTGAAACAAGATGTAGTTCGAAAAGTGGGGAAATGTCTTTAAATGTGTACAAATTAAAGCTAAATGTTAGAAATCATATGAGAAGTTAATATCTGTGAAGATATCAGTTTAGAACTGAGAAAATATTATTGTGAACGTGAATACCAAATTACCGAAAACCGTATGAGGCTATAATGTGATATGGGTGATTGTAGATAGGTTGATTAAAGGTGTATAATTTGTTTCCATTAGAGAGACTTATTATTCAAAACATTTAACAGATGTGTATGTGAAAGAGATTGTATCTTGTGATAGTACATTATTCTCAATTGAATCAGACAGGGATATCAAATTCACTTCTAGAATTTGGAACAGATTTCATATAAAGTTGAGGAGTAAGCTTCATCTCAGTACAGTCAGAATGAAAGAAATATACAGATGATGGAAAACATATTTTATGATTGTGTTAGTGATACATAAGGAAAACTGGGGTACAAATGGGTCTGACAGAGTTTCGTATTACAACAGATATCAGTCCAGCACCAGGATGCCAGTGTATGAAGTTATATGATATTAATGTTGAACTCTAGTGTATTGGGTGATGTGAGTCAGAAAGAGTGGAGTAGTACAAAAATGGTACAACGAAAGACATAACAGATTCAGAAGGTATGTAATAGATTGTTAGACGCCCAGAGTAGAAAAAAGGGTTATACAGATAAACAGAGATCATCACATTAGGTTTTAATGGGGGAATATATATTATTGAAAGTGTCACCGTGGAAAGGTCCAGAAAAAGTACATAAAGGTTAAGGTTATATGTAACTAACAAATTGGACTGGTTAAGGTCCAATGAAAGTACAGAAAGGGGTCAGATTATATATGAGAGCCTAAACAGGAAATGATCAGTAATTATTCAGAACTCTTTGACAGTTAATTTCAGGGACAAAATCATTTCAAGTGAGGAATAGTTGTAACATCCAAAAAAAATTTATAATCTAATGCGAGAAACGTACAAAGTATTATATAAGTTATAAATGGATAAATGTGATAAGATATGATTATAAACTAGATGGGCCAAAACCGTCAAAATGGGTCTTGGAAAGGTTGAGGGACTAATTGTGTAATTAGTCCATAGTAATATATATATATATAGCCAACTTTGACTTTAGCTAGTCAAAGCTTTCTTTTTACACTTTCAAACTCATGTACACTTACTCCAGCTTCATTCCAACTTCGTTTTGTTGATCAAGATAAGTAGAACAAGTAGTTAGTATTGAGCATAGCAACTATACAAAGCTTGAGGTAAGATCTAAAACCATTATCTTGAAGTTTTATGGGTTTAGTTACATGATTTAATTGTGAATCATGTTAGAAGTTATTTCTATTGTTTATGATGTGTTTCTTTACTGAATGGGGTGTAGGAAAACACCCCTAGCATGTTTTTACTGAATTTGGATCGGATTTGTGGACAAAACAGTGGCTGTAAGGAAGAACAGTCGGTTGGGTCTATAGGGTACACGGCTTGTGCGGGAGGTACACGGGCCATGTAGGCGTTTTGGTCACACTGGCCATGTAGGGTTACATGGTCGTGTAGCATAAAAGGTACACGTCCCGTGTACGGATCACGGCCTGTGTAGTATGGCTAGTCAACACTGGCCATGTGGCCAGCTCAGGTCGTGTAGTGTATAAGGGACACGGCCCGTGTAGGGGTACACAGCCCGTGTAGCCCTATTTCAGATCAGATTGCCATTATGTGATACTATGTGGTATTATTTATATAGGAAGGTGATTGACTGTTTATCTGAAACATCATCATATATGGACCATTACAAATTATATTAATTATAAGGTGATTCTTCTAGACTTTATTCATATTTGCAGCATGTGTTTTATCATATCAGATTATTGACATGTAATGTCATTCATATATGTGTATAAGCTTACGTCTATGTTTAGTAAGGCTCATAAGTGATATTGTAATGTTACAAGGAATAGTTATATGTAATCGTCATATGTGTTATAAAGCATGCTGCCTTGTGCAGTATAGGGCTTAGAAATAGCGCAGTATTGTTGCTCAGTTAGCTACCATGGGATTAGGACCAGTGATTGGCGGTTTTCAGAATGTGATTATATTCATGTGTCTATACGATTGGCAGTCTAGTTTACTCACTAAGCTCTCGTAGCTTAGCAGATACTATTTCTAAAATGTTTTGTAGGTTTTAGCAAAGGCAACGGCAAAGCTTCAGTTTGACAGTTGTTATGTGTATGAGGAAAACTGTGTTTTGAAACTTAACGCCTGGTTGTACTATGAGAAAACGTCTTTTGATGTAAATATGTGACTATCACGTTTTGTATGAACCTGAGGGTTTAAAACTACTTATGTTTCTTCCGCTCGTTTGTATGATAACAGTTTTATTTCTAAAAGGCTTTTAATTATAACTTTATTTATATAACTTTTAAGTACAATTCTTTCCTTCGACTACTCCATTTTGCTCCAGAGTATAAGCTGCCAATAACTGGTGTGCAATTCCCTCATAATCCAAGTAGGAATCAAGTTTTCTGTTCTTGAAATCCGTTCCATTATCGGTGCGAGTAGTCTTCACCTGTTGCCCTTGTTGAGTCTTGTGTTTTGTTAGGAACATGATTATTTGTTGAGGAACTTCACTCTCGTGACTAACAAACCGGATCTATGTATGTCGGGAATAGTCATCCACCATCACCAAAATATACTTCTTTCCATTTCTTGACTTTACTTCATTTGTCCATAGAGGTCCAAATGAATCCAATGCAAAGGAGTTGTAGTTGTAGATATCTGACTTATTTTATGAGCTACTTTTTTCATTTTGCCTGACTCATAGTCCTTGCAGATATGATCTTTCTCAAACTTCAGTTTTGGTAGACCTCTGACCAAATTCTCCTTTACCAACTTATTCGTGTCCTTGAAGTTCAAATGTGACAATTAGCGATGCCAAGACTCGTTTAGATCAAATTAAGCTCTAGTAAATAGGTGAACCTGAACCTTTTTCAGACAAATCAATTGTATAAAAGTTTGATTTTCTGTTTCCACCTAAAATCTCATTCCCTTCCTCAGTCCTTAAGGAACATGATGTCTTATTCAAAACAAATTTCATCCCTTTATCACAAAATTACCTAATACTAAACACATTGTGTCCTAACCCGTCTACATATGATACCATCTCAATTTTCAGATTTCCAGTTTCAATGACTCCATGCCCCAGTATAGGTGATATTTGGTCATTCCCAAACTTAACATTAGAAGAATACTTACCGACAAAGTGTTTGAAAAGACCTTTGTTACCCGTCATATGTTTGGTGCTGCCCAAGTTCATGTACCAGATATTATCTTTCTACACATAGAAAAAACCAAACTGAGGTGCCGATGAAGACTTGGGACCTTTAAAGTTAGCATAATAAGAAAATGAAGCATCAACAATAGTAGGGATTAACGGTTCTGTGTTTACAATTCTTTTGACCATCCATTTTTCATTAGAAGTTGATTGAGATGGATTCACAGTAACTTTTGCTTTGATTGTTTTGTTCTTTTGTGAAGTTGTTGCAACAAATTGTGGTTTCTTGATTGATGAAATTTGATTTGATGGTGATTTGAATTTTCTTTTGAACTGTGGTGTATTAAAAGAAGATGAATTCATTATTTGATATCGATTTGAATTTTGTACATATGAATTCGAATTCCCAATAAAATACTTTGAATGATTAATTGGTGTGAAATTTCTCTGTGAATTTCCAATAGAATTACGATTGTGTTGTTTTGAAGGAACTAGGGAACTTTCAATTTTCCGATTTGCTGGCATTATATCCAAATGTTCTTTCCATTAACCTGGTCTTACAGGTATTCTTCTGTGAGCATAACCGTTTCAAGAAACCGATTCGCTCGTGCTTGTTAATCCTTAGATGAATAGTGTAACCTTGATTATTCACAAACCAGACTAAGATTTTGATTTCATCTAGATTCATCCCGTTCTTCTTTGGTTTCACACCTCACTTCATCCTATCATGATGATGGCAGTAGTTAATGTTGGAATCTGCCCACCGACACACGTAGGCTAGCATCACTGCCAATAAAGCGTGGGCCTATTGGGTCACACGCCAAGTTTCAATCTCGACAGCCTACTATAAGAAGAAAGAGTCAAAATGGTCAAATTCCAGTTGACCTAGGCTTCACAACCGTGAAGGATGCTCCACGGGTCGTGAAGCAGCTCGTGTCCATGAGTCCTGTCGTGGGCCGCATGGTTTGTGAAACCCTAGGGCTTCACGACCCTACACGGCCCGTGAAGGAGGTCGTGAAGGCACGAACCCTCACAATTTTTGCACGGCGCGGCACGACTCGTGGAGGATAAAAGGCCGGTCGTGGCGCATTTATCTTTCACGGCCCGTGAGATCCCGTGAAGAAGTCGTGAAGGCAGAATTCCAAGTGACATTTGTGTTTAATTGGACCATTTGAGTTGGTCCAATGATATGGTGCCATTGGGGTCCGATTCTGGCTCTTTTGAACTTACTAGAGGCCTTTAAAAGAGGGTCTCTTTGTTCATTTCATACTCTTGGTCCATTTTTGTACAATACATATACTTGTGAGTTCATTCATTAAGAGAGAGAGAGAGCAAGATCAAGTGTTGGTGATTTGTGCACTAGTGTTTCAAAGCTGTTCCAGAAGATATCCATGAAGTGTTGGTAGTGCTTCGGTTTGCTAGTACAAAGAGGTTTAAGGTTTCTTGGTGTGGACTTGCATTAGGGCTTGGAGCCTTTTGTTTCAAGCTTACATCCCAAATCCGAATTGTTCCAGCTAAGTATCAAAGTCTTCGAGGGTACGATTTGATCTCCTTCTTCTCTTTGTTCTTGTTTTTTGTTGTATGCATGTTCTTGCAAGTTTTCACCACCTTTGGGAAATCATGGGATCTTTTGTGTGTTTTTGTTGCTTCCGTTGCGTGCTTTGATTCCCCATGGATTCCCAACAGTGGTATCATAGCCATACTTGCAAGATGCATGCACCTTTGTGGCTTGATAATCCATATTTTCGATTTTGGACATTCTGTCCAGAAGGTCTTCACGGGCCGTGGAGCTTGCTTCACGGGTCGTGAAGGCCACACGACCAATCTCGTGGGGTGGTGGTCGTGAAAGGTTTTTTATCTGTGATAAAGATTTGGAGGTCACATTTAAAAGAAATCATGTTCAGTCACAACTGAAATGGGGGATGTACTTCTATTTGGCACAAGGAAGTCAAATTTCTATTCAATCGACTTGAACAGCAACGATGCAAAGACCTCTGTGTGTCTCCTCAGTAAGGCCTCATTGGATCTAACTTGGCAATGGCCCAAAAAACTCTCTCACCTCAATTTCAATAAAATCAACAAATTGGTGCTGGTGATTTGATGGGAGACTTGCCTAAGTTAAAGTTTAACGAAGATCATCTATGTGCAGATTTTGTGAAAGGGAAGATGAAGAGATCTACTCACAAATCAAAACAAGTTTCAAGTACAAGTAAGCCGATAGAGTTACTACACATGGATATATGTGGTTCAACAAGAGTCCAAACACGCAGTGGGAAGAAGTATATCTTCGTAATCGTCAATGATAATTCATGATATACATGGGTCAAGTTTCTAAAGTCAAAGAATGAAACCACACAACTAATCATAACCTTCATCAAACAGTAGAAGAACAAGTATGAACACAATGTGGGTGACGTTAGAACTGATAATGGTACTGAGTTCATAAACAAGACTTTATCTGGTTATCTTGACCTGGTGGGGATCACACATCAATATTCTATAGCATACACTCCATAATAAAATGGGGTGGTAGAACGACGCAACCGAACTCTGGTTGAGGCTGCTCAAACTATGCTATCTTACTTTGGTCTCTCGCCTTCCTACTGGGTTGAAGCTGTCAGCATGACGTGTTATAATCAAAATCATTACTTCATCCATAAACGCTTTAATAAAACTCCCTATGAACCGGAAAATGGCATCGTTCCTAATATCAAATATCTTCACATATTTGGTAATAGGTGTTTTGTACTCAATGTAAATGATAACCTAGGAAAATTTGAGGCTAAGGCTGATGGAGAAATTTTCATTGGTTATTCACAAGAATTTAAAGCCTACAGAGTTTTAAACAAAAGGATGAATTTTGTGAATGAAAGTATAAATGTAAAATTTGACGATATGTTGGATGCTGCAACATTCCAAAAACAAAATGAAGTTGCTTCTACAGAAAAGAAACAAGTAGTGATCCTAATATTACTGAACATAATTTAGATTTCCTATTTGATTTCTTCTGATCTGAATCTCATGTTTTAAATTCTAGTGCTAGGAATGATGCAGTTTCTCCAACTACAATTGCAACGGAGGTCGACAATTCTTTGTCTTATCCTACCATGGATACTCCGTCTACATCAACTGTCAGTCCAGCTATTGTACCTCATGAGCCGGTTTTTTAGAGTACTACAAGTTTTGATTCAGATCTGAATGTTAGTCAAGAGAAATCGGAGCTAGCAGCCAGATTGGATGAATCTTTTCCTCCGATTAACAACATGTGAGGGATTAGGTGGACACAATCCCACCCCGAATCATAGATTATAGGAGACATTAACGCAGGAGTGAGGATTCATTTTGCAATGGAAAATGAGTGCCTTCATTCAAGTTTCCTAAGCTTGATTGAACCCACTAAAGTCTCAGATGCTTTAAAGGATGCTAATTGGGTCATTGAAATGCAAAAAGAATTCAATCAATTTGAACGATTAAATGTTTGGAGACGGGTACCATTACCAGAAGATAAATCAGTTGTTCGTACCAAGTGGATATTCTAGAACAAACAGGATTCCGATGGAGTAGTGGTGAGGAATAAAGCAAGGGTGGTTGCAAAGGGTTAAAACCAACATTAGCGAATAGATTACTATGAAACATTTCCTCCTGTAGCTAGGATAGAAGCCATAAGATTATTCTTAGCCTATGCTGCCCATAAAAGCTAAAAGGTTTTCCAAATGGACATAAAGACAGCATTCCTAAATTGTATTCTCAAGGAGGAAGTTTATGTATCTCAGCCTGAAGGCTTCGTCAATCCCAAACTACCACATCATGTCTATATTCTTGACAAAGCGTTATATGGACTAAAACAAGCCCCGGGATCTTTGTATAATGTCGAGTCAGAATATTTACTATGTGAGGGATATATTAAAGGGAAAAACCGACACCACACTCTTTACCAAAGCCAAAGGAAAAGATTTAATCCCAATCCAAATTTATGTGGAAGGCATAATCTTTGTACCTACAAACCCTAAGTAAGTGATGAGTTTGCAATTACAATGCAAAACCGTTTCCAAATGAGTATGATGGGAGAGATGAATTTCTTTCTTGGATTACAAGTGAGACAACTGAGTCATGGCATCTTCATAAATTAATCCAAGTACATTAAAGACTTGTTGAAAAAGTATGACATGCTAAGTTGTTCATCACTATCAACCCCTGTGGCTTCAGTAACAAAACTATCTACTGATCTAGATGGAAAAGAAACTAATTTAAAAACCTATAGGGGTATGATATGCTAATTCCTGTATCTAACTGCAAGTAGGCCAGACATTATGTTTTCTACATGTCTGTGTGCTAGGATTCAAGCTAATCAAAAGGAATCAAATCTGCTGGAAGTGAAAAGAATTTTTAGGTATCTCAAGGGTACTTCTGATCTAGGTTTGTGGTATCCAAGGGATTTAAACCTACAATTATATGCCTACTCCAATGCTGATTGCATGCTAGTCAAAAAGAGTACTTTTGGCAGTGCACACTTTTTCGGTGATAGAATAGTTTGCTAGGCCTCCAAGAAGCAGAATTGTGTTTCAACTTCAACTGCTAAGGCTGAATATGTTGCTGTTGCAATGTGTTTATTTCAGAGTTTGTGGATCAGGACATAGTTATTAGACTTCGGATTGTAGTATGACAAAATCCCATTATTCTGTGATTCACAATTTGCCATTGCTATCTCATGTAATCTAGTTCACCACTCCTAATTCAAGCACATTGATATATGGTATCATTTCATTAAGGAGGTCTAATTAAATTACAGTATGTTAAGACCGAAAATCAACTGGCTAACCTATTCACTAAACCTTTGGACGATACTCGTTTTAATGAGTTAGTGTCTAAGTTAGGCATGTTGAATTATAAGATCTGACATCCTGTTCTTCAATTTCTACGTTTCTTGTTCTTATCTTTCTGTTTTGAGTGAATATTAGACAACATTTGCTCGTCCTACAGAATATGATAGCATGATTCGAGGGGGAGTGTCAATCATACATACAGGTTACGCACACTTGTAAGGGGAGAAGTTTTAAAAGAAAATTGAAAATTTACAAAAACATTAAAATATCAAGATATTTTCATTATCTATTTTTATTTCAAAATACAAAATCCAAAAATATTTTGTGTTGGTTATAGATAAAAGAAAACCCATATTGCGAGTATTTCTGCCTCTGTGGCAGAAACTTCAATGGGTAATCTAAGTCATCCCTGCTATGTTACACAGACTCAATTACAAGGAGCGCTAAAACCGATCAATGAGAAATTACATGCCATTTAACAAACCTTCAGAGCTCTCAATCCTAAAGTTCATGACGGCACAGGCTTATCAGTGGATACTCTCTAATCTCTTTTGCTTGGAAAGTTTCTAGAAAAAGCCCCATACAGTGAGCAGAACCTTGACCTGATCCAAACATTTCAAAAGGAACAAATTTATAAGGGCATTAATCTGGAGGAATTCAAAGAACATATACAAAATTCAATGGATGATCTTGGCAACGGTTTCTAATAGAAAATGGATGCAGTGGAAAATCGATTATCTATTCTGGAAAACACTTGTAAGGCTCAAGCTGTAGGGTCAAAACGCCGACATGATGACGATGATCCTAACCATGATTGCCATGAGGGGGAGAAACGTGCCCGTGTTTTGACCTTTACGCCTTTGACTGAAATATTCGCAGCGGCCATGGGTATTGGGGATGTAACTACTCAAACTTCAACTGAACAACAACAGCAATAACAACAACCTCAACCACAACAACAAGTTCAACAACTACAATCTCAACAACAAACACAACAACAACAAATTGAATCAGACATTCCTGAGTTTGAATTTGAAACGTATGGTGAACGAGACAGGGATGAATCAAATGAGCTCTTCTAACAAATCAATGAATTTTCTTTTGATAAGCTGCCAGTGGAGAAGGCTGAGGTCCAGATTATGGTCCGGTTTGATGACATACCACTGCAGATGCCTAAAAAGACAGCTGGTTCAAGGGTTGCAAAGACTGAGAAAGAGCGTGTAACTACAAAATCGATGGAGGCAAGCATTAGAAAATTAAACATTACAAGGGTTCTTCAGAATGTCTCGGAGGAAGTTCACAATCTCATTCCTCTTGAACCAAAGCAATTCGAGGTGTCTGCTGCTGACATCCTGAGGAAAAACATCCTATCAGAGCAGGCAAAACAACTCTAAACTACTTCAGACTGGCCACAACCTTCAAATGTTCAACTAGCTTCACAAGTTTTAACTTCAACTGATCCAGGCCTGGATCAAAACAAAATGTTCACCCGAGAAGCCATGAAAGATCCATTATGTGGAAAATATGGAGTTAATGCATCTTTTCTAAAAGATCGTATTCCTTCAATATTTGGTCAAATTAGTGATCGAACACCCCCGAGACTGAGAGATCTTGATGATAGCCAAAGAAGGATATATAAACACATATTGAATGAATATAGAACTCCAAGAGATAAATCATCTTCGAGTACACAATCAACACAGTTCTTTGAGTTTCAATACAAAAATCCTTCACGTACAAGTTTGTGGTATATGATGTAGAAAGAGGTAATGGGCAAAGGATTTCACTAAATGAAGCAGAATTCAGACATGTTAAACTCCATGACATTGAGTTTATATATGCGGAGCTGTCTAGCAAAATTAATAAGTCATACGAAGAGCAATAGGGAAGAGGTGCCTTAATGAGATATATGAAAAGGTTCATTCAGTTCGTACAAGAGCATGATATGAAATTAGGAGCTGAAAGTAATCAATTCAAAGTCAACTTGCTTAAACTAGTGTAGAGTCATTCAAATCTACAAAATCTTGAAGAGTTAACTGTTATCAATGAAAATCATAAAGATTTTGCTAGTCACGGAGGTGTCTTATTCAGAAATAAACAAAATCGAAATGTCTTCATCAGAATGGTTGATATGATGGCATACTCTAATGTTACTTTAAAAATTCTACAACACAGGCTTCTAGAAAGGGCTAAGAATGAACAATCTACTTTGAATCAAATAGAACTAGAAGGGTCGAACAGATCAGTTGAGGCAATAAAGCATACACTGGATAGAACGAGGATCATAAAAAGGTGGCAGCTTATGTTTGGAATTAGAAATAGGTCTTTAATAATATCTTTTAATTTCTTTCTTTTGTAATTGGTTATCTCTTCATTAGGGGGAGAATGTTAGTTTTGTAAAATAGAGAGATATGTCTCGCCATCCCTTTTGCCTATAAATAGGGATATGGCGCCTAGTGGGTGTAAGCTTTTGCAAATTATCAATTCTCATTCCAAGCATTAGCCAAAGGTGTCTATGTGTGTTTCTCTAAAGCTTCATATTTTCTATACAAATTTACTTTATTCTCGGTCCTTTCACTAGCTCGAGGGTATACTTCTTCTTTCTTCTTGTTTTTCCTTTTTTCTTTGAAATGTTTAGAGTTATGGTCCATTTGATATGTATTAGTGTGGTTATTGAAATTTTGTTTTAAAGCCTTTTATGCTTCCATTGCGTTTTCATTAAACCACTAATACCCAACAGTGGTATCAGAGCCATCTCTAACATGGCTTTGCACATTAGGGTTTGAAAACTGGAAATTCTATCAAAACTGGTATTCTGGCGACCGGGCACGATGGGCGTGGCAGCCCCCTGGGCACGGCCGTGCCTATTGTAGTACGGGCCGTGCTAGTAGGATTTGTTCTAAGGGTTAAAATGTTTAAACTGTAAAATGACACACTAGTGGGACGCCCGTATGTGCGCTGTTTCCTTATTGATATGTATTTGGAGGACCGCCATTTCTTATTGCTATATATTAGGACCGCGGTATGCACACCGTTTCTTATTGCTATGTATTTGTATGTAGTAGAAGAAATTAACTTTAGCCATCGTCAGCCAAGGCGGTAATGTCTTGGCAAGGTGAACCCAGGATTCTAATGGAGATACCAGATTCGGAGGAGCCCACACGACGAGGCACTTTGGTTATATCCTTAGATGACCTGGTTTTGCCGTATGGCTCACGGGAAAAACGCATAGGATTTTGGGCATGTTACCAGACTTGATATTTATATGTGTGGTTGTGTTTATATATATATATATATATATATATATATATATATATATATATATATATCTTGTGTGGATATATAGGAAATCGCATACTAGATAATTTTTCAAAATATATAAAAACACAAAGATTTATAAAAATGGTTTATATTTCTACATTCATAGAATTAACAAAATTAATATAAAAATGGTATTATATTAAAAGTGGTCAAAATGGTTTTATAAGTTATTTGTTAATTCGCCAATCAAGTTAAAAAATGGTTTAACCGGAAAAGCTAAAACCTGTTTTTCAAAAGTAAGTCACGCGCCGTCCGTAATACGACACCACCCAAATCTAACGAAACTTGGATGATTCTCAAGTTTTAGCACGGATCATTCCTTGTGGAGTTGTGTGGAAGGTGAGTGTGGCAGCTCGCAATATTGGTTGTCGAGCTTTAGGACGAGCCAATTTTTGGTCGAGAGTACCAAGGTGTGGCTTGACGGATGACTTACAAATTCTTTTGTGACACTTAAATGATGTCGAGCTCTAGCCGAGTAGTTTGAGGATAGTAAGGGATTTTGTGTTGGAAGGGATCAAACATGCCGTAGAGATAATGGATGTCGAAGGATCCCACAAGGATCTAAGAGTTTCAAAATGGTTGCATTTGGTAAAATGGTTACCGGCCTAAATAACTTGCTTCGTGATCCACGGTAAAATCGTCACGAGGTATAGTGAAATACGATTCTTACTCTTGTTAAATAATTGGTTTTCATAAACTATTCGGATAATTATCTTACAACTAAAATTGGTACTCTATTTTGTAGATGGCAACAAACAATAATACCGCTTCAACTTCATCGAACTCTATTTTCCTAAAGTTGTCCCTTGAGAAGGCTAAGCTTGATAGCCAAAACTTCTTGGATTGGTTCACACAACTAAGGATAGCCCTTAGGTATGTACAAAAGATGTGGGCTGTCGAGGAGCCTCTCTCAGAGCCTCCTACAGCTAATGCAACTAGGGCAATCTGAGACGTGCATGACAAACTTGTCAAGGAAACAAACGAAGTGTGTTGCATCATGCTCTCTTCGATCACTCCCAAGCTTCAAAAGAAAATAAACCATGTAAGGGCGCATGATATGATCAACCAGCTGAAAGAAATATTCCAACAGTAGGCTAAGCAAGAGAGCTTCGAGTGCATGAAGTGCTTGTTCGATTGCCGCATGCAGGAGGGCGAAAATGTTAGCATCCATGTGCTTAAGATGAAAGCATATGTGGATATCTTGAAGAGGATGGGTTTTCACCTCGGGAGGGTGTTGGCTACGGATATTATCCTCCAATTTCTGCCCGGTTCATACTCGCATTTCATATGGAATTACCATATACGTAGTATGGACAAAACCCTCATGGAGCTTCATGGCATGCTGAAGACGGTAGAGTCTATCATGGCCAAGAAGCCGTCCACCTCTTCCGTTTCCGCCTTAGCTATCTGGGAAGGTGGAACCAAGAGAAGGAAGGGTGCTCCCCTTGTGAAGGGAAAGGGTAAGTTTGGTGAACCCAAGCCTGACCCAATCCCAGCCCCGAAAGGTAAGGGGAAGGATCTGGTTCCTCAAACTGAGGACCATGCAGAAGCCGAGTGCTTTTACTGCAAGGAAAAGGGGGATTGGCGGCGTCCTTGCCCAAAGTACCTTGAGCAGCTCAAGCGAGTCAAATCGAAGGGAGTTGGCATCTCAGGTATGTTTATGATTGAACTCCACAACACCGCCACTTCTAATGGTTGGTTTTTAGACACCGGCTATGGCACTCAGTTTATTTTCATCGGTTACCCAGCTGACTCTACGGGATATTTGTTTTCTAAACCTTCCGAGAACAAGGTATTTGTTGCTCGAAGGGTGGGCTTCCTTGAGAGGGAGCTGATATCTGTAGAGGTCAGTGAGAGGCAAGTAGGTCTTGAAGAAATTCAAGATTTGTAAAATGGAGAGATATGCCTCGCCCTCCCTTTTGCCTATATATAGGGATATGGTGCCTAGTGTTTCTAAGATTTTGCAATATTATCAATTCTCATTCTAAGCAATTGCCCAAGGTGTTTGTGTGTGTTTCTCTCAAACTTCATCTATTCTATACACATTTACTTGATTCTCGGTCCTTTCAATTGGTATGAGAGCCTAGCTTGATTTTAGTAGGCTCGTGATTGTTTATTCATCATCGAAGATCAGAATCAGCGAGATACTGTGCAGAAATCGAAGAAATCTACTGTTCAAAATCTGAAGATAAAGGTTTGAGTGTATTTTCAGTTGAAATCAAGTTTAATCTACTCGAAAATCATATCTGAATCAAATACAATCCATCATGGAATGATTTGAACCTGTTTAGATTGGATTTTAAAGGTTTTACGTAAGCTATTCTTGCCTCTAAATCCTGTTTAAACTCAAGTGGAAGATGGAACTGATTGGTTCTTCATTGATATCATTGGTTTTAGAATCTAAAGGATCAATTTTGAAGGTAATATTCAAAGTTTTCATTGATATTCAAAATTTTGTTGAACAACGCTTGAAGATGTCGAAGAACGATGCAGATCTGAGTTTTTGATCGATTTTTGTTGATTAATCAAAAGGAAAAGTGTTTGTAAGTTGACTTCATGCTTGTCAGTTACGTGCCTATACACTTCGCGCTTTTCAGTTACAAACCAAAACCCTGAAAATCTGGGAACCGTTTAAGGAAGAAGACTTTGAGCGGAGTACTTCCATCGAACTCGAAGTTCAAGTTCACTTCGAATACGAAGTCAATAGACTTCGAGCAGACAATTGGGTTTCGAATACTAAGTTGGTACACTTCGATAACTAAGTGTGGTACTTATTCTTGACTTCGAGAGGGGTTTTGATGACCTGTGCACTTCAAAAACTAAACCTTTACACTTTGAAGAGAGTCAAAACCATTTTCTAGCACTTGAAATACCTTGAATCAACATCTAAGTTCTTTTCGAATTCAAAACTCAATTCGAAACAGACCAAATTCATCCCGAGTTCAAAAATTAATTCAAAACTTACAAACTTTGAACCAATACAACTCACTTCGAATTCCTTCAAGCTATTTCGAAGTAACCCACTTCGAATCAAGACGAATCCTTTGAACCAAAATTTCAATTCGCTTCGAACCAAGGTACAAATTACTTCGAACTCATTCAAGTCCCTTCGAACTCATTCAAGTCCCTTCGAAAAAACAACTTCGAACCATGTTTTTGAGTAACTTCGAACAGTAAACCAACTTGGAACCAAGTTTTTTAATCCCTTCGAAGCAAGTTTTTAAACTAACTTCGAATAGTACTTTCTAAGAACACTTCAAATTCCTTATTCGAACACAACCACACCTAACTTTTCAAGTTAAAGATCAGTTTGAAATCAAGTAAAAGAAAATTACAAGTTCGAACAAAATCCTCGCTATTGGTACTGATTCTAAGCCCTTGTGCTATTCCGCAACGACTATATCGTATGGAAGGGTCGGTTTATGGAATTCCTTGAGCATTATGAGGTCTATGGAGAAATGATGACTGATTGGATTCTGAATTGAGATAAGAAATTCTACAGGATCATCAAAGCACAACCCGATAACAATCCTCCAATTCCAGGTGCAGCACTAGAGAAAACAATAGATGAATTAAAAACAGCTGAAAAGGAGAGAAAGAAAGCAGATAGACTAGCCTAGTACTACTTAAAGCATGGACTTTCGTCCAAAATGTACATGAAAATGGATAGCTTGCAACTTCCAAAGAAATATGGGATGAGATTAAGAGATAAATTCAAGGAACAGAGCAGGGAGAACACATAAAAGGAACACAACTTGTCAATATGTTCCATGAATTCAGCGCAAAAGAGAATGAATTGATGATTGACACATACAGTCGTTTTTGCAAACTACAAAATGAACTGCGAATAAACAAAGGTGAGCGAACTGATTTGGACATAAACTGTCTTTTCCTAAGGGCTCTGGGTCTGGAATGGAAGGGGCACGTCAAACTATACAAACACATCAATAGGAATTTTACAATTGTCACCTACAACAACATCTTTGAAGACCTTCAACAATACCAGGACGAAGTCTCCAAATCATCACCAAAGATTGCTGCTGATCCTCTTGCTCTTATTGCTGTTGAACCTTGCCCCCGAGAATCGTCAAGGACTCAAAAGTTCAAACAAGTGGCTATCTCTGACTCAGATACTAATGAGTAGATGAAACTGAGATGGAACAAGTGATAAAATCCATGTCCTTTATCACAAAATACTTCAAAAACCGGTATTCCAAAACCAAAAACCGTTAGAGATATACATCTGGTTCTCGTAAACCAGATACCATCAAGGTTGCATAGAAACCTTGGTTCATTGAGAATGAGAAGAAGGATGAAAGAAAATGCTACAACTGTGGGGGCAACGACCATTACATCAAGGAATGCACTAAGAAAAAAAGGATGCTGAGTATTACAAACAGAAACTGATGCTATCCAAAAAGAAAAGTGCAGGAAGGGCCATGATGGTCGAAGAAGATCAGGTTCTGTAAGATACTCATGATAGCGATCTTGAAGATGAGGCACAAGCTCAATTTTGTCTCATGTCAGATGTGGAGGAAGAATTTTCAGAAAATGATGATAAGCCAGAGGCTCACAATGACAATCCAGAGGACGAGCTTGATGCTGATGATGAAGACCATCAGGTACATTCTAACTCTTAAACAAGTGGTAGTCTGAGAATGGAACATGTTCGGATCATAATAAAACACTTCAAAAAGTTAGGAACAAAAGTACAGAAATCTAAAATTAAAATGAGAAAATGAAAGAAATCATAAGAAATCAAGAAATGGAAACTTATCAAACAGATAAAGAAATATCCAAATTAAAAACGTAAATCATAGAAAAGGAAAATGAATTAATCGAGTTAACAGCACAACGAGCACATCAGTACATAATCTTAAAGCTAAAAAGATCAGTGTAGAAAAGGACACCGAATTCATCATAAAAGAAAACGGAGAACTCTGCTCAAATTTTCAAGAATTTGAAGACACGTTAATAAAAAGAGGACGATATGAACAAACAATCTTCCTAAATAAATCGAAATAGAGAAAATTCTCCGAGTGGACGTACGATGGTATGGGTTTTGAAAACCCAAGGATATGTGGCAAAGTGACAGCCAAGCAATTATATGATTTCAATCTCATGAATTATGGCATCATTGTAATACCCGCATTTTAAAATGTATTTTGTGAATATTTATTATGACTTTAATAATTATATTTTGGATGAGTGGGAATTTATTAAGTTCTTGGACTTATATATATATATATGTGTGTGTGTGTGTGTATATATTAATCCAATAAGAAGTTCTAGCTGTAAATTAGGTTTGAGATGTTGGAGTGGGCTTAGGCCCACAAGAATATGTATTGAGGGTATAAATAGAGGATTAGGGCATAGCCCACAAGAGTTACTACTAATGTTCCAATCATTCAATGTGTGTGTGTGTGTGTTGAATGCCATTCTCGAAGATGCAGAGAAGAAGGGGAGCTAAGATTCTTTTGGAACTTTGAGATTTGGCGAGGAAATCATCAGGTAGTAATTCTCAACCCTTTAGAATCATGTGAACACCAATTCTTGCTATGTTAAGGTGATGATTAGATGTTTGAATGCTGGGTTTGGGTTTTTAGAATACTTGAGAAAAACCCAGGAGAAAGATTTTAACCAAGAACAGTTTATAGTTGATAAAATATAAATTTGTGTTAAAAGAAAAGTTTTAAACGAATAGAAAAATGTTTTGCAACAAGAATAAGTTGAATTGATTGAGTATTGAGAAAGCATGTTTTTAGCCATGGAGTCTGGGTTTTTCAAATGGTGAGCTGACAGGGAAGGGGGAGCATCATGCGACTTTCAATAGAATCATATGTGCTATGCGACTTTCAATAGTGTATGTGTACATGCCATGCAACTTTCTATAGTATCATATGTGCCATGCGACTTTCAGTAGTGTATGTGTACATACCATGCGACTTTCAGTAGTACAATATGTGCCATGCGACTTTCAGTAGTACAATATGTGCCATGCGACTTTCAAGTAGTATATGTGAACATGCCATGCAAGTTTCTATAGTATCATATGTGACGTGCGACTTTCAGTAGTGTATGTGTACATGCCATGCGACGTTCAGTAGTACATGTGTACCATGCGACTTTCAGTTGATGTGTCTCAACACTCATGCGACTTTCAGTGTGTATACATGTCTCCATGCGACTTTCAGTACATAAACCCATGCGAGTTTTAGTATCTCTACACGACTTGCAGTAGTGGGTACCCATCCGATCTATGGGGAGTTGTGTAAGTAAGTAAGGTTAGTACCCAGTACTAACCATGTGAATCATGGAGCAGGTGACAGTTAATTAAGAAGCAACCAAGTAAAGTCTTACAGTAAGAACTGAGTGACGAGGACCGCTAGCAGGTGAGTATTCTTACTTAAATAGACCAACACTTCGGTGTCAGGACCGCTAAGAGAGCGAATAATAATTTTGGAATATGTGAATGCTATGTGTAGACCAAGACTTCGGTGTCAGGTATGTTTTAAATAGACTTTGCATACGACTGATGACGTGTAAGCAAATGATAAGTTATGGGACATGTGAATACACTCAATTACATGATAGTAGTACGTGTGACGTGTTATATATGTGGTATATGATAATTATATCATCAATATTCTCACTTATGACCTAGATAGACTGTGAATATGAATGCATGTAAATGAATACGTGAATAGCTATGAGTTATGACGGAAATGTGATTAGACCGTTTACTTCGGTAATGGGTATGATTAGACCGTTCTCTTCAATGATGGGTATGTGCAGACCGTACACTTTGGTGTCGGGTATGAGACCAACACTTCGGTGTCAGGTATGAGACCAATACTTCGGTGTCGGGAATTTTAGACGGTTGTGACGACAACGGGTAAGATGAGACCGTCCCAGTTGACGAGTATGTTGAGACCACTTACTACGGTAGTGGGTATGAGATATGTGTTATTTGATGACACCGTCTAACAGACGGGTATGTTGAAATCACTTACTACTGTAGTGGGTGCAAAGAATGTGTTTGATGAACCTTTTGGTTTGTAAGTAAAGTACTCGCTAAGCATTGTGCTTACGGTTGTTGTTTAACCATCATTTCAGGTGATGACCACGGCGGGGCTCCAGCTCATGTTTGATAGCTCATCCCAGTAAGATTTCGCAACGTTTTCACTCTCATGAGTTTTCTAATGTAATCCATAATGATTTTACTTGAACGTAAGATTTTTATGGGTTTCCACCCATGATGTAATTGATATTATACAGAGTTTCAAATATCGCAGACTTTTAATCATATGTGTAGACCAACACTTCGGTGTCGGATATGTTTTAAATAGACTTTACATACAACTAATGATGTGTAAGCAGATGATAATTTATGGGACATGTGAATACACTCAATTACATGATAGTAGCACGTGTGACGTGTTATGTATGTGGTATATGATAATTATATCATGAGTATTCTCACTTATGAACTAGATAGACTATGAATATGAATGCATGTAAATGAATACGTGACTAGCTATGAGTTATGAAGGAAATGTGATTAGACTGTTTACTTCGGTAACAGTTATGATTAGACCGTTCACTTTAGTGACGGGTATGTGCAGACCGTACACTTCGGTGTCGGGTATGAGACCAACAGTTCGGTGTCGGGTATGAGACCGTACACTTCGGTGTCGGGTATGAGTACAACACTTCGGTGTCGGGTATGAGACCAACACTTCGGTGTCGGGTATGTTAGACCGTTGTGACGACAACGGGTGAGATGAGACCGTCCCAGTTGACAAGTATGTTGAGACCACTTACTACGGTTGTGGGTATGAGATATGTGTTATTTGATGAGACTGTCTAACAAACGGGTATGTTGAGATCACTTACTACTGTAGTGGGTGCGAAGAATGTGTTTGATGAACTGTTTGGTTTGTAAGTAAAGTACTCGCTAAGCTTTGTGCTTACGGTTGTTATTTAAACATATTTTCAGGTGATTGCCACGGCGGGGCTCCAGCTCGTGTTTGATAGCTCATCCCCAGTAAGCTTCTGCAACGTTTTCACTCTCATGAGTTTTCTAATGTAATCCAAAACGATTGTAATTGAACCTAAGATTTTTATGGGTTTCTACCCAGGATGTAATTGATATTATAATGAGATTCAAATATTGTAGACTTTTAATCATATGATGTGGTATTGGCAAAAATAAAAATAAAAATTGGGACGTTACAACTTGGTATCTGAGCCTTGGTTTATGAGATTCGAACACGTTTCCGCGTGTTTGAACTTAAACCTTGGATTGTGAAAGATTTTAGACAATGTTTTGAAACCTTTTCGAATGTTAAATGTCACGATGAGCTATCTGCTGGAGTTAATCCGAGTGGTCACACGCGAGTACAAGGTACGAAATTATGGTATGATGTCTATGTCAACTAAGATTTAAAATTGAACTGCTTTAGTATAGTCAGGATGGAATGATAGGATAATGCTTACGTGATAACTGACTATATGATTTACAAGATGTGATGATATATGGCCCAAGCCAGTGAATCGGGATTTTCGAGGGTGATGTTAGGATTCAGTATGTGTAGTGTGTCGGTAATAATAAGGCCCATATTATTAGTTGCACACGATACTTACCGGAACCAACCAGCATCCAAGGGAATCTTGTGAATCCGGTGAGGGGTACTTGTAGAGATAGAATGCCTATAGCTAGAGTGCCTTAGAAAGTCTAAGGTTCCCTGCTAGCTAAGTTTTGACATGTGATACAGGATATGAACTAATATAGTAGTGAGGACTGTATGGCAATGCCACCTATTGATTAGTGCATTGTCTATACATCCAGTGTGGTGAATATAAGAAATAAATCCGTGATCCCAACTGAAACGGGTTTTGGAAACCCACCTATTGAAGTAAAGGATAGCGTGACGGTAGTATGCCTGTAGAGTAGAAATGCCTCGGTGTAATTAAGGTTACTCCAAATTATGTGGTAACCATGTTGAAAGTCCACACATTATGTGGATGCGATGTACGTTATGATCAAGATATCTGATGAAGCCACCGGTTGAGGGGTGTGTTGCCTATACTTCCAATTGACAGTAAAGCAGGCAAGGGTGGAACATGGTTATGTGGCAAAAGTTTTAACGTATCAGTAAAACTAGAAACACCTCAAGAGGTGGAGTTAGCAGATGAAAAATCCATAAATATATTTGATATATTTAGAATCAATGTGATAGAGGAAGGTGATGTCAAACTTCCTATAGACTTCATTCTTATTCACACGGGAGTTTCCATTAACGGTGGGAATGGACTGGCTCTGTCGTTACTAAGCCAGTATATTATGCAAACGAGGAACCATACATGTATAAACCCCAAGTGGGGGAGAAATTCTAATCGACGGTGGAACTTTCAGAATGTGCATAGATTATTGCGAGCTCAACAAGGTGACAATTAAAAACCGTTATCCGCTACCAAGGATTGATGACTTGTGTGACCAACTGCAAGGAGCGGCCTGTTTCTTAAGGATAGACTTACGGTCAGGGTATCATCAACTCGAGGTACGAGAGGAGGATATAGCTAAGACGGCCTTTCGCACTCGCTATGGGCACTTAGAGTTTGTCATTATGCCCTTCGCTCTCGCAAACGCGCCAACAGCTTTCATGGGTCTAATGAATCGGGTTTGCCGGCCGATGCTTGAGAATCCAGTGATCATATTCATCGATAACATTCTAGTCTTGTCCAAGACCGAGGCGGAGCTTGAGAAACACCTACGGGAATTGCTGAAGACATTACTTATACAGGGTCAAATGCACCATCTACCAAGGTCACAAGAGCTTGAAGTACTTCGCCCATCAGAAGAATTTGAACAATGCGCCAGTGGAGACGGCTAGACTTAGTCAAGGATTATGACTGGGAGATCTTATATCATCCGGGAAAGGCCAACGTTGTGGCGGACAAGACGAGCCAGATGCAAGATTCACGTGAGATGCCTAAGGATGATGGTCACAACTTCACTTTTCGAGACGATTTTGACGACTCAAACCGAGGCAACCAAGGAAGAGAACAAGAATACAGAGCGCATTAAGAGACAACTGGCATTCATGATCAAGGATATTCGTGGATTGTGGACCCGTTACGGGTGGATTTGGGGTACCAATGGCTACAGAGGTCCGAAATATCACTCAAGACGAAGCTCACAAGTCGAAATTTTGACGCAATTTAGTTTATGGTGGATCGATTGACCAAAAGCATGCATTCATACCCATAAGAGGAGGTAGCTCGGCAGAGAAATTGGCTGATTTTTATATGAAGGAGATAATCTCGAGACACGGAGTGCCAGTTACCATCATTGCTGATAGAGATGTGCGATTCACATCCAGATTTTGGAGCAAGTTTCATGAGGATTTGGGTACAAGGGTTAACTTAAATACAACGTATCACCCCCAAACTGATGAATAAAGTGAGCGGATGATCCAAACGCTGGAAGATACGCTGAGAGCTTGTGTGATTGATTTCGGGGGAGGGGGAGCTGGGATTTGTATTTACCCCTAGCAGGATTTTCGTACAACAACAGTTACCACGCGAGTATCGGCATGCCACCATACGAGATGTTGTACGGTAGGAAATGTAGAACCCCGATCTGTTGGGGTGAAGTTGGACAGAAAGAACTTGGCAACACGGAAATAGTACAGAAAACCTTGGAGTGTGTGCAACAAGTTTGTGAACCACTTAAAGTGGCTTAAAGCCGGCAGGAGAGCTATGCAGATAAACATAGATCATTACTCGAATTCCAAGTTGGTGACTACTTACTGCTTAAGGTGTCTCCATGGAAAGGGATTATACGATTCAGAAAGCGAGGAGAACTGAACCCAAGGTTTATTGGGCCTTTTGAAGTTATCTCAAGGGTTGGTAAAGTGGCTTATCGTTGGAGCTACCAGAAGGGTTATCAAGTATACGCAACACCTTCCATGCATCCCATCTGAGAAAGTGTCTTGCCGACGAGTCGGCATTTGTACCATTGGCGGACATCACTCTAGGTGAGAGGCTGACTACATCGAGAGACCGGTTGCGATCCTCGAGAGAAGGACCAAGCAACTGCACAACAGTCAAGTGGGAATGGTAAAGGTGCGATGGGAGCACCGCAAGGGTTCCGAATGGACGTGGGAATCCATAGAGGAAATGAAAGGGAACTACCCTGCATTATTCGAGTAAATATTTCGAGGACGAAATCGTGTTTAAGTGGGGGAGAGTTGTAATACCCGCATTTTAAAAAGTATTTTGTGAATAATTATTGTGACTTTAATAATTATATTTTGGATGAGTGGGAATTTATTAAGTTGTTGGACTTATATATATATATATATATATATATATATTAGCACCATACCCGCGTAATGCTGCTGCGGCAAATAGGCCCAAACAACATGACCTTGAACTGAGCTAATACGGCCCGTGTTCAGGAACATGGCCCATGTACCATCGTGCCAAAACCCATTTTGGCCTTTTCCTCTCTTTTGCTTCATCGTGTTGCCGGAATCAATACTTGGTGTGTGACCCAATTGGCCTATACCTCATCGGTAGTGCCATTAACTCGTTCGTGTCAGCGGGCATATTCCAACAGACTCCCACTTGCACGTGACACGACTACGAAAAACAACACAAACATAGAGCGGCCTCTAGCAAGACATCTATGCTCCCAAGTTAGTATAGGGTATGACACTCTTGACAAGATCCTCCAATCATAAAATGATTGTCCTAAAGATAAATGAACATGTACATCCCTTTGTTCGTGATATCCAATGTGAACACAAGGCATGGAATATAGTTAACCTTTAGATCGTTCATGATTATGTTTCTCGATTCTAGATTAGTGGTGACGAACAAACCAAGTTAACATTGATCCATCAACAATATAACTTGAGCATGGCCATGCATATAAACGTCAGCACTCAATCATCGAGGGGCCCATGGATATTCTCTCTATACATAGAGGAACAAATACCTTTCGACTACATAGTCCCGCCATATAGATAATACTCAACCCAATCATCTCCCTTATAACGACCAGTTACGGACCGCGTTAGAAAACGATCAAAGCAAAGCAAACCTATGCTTTGGGATCACATGTATCTCTAGTTTAAGGATGAAATTTCATTACCATCCCGAGTTACTTGTGACTAACACCATGAAGTAAACTAGGGTGCGGGTCCTCCAATCACTTGAAACCCCTTTCAAGTATAGGCAAGAATCACGTTTTTCAAAACAAATTCTTTACCTCAATCTTAATTCATACTTCCTTCCCACAAAGTACGACGAATTGTGGAGACTTAAAGATTCTAAAACAATCTAGGGAAGAAATTAAACATACAAAGATAGAACACAATAAAGACTAAATGTAAGTAACCGCAACATGCGTATATATAGATCTCTACTATATAAATCGAAACAAACATTAGTGACATTATTGCTTAATGTTCCCCAATACATAACGGTCCAAACATAAATTAAAACTAAATCTAAACCAAGTCATGAGCAAATCTAACACCTATCGCCGTAGTGTGAGAATCATGAGAAGCTTGTGACAACGGTTTAGTAAACGGATCAGCCAAATTGCCTTATGAGGTTACTCTACTAATAGCGACTTCACCACTTTCTATCATCTCTCTAATCAAGTGGTACATACGAGGTATATGCCTCGTTCTCTTGTGAGCTCTCAGTTCCTTCGCTAAGGCTACCGCACCCTCATTGTCACAAAAGATCTCAATAGGGTCGGATATGCTAGGAACCACTACAAGGTCTCGGACGAACTTCCTTATCCACACAGCTTCTTTAGCAGCTTCACTTGCCGCAATGTATTCTGACTCTGTAGTAGAATTAGCTACTGTGTCTTGCTTTGAACTTCTCCAAGTAATAACCCCACCATTCAATAGGAACACAAACCACGATTGTGATCGGCAGTCATCCCTATCAGTTTGGAAGCTAGCATGAGAGTAACCCTCCTAAGATACTTAAGAATGTTCTTTACCGCAACCCAATGGGCTTGCCCCGGGTTTCCCTGATATCTACTAGTCAAGCTCAAAGCGCATGACACATCACGACGAGTACATAACATGGCGTACATGATCGAGCCCACGGCCGAAGCATATGGTACTCGCTTCATTACTTCTAGTTCCTCTTGAGAACTAGGACATTGAGTCTTACTCAATATCACTCCATGCGATATAGGAAGATTTCCTTTCTTGGAGTCCTCCATCTTAAACCGTTTCAAGACTTTGTCAATGTATGTACTTTGACTCAACCCAAGAAGTTTTCTAGATCTATCTCTATAGATCTTGATACCCAGAATGTATGCCGCTTCTCCTAAGTCTTTCATTGAAAATCATTTTCCAAGCCAAGTTTTGACACTTTGCAAGGTTGGAATATCTTTACTAATGAGTAGGATATCATCCACATATAAGACTAAGAGAACAACGGCGCTCCCACTAGCCCTAACGTATACACATGGCTCGTCCACACTCTTCGAAAAACCAAACTCTTTGATTTTCTCATCAAAGCATAGATTCTAACTACGAGATGCTTGTTTAAGCCCATAAATGGACTTCTTAAGTCTACACACTCTATTAGGATGCTTCGGATGTACAAAACCCTCAGGCTGCGTCATATACACCTCTTCGGAGAGCTTCCCATTAAGGAAGGCGGTTTTGACATCCATTTGCCATACTTCGTAATCATGAAATGCGGCGATTGCCAAAAGTATCCTAATAGATTTCAATATGGCCACTGTGGAGAAAGTTTCATCATAGTCAACACCATGTGCCTGGGTGAAACCTTTAGCCACCAGTCGGGCTTTGAAAGTGTTGACTTTTCCATCCATGTCGGTCTTCTTCTTGAAGACCCACTTACACCCTATTAGTTTACACCCAGGTGTAGGATCAACCAGTTCCCAAACTTGGTTATCCTCCATGGATTGCATCTCGTTATCCATCGCCTCCTTCCACTTAGCAGATTCATGGTCCACTGTCGCTTCCCGATAGTTGGTAGGCTCATTAATATCCACCAATAGCTCGTCCCCCTCAGATATGAGAAACCCATATCTCTCTGGCTCATGGCGAGTTCTACCAGATCTACGGGGAGGTAACCGATGTACGTTAGTCTCCACATCGTCATGCTCAGACTCAACCTCACTAGGTTGTTGGCTAGTGCCAACGTCAGGTCTTTCATCCGTTGACTCTTGAACTTCTTCAACATCAATCTTAGTCCCGCTTTGCTGATTGGATACTAACTCTCTTTCTAAAAAAACCGCCCTTCGACCAACAAATACCTTGTTCTCGGAAGGTTTATAGAATATATACCCAATACCCGCAGCTGGATATCTGATGAAATAACACTTTTCGGACCGGGGCTCTAACTTGTCATCTACCTGACGCCGTACTTAGGATTGACAACCCCAAACCTTTAGATAGGCAAGAACGGGAGGTTTCCCATGCCACATCTCAAAAGGTGTTTTCTCGACCTTCTTCGTTGGAACGAGATTAAGGATTCTTGTTGCTGTTTCAAGAGCATAACCCCAAAGGCTTATAGGCACTTGGGTGTGACTCATCATAGACCGAACCATATCTAACAATGTTCAGTTCTTCCTCTCAGCGACACTATTTAATTGTGTCGTCCTAGGAGGTGTAAGTTGTGAAATAATTCCACAACCCTTTAGATGATCACGAAACTCTTGACTAAGATACTCACCACCCCTATCGGATCTAAGTATCTTAATCTTTTTGCCCAATTGATTCTCTACTTCGTTTTGGAAAGTCTTAAAAACCTCAAAGGTCTCGGACTTTTGTCTAACCAAGTAGACATACCCATACCTACTATAATCATCTATAAAAGTAACGAAGTATCTAGAATTGTCTCTTGTGATGTGCTTACATGGACCACACACATCGGAATGTATAATGTCCAATAAGTCTTTTCCCCTCTCATTCACGCCTGAAAAGGGTGCTTTTGTCATCTTGCCTAATAAACAAGATTCGTATACTTCATTTGACTCGTGGTCAAATGATTCCAATATCCCATCCGCTTGGAGCTTGGCGATACGAGTCTTGTTTATATGGCCAAGTCGACCATGCCACAAAGACAATTTGTCTAAACCATTTTTAGACGTTGAATCAATATTCATGATTGAACGATTATCACTAACGTACGCATCTACTTCATAAATACCACGACAAGGATAAGCTTTAAAATAACAAACATTATTTGTAAAACAAACAATAACTCCATTATCAAAAGAAAAACCAAAACCATTGTCGTGTAATGCATGAAAAGAGATAATGTTTCGCGCCACAGGCGGCGAATAGCATACGTTTAATAATAATATGGAAAAACCGGAATTAAAAGATAATTCAACTTCTCCTCGAGCCTTGACCGGGACAATCTCCTTGTTTCTCATTATCAAGTCAAACTCACCACTCTCCATCCTTTTACTTGTCCTTAGCACCTGCACAATGTTACAAACGTGAGTGCCACAGCCGGTATCTAATACCCAACTACCAGATGTAGAAGTATGATGGAGTTCAATCATGTACGTACCTGAATCGGAAGTTCCTTCGATGCTCAACCCCTTGAGCTTCTTTAAACCTTCTAGGTACCCCGGGCAGTTACGGCGCCAATGGCCCTTCTTCCCGTAGAAGAAGCATTCCGCATCATTCGGAGTTTTGGCTTGGGGAACCATCTTCCCTTTGCCTTTACCCTCCGAAGCGGGGCTAGACTTGGCAGTGCCAATCTTCCCCTTCCCCTTACCCTTAGGGGTATAAGCGGACCTCTTCTTCTTCTGGATTCGCCCCTCCCTTATAACAAGAACGGGCTTTGGAACGGCGGGCTTATTTTTGGTCATGTTAGACTCGGTTGTCTTAAGCATACCATGAAGCTCCATAATGGACTTATCCATACTATGCATATGATAACTCATAACGAATTGATCATACGCGGTGGGCAGAGACCATAGGATCAAATCCACGGCTAACTCCCTCCCTATGGTAAATCTGAGCCGTTCCATGCACTCCACGTTTGCTTTCATGCGCAACACATGAGCACTCACATTCCCGCCATCGGTCATCTTGCTACCAAGTACCGTCTTAAGACACTCGAACCTCTCTTGTCTCGCTTGCTGCTGGAACATTTCCTTAAGCTGAGCGATCAAGTCAAAAGCACTCAAACGGTCCATTTTCTTTTGGAGCTTGGGGATCATAGTACTTAGGATGAGGCAAGTAATGTCCTCGGTATCCTTGACACACTTCTCATAAGCGTCATGGATAGCCCGAGTGGCATTGGCAGCGGGAGCCTCGGGTAGGGCCTCCTCTATGGTAACCATCTTCCCTTCTTGGCATTGGACAAGTTTAAGTTGCCTAAACCAATCCAAGAAGTTATTACGATTGAGTTTCTCCTTTTCAAGGAAAACTCTAAGCGAAAAATGGTTGGTGGTGTTGGTGTTGCTTGAAGATGCCATCTAAAATAGCAAAGTAGTTTTAGTTAGTTTGGAAATCCTTGTTAAAATAAGTACCCATAGTTTTAAACAAAACAATTTATTTATAACAAGGGCTAAGAACCTTATTTCACCTCGCATCGTGACGGGTTTACCGCAGATCACGTGGCGAAGCTATTTAGGCCGGCAACCATTTTACCAATTGTAATCTCTATTTCAACTCTTAGACACATGCGGGATCCGTTGACATCCATTATGTCGGTTGGCATGTTTAGCTCGTGCTTAGCTCGACAACTAACAAAGAATTATATACTAAAATTGTAAATCGTCCGACAAGACACACAGGTGGCACTCTTGACCATCAATTGGCTCGTGCTTAGCTCGACAACCAATCATGCGAGTTACCCCACTCACTTTCCACACAACTACACAAGGAATGACTCGTGCTTAGCTCGACAACCATCCTTGCTTCGTTATATTCGGGTGGTGTCATCTTACAGATGGTGCGTGATTTACATTTTAAAAAACGGGATTTTGTTTCCGGTTTATAAAAAAAACCTTTTGTGAATTAATAAAGTAAGTGTCAAAACGATTTTAAGCACTTTTAATATAATACCATATTTATATTTTCTTTGTCAATTCTATTCGCGCGCAATTGTTAACCTTTTTAACAAACATTATATTTTATTTAATTTTATAAAAAAATTGTCTAGCATGCGAATCCTAATCAATGCATAGAAAAATAAAATACAAGCACGCAAATATATATATATATATATGATTCGGTAACATGCCCAAAAATCCTATGCGTTTTCCCGGTGAGCGACAACGGCGAAAACGAGGCCAAAAATCTAAGGACAATATATGGTCTCGTTGGGTGAGCTCTCACTAAATCCAACACCTCCAATAGCATGTTGACTCCTTCTCGCCAAGACGTCATCACCATGACTCCCATTGACTATTTTGGTTTTAATTCTATACTATATACAAATACATAGAATATATATAAACGACACGTAGGTCGCAATCCTATGCTATTTATACAAATACATAGAATAAAAGAAACGGTGTGTAAGCCGCACCAATAAGTAAATAAACAAATAATGTTACAACAATACAGCACGCAGTCCGCCAAAAACAAAAAAAAATCAACCACCACAACACATAGGTCTAAGGGCATATCTTGTTACCGAACCAAACCAAACATATCAAATAGAAACATGGTGTGCCACACATAACCATGATATATAAATATATATCTATATTTTAGTTAAGATTGTCAAAACATCAAAGGCAACAAAGACAATCCTTGTACATATGCATTAGTGTACCAAACCATTTTTGAGACACATATTCATATATACATTTATAAGTATATATTTGTGTACACTTCATGCCAAGTTACAACAAATATATAAATATAAAAACTAAAATATATTAACAAGACTACTAATAAATCTATTCTAGCCAAACAAGAGTCTCAATGGAAAAACCAATTTTAAGAAAACACTTTTCTTATCCAAAATACTTTTATGGTTTTTCTAGACTCAATATTGCAAAGCCATTTTAGATATCGCTCTGATACCACTGAAGGTATTTGTTTGGCAAAATCAAGTTGCAACGGAAGCAAAGCATATAACAAAAAACGATGCCAAACAATGAATACTTCCCATGGACCAACATCTAACGATGAAATTGCAACTAAAATATATTAACAAGATAGGAAGAAAGATTTATACCTCAATGCAAGCCACAAAGAAAACCTTTCTTGTCAAGAAGCTAAGAATCCAAATAGAATCCCTCTAGAGTTGTCCACCCCAAGCTTCCTAGATTCCCACATGCTAGTTTGTTGATGCCCAATCACCAAAACAACAATCAAGTGTATGTATTTCTTGCTTCTTGTGCTCAAGAACACCAAGAACAAGATGAACAAGAGAGAGAAAGTTCTAGTATAAACCAAGAGACAAAGTATATGCAAAAAGCCTCACTTAGAGCAGATAACTCGTAGCCTCTTTGTCTACCACAATTATTAGAAGTTAACATCATTAAACTAAGTGTTTAAGGGTGTTAATTCTGCTGTTACAGGAGACGTACACGGCCCATGTTGGTCAACACGGCCGTCTAGGCCCAAAGTCCCTGGCCCCAATTAGGCTAAGACGGCCCGTGTCTAACAGGCACAACACGGCCCGTGTTCAACTACACAGCCCGTGTAGGCCCAAACTACATGACCTTGAACTGGGGTAATACACCTCGTGTATGTTGGACTGGACACGGCCCGTGTTTAGGAACACGGCCCATGTACCATCCTGCCAAAACCTATTTCGGCCTTTTCCTCTCTTTTGCTTGATCGTGTTGCCGGAATCAATACTTGGTGTGTGACCCAATAGGCCTATACCTCATCGATAGTGCCATTAACTCATTCGCGTCAGCGGGCATATTCCAACATGTACTTGAACGTAAGATTTTTATGGGTTTCCACCCGTGATGTAATTGATATTATACAGAGTTTCAAATATCGCAGACTTTTAATGATACGGTGTTTGTTAGAAATGAGGAGGAGGTAGTTGAAGAATAATATAAAAGGAGTTCTAAATTAAAAACAAAAATTCCTTTTGACTATGAAGCATTGAATGAATCTTTCTCTATAGGGTGTTAAGAACCCAATGACTCAGATACTTCAGTGCTGACATATACTGATGATTTGAAAAAGCCTGAAGTGATAAGAGAAGCAAGAATTTAAATTCCTCATATGGTTTTACAAAGACGACTCAAAGCACTTGAGGCTTACTATTTTGAAACTATAATAAAGAGTAATTTGGAAAATAATATAATTGAGTCGGAAAAGATGTTTCTTGTCACTGTCATAAGGAAAATTTCACACAATCTTCAACAACTACTTCATCACAACCTACAAGGAATGCTTACACGACTAAAAAAGGCAAGATGAAGATCGAAGAAGTTCCTCAAAAATGGGTTAAAAAATCTCACCCTCGTGATCAGGCTATGTTGAAGTCTATTAGGATACTAATGGCTATCGCTGCATATTACGATTACGAAATATGGCAGATGGATGTCAAGACTGCCTTCCTTAATGGGAAGTTGGAAGAGGAGGTTTACATGGCACTACCTGATGGTTACGTAAACCCCAAATATCCTAATAGAGTCTGCAAGCTTAAGAGGTCCATTTTATGGACTTAAGCAAGCATCTCAGAGTTGGAACATTTGCCTATGTTGCATGGTATGGCGTTGAGCAAGTCTCAATGTCCTAGTTCTCAAAAGGAACTAGAAGAAATGAGTCGAGTCCCGTATGCTTCGGCAGTGGGATCGATCATGTATGCTATGCTATGTACTCGGCCTGATGTATCGTATGCCTTGAGCATGACGAGCCGATATCAGGCTAACCCTGGTCAAAGTCATTGGGTTGCGGTTAAAAACATCCTTAAATATCTTTAGAGAACTAAGGAAATGTTTTTAGTGTTCGGTGGATCGGAGGAGCTCAGAGTTACTGGATATTCTGATGCTAGCTTCCAAACGGACAAGGATGATTGCCGGTCTCAATCGGGATTTGTATTCTTGTTAAATGGTGGATCAATAAGTTGGAGAAGTTCAAAGAAAGATACCGTGGCCGATTCAACCACGGAGTCAGAGTATATTGCTGCAAGCGAGGCTGCTAAGGAAGCCGTCTAGATGAAGAAATTCATTCAAGACCTTGGAGTTGTTCCTAGCATCGCTAACCCTATTGAGATCTTCTGTGACAATGAGGGTGCAGTAGCTCTAGCTAAGGAACCAAGAGCACATCAACGTACGAGACACATTGCTTGAAAGTATCATTTTATTCGTGATATCATTGAGAATGGTGACATTGTGGTTAGTAGAGTACCGACTGAGGGGAACTTGGCAGATCCACTCACCAAACCTTTGTCGCAAGCTAAGCATGCTTCACATGCTAAGTCTATTGGGATTAGATTTTCTAATGACTTGGTTTAAGTATTTTAGTTGTATTTGTTATTGAGAACATTAAAGCAATAATGTACGCATGGTGCGATTACTTTATGAAACGTTATTGTGTTCTATCTTTGCATGTTTAATACTTCCATGAATAAACTTGTTTATTCTAAATGCTCCAAGATCAGTCGTTCTTCATTGGAAGGAAGAAGTGAATTAAGATGGAGGCAAGTGGTTGGTAAAGTTTTCATCTTGGATTGAATACTTGTTTATGCAACACTAGCCTGTACTTAATGGTGATTAAGTAATTGGAGGACCCGTACCTGAGTTTACTTCATGGATATTATCACGAGTAAATCAGGATGATAATATTATTTATCCTTCTACTAGAGATACACGCGTTGCTTGATTATTAACTTGGACTTGTTTAGATTGCTTTCTAACACAGTTCGTAACTGGCTGTTATAAGGGAAGTTTTCAAGCAAGAACTTGTTATTATGATAGGGCGGTGTAGTCAAAGGTATTCATTCCTCTTTTGAGAGATATCCTTGGGCCCCTCGTTGACTAAGCTGATGACAAACCAAAATGCATGGCCATGCTCAAGTTGAATTGATGGCGGATCAGTTATGCAACTTGTATTGTTAGTCATAGTTAGTCTATATCGAGAAACATAATCGTGAATGATTTGGGGTTGATCATGTTCCATGACCTGCATTCACAACGGATATCGTGAACGAAGGGGTATATAATCACTTATCTATAGGACCTTTCTTTTGGTTAGGTATTTGTTTTGGGAAGACAAACCCTGTGCTGAGTCTGTTGGATTATGCCCACGGACACACGCATGAGTTGGTATCATGGATGATGAAGCAAGGGCCTATTGGGTCACACGCCAAGTATCGATTCCGGCATCACGCATGGTCTGATGAGAGAGAAAACCAGAAACTGGTTCTGGTGGGCCAAGGCACGCCCGTACCTCTATGAGGTACGGCTGTACCCTACGGGCAGGCACGAGCCCAAGTCGGGCGTGACTTAGGCGTGGCATGTGGCTAGTGTGACATTCGGCAACAAATTTCCCAGGTTAGCCATTAGAAATCCTAATTTTAAGCCTAGTATGACTAAAAATAGTATTTATGACTTAAATACATCCATAATAATATTAGATTTCGTAGAAATCCCGCCTATATGGTTAGAACCTTCCGGAGCTCGAAAAATCGAATTATTAAAAGTCAAGAATTACAAATCATATACAATAATAATAATAATAACAATAAAAATAATTAAATACATCATAATAAATATAAATAAGTTAAAATATAAAACATATATATAAACTCATCAAAATAATTAAAACTTTGTTAATTAAAAGATTTAAACAAAATCACCATTTATACAAATTTATTTAAACTAATTACACATAATTTATAAAAAATAAAAAATAAAAGAAACCCCCCATCTCTTTTCTCTTGCCTCCTTCTCTTCCCAAGAACCACCACTTGATCTCCCCATGCTCTATATAAGCCTCCTACTACTCCTTATCATTTCCTTTACCACCACACTCCATCTCTTCTATTTTCTCTCTTCTTCTTTCACCAACAAAAATCTCCCAAGAACATCCAAGTGTTGATCATCTTTTGAAGATCCAACACTAAATCAAAGAAAAGAGTTGGTAAGATGATCATAAAACACTCATCTCTACTCTTCTACCTTTCTTCTCTTCTTCTTTCTTCTTTCTTTTATTTATTTTCTTTGTTGTTCATCTTATTTCCTTTATATATATATATATAATCATGTAAATATAAACATCCTACCAATGTTGTAAGGAGCACATGAAATGTGCATCATCCTACCGTTGTTGTATGGAACTTAATCAACTAAAAATCAAGAAAATAAGACTTTGATCATGCATGTGTTTCATCTAAACAAATGTTGTAAGGAACACATAAAATGTGTATCATCCTACCATTGTTGTAAGAACACATGGATTATCAAAGCTTATACTCATACAATATGATTATTCATGAATATAAACATGTTATATTAAAGTTATGACCCATAAGCAAAAAGAATCACAAATCTGGCAGAATCTGATGTTAGAACTCCTCACTTGTTTTTGTTATATCTGGAGTTCTAGGTATCAAAATCAGTTGATTCTTTTTGCTAATCTTAGTTTAATGTGTTACCTTTCATTTAAACCTGGATTCACTAATTTTCATAAACGTTTGATCCTTCAAACATATTTAAAAAGACCCATATGTTGAATCTGGAAATCTGGCAGATTTAGAAGGGTACACTTTAAACGCGTGTAACTTACTCATTCTTGGGTCAAAATACGTCTAGTTTTTTTTAAAAGTTTAATCTTTGAGTCGTGGTTATTTCCCAGTTTGAATCATGTAAAAAGGAGGTCGTATGAGCCCTAAACAGACGTTTTAGTAACAACATGTCATCCAGACACTGATCAGTGGACATCCTATACACTTTTAATTATTAAAAATACCAAACATGGATTATAAATTCCTATATTTTTACTGGACATTCTAGAAACATATAGCAAGATTATATTAAAATATCAAGCCTTAATATGACTCCTAAATTACAGTTTATAATTTTTAAAGTTCAATTCAAAGAACTGAAAATTTCAGTGAACATTTATGAATAATGGAAAAATAGAGACAACCTTTAACTATTTAAATAAATAAGTTAACAACAAATAAATAATACAAAATAATAAATAAAATAAGTCTAATAGAGCTACATACCTTTTTATATTAGGAAAGGAGCTTCGGTAGGAACAAGAAATCCTTACAAGAAAACACCTTTGCATACCGAGTGAGTATCATAGCCCCTTTTTATCGTATTTCATATTATTTTGGGGTGAAAGCATGTGTATACGTTTCATGAAAAGTTTATTGCCTATCTTCTTATTTATTTCAAATATTATTTTGAGCACTTATGGTATTATTCTTTGATGTGCTTGGGTGATCGTTGTAAGGCCCTTTCGTTGGACATTATTCCTTAACTCCGCTAGTGAGCCGATGGTATTTGTAAGTAGCGCTATTTGGAGATTCCGACGTCTCCCATTTATGGTTGACGAACTATAGATGTACTTTACCACTACTAACGTCATTTAATATAGGCGTTAGGTTTATCATGGGCAATTGGTTGTCGGCTAGGTTGGATAATGGCTCAAGCAATAATCATCATAGTCTATTACTACCATGTGCAACGTTTTGGGCAATATAATACATCTTTATCATTATTTCATACTTGGATTTTTATCCAAAAACTTCCATCAATTATTTAAACTTTTCTCATTTAAAAGATATTTTGTGCATACATTAAAAACCTATGAACTCACCAACTCTAGTAGTTGACATTTTTTCTTTTACCCGTGCTTTCAGGTGACCGCCGTTAGGTACCTTATGCTTACAAACATGATGTGTGGCATCTTCATCTTCATCGTCACATTTTATAAAAACCATATTTATTTTATTTACGCATCGTACAAGACAATTTCCTTTAAATATTATTCGGTTGTGTAACTTTTATTTATGTTTCATCCGAACTACTTATTTTGTTAATTTAATCTAATGGTTATTATCTATTTACCTTGTGCGATGATATCTTGTGCTGTGACACCTCGTGTTTCCGCTTTAGCGGGGTGTGACAGATTTGGTATCAGAGCCTAAGGTTATAGAGAATGTTGTTTTTCTTATGGGGGGAAAACAACAACTATGACCAAAGGTTTATAAAAATAATTTTACAAATAATTTTGTTTAAAATGCATCAAGTGTATTGATAATATAATTAAGCTGAGTACCACATTGTTATACCTCAATTAGACAAAGCTTGATCACCTATGTCTAATTTAGCTATGTACGATATGGCACTTAGGTTAGTTATAATAAAAATATACTTAGAAACAAAATTTTATTTACTTTCTTTCCAGATCATGATCATTGCGTGTGTGCATGAGCATAACATTCATATATAGACAATTTAAGTTATGAATTTAGTAAATAAGTCTATTCAAACCTTGCAGATCATGTCAAGCGAAAGTGAACCTACCGAGAACAGCCAAAGATCTTCCACCGATAGTAACCAATCCCCACAATACCAGCTGCCTGAAGGATTCTTAGAACCCCTACGTAGACCCGTAAGGATCTTTGACATTCCTTCCTCTCAACCACACCAAAACCCAAACCCCGGAACAACCGGGCCTCGGGTTAGACAAACTGCCCGAAAGAGGGTAGCCATTCCAGTACGAGCAACCATAGCACCACCCCAGCCTACCATGGGAGAAACTTCCCGGCAGGTGAACGAGCCAGTAAGAGCCCTCACGGGAATCCCGATGATACCTTCATCCGGGATGACCGACGAGGAAAAGAGGAGATTCCACCACATGTCCCTGGAGCTATATAACATAAGAGGCATGTTAGATTACCAAACCTACCGGGTTAGTTCGTGCTTAGACATGGCGGACCTTAACCACCATCACGCAAGGCAAGCCTTAGAGGCGGCTCAAGAAGCCCGAAGACTAATTAGGCTAATGCATACATGCCTAGTTTTAGGGGTTGTGTTGATGATGTTAGTGGGGCTAGCTTACATTGGGATTAGGCGCTAGATGGGTTGGAGTGGATCTACTTTGTGTTTTTAATGTCCTTCTCTTTTGTTGATTATGAACTAAAATATCCTATGTTGGTTTGAAGGATGTATGATTGTATGGCTACTATTAACTCCTTATTAATATATATGGCATCTTATAAAGAGCCAATTTTGGTAATTATTTTGTGCCAAGTGAATGATTGATTATTTAATTAAATCTCGTACTATTAAGTCATATTTAATGCCATGAATGAATTACACATGTTACACATAGAGTAGTATGATAAAACCGATTAGATTGAGTGACTAAAAATCGTCGTGTGATTGTGCTCTAGAACGATGCCTCCACGAAGAGCAAACCCCGAGTTAGATCAACTTGTCATGGAACAAGTGATTGCAACATTACCCAACATAGTTAGCCAAGTTGCTGCTGGGCTTCAAACAAACCAAGGAGTACCAACCCCAACCCAAGATTGCAACTACAAAACCTTTAGGGCCTGCAACCCTAAAGAATTCTTTGGAACGGAAGGAGGTGTGGGTCTACTAAACTGGATTGAAAGCATGGAATCAGTCCTTAGCATCAGTAAATGTACGGAAGCAAACAAGGTGGAGTTTGCAGCATGTCTTCTGCAAGGGCGAGCCTTATCGTGGTGGAATATCCAACTGCAAACGCTTGGAAGAAATGCCGCGCACCAACTCACCTGGGATGCATTCCTCAGGCTATTAAGGGACGAATTTTGCTCGAGGAGTGAAATTCAAAAGCTAGAAGCCGAGCTGTGGAATCATGAAATGATCGGGGATGACATCAACTCCTATACCACCCGATTTCATGATTTGGCCAAGCTGGTGCCGCACTTGGTGACCCCGGAAGAAAACCGTATCGATAGATACATTTGGGGTCTAGCCCCTGAGATCCGGGCAAATGTCACGGCTGCAAACCCCAACACCATCCAAAGTGCGGTAAATCTAGCTACAAGACTTACCCACAATGCCATCCGATCGGGATCGCTTGGGAGCAACAAGGACAAGGGTAAGAGGAAGCTTGAGGAGATGCCGAGGAAGCCATCCGGTGGAGAAGCTGCGAGGACTCAAAAAAGGGCTAGGAACTTCGGAGCTCAGGCGCAAGCGGCCGATAAAGGATGGAGATCCTACCCTAAATGTGACAAGTGCCACAAACACCACGAAGGGAAGTGCATGGTGTGCTTTAGGTGTAAGCGGCTAGGACACCTCAGCAAAACTTGCCGAGTAAAGCCATGCTTTAAATACGGAAGTCTGGAGCACCATGGCACCGTTTGCTCGCGGCCAACTCAAGGGTCTAATTATAATCAAGCACGTCCTGCAAGCCAAAGTAACCAAGGAAATCAAGCACGAGGCAGGGTGTTTGAGATTGGAGCAAATGAAGCTAGACAAAACCCCGATGTCGTTACAGGTACGTTTCCTCTAAACGGTTATTACGCATCAGTACTATTTGATTCAGGGGCCGATAAAAGCTTCATATCATTAAGATTTAAGTTAAGGCTAAACCTAAAAACCATAGAAATGAAAGAGCCTTACATCATTGAATTTGCTAACGGTCAGAAAACTAGCGTTAAGGACATAATCCCTGGTTGTACCTTAGGCTTAGCCGATAAAACATATACCATAGATTTAATCCCACTTGAAATGGGAAGTTTCGACATAGTTGTTGGGATGGATTGGCTTTCTAGCCATCGAGCGGAAATCTGTTGCTTCGAAAAGATCGTCCGAATTCCGACGCCTGATGGTGAGACACTTAAGGTGTATGGAGAAAAATCCGGAAGGGATTTCAAGATAATCTCATCCATCAAGATGAGAAATTGCTTAAGGAAAGGAAACGAGGCATTCCTAGCACATATAATCAATAAGAAAACCTGTGAGAAAAACATTCAAGAAATTCCCGTCGTGCGAAACTTTCTTGAAGTATTTCCGGAAGATTTGCCAGGATTACCCCCGAATCGGCAAGTCGAATTCCATATCGATCTAGTCCCTGGAGCGGCTCCCGTGGCAAAAGCACCATATCGACTCGCCCCATCAGAAATGCAAGAGCTATCGGCACAACTACAAGAATTACTCGACAAAGGTTTCATTCAACCAAGTTCATCCCCTTGGGGAGCCCCAGTTCTTTTCGTCAAAAAGAAGGACGGATCGCTACGAATGTGTATCGACTATCGGGAACTCAACAAGTTAACAATCAAGAACCGATACCCTCTCCCTCGAATCGATGATCTGTTCGACCAACTTGAAGGCGCCAAATATTTTTCAAAAATCGATCTTCGCTCGGGATATCACCAATTGAGAGTTCGCGAAGAAGACGTCCCCAAGACCGCCTTTAGAACCCGCTATGGACATTATGAGTTCTTAGTTATGCCTTTTGGGTTGACTAACGCTCCAGCAGTATTTATGGACTTAATGAATAGGGTCTGTAGACCATATTTAGATAAGTTTGCTATAGTGTTCATAGACGACATTCTCATCTATTCGCGAAGCAAGGAAGATCATGAGCAGCATTTGAAATTAATCTTAACACTACTCAAGGACCAGAAGTTGTATGCCAAATTCTCTAAGTGTGAATTTTGGATCCGAGAAGTACACTTCCTTGGTCATGTAGTTAATTCAAATGGAATTCATGTCGATCCAGCAAAGATCGAAGCAATCAAAATGTGGGAAGCACCAAAGACGCCAACCGAGATTCGACAATTTCTGGGTTTGGCAGGATATTATAGGCGGTTCATCGAAAACTTTTCACGCGTGGCTCAACCATTAACGACTCTGACTCAGAAGGATAAGAAATTCATTTGGGGAGATAAGCAAGAAGAAGCCTTTCAAACCTTAAAGCAGAAGCTATGCAACGCACCTATCTTGGCATTGCCAACTGGATCAGAAAACTTTGTGGTCTATTGCGACGCATCACACCAAGGGTTGGGATGTGTTTTAATGCAAAAAGACAAAGTTATCGCCTACGCTTCGAGACAATTGAAGGTTCATGAGAAAAACTACACTACTCATGATTTGGAGCTAGGAGCGGTAGTGTTTGCACTCAAAATATGGAGACACTACTTATATGGCACCAAGTGTACCGTCTACACTGACCATAAGAGTCTCCAGCATATTTTTGATCAAAAGATGCTCAATATGAGACAAAGGCGATGGGTAGAACTACTCAATGATTATGATTGCGAAATCAAATATCACCCAGGCAAGGCCAATGTGGTAGCCGACGCGTTGAGTAGGAAGGAAAGAGTAAAACCAATGAGAGTACGAGCATTAGGAGCTGTAGTGCAAACAAGTCTGAAAGGAAGGATTCTTGAAGCTCAGGAGCAAGCATTAAAAGAAGAAAATCTAAAAGAGGAAACCCTTCGTCATTTGGAGCACAGGTTTGAGATTGGAACTGACGGAGTACGTTACTTCGAAAAGAAGGTTTGGATACCCAAGGTAGATAACATAAGGTTAACGATATTGGATGAGGCACATAAGTCTAAGTATTCTATTCATCCCGGAGCCGATAAAATGTACAAGGATTTGAAGGAATACTATTGGTGGCCCGGAATGAAGAAGGATGTCGCCCTATACGTGGGGAAATGTTTGACTTGTGCAAGGATTAAGGCAGAACACCAGAAACCCTCTGGATTACTGCAGCAACCCGAAATCCCGGAATGGAAATGGGAACAGATAACTATGGATTTTGTGACTAAGTTACCCCGATCCGCAAAAGGGTACGATTCCATCTGGGTAGTAGTAGACCGGCTTACAAAGTCAGCACATTTCCTACCCATTCGTGAAGATTACAACATGGAAAAGCTGGCACGAATCTACATCAATGAGATCATCATGCGTCATGGAGTGCCCATCTCTATCATCTCGGATAGGGATAGTCGCTTCACTTCCCGATTTTGGCAATCACTTCAGAAAGCATTGGGAACGCGAGTCAATTTAAGCACCTCTTACCACCCCCAAACAGACGGACAATCGGAAAGGACCATTCAAACGCTGGAAGATATGTTACGTGCTTGTGTGTTAGATTTTGGTGGGAGCTGGGACTCGCATTTGCCACTGGTTGAATTTTCATACAATAATAGTTATCACACCAGTATCCAGTGTGCACCTTATGAAGCATTGTACGGACGCAAATGTAGATCCCCGCTCAGCTGGTTGGAAATCGGAGACCGACAATTGTCCAGACCAGACGTCGTACAGGAAACCACTGATAAGATAAAGATTATCAGGGAAAGACTCAAAACCGCTAGGGACCGACAAAAGAGCTACGCCGACAATCGCAGGAAACCCCTAGAGTTTCAAGTTGGCGATAAAGTTCTACTAAAGATATCACCTTGGAAAGGGATAGTGCGTTTTGGTAAAAAGAACAAGTTAAGTCCCAGGTATGTTGGGCCGTTCGAGATAATCGAAAGGATCGGACCGGTAGCCTACAAGCTAAAACTGCCACAAGAACTGAGCGCCATCCATGACACGTTCCATGTGTCGAATTTAAAGAAATGCCAAACGGAGGAAACCTTAATCTTACCCTTAAAAGATGTGCAAGTTGATGACCGGTTGCACTTTGTAGAAGAACCAATAGAAATCCTTGACCGGGAGGTCAAAAGACTAAGGAGAAGCAGGATCCCCATCTTAAAAGTTCGTTGGAACTCAAGGCACGGGCCTGAATACACTTGGGAGCGAGAGGATTATATGAAACTCAAATATCCACACCTCTTCGCCAAAAAGCAAGTCCAAGACGTCAACGATTAATTTCGGGACGAAATTCTTTTAATCAGGGGAGACTGTGACATTCGGCAACAAATTTCCCAGGTTAGCCATTAGAAATCCTAATTTTAAGCCTAGTATGACTAAAAATAGTATTTATGACTTAAATACATCCATAATAATATTAGATTTCGTAGAAATCCCGCCTATATGGTTAGAACCTTCCGGAGCTCGAAAAATCGAATTATTAAAAGTCAAGAATTACAAATCATATACAATAATAATAATAATAACAATAAAAATAATTAAATACATCATAATAAATATAAATAAGTTAAAATATAAAACATATATATAAACTCATCAAAATAATTAAAACTTTGTTAATTAAAAGATTTAAACAAAATCACCATTTATACAAATTTATTTAAACTAATTACACATAATTTATAAAAAATAAAAAATAAAAGAAACCCCCCATCTCTTTTCTCTTGCCTCCTTCTCTTCCCAAGAACCACCACTTGATCTCCCCATGCTCTATATAAGCCTCCTACTACTCCTTATCATTTCCTTTACCACCACACTCCATCTCTTCTATTTTCTCTCTTCTTCTTTCACCAACAAAAATCTCCCAAGAACATCCAAGTGTTGATCATCTTTTGAAGATCCAACACTAAATCAAAGAAAAGAGTTGGTAAGATGATCATAAAACACTCATCTCTACTCTTCTACCTTTCTTCTCTTCTTCTTTCTTCTTTCTTTTATTTATTTTCTTTGTTGTTCATCTTATTTCCTTTATATATATATATATAATCATGTAAATATAAACATCCTACCAATGTTGTAAGGAGCACATGAAATGTGCATCATCCTACCGTTGTTGTATGGAACTTAATCAACTAAAAATCAAGAAAATAAGACTTTGATCATGCATGTGTTTCATCTAAACAAATGTTGTAAGGAACACATAAAATGTGTATCATCCTACCATTGTTGTAAGAACACATGGATTATCAAAGCTTATACTCATACAATATGATTATTCATGAATATAAACATGTTATATTAAAGTTATGACCCATAAGCAAAAAGAATCACAAATCTGGCAGAATCTGATGTTAGAACTCCTCACTTGTTTTTGTTATATCTGGAGTTCTAGGTATCAAAATCAGTTGATTCTTTTTGCTAATCTTAGTTTAATGTGTTACCTTTCATTTAAACCTGGATTCACTAATTTTCATAAACGTTTGATCCTTCAAACATATTTAAAAAGACCCATATGTTGAATCTGGAAATCTGGCAGATTTAGAAGGGTACACTTTAAACGCGTGTAACTTACTCATTCTTGGGTCAAAATACGTCTAGTTTTTTTTAAAAGTTTAATCTTTGAGTCGTGGTTATTTCCCAGTTTGAATCATGTAAAAAGGAGGTCGTATGAGCCCTAAACAGACGTTTTAGTAACAACATGTCATCCAGACACTGATCAGTGGACATCCTATACACTTTTAATTATTAAAAATACCAAACATGGATTATAAATTCCTATATTTTTACTGGACATTCTAGAAACATATAGCAAGATTATATTAAAATATCAAGCCTTAATATGACTCCTAAATTACAGTTTATAATTTTTAAAGTTCAATTCAAAGAACTGAAAATTTCAGTGAACATTTATGAATAATGGAAAAATAGAGACAACCTTTAACTATTTAAATAAATAAGTTAACAACAAATAAATAATACAAAATAATAAATAAAATAAGTCTAATAGAGCTACATACCTTTTTATATTAGGAAAGGAGCTTCGGTAGGAACAAGAAATCCTTACAAGAAAACACCTTTGCATACCGAGTGAGTATCATAGCCCCTTTTTATCGTATTTCATATTATTTTGGGGTGAAAGCATGTGTATACGTTTCATGAAAAGTTTATTGCCTATCTTCTTATTTATTTCAAATATTATTTTGAGCACTTATGGTATTATTCTTTGATGTGCTTGGGTGATCGTTGTAAGGCCCTTTCGTTGGACATTATTCCTTAACTCCGCTAGTGAGCCGATGGTATTTGTAAGTAGCGCTATTTGGAGATTCCGACGTCTCCCATTTATGGTTGACGAACTATAGATGTACTTTACCACTACTAACGTCATTTAATATAGGCGTTAGGTTTATCATGGGCAATTGGTTGTCGGCTAGGTTGGATAATGGCTCAAGCAATAATCATCATAGTCTATTACTACCATGTGCAACGTTTTGGGCAATATAATACATCTTTATCATTATTTCATACTTGGATTTTTATCCAAAAACTTCCATCAATTATTTAAACTTTTCTCATTTAAAAGATATTTTGTGCATACATTAAAAACCTATGAACTCACCAACTCTAGTAGTTGACATTTTTTCTTTTACCCGTGCTTTCAGGTGACCGCCGTTAGGTACCTTATGCTTACAAACATGATGTGTGGCATCTTCATCTTCATCGTCACATTTTATAAAAACCATATTTATTTTATTTACGCATCGTACAAGACAATTTCCTTTAAATATTATTCGGTTGTGTAACTTTTATTTATGTTTCATCCGAACTACTTATTTTGTTAATTTAATCTAATGGTTATTATCTATTTACCTTGTGCGATGATATCTTGTGCTGTGACACCTCGTGTTTCCGCTTTAGCGGGGTGTGACAGCTAGGTACTCCCATGCCTCTATGAGGCATGCCCGTGCCCTGTGCCCAATGGACAGTCACGAGCCCAAGTCGGGCGTGGCCTCTCGGGCTGGCATGCCCGTACCTTATGAGGCACGACCGTGCCTCAGGTAGTAACAGCCTCTTAACTAGGCTTTGAAAGCTAGTTAAGTATGGTGTTAATTGCCATTATTCTAGAAACTGAAAATGACATTAGTGATCACGAAATTTGAACTGATTTTGAGGTCTATATAAGGGCCATGATGCTAATGTTGTGAAATTCCAAGAATTGGTTTTTCTAGAATATACATATTTGCAAAAACTCTCTCAAACACACAAGGTAGTTCCAAGGCTTTGGTTCTATTGTGTAGATATCTCTGTGGTGTTTAGGTTGGCGTACCTAAAACTCTAGCAAGTGGGAAAAGATCAAGACTTGGTGTGGACTTCAATAGAGGTGTACACGTTAGTGCACAAGACTCCCGAACTCCAAACTTGCGCGTACAAAGAAGATTGCATCGAGGGTATATTTCTAGTTCTTTGTATGTTCTATTTTGTTGCTTAGTCATGTCTAGAGTTTTGGTCCATTAGGTGGGCGTATTCGTGGTCAAATTTTTGAAATTATTTTCTACTCGTTTTGCTTTCGTTGCGATTTTAGACTACGAAAACCCAATAGCTCTCGTAGCTTATTAGATACTGCTTTTTAATCTTTTGCAGGACGTGGCAAGGATAAGGGCAAGGCTCCTGTTTGACTACTTTATGGGTTAATCTTTTGAAACAATTTTAACGCCCAGTTCTGTAAATATTCGACTTTTAAAGTACACTAAGTATGTTCTCTTGTATATATCTTTTGGCAGTACCTTGGTATTATAGTCAAATGCTTCCGCGTACGTTTTAAACTAAATGTGCATTTTAAAAATGAATTTTTTGTACTATTGTGGTTCTTTTTAAATTTGTGGCCTTACAACTTGGTATCAGAGCCACGGTTTGAGGGATCTGGATTGTGTGAAGCACAGTCTGGACATGAACCATGGTTTTGAAATTTTTTGTCAAACTGGAGGTTTGCTACTTGCACCTTAATGAGTATACTAACAATTGTTATCTATTATGTGTGTTACATGAGGATTATACATGAATACTTGAGTAGTTAAAGATTGATATGTTATATGTAGAATCCTTATGAATTACATGATTATGTTACATTGCATAGATGATACTTGGCCTAAGCCTGTGAATCGAGACTTTTTGTGATAAAGTTAAGATCGAACATGTATAGCTTGTTTAGAATAATATAGGGCCCATATTATTATAGACACATGATACATGTTGGAACTTAAAGGAATCATGAAGATTCTTGTGAATCGGGTGAGGGCTTGTAAGAAGATAGTATACCCGAGAATATAAGTATAACTATAATGCCTTAGTATGCTCACAAATACTTTGGAATAAGAGATAAGGTATACTGAATTGATAGATACATGAGTACATTATTGTTAGAGGGTGGTGTGATAGTGCTACCTATTTACCTTAACATTTTATCTATACTATCAGGATGGTTAATACAAGAGTATCTCGCATAGCAAATAGGCTTGAGGGTGGTCCTAGTCGTAGACCCGAAGGCGTAGAAACCAGTGTTACCGGTGAATAGGTTCCTGTTAGAGCCCAACCGAATGTGAATGAAGGAGCCCCTAATCTCAATGAGAGGGTGGTAGAAACTACATTACAAGAGACAGTTGCCATGGAGATTGGCAAGGCATTAGAGCAAAGTATTCCTTTCATTGTCACACAAGTGGTAGAACAGATGAAGGATCAGAATCGAGATATGATCGGACAAGAATTTGCAACAAGGGTTGCTGCGGGTGGTGAAGGATTTAATCCTCAACCACAAGTAATTATTCGTGATGCTCCTAAAGTGCGTTCGTTCAGAGATTTTTCAGCATGCCAACCTCCGTTGTTCCATGGGTCTACGGATCCGGTTCTAAGTCACAGGTGGATCTCTGAAATAGAGGGTGCATTCCATACATGTTCTTGTGCACCTGAGTTCAAAGTAAGATACGCAACCAATCAGATGCGCGGTGCGGCAAAGGATTGGTGGGATATGGAGATCAAACTGAGGGGTTATGCCGGGATTGAAGCTATGACATGGGAGGAATTTAAAGAGTTGGTTATTGAACAGTTTGTTCCTCAATCTGAGATAGATAGGATGGTGGATGAATTTCATAGGTTGAAACAGACGACAGAGACGGTTCCTGAAATCAATGCAAAATTCTTGGAATAAGCACGTTTTTGTCCAGATTATGTGGCGAATGAGAAAATGAAGATGTACCAATACATGATGGTACTCAAACCCAGCATCAGAGAATTCATTGATGCAAGTAAACACCAGACATTAAAGTCCATGATGGACGCGGCCAGAACGAGGTAGTTAGAGTTGGAGAGGCAAGATAAAGAGAAGAAGTCTGTGGAGAAAGCTACGCCTGTGTATAAGAAACAAAAGGTTGAAGAGTTTGAGAAGATAGGGGTGAGAAAATGTAACACCGTATTTTCACCCATAAAAATTTCACTTTTAAATACACTGCGGAAGCGTTTACCAAAACATAAAAGTATTTACAACTGAAGTTAAACCACTGTTTAACAAAACCAATCAGTTTAAAACACAGTATTACAAAACTACGGCTCGTCACAATTCCAATCAGAGTGCGTGTCAATTATTCCCCATGCTACACCCCTCACAACTAAACTGCAGAACTCACCAGCCACCTATAAAAGTAGTGAGAGATGGGGGATTAGCACAAATCTAAGTGAATGGAAGTAAACCACCACAGATATACTAGCAAGTAACCGCATGATATCAACAACAGTAAACACATAATCACCCTTTGCCTCACGAGAAGACCAGCGGTTCTGCAGGAACCTACAACTAATGCCGGCCAAGCAAAAGTTTACCGATAGTCTATTTGCTATTCTCACACGGTATTATCTTAAGTTGCAACGAATGCATCAAAGACCACAATACTGTTTAGCCGATAGCAAACAAAGCCAGCCCAGTATGCCCAGCCGTCAGCTGACGTCACAATGGGCGCAACAATCAATTAACATAACACAGTTAATCAATTAGCAGACAAACAGTCTATCCATGCATCAATTCACATATAGTTACAACTAATATCACCCCTGAGTAAACATCCACTCACCTTGAGTTATCAACTCCCACTCAGTGTTCTAATATTACATAGCCTTGTCTGTTCCTGAGCACACAACAAACCAAACATCAGTATCCAACTCATATATATATATATCAACGTATATTTATATCATCTTTAAATCAAACATAAAAATGTTAGATTCACATCTGCCTAAACACTCAGCATATAGCATCAAATATTCAACAAACATCCAAACTATCATATTTCAAGGGAAATCCGATACCCCTGTCGGATTTAAAGAAAATCCGCAACTTCCATCTGATTTCAAGAAATCCGATACATCTGTCGGATTTCCACACTTGTCGGATTTAACTTTAGTCCACCAACGGATTTCACCATTAGTTCCGGATTTCTATGTACCAGATTCATCACTGTCGGTTTCCCAAGTTCCGGATTTCACAAGTGTCGGATTTGACACCTGGATTTCCAACACTCGGATTTCATCATCCTCTTCACTATGAATCCGCCATCTTCATACTTCCACAATCCGATAACTTCAAAAACTCCATGAATCATATTACCAGTTCATATAATTCATATATAAAGTTACTAAAACATAAATAAACATGATTAAACATCCAATCATGCATCATAACACCTTCAAAATCACATAAACACTTAGAACACACAATACCCACCAACTATGGTTTCTATCATGCTCATATTCGGAATTCATAAACAAAACCCAACAAATAATGATAAAACCGTAGCATGCTTATAAGAAATCATGATTCAAGAACAAAACAATAATCATACAAACCTTGAACTTGATCCTACCAAATACACACACTAAACAGATTGCAAATGATAAACATGCTTAATGAGCCCACGTTTTTGCATATTGAAAACCCAAGTAGGAGGTGGCATCTCCTAGTTTACAATTGCATGCACACACACACAAATCCGTACGCATATATATAACCAATATGTATCATGTAATCTTAATTAATTAATTTAATTAAAACCATTTGTTTTAATATTAACAAGCAATTAATCAAATACTAATCACGTGTTAACATACCAAAGCCTATGAAATCACTAGGCCCAAAATCAGGATGTTACAAATCCTCCCTCCTTTAAAGGATTCCGTCCTCGGAATCTCACTGCACACACATCAATCACGATGTCAATTCTTCATGTCTTCTTCTGTCAGTTTAACTAGATAAACTCCCTTGCACTTTCAACTGCTAATATATAACCACACAAGCTTTGCAGCTTATCCTCAAACCAACAGTTAGTTCATAAGCCCTGCCTTCAACCATTCTCCGAATTTATGTCTAACTCAGTCATAAATCCCAATAGCTTCCAATCATTTATCATCTGTCATGCCAAAGCATTCACATATCGTTTATTACTTACTTCAAGTCAACAGGTTGAAGTATCATTACCACATTCCCATAACTTCACACAAAGTATTATGATATTCCATCTTCAGAATTTAGTTCACCCACACAATCATTGTGTTTCAATCCCACCTTTGGTTATCCATCAGGAAAAATCCTGTCACATCATCCAACTCTCGTTTCAATCTTCATTTGTAAACTCTTCATAAGTTTAAACCAATCTCCACTTTTCATCACAAGCCATCAAAATATGAATTATCATTTCTTCAATTCATCTCTTTTAAACACTTAATCATGTCCATCTGTCCAACAAATGCCGTCTCACTGGTAATAAAATTACTGAACAGCTAATAATCACTCAAAACATATCCAAGTTTCTCTTTATTTGATCAAGTCAAATACAATTCCCATCCTGTCTTATCATCATTACCTCTCAGATATCTCAAATATCTCAAGGTTACATAAGTTTCTGGTATACCACTTCAACTTATACTCCATATGTCAAATATCATATCACATAATATCTCTGTTCTCATAGTACACCATCGGTACTCAATCCTTAGGTTATTACTCCACAATATAGCATTGGCAATAAAATCCATAAATCCCGGTAACAGTTCAACTCCAAAGTTTAGCAAAGGCACTTCCTAGCAAAGGCAATCTCCAAGTATAGGCATCTCCAAGCATAGGCATCTCCAAGCATAGGCATCTCCAAGCAAAGGCATCTTCACACACAAGATCCACAAGATGTCATTCCATAAGTTCAGGTTATTGCAATCCTCTTCTCTCTTTTCATTCTAAAAGATATCAACCTTTTCATTCTTCAAGACTTTCTTGCAAAGGAAATCTTGATTCATCCACTAAATCAGAGATACTTCCAACTAGCATATACAAGATGTTATCATCACTAACTCTTTCATAGATACAGGTGAATATTCCTGTACTACCCCTTGTTGGTCCCGAGGTTTCTCTGATTTAATGCGATCACTGTCTCAATCATTCAGATAACTTCTTCTAGTTAGTCATCTAATACTTCTCTCATTGACCAAGTCAATCACAAATGTCTTCTCTCACAGTTAATATATCATCACCGCACTTATATCAGCTGCAACTTCCAAGTCATGGTACGTCTCGTGATATCTCAAATAACACAACATATCCACTATACATCCAATCTCAAAGCATAACATCACATTTCAAACCAACAAATGCAATTTCCCATCATACCATAAAATTTGTTTAAAACCATCATTCAGCTTCATGGATCAACTGCACTCCGTAGATTATACATCCACTTATAATCTCCAACACACCTTTTACCTGAACAATACTACACATCCCAGTAATTCATCTCTATCTTCTTTCTTTACACAATTGAATCCACATAAACACATAATGTATATAAATCATACCAAACACATTATATTATGTAATTCAATTTATCTAAACATATATCTCTATGGTATATCACCCTTTACCTCACGAGAAAACCGGCTGTTCTGCAGGAACCTACAACCAATGCCGGTCAAGCAAATGTTTACCGATAGTCTATTTGCTATTCTCACACAGTATTATCTTAAGTTACAACGAATGCATCAAAAGACCACAATACTGATTAGCTGATAGCAAACAAACCCAGCCCAGTATGCCCAGCCGTCAACTGACTTCACAATAGGCGCAACAATCAATTAACATTACACAGTTAATCAATTAGCAGACAAATAGTCTATCCATGCATCAATTAACATACAGTTGCAACCAAACCAGTTACAACTAATATCACCCGTGAGTAAACATCCACTCACCTTGAGTTATCAACTCCCACTCAGTGTTATAATATTACTGAGCCTTGTCTGTTCCTGAGAACACAACAAACTAAACATCAGTATCTAACTCATATATATATATATCAACATATATTTATATCATCTTTAAATCAAATAGAAACATGTTAGATTCACATATGCCTAAACACTCAGCATATAGCATCAAATATTCAACAAACAGCCAAACTATCGGATTTAAATATTCCACACTTGTCGGATACAACTTTAGTCCACCAACGGATTTCACCATTAGTTCCGGATTTCTAAGTATCGGATTAATCACTGTCAGTTTCCCAAGTTCTGGATTTCACAAGTGTCGGATTTGACACCCGGATTTCCAACACTCGGATTTCGTCGTCCTCTTCAGTAAGAATCCGCCAACTTCTTACTTTCACAATCCGATAACTTCAAAAACTCCATGAATCATATTACCAGTTCATATAATTCATATATAAAGTTACTAAAACATAAATAAACATGATTAAACATCCAATCATGCATCATAACACCTTCAAAATCACATAAACACTTAGAACACACAAAACCCACCAACTATGGTTTCTATCATGCTCATATTCGGTATTCATAAACAAAACCCAACAGATTATGATAAAACAGTAGCATGCTTATAAGAAATCATGATTCAAGAACAAAACAATAATCATACAAACCTTGAACTTGATCCTACCAAATCAAAATGCCAAATTCGATTGTTTTCTTCTTCTTGCCTTTTCTCTCTGTTTCACACAATACACACACTAAATAGATTGCAAATGATAAACATGCTTAATGAGCCCATGTATTTACATATTGAAAACCCAAGCAGGAGGCGGCATCTCCTAGTTCACAATTGCATGCACACACGCACAAATCCGTACGCCTATATATAAACAATATATATCATGTAATCTTAATTAATTAATTTAACTAAAACCATTTGATTTAATATTAACAAGCAATTAATCAAATACTAATCACGTATTAACGTACCAAAGCCTATGAAATCACTAGGCCAAAAATCAGGATGTTACAGTAAACCTACCTAGTTTGCCCAACTTGCAAGAAACATCACCTGAGGGAATGCCGATATGGTCCTCCCATGTGTTATAAATGTGGGAAATCGGGTCACGCAGGGAAAGATTGTAGAACCCCACTGCGTGTATGTTTTAACTGCTATCAGCCGGGCCATCAGAAGTCAGAGTGCCCGAAATTATCTTCAAATGTACCGTCTGTAGGATTCAAACCTACTCCAGCCTTACCTCCACCACGAAGCTCAGGAACAAAAGAAGTAAAGAGAGAGGATGCTCAGAAACCCAAAGGGAGAGCTTTTCATCTTATAGCAGAGAATGGTAAAACCGAACCTGACGTAGTTACAGGTACATATCATGTCAACAATTTGCCTGCTCTTGTGCTATTTGATTCTGATGCAAGTAAATCCTTCATATCTGTTTCTTTCTACAAGAATTTCAATCATATATGTGAAAAGCTAGATTCTCCTCTTCAAGTTGAAATAGCTGATCTGTAATTGTATCAGATGTGTATAAACATAATGTGCTAGAAATAGATACAGCTAGATTTCCTATAGAACTTATACCCATGACTATGAGAGAATTCCAAGTAGTAGTTAGAATGGATTGGTTAGGCTATAACTAGGCTACCATTATGTATGGGCAAAAAGTGATACAAGTTTGTACCCCAAGTGGGGAAGAACTATCTATATGTGGTGATATCAGAAAGGGAAAATCATATGTGTGTTCGGTGTCCAAAGCTCGAAAATATTTGCAGCATGGGTATACAACTTTCTTAGCTCATGTGATAGATACAAAATTAGAAAAGAGGCAAGAAAGTCTTGAAGATGTGAAAACAGTATGTGAGTATCCTGATGTCTTTCCTGAAGACTTACCTCGGGTACCGCCAGATAGACAAGTTGAATTCAGAACGATTTAGTACCGGGAGATTCGCCAGTTGCAAGGGCTCCGTACAGACTTGCTCCACCAGAGATGCAGGAATTAATGAAGCAACTTCAGGAACTGCTAGACAAAGGGTTTATTAGACCCAGTAGTTTACCCTGGGGTGCTCCATTTCTGTTTGTCAAAAAGAAGGATGGTACTTTTCGTATGTGCATTGATTACCGTGAACTTAATAAAGTGACCATCAAGAACAAATATCCTCTACCCAGAATAGATGACTTGTTTGATCAGTTACAAGGAGCATCGTGGTTCTCAAAAATTGACTTAAGGTCGGGGTATCATCAGTTAAAGATAAAATGGAAGACATTCCAAAAACCGCGTTCAGAACTCATTACGGGCATTTTTAGTTTTTGGTTATGCTGTTTGGTCTTACGAATGCACCAGCAGCATTTATGGATCTGATGAACAGAGTTTGTAGACCAATGCTAGACAAATCAGTGATTGTGTTTATTGACGACATCCTTATTTATTCAAAGAATCCGGTGGATCATGAGAAACATCTCAAAGAGGTTTTGGAAATTTTGAGGAGAGAACGGTTATATGCCAAATTCTCTAAATGTGAATTTTGGATTCAGGAAGTACAATTTCTGGGTCACCTGATTAATCAAAGCGGAATCAAAGTGGATCCTACAATGGTAGATGCTGTGATGAAGTGAGAACCACCAAAGAACCCTATGGAAATTCGAAGTTTTCTAGGATTGGCAGGTTATTACAGGAGGTTTATTCTGAATTTTTCAAAAACTGCCGTTCCTTTGACTTAACTGACGAAAAAGATTGCTGAATTTGTTTGGGGAAGGGAGCAACAGTCTGCCTTCTCAACTCTCAAAAAGAAGTTATGCGAGGCACCAGTTCTTGCATTACCTGAAGGGGTTGAAGATATGGTGGTATTTTGTGATGCTTCATATCGTGGATTGGGTTGTGTATTGATGTAGAAAGGTAAAGTTTTTGCTTATGCTTCACGACAGTTGAAGCCACATCAAAGTAATTACCCAACACATGATTTGGAGTTGGCAGCGGTGGTGTTTGCACTTAAGACTTAGAGACACTATCTATATGGTGTGTGATTAGCTATTTACACTGATCATGAAAGTTTGTAATAGTTCAAGGATAAGAAGAGTCTCAACATGAGGCAAAGGCGTTGGTTGGAATTATTAAAAGATTATGATTGTGATATTCTTTATCATCTAGGAAAAGCAAATGTGGTAGCTGACGCTTTAAGCAGAAAGTCAGGAACAATTCTAGTGAAGAATCAAATTTTAAAAATGACTGTTACTACGCCTATTATTGATGTGATATGAACGGCTCAGCTTGAAGCAATCAAAGATAAGAATCATAACTCTGAGCAAATAAAAGGGTAGGTGGCCTATTTTACTAAAGACAGTCGTGATATTTGGACCCGTTATGGTCGTATTTGGGTACCGGTTTATGGTTACACACGTCAGATACTTCTTAGTGAAGCTCATAAATCCAGATTTTCCATTCATCCAGGAGCTACTAAAATGTATAAGGATCTAAAAGTTAATTATTGGTGGCCAGGCATGAAACGTAATGTAGCAAAGTATGTGGAAAAGTGCCTTACGTGCTTACAAGTGAAAGTTGAACACCAGAAACCTCACGGGAAGTTACAGCCCTTAGAAATTCCAATTTAGAAATGGGAAACATTACAATGGACCTGATTACCAAATAACCCAAAACCCCACGTGGTTATGATGCAATATGGGTAATTGTAGACAGGTTAATTAAAAGTGCTCATTTTATTCCTATCAAGGAGACTTATCCTTCAGAAAAGTTGGCAGATATATATGTGAAAGAGATTGTGACTCGTCATGGAGTGCCAGTTTCTATTGTATCAGACAGAGACACAAGATTTACTTCTAGGTTCTCGAGCAAGTTTCACGAAGATCTCAGAACTAGACTACATCTCAGCACAGCATATCATCCTCAGACTGATGGTCAGAGTGAAAGAACTATTCAAACCCTGGAGGACATGCAACGGGCATGTGTTATAGAGTTTGGAGGGAGCTGGGATTCTTATTTACCCTTAGCAGAATTTTCATACAACAACAGCTATCATTCCAATATTGGGATGTCACCGTATGAAATGCTATATGGTAGGAAGTGCAGAACTCTAGTATGCTGGGGTGAAGTGGGTCAGAAATATTTGGGTAGCACAGAAGTGGTACAGCAAACCACTAAACAGATACAACTCATCAAAGATAGATTGCTTACTGCCCAAAGTAGACAAAAGAGTTATGCGGATAAACATAGATCACCACTTGAGTTTCAGGTGGGAGATTATGTGTTGTTAAAAGTGTCGCCGTGGAAAGGCGTGATCAGATTCAGAAAGAGAGGGAAACTCGGTCTAAGGTTTATTGGACCATTCAAAGTTATTGCTCGTGTGGGAAAGGTTGCTTACAGATTGGAATTTCCAGATGAATTGTCTCATATTCATAACACCTTCCATGTTTCACACCTCAGAAAATGTTTAGCAGACGAGTCTGCAATTGTACCGTTGGAAGATGTTACTATTGATGCTAAACTGAACTATGTGGAGCAACCTATAGCTATATTGGAGAAAAAGATCAAAACTCTACGTAATAAACAGATTGAACTGGTTAAAGTTCAATGGAAGCACAGAAAGGGCTCAAACTTTACATGGGAGGCAAAACAGGAGATGAGGCATAACTATCCGGAACTCTTCAACAGCTGATTTCGAGGACGAAATCACTTCAAGTGGGGAAGAGTTCTAACACCCAAGGTTCAAAAATCCTTATATTTAATAATTAAATAGGAAGTGATATACTCGTGTTTTAAGTTACCGTTATGAGATTAGATGTGCTTATAAAACTAGAGGGGTTAAAACCGCGAAAATATAAGTATACAAGTCTAGGGACCTATTGTGCTATTAAGGCATACTTATATATATATATATATATATGTGGTAGTTTCTTTAGAAGTTCATGCACACTTACATGTTCAAGAACTCAAACACAGCAGATAATCCTTTGTTTATGGCGATTTTTAGAAGCCCAAACAGCTACAACTTCAGTTCTATAGCATCTAATCCAACCTTGCTTGTTAAGGTATGAATAAACTCTTGTTCTTAAGGTTTTGTGAGTTTAAATACATGATTCTATGGTGAATCATGTTAGAAGTGTTTATAAATCATTGGATTATGTTCCTTTATCATAAGGGGTGTAGGAAAACACTCCTAGCATGGTTTTCTTGAGGTTTTACGAGTTTTTAGCAAAAATCCGACACTTTTTGGATGAAATGTCGGAATGTCTGTTAGATACACGGCCCATGTAGAGGTACACGGCCCGTGTAGTATGAACTTACGGATTGTGAACTGTCGGATTGTCAAAGGCGGTCACAAGGACATGTAGGGTTACATGGTCGTGTAGAACATGAGGTACACGACCCGTGTTCAGAACACGGCCCGAGTAGTAGGACTAGATAACACTGGCCATGTAGCCAGCATAGTTCGTGTATTATGAGGGACACGGCCCTTGTAGAGATACATGGCCCGTGTAGGCCCTATTTCATATCAGTATTCAAGTGTTGTGACACTTTATTATATAATTCCTATAGGACGGTGATTGAATTACTTATCTGAGTTATCGTTACCTGTGGATTGTTTCATATCATAAATATCATAAGGTGAGTCTTCTTGAATACTAATTACAAACATGTAATGTTATTCATATGTATATATATACCGAACTGTTGTGTACAGTAAGGTTCAAAGGTTATATAGTACTGTTACAAAGGTGGCTGCCCTGGGTCTAGAACCAGTGGTTAGCAATAATTATCTGACATACGTGTATTATCTTTATATGATTCTATACGTGTGTTTATATGTTATTAGTTTGGAATACTCACTAAGCTCTCGTAGCTTATCACATACTGCTTTTTAATCTTTTGCAAGACGTGGCAAGGATAAGGGCAAGGCTCCTGTTTGACTACTTTGTGGGTTAATCTTTTGAAACAATTTTAACGCTCAATTCTCTAAATATTCGAATTTTAAAGTACACTAAGTATGTACTCTTGTATATATCTTTTGGCAGTACATTGGTTTTATAGTAAGATGCTTCCGTGTACGTTTTAAACTAAATGTGCATTTTATAAATGAATTTTATGTACTATTGTGGTTCTTTTTAAATTTGGGGCGTTACAGAATACCAAAAACCGATCCATAGAAATCCAAAACCAAAAACCGATCCATAGAAATCCGAAACCAAAAACCGATTCATTGATAACCCACAACCTACTCGGATTTCGTATAAATCCGATAGAAGTATCGGAATCCGACAAAAGTAGCGGATTTTGACTCAATCCGACAACATTTGCGGATTTAGAACACTTAATACCAAAAATTTGTTATTTCAAAGCACCACACTCCCCCCTTAACACAACATTTCATCTTGAAGAATAACCCTTTGATCATGAAGATGAAAATTTTTAAAATTTGAAAATTTTATTCAAAAAAAATAAAACTCCCCCTCAAACCAGGCACAAATGTACATCAATTTGAGATGAAAAAAAATATTTTTGAATTTTCTTTGTTTTGTAAATGTTTTTGATTTTTCATTGATTATATACAAAACCTGATGTAATTTCTCCCCCTACAAGTATGAATCATTCGTGATTCATAACTTGTATGTGATGTGTCAATCCTTTGACTGAAGTTCAACCTGCACCACTAACACATACCGTGTAAGATATGTTAAATCATAATGATATGTTAAACAGTCAAATTCAACATTCCTAATCTTGACACTAAAACATTAAAACGAGATTCGTCTAACGCTTTTGTGAAAATATCAGCAAGTTGATTTTCTGTTTGAACATATTTTAATTCAATTAGGCCTTTTTCTGCATAGTCTTTGATGAAATGATATCTGATGTCTATATGTTTGGTTTTAGAATGATGCACCGGATTGCATGTAATTGCAATGGAACTTTGAGAATCACACATTAAAGGAATTTTGTTGTATACCAAACCGAAGTCAGACAGCTGAGTCCTAATCCAAAGGCACTGTGAGCAGCATTTAGCAGCAACAATGTACTCTGCTTCAACTTTTGATGATGAAACACAGTTTTTCTTCTTCGACCCCCAGCATACGAGTTTGTCTCCTAAGAAGTGTGCACTCCCAGATGTGCTATTTTGATCTAGCATGCATCCGGCATAATCTGCATCAGAGTAGGAAATAAGTTCAAATCTAGAATCCTTAGGATACCACAAACCGAGATCTGAGGTACCCTTAAGATATCTAAATATGCGTTTTACCGCCAAAAGATGAGATTCTTTAGGATTTGCCTGAAATCTAGCACAAAGACATGTTGAGTACATAATATCAAGCCTACTAGCCGTCAAATGCAGCAATGAACCTATCATACCTCTATAGGTTTTCAAATCTACTGTCTTTCCTTTCGGATCAGCAAATAGTTTTGTTCTTGAAGCCATGGGTGTTGTAATAGATGAACAGTCAGTCATATCAAATCTCTTTAACAGATCTTTGATATATTTTGGCTGGTTAATAAAAATCCCATGACTGAATTGTTTGATTTGCAATCTGATGAAAAATTTAACTACCCCCATCATGCTCATTTCAAAACGCTTTTCATTATATTTGAAAATTCATTGCCATATTTAGGGTTCGTAGAACTAAATATTATGTCATCGACATAGATTTGTACCAACACATAATTTTTTCCCATTTGCCTTTTGAATTGTGTGGTGTCTACTTTCCCTTTGACGTATCCCTCGTGTAGAAGATGTTCTGACAGCTCATCATACCAAGCTCGGGGGGCTTGTTTAAATCCATAAAGAGCTTTGTCGAGAATATATACGTCATCGGGTCTGTTAGGATCGACAAACCATCCGATTGACTGACGTACTCTTCCTCTTTTAGTTTTCCATTGAGGAATGCAGTCTTAACATCCATTTGATAAACCGTAAAGTTCTTGTAGGAGGAATAGTCTAGGAAAAGTCTTGTTGCTTCTATCCTTGCTACAGGGGCAAATGTCTCATCATTATCAATGTCTTCCTCTTGATTATACCCCTTAGCCACTAACCTAGCCTTATTCCTAACCACCACACCATCTGAATCCTTTTTATTCTTGAATACCCACTTAGTTTCGACAATTGATTTTCCTTCCGGTCTCGGAACTAATCTCCACACTTTAAGTCAGTCAAACTGGTTAAGCTCTTCCTGCATTGCTATAATCCAATCAGGATTAGCTAGAGCTTCCGACACTCTTGTGGGTTCGACCATGCTTAAGAAACTAGAAAGTTGGCATTCATTAGCGGTAGCAGATCTTGTTTGAACACCGGCGTTCAAACTACCTATGACTTGAGTCTCAGGATGACTCTTCAACCAAACAAGTTCAGGGGATTGAACCTGAATGTAGTCATTTATGTTTCTAAGCTCATTAAAGTAATGTCTTCCATGAATGATCATATCTTGGACTTTGTTCAGTAGCAGGAATATTCGTAGCGTCAAACTCCGAATGGTCAGAATTTTCTATCTGTTGAACTATAGATACACTTGGTGGCTCAGTTATTGTTATAGACTCTTGCTAAATATCCTGTAAAATAGTAGATGAGTTATCATTGTTTTTAAATAAATCAAACATAAAGTCCAAGCTTATATCATCTTTTTTACTGAATGACTCATCTATTTTGTTTATTTTGAAAATTGGTTCTTTAGACGAGTTAGGTTTACCCGTTAAAAAATTTATATTTACTAAATCATCAAACGTAACATTCATGCTTTCAACAATCATGTTAGTTCTTCGATTGAGAATTCTAAAAGCCTTTTTGTCCATTGAGTAACCTAAGAAAACTCCTTCATATCTTTTCGAATCAAACTTTGACTGTTTGTCTGATTCATTCAGTACAAAGCACCTATTACCAAATACATGAAAGTATTTGATATTAGGCACTACTCCATTACATAATTCGTATGGAGTTTTATTAAAGCGATGATGTAATAAAGAGCGATTCTGGGTGTAGCATGCAGTGTTCATGGCTACAGCCAAGTATGATGGCGGTAATTTTGAATATTGTAACATAGTTCGCGCCACTTCAACAAGTGTTCTGTTTTTCCTTTCCACTACTCTATTTTGCTCTGGAGTATATGCTGCGGAGAACTGATGTGTTATACCTTCAGAACCAAGTAAGAATTTAGCGTTCTGTTATTGAACTCTGTCTCATTATCAATTCTTATTCCCTTCACCGGTTGTCTGTTTTGAGTCTTGTGTTTCTTCAGAAAAAAATTACTTGTTGAGGTACTTCACTTTTGTGACTAACAAACCGGACCCATGTATTCCAGGAGTAATCATCCACCATCACAAAAATGTATCTCTTTGCGCTTCTGGACTGAACCTTCATGAGTCCACAGAAGTCCATGTGGATCAACTGCAAAGGAGCGGTAGTTGAATAAATTTGACTTACTTTATGTGGTACTCTCTTCATTTTACCCGCCTCACAATCCTTTCACAGATGATCTTTTTCAAACTTCAGCTTTAGTAGACCTCTGACCAAATTTCCATTCACCAGCTTGTTCATGTCTTTGAAATTTAGATGTGACAACTTACGATGCCATGATCAATTTAAATTTGATGAAGCTTTTGTTAGTAGGCATACTGGTGCGCCAGATCGTTTCTCAGACAAGTCAATTGTATACAAGTTTGACTTTCTGTTGCCACCTGAAATCTCAGCTCCATCTTCTGTCCTTAAAGAACATGAGCTCTTTTTAAATACTACCTCCATTCCTTTATCACAAAACTGTCCTATGCTGAATAAATTGTGCCTTAAGCCCTCAACATAAGACACTTTTTCATTCTTTAAGTTGCCAGTTTCTATAACTCCATGGCCGAGTATCGGAGAAACTTGGTCATTCCCAAACTTGACGTTTCCAGTGTATTTACTCACAAAGTGTTTGAGAAGACCTTTGTTGCCTGTCATGTGCTTCGTACAGCCAGAGTCCATGTACAAGAGATGATCCTTCTCCACATGGAAAAGAAACTACATTGATCTTTTATGTTAGATGCTTCAGATGTTTTAACAAGATTTGAACTTTCTTTGTTAACCACTCTCTTTATAATCCATTTCTCAGTTGAAGATTTTCTTTTATTATGTGTCTGAGTTGATTTGACCACTGGTGAAAACTGCTTGGCTTTCTCAACATACATGCTTTTCACATTAGGTGTGTATGACAAATTTGTATTCATTATTTTTTTGTTTATTCTTTGAATTTGGTGTAATTGATAAATATGAAGCAGCTTTCAATTGGACTTGTTTGTTTGGTGTGAATTTGTTATGTTTTGATGGAGTTGGTGCTGGTTTTTGATTTGCATTCATTATATTCAGATGTTCTTTCCATTGTCCTGGCCGGACTGGTATCTTTATGTTAGCATACCGTTTCAAAAACCCAACTCTTTGATGTTTGTGAATCCATTGATGCATGATGAATCCATTCTTGTTTACAAACCAAAACAATATTTTATCATCATTAGGATTCTTCCAGTTTCTATTCGATTGTAATTCTCTTTTCTTTCGATTTTGATGATACTCACACTTGAACTCACAGTGTCCTTCAGGACAGCCAACTCCAGCACAACTCATCTTGTTGTAAGTTTTTTTTGTTTTTAAGTTTTAAGTTTTGATTTTCCAAGAAAAAAGTGACTCACAATTCTTATTGCAATATGATTTATGAATATTACAAAACGATTTAACTATGTTCTTGGAAACAGACTTGATTACATGTACACACTTTTTCTCTTTTTATTTCAATTGTTCCTTTGGAATCCACTTCATTGGAGCCTTTGTTGTCCCTCCATTCTTCACACATTTGGTGATTGTTTTCCTCACTCTTTTGCTTGAAACTTCTTTCCCTTTTGACAGAGACATGAAGTGGTTTAACAGTCTTTGAATCATGTAAAGTTGATGGTTTTTTGATCTTTGGCATTTTAGGAATTTGCTTTGTTTTTGATGATGAGCCTTCCTCTCTAACACTGTTGGGATCACAAAATTGATTACACTTATGTGACATAAATTCCCTACACGGCTTTGGACACCTAGGATACACAATATTCAGATATCTATCCAATTCAGTTAGCAAGCGATCAACCTTCTCTTCAAGCATTCTTCTTTCAATTGCATTTGAAATAAATTGAGGAATAAGGTATTTTGCAATATCAGAACTGTTAACTTTTTCTTCAGTTATGTCAATCTAAATTTCAGATGCAACGGAATTTAACTTCTTGTTAAGATTGAAGATTGTTTCTTTTAGTACACAATTTTCCACTTCACATTGAATTTTCTGATTAATGCATGCTACCTCAAACAATTCCTGCCTTTTTTGCTGTTCCATATGTGGAATATAAACTCTTGCAGTTCCATTGTTTTCTTGACGTTTTGTTTCTTTTTTCTCCTCAGGTGGATAAGGAATAAAACACTTATCAGATAAGGAATAATCCGACACTGAAATCCTATATATTGGAAATCCAACACCGAAATCCGATTGATGAGTTCCGGATTTGAAATCCGACACGGTCGCGGCGCGACGGGCCATGTTTCAGAAAATTACTTGTTTTTATTATGTTTTACTTGGTTTAAGTTAGCATAATAATTATGTGAATCATACATGCTTATGATTGATTAAAAGGATATAAATTTATGTGTTTGACATATATTTATAAATCGTTACTGATTTCAGTTTGTTGTGTTCTCAGGAACAAACAAGGCTCAGTAATATAAGATCAGTGAGTGGAAGAAATTGAAAGCTTGAGGTGAGTGGACGTTTACTCACAGATATTATTAGTTGTAACTGGCTTGGGTTGCAACTGTTATTAATTTGACGCATGGATAGATTTTGCATTTGATAATTGATTAACTGTTGATTGTTAATTAATTGTGCGTCAGTGATATGTATACATGAGGATTGGGAAGTTAGCTTTGGCTGGGCATATGGGCTGGGTTTGTTTGCTATCGGCTAACTAGTATTGGGATCTTTTGATGCATGTGTTGCAACTTAAGGTAATACTGTGTGAGAATAGCAAATGAACTATCGGTAAACCTTTGCTTTGGCCGGCATTGGTTGTAGGTTCCTGCAGAACCACCGGTCTTCCCGGGGCACGATTATCTGTTATGTGTTGCTAATATATCTGTTGTGGTTTTACTCCATTCACTTAGCTTTGTGCTAAGCCCCCACCTCTCACTCTTTTTACAGGTTTTGGTAAGTTAGTGGCTCGGCTGAGAATGGTTAGCTTGGGGAGTAATCACCTAGGACTCTGATATGTTATTTTGTGACGAGCCGTGTTTTGTAATACTGATATTTAACCAGATGTGTTTGTACAGTTGTAAACACTTTGGTTATTTAATTCGCTTCCACAATGATTATCAAAATGAAAATTTTTGGGTTAAAAATACGGTGTTACAAGTTTGGTACCAGAGCCTTGGTTTGGTAGTGTAGGCACAGTGGAAGTGTTACATTCCCAAATCTTGGCTCGTGGTAGGTCGATTACTCCTTGGGTGTGGGATTGGGGTGAATTGGAGTGTGGTTAGTATGTTGTGTACTAACGGATTTATCTAATAAATCGTTTGGTGATGTGATTGTTACAGATAACAATGGCTGACCGTGATCACTCGACTGCTGCCCCTATTGTCCCGTCTTCTGCTAAAATCCCTACTACAGTGGAAACTTTGCTAAATGCCGGTACATCTGGTACCGCTCGGGATGAAAGAGACGAATATATCTTTCAGTTGGAAGTCCAACTACATGACTTGCGAAAGGAACTAGAGCAACAAAGACAAGTTCCTATAATTCAACCCCCGGTTACTACAGTGTTATCAACTGCACCTGCGATACCATGGATTTTTCCACCGATACTACTCTGGCTAAGATTCCACCATTATCTGTACCACTACCAACAATGTCTCAACCTACGTCACAACCGTTCTTTTACCCGTTATTTCCTCAGGGGTCTTATCCACAGTGATCGATGCCTCAAGGATCCTACTCTTTTCCGTTTATGGGATATCCACCTAATATGGGATTCAGACAGCCATGTACTTACAAGCAATTCCTGAATTGTAAACTAGAGGAATACCATGGTAGCACGGATCCTAACGTCACTTTAAATTGGTTGTGAGACACAACGAGGATTTTAGATGCTTGTAACTGTGAGGAAGAGATGAGAGTTTGCTTTGCCACCCGGATGCTCAAAGGCAAGGCAATGGTTTGGTGGGATTCCATTACCACCCACTTATCGAGACCTCAGATGGATTCAATTACATGGAACCAATTCCAGGATAACCTGTACGAGCAGTACTGCAATGCCTTTAAACTGAATAAGATAAGGCAGGAATTCATGGAATTGAAGATGACCAGGAGGATGTCTGTTGATGAATTGATTGAACAATTTAACTCGAAGCTGAGGTTTGTAACTCAGTGGGTACCGGATGAATCTTCACAGGTTCAACATTTCATCGGAGCTTTGTTACCGGAGTACAGGAGTACTATTCGACTGGCTGGATCATTGTCTCAGGCCTTCACCTTGGCAAAATCTACTGAGGGAGACATTCAAGCCAGGGATAGACAGAATAAACATGAGGCGGCTGTTCAAAAGCCGAAGTATGACCAGGCAGGTGGTTAACAAAAGAAGAAGTGGAAGGTCAATTCTTCGCAGGGTAATCAGGGTCGGAAGCCAACTACAGGGGGTACAAATACAAAATCTCAATGGTGTACCCGATGCAAGTCCAGTCACACTGGGCAGTGTACTGCCTAAACCATTCGTTGTCTGTGTTGTGGTACACATGGGCATGAAACGAAATATTGCAGGTTTCCCCGCAATGTTTGTTGGAATTGTTTAAAAGAGGGACATAGGGCTGGTGATTGCCCCACTGGGAGAGGAGCCGGGATAGGGACGGGGGCAGGGGACGTTGGGGGATCATCATCAGGGGCACAGAAACGGAAGAATCCTCCGACACCAGAGGGTAGGGCGTTCCGGATGACAGTAGACGATGCTACTGCTACTGATGATGTTATCACCGGTACGTTTCTTATAAACTCCCTACCTGCGCGTGTGTTATTTGATTCTGGAGCGAATCGCTCCTTTATTTCTGTGGCTTTTTGTGAAAAGTTGAAATTACGTGTTACTGTTATTTCTGTACCTATTGAAATAGAAGTAGCAGATGGTAAAATAGTTCCTGTTACAAGTTCTGTGATTGGGGCTGAGATAGATATCAATGGTAAGTGGTTTCCAGTGTCATTTCTATTGATGCCAATAGCGGGGTTTGACGTGGTTTTGGGGATGGATTGGCTGAGTAAGCACACGGCAAGCATTAAATGTCATAGGAATTTGATTTCTTTTTCGTTGTCTGATGGGTCTCACGTGGTGTCTCATGGGGAAAGGAACAGATCTACGTTTCCTATTATTTCAATGTTAAAGGCTAAGAAATCCTTGAGTAAGGGATGCGAGTGTATTCTAGCATATGCTATTGATGCTAGAAAGGAAAAGTGGGCAGTTACTGATGTGCGAGTCGTATCAGATTTTCCTGAATTGTTTCCGGATGAGTTACCTGGGCTACCTCCCGTTCGAGAGGTAGAGTACAAGATTGATTTAATAACAAGTTCGAATCCAGTGGCTAGAGCTCTTTATAGGTTGGCTCCTTCTGAGATTAGGGAGATTATGACACAGATTCAGGATCTATTGGATCAGGGTTTTATTCGTCCGAGTTCTTCACCGTGGAGTGCACCGGTTATGTTTGTGAAAAAGAAAGATGGCACGCTATGGATGTGTATTGATTATAGGGAACTGAATAAGAGGACGGTAAAGAATAAATACCTTCTGCCCAGGATTGATGATTTATTTGATCAGTTGCAGGGTGCTTCGTATTTCTCTAAGATCGATTTGAGATCAGGTTATCACCAGGTACGAGTTTCTGACAATGATATTGCCAAGACTGCTTTCCGTACCCGGTATGGTCATTATGAATTCTTAGTCATGCCGTTCGGTTTGACTAATGCACCTGCAGTGTTTATGGATTTAATGAACCCGGTTTGTCGACCGTTTCTGGATAAATCTGTGATAGTATTTATCGACAACATTTTGGTTTATTCTAAATCCGAAGCTAATCACGAGATTCATTTGAGACAAGTTCTTGAAACCTTGCAACGAGAGAAATTGTATGCCAAGTACTCAAAGTGTGAATTCTGGATGCGAGAAGTTCACTTTCTCGGCCATGTAATTTGTAGTGATGGAGTCAAGGTTGATCCGGCAAAGATAGAAGCTGTAATGAATTGGGAAGCTCCGAAGTCGCCTTCTAAAATTAAAAGCTTCTTGGTGTAACATCCTCAACTTGGGCCTAGTTGTGTTTAGTGTGTACGTATGTATAGTTATTGTAATAAGAAGTATTTATGTATACTTGTTGAATTAAATGAATATATGTTTATGTATTTGTGTGTATGTACGTATGCATGTACGAATACATGTATTTCTTATGTATGTATGTGTGTAATTAATTTAAAGAGGAAAACCCCACGTGAAGAAAGAGGCAACCGCCTCTGAGACTACAGGGTTGTATATGTATGTGTAATTTGACTTTCCAAGTCAAATATAGCAAAAGAAAATACACATACAAAACCGCATACACCTTTCTATCTCGTTGTTCTCTCGGATTTCCAGAAAGGAACAACAAGTGCTCGGCTGTTGATCTTTAAGGTTAGCAACATAATTCTAAGATGTTTAGAAGATTAGAATCGTGTGTAACATGCTAAGAAACATGAATCCATGCAAGAACATCTTGAAGAATATGGAAACTCACTTTTGAAGTGGGTTTTGCATGAATGGTGTTCTTGTTGGGATTTCTTGTGTTTATGATGATTATATGATGATGTTATTATGTTCTGGGCTTAAAGCAAACAAAAATGAAGTTGTTTAGATGACCAAATGATGTTATCAGAACGTCAGTAGATGAAGTTGTCGGATTCCACAACTATGAAGTTGTCGGAATCCACATGTGATAAAAACCGAAGGAAGTGTCGGAATCCGATAGAAGTGTCGGATTCCGCAACTTTGTCGGGTTTTATGTTTTGTAGTCCTTTTAAATATGGAATCTGCAAGTCTATCGGATTTCCATAGTTTCGGATTCTAAGTGTCGGAATCCGATAAGTATCAGATTTCAATGGAAGTATCGGATTTCCTTCTATGTATAGGAATCCGCAAGTGTCAGATTTTGTGTGCATGGTTGGAATTCATAAGTGTTGGAATCCGAATGTTAAGTATCGTATTTCATGGCTTGAAGTGTCGGATTTCATGAATCCGACAGAACCTTCGGATTTCCCCAAATCCGACAGTTCTAGCGGATTTGTGAAATGTCCAAAGTTGAATGTTGTTTTGTGAAATCTTGAATGCACATGTGAATGATTGATGTAAGTATGATATGCTAGGTGAACTGGTTAGCGGATTCAAGTCAAATACCTGTGCCTAGTAACAGCTCAGCTGAGTGCATACTTTCATGAGACTCAGTAGAGCAAGTCTTGCATGCTAAGATGACTATGTGAATGTGTATGTATGTATGTCTAACCTGTCTATGTAGGTACGCTTAAAAAGATGAGTGTAAGTTTCTGAACGATGTTATAATTGCTAATAAGATGCGTAATAGGTGCATGACAGCGGGTCTAGATTGGAACCACTTAGTTAATATTGATAATGTGCATGAATGACGGACTGTATGATGATTGCATGTGAAAGTATGAATGAATGAATGATTGATTGATTGAATGAAGGATCCCTATGGGATCGCATGAACGATATATGACTATATGATGATGATGGATCCCTGTAGGATCGAATGTACGTATATGTGTATATGAACTGTCTGCAGACTATCTGACGCATGGTTAAGGTCAGCCGATTAGCTGGATCCTAACAGGACTTCGGCCATTTCTAGATTTAACGATGATTCGGGGTGCATCCCGGATCGAGGTTCTGTAGAACCGCCGTGCCTTAACGTGAGACTATAATCAGCCAGGATCTGGCCGTGATTACTAGGGAACCTTGTGTTCCGTAAACGATGCTTGGTGGGATGCTTTATGCTCCCCCACCAGCGCGGATGGTTGTGACTGATTCCCCGGTCTGGGTTGTTGAGCAGGACTAGCTCTCCTGCAAGACATGACTCTTACTGATTTTGTCAACACACCGTTATGTGTTAAGCTAGCAATGTGTGCCTATGTACGATGTGTATGATGCATGAATTACTTTATTGATGCTTATGTTAAGTAAGTACTCACTAGCTAGTGTAGCTAATGATATTATGTTTCCTTTTTCAGGTAAAGACTAGATGCCCTGTGAGGCGGGATGCTTTTTAGGAATCTTATTGCCCCTTGCGGGTGGAACACTTGTAATTATGATGTAATGTATTGTGAAACTATGGTCGGTTCCTTTACTCGGTAACACCTACGTTGTTTTGAGAAGTAATTAATGTAAATAACTGTTTGGTTGTTTTAAAAAGAAAAAAAAATTATGCTGCTAAAATCTATTTTGACATTAAAGCAACTGAATTCAGAAGCGGTGTTACACTTGGGACTGGCAGGATATTACAGACGGTTTATCCGAGATTTTTCTAAGATTGCGAATCCCATGACTATGTTAACTCGCAAGGAAGTTCCATTTAAGTGGAATGATGAACAGGAGAGGGCTTTCTAGACACTGAAACGACTTTTATGTCACGCTCCTATTCTTGCGTTACCGGATGGGTCAGATGACTTCATAGTTTATTGTTATGCTTCTCTGGCAGGGTTGGGTTGCGTGTTGATGCAGCAGGATAGACTTAGCGCTTATGCTTCTCGTCAGTTGAAACCTAATGAGAAGAACTATCCAACCCATGATTTGGAATTAGCAGCTGTGGTTTTTGCGTTAAAATTATGGTGACATTATCTTTATGGTACAAAGTGCGTTATTTGTACGAATCACAAAAACCTACAGTATGTATTTTCACAGAAGGAACTCAATATGCGACAGAGACGATGGCTAGAACTTGTTAAAGATTATGATTGCGAGATTCGCTATCATCCCGGGAAAGCCAACATGTTAGCCGATGCTTTGAGTCACAAGGGAGTTTGCGAACATGTCAAATTCATGCGAATTGAAATAGTCTCAAACTTGATTGATAGATTGAAGGCAGCTCAGTTGGAAGCCTTGAAGGATGAAAATCTAAAGTCTGAGATTATGTTAAAGAAAAAGAATGATCTGACTGATGATTCTAGAGGGTTGAAGGTTTATCAATCCCGTGTTTGGGTGCCTTTGCTTGGAGGTCTCCGGAGTTTGATTATGACTGAGGCTCATAAATCGAGACTATATGTTCATCCAGGTAGCACAAAAATGTATAACGATCTAAAGGTGCTGTATTGGTGGCCTACAATGAAGACAGATGTTGCACAGTTTGTGGAGGCTTGCCATATTTATGCACAGGTCAAGGTAGAGCACCAGAAACCCTATGTAGCATTGAAACCGTTGCAGATTCCAGAGTGGAAGTGGGAGCATATAACGATGGATTTCGTAACGAAACTTCCACGTACGCAGAGGAATCATGATATGATTTGGGTGATCGTTGATAGATTAACCAAGAGTGCTCACTTCTTGGCTGCCAGTGAGACAACGTCACACAGTAAGTTGGCTCAGTTGTATATCGATGAAGTTGTTTCCCGACATGGTATACCGCTTTCGATTGTATCAGATAGAGATTCCACGTTTGTGTCAAACTTCTAGAACAGTTTACAGCGGGAATTGGGTACACGTGTTAATCTGAGTACAGCTTACCACCCTCAGACAGACGGGCAATCTGAGAGAACTATTCAGACACTCGAGGATATGCTGCGGGCATGTGTGTTTGAATATAGAGGTTCTTGGGATTTCCATCTGCCGTTAATCGAATTCGCGTATAACAATTCTTACCATTCGAGTATCGGTATGCCGCTTTATGAGATGCTATATGGTTGTCGCTGCCGTACTCCTACTTGTTGGTTAGAGGCGGGTGAAAAACAGTATGCAGGTCCTGATATTGTGAAGATCACCGCAGATAAAGTAGCTATTGCGCGAGAAAAGTTGAAAGCTGCGAGGGATCGACAAAAGATGTATGCTTATCCGCGTCGTAGGTCTGTTACTTTTGTTGAGGGGGAATTGGTTTATCTGAAGGTTTCTCCGTGGAAGGGGGTTATCCGTTTTGGGAAGCGGGGAAAGCTAGCTCCACGGTATATTGGGCCATTTCGTGTCCAACGGGTGGTTAATGATCAGACGGTTACTCTTGATCTTCCATCGGAATTATCAGGTATTCACAATACCTTCAACGTTTGTTACTTGCGGAAATGTAGAGTCGAGGATGAGAGTCAGATTCTACCTGTACATGATCTTATAGTAGATTCCAGCAAGAAGTTAGTGGAGGAACCCATTGAACTACTTGATCGGAAAGTGGTGAAACTGCGTAAGAAACAGATTCCGATGGTTCTAGTTAAATAGAGGCACAGTTTCGGTTCAGACTTGACGTGGGAAACCGAAACTGATATGAGAGCTCGTTACCCTCGGTTGTTTGATATTGAATAGATTCCAAGGACGGAATCCTGTTAAGGGGTAGGATTTGTAACATCCTCAGAACGGGCCTAGTAGTTTTGGTGGCTTTGGTATGTTAATTTGTGATTAATTACTTGTTATTATTAAGTTATATGATTTTAGTTGCTTGATTAATTAAAATAAACATATGAATTATATGTTTAAGAAATATATATATATATATATATATATATATATATGAATTCATGTACGGTTATGTATATTAATATATATGTATATATATGATTGTATGCATGAAAAGGTGCCACTTCATGCTACTTGTTTTAAGAAAAGGGATACGTGGACTTATATTGATTAACATCTGAATTACTTCTCATTTGCAAAAACCGACACTTGAGGTTTGTATGTGTTCTTAAGAGAAGAAAAGGCAAACAAGTAAACTTGATAATTGGAAGTTTTGCTTTGTTGTGTGTTAATTCAAACCAAAGGTATGATAATGTTCAAAGCATGATTCCGATCATTGTGATATCTTTAGTTTGTAAAGATATGCTAAGAACATGAAGTTGCCATGGTAGAATTTTAGAAGTAAACTTGTTTGGTAGGTTTTGTATGATTTGCCATGTTAAAAAGGATTTGATGTGTTCTTGTTGTTCTATACATGTTATAAGGTGTTTATACATGTTTTAGAAGTGTTCATAATGGATTTGGAGTGTTTGAATCGGATTTGGAAAGTTAAGTTTGGCAGGAAATCCGATACAAACATGGAGAAGACAACCTGGAAGAAGGATGTCGAGGCGCTACGCTTACGGTCACGGCGCAACGACGGTGAAATCCGGAGGTTTTGGTTTCGGATTGTAAGAATCCGATAAGTTGCAAAACCGGCACTTGGAAATCCGAAACTTGGCAAATCCGACACTGAAATCCGATATATTGGAAATCCGACACCGAAATCCGATTGATGAATTCCGGATTTGAAATCCGACACGGTCGCGGCGCGACGGGTATTGTGTCGCGGCACGACGGGCCCTGTTTGAGAAAATTACTTGTTTATATTATGTTTTACTTGGTTTAAGTTAGCATAATAATTATGTGAATCATACATGCTTATGATTGAATAAAAGGATATAAATTTATGAGTTTGACATATATTTATGAATCGTTACTGATTTTAGTTTGGTGTGTTCTCAGGAACAAACAAGGCTTAGTAATATAAGATCACTGAGTGGAAGAAACTGAAAGCTTGAGGTGAGTGGATGTTTACTCACATATATTATTAGTTGTAACTGGCTTGGGTTGCAACTGTTATTGGTTTGACGCATGGATAGATTGTGCATCTGATAATTGATTAAATGTTGATTGTTAATTAATTGTGCGTGAGTGATATGTATACATGAGGATTGGGAAGTCAGCTTCGGCTGGAAATATGGGCTGGGTTTGTTTGCTATTGACTAATTAGTATTGGGATCTTTTGATGCATTTGTTGTAACTTAAGGTAATACTGTGTGAGAATAGCAAATGAACTATCTGTAAACCTTTGCTTTGGCTGGCATTGGTTGTAGGTTCTTGCAGAACCGCAGGTCTTCCCGGGGCACGATTATCTATTATGTGTTGCTAATATATCTGTTCTGTTTTTACTCCATTCACTTAGCTTTGTGCTAATCCCCCACCTCTCACTCTTTTTACAAGTTTTGGTAAGTCAGCGGCTTGGCTAAGAGTGGTTAGCTTGGGGAGTAATCACCTAGGACTCTTATATGTTATTTTGTAACGAGCGGTGTTTTGTAATACTGACATTTAAACAGTTGTGTTTGTACAGTTGTAAACACTTTGGTTATTTAATTCGCTTCCGAAATGATTATCAAAATGAAAATTTTTGGGTTAAAAATATGGTGTTACAAAAGATCAAGTAGTATGAAGGATCAAAGTTGAGTGCAATTGTCAAAACGCCTTAAAGTGTGTGTTTGTATTACTTGAATATGAATAAAGTTACATTGAAAGGATACTAAGGTCACTATATATATATATATATATCCCTATTAGTGACCTTATAAGTACATTTTTATCTATTTAAGTATAAAATGTAAGTAGAACACAAACACATATTATATTTCTAACACTCCAGTAATGGAACTTGTTGAAATTCCACTTCAAATTGTCACACAAAGTGTTCCTAATCCTTTCTGGATTAAAAACTCAATGTTTAATGCTGAAGAACAATAGAATCAATGGATAACAAAAAAAACATTCATTGTATTCTCAGAGAGGTCGCTGAGTTGGGTAACGCTAACATGGAGGGACCCATTACAAAATTGGGACCTAAATCCTCTTTCTTTTCTTTGTACAGGAACACAATCTCTGGTACCTAGACTCAGGGTGCATAAAACATATGACTGGTCACAAGAGTCTTCTTCAAATCTTCATTGCCAAATACTCTGGGAATGTTCGTTTTAGGAATGACAACGTGGCACCGATATTAGAGTACGGAGATATAATCAAGAAAAGCATAAAAATCAAAAAGGTTTCTTTTGTGGAAGGATTAGGCCACAATCTATTCAGTATTGGCCAGTTATGTGATAAAGATTTGGAGGTCACGTTCAAAAGGAATTTGTGTTTAGTCACAATCAACTTGAACAACTACGATGCGAAGACCTCTGTGTGTCTCCTCAGTACCGCATCATCGGATCTAACTTGACAATGGCATAGAAAACTCTCTCACCTCCATTTCAATAATATTAACAAACTGGTGACTGGTGATTTGGTGAGAGCCCTACTTAAGTTAAAGTTCAGCAAAGACCATCTGTGTGTAGATTGTGAGAAAAGGAAGATGAAGAGATCCTCCTACAAAACAAAACAAGTTTCAAGTACAAAGAAGCCAATTGGAGTTATTGCACATGGATCTATGTGGTCCGATGAGAGTCCGAACGCGGAGTGGGAAGAAGTACATCTTGGTAATCATCAATGATTATTCAAGATATACTAGGGTCAAGTTTCTAAGATCAAAGAATGAAGCCACACAGTTAATGATAACCATCATCAAACAATAGCAAAACAAGTATGAATAGAATGTGGGTCTGTAAAGTATAAAATTGTATAGAAATACGAGTTTGCTTGTAAAATACCCATGGGGTATATATAGCCTTATGGCTATCGACTTTGTTAAGTTTTGCCATATTCAAAGTTTAAGTGTGTGTTTTGTTTGGTGTTAATCATATCTCTTAGTCTACACACTACATTATTGCATTACTTCACTAATACTTGAATCACTCGGGACTAACAAGTGGTATCAGAGCCTAAGGAGTGTGATGAAAATGATGTTACCGGATTTAGAATATGAATTTATCGGATTTGGAAGATGAAGTTACCGGATTTCATAAAACCGTTTAAGTGTTTACCGGATTTACTGATTTTAGCGGATTTGAAAGTTATGGGATTTGAACTTTACCAGATTTATAATTTGGCGGATTTGGTTTATGCGGATTTGGAAATTATCGGATTTGAAATTTGGCGGATTTGGTTTAGGCGGATTTGAAAATTATCAGATTTGAAATTTGGCGGATATGAAAGTACTGGATTTGCCTTCTACCGGATTTGAAAGTGTCGGATTTGAAAGTGTCGGATTTGAAAGTACCGGATTTGCCTTCTACCGGATTTGGCGGATTTGGACAGATTTTCAATTTTCTTATCAATTTCACCATAGCAATTTTAACCAAAATGATGAATCTTGGTTATCTTTTATCGGTCATTTCTGACGACCCAGATCACATTATTGGTGAAATTGTTTGAAGGATTGACCAACATCAAATTACTTCAGGTTTTTCAGAAAATTTTGTATTACATGCGAATGCTCTTGAATAAGGATGGATCCGACTCACTGATTATTATATCAAAGTCATCTACCCACTTATTGCACCCGTATGTCTTCCAAAATTTTTTTGAGACTTGCGGTGATCTGGTCAAGGTTGATTACACGGTATTGGGAGACTTACTTCACAAAATTAATCTCCAATATCAGATTACATTCAACACAAAGTTATAAATCTTCACAAATTCAGATCAAATTATTAACTCTCCTTAACGATTGAGAGTGGTTCGAGTAACTGTTCATGTCATACAACAAATGGAGATCTTTTTGACTTGAATATGTAGGATCCTCCCCATCCCTTTTCCATGTTTGTTACAACTGAATCTCATAGTGTTGTATTTTATGCATGATGCTCATAATGTATCTTAATCATCATGAAGGGGAGAATAAAAAAAATAAGTAAAGAAATGTTACATTGTTGATTCAGTTGTTGAGGGAAAGTAAAAGAACATATTGAAAAGTTATTGTGTCTACTCAAGGGGGAGAGAGAGAAAGAAACGTCAGTCTATATCATGTCTAGGGGGAGTCAAAATTATCAGACTTATGAAGACATGGGAACAACTGAGCTATATTGTAGGGGGAGACAAAAAGAAGATTCTTCCCAACACATCAAAAGCGTTTATGCTTCCGCTGTCAAAAGCTCAAGATAAAGCATTGTTTCAGACTAATGTATTTGGTGGGATGCTACATCCAAAATTGCTTATATAATCTAAGGAAGACAGATATAATCCTTAGGTTACTAGCGTTTACACTACTATTTCAATACAAAGCGGGAGAATATAAAGTATAAAATTGTATAAAAATAAGAGTTTGCTTGTAAAATACCCATGGGGTATATATAGCCTTATGGCTATTGACTTTGTTAAGTTTTGCCATATTCAAAGTTTAAGTGTGTGTTTTGTATGGTGTTAATCATCTCTCTTAGTCTACACACTACATTCTTGCATTACTTCACTGATATTTGAATCACTTGGGACTAACAGGGTGCCATTAGAACTGATAATGGTACTAAGTTCAAGAACATAACTTTATCTACTTACCTTGACCTAGTGGGGATCAAACATCAATATTCTGCAGCATACACTCCACAACAAAACGGGGTGGTACAACGACGCAACCGAACTCTGGTTGAGGCTACTCGAACTATGTTGTCTTACTCTGGCCTCCCGCTTTTCTACTGGCATGGCGTGTTACACACAAAATCGTTCCTTCATTCATAAACGCTTTAATAAAACTCCATATGAACTGGCAAACGGTATCATGCCTAATATCAAATATCTTGACATATTTGGTAATAGGTGCTTTGTACTCAATGAAACGGATAACCTAGGAAAATTTGAGGCTAAGGCTGATGAATCAATTTTCCTTGGTTATTCACAAGAATGTAAAGCCTACATAGTTTTAAACAAAAGGACGAATTGTGTAAATGAAAGTATAAATGTAACGTTTGATGACATGTTGGATATTACAACTTTTAAAATAAAACAAAATGAAGTTGTTTTTGGACAAGTCAGTTCAGGATCATTACTTCAAAGAAAATAAACAAATAATGATCCTAATTTTCATGATCATGATTTAGATTTCTTATTTGATTTTTTCCAATCTGAATCTAATATTCTTAATTCTAGTGAAAGAAGTGATGCAGTTTCTCTAACAACGACTGCAACGGAGGTCGACAATTCTTCATCTTATCCTACCATGGATACTCCGTCTATATCAACTTTCAGTCCAGCTATTGTACCTCATGAGCCGGTTTATGAGAGTACTCCAAACTTTTATTCAAATCCGAATGTTAGTCAGGAGGATTCGGAATTAGCAGCCAAATTAGATGAATTCTTTCATCCGATTAACAACCCTCGTGGGATTAGATGGACACAATCCCACCCTGAATCACAAATTATAGGAGACCTTAATGCTGGAGTAAGGACTCGTTCTGTAACGGCAAATGAGTTCCTTCATTCAAGTTTCCTGAGCATGACTGAATCTACTAAAATCTCGAATGCTTTAAAAGATGTTGATTGGGTCATTGCTATGCAAGAAGAACTCAATCAATTTGAATGATTAAATGTTTAGAGACTAGTACCATTACCGGAAGACAAATCAGTTGTTGGTACCAAGTGGACATTTAACAACAAACGGGATTCTGATGGAATAGTGGTGCGAAATAAAGCAAGGCTGGTTGCAAAGGGTTACAACCAACACGAGGGAATAGATTATGATGAAACATTTGCTGTTGTAGCTAGGATAGAAGCCATAAGATTATTCTTAGCCTATGCTACCTAGAAAAGCTTTAAGGTTTTCCAAATGGACGTAAAGACAACATTCCTTAATGGTATCCTCAAGAAGGAAGTTTATGTGCCTAAGTTTGAACGCTTCGTCAATCCCAAACTGCCACATCATGTTTATATTCTTGATAAAGCGTTGTACGGACTAAAACAAGCCCAGAGAGCTTGGTATGATGTCGTGTCAGAATATTTGCTGAGTGAGGGATACAGTAAAGAAAAAACCGACAACATTCTTTTTACCAAAGCCAAAGAAAAAGATTTAAATCTAGTCCAGATTTAAGTGGATGACATAATCTTTGGTTCTACAAACCCTAAGTATAGTGATGAGTTTGCACTTACAATGCAAAACCGTTTTCAAATGACTATGATGGGAGAGATGAATTTCTTTCTCGGATTATAAGTGAAACAACTGAGTCATGGCATTTTATAAATTAATCCAAGTATATTAAAGAGTTGTTGAAAAAGTATGACATGCTTAGTTGTTCATCATTATTAACCCATATGGCTTCTAAAACAAAACGTCTGCTAATCAAGATAGAAAAGCAACTAATTTAAAAACCTAAAGGGGTATGATAGGCTTATTACAGTATCTGACAGCAAATAGGCCAGACATTATGTTTTCTACATGTCTGTGTGCTAGGTTTCACGATAATCCAAAGGAATCATATCTGCTGGCAGTCAAAAGAATATTTAGGTATCTCAAGGGTACTCCTAATCTAAGTCTGTGGTGTCTATTGGATTCAAGCCTATAATTATATGCCTACTCCAATGCAGATTATGATGGTTGCATGCTAGACAGAAAGAGTGCTTTATGCAGTGCACACTTTTTGGGTGAAAGACTAGTATGCTAGGCGTCCAAGAAGTAGAACTGTGTTTCAACTTTCAACTGCTAAGGCAGAATTTGTTGTTGCTGCAATGTGTTGTTCTTAGAGTTTGTTAGTCAAGAAACAGTTATTAGACTTCGGCTTGCAGTATGACAAAATACCCTTATTTTGTGACTCACAATCTGCCATTGCTATCTCATGCAATCCAGTTCACCACTTGAAAACCAAGCACATTGATATACGGTATCATTTCATTAAGGACAATATGGAAAAAGGGCTAATTGAATTACAATATTTTTAGACTGAAAATCAACTGGCTGACCTATTCACTAAACCATTGGACGATTATCGTTTTAATGAGTTAGTGTCTAAGTTAGGCATGTTGAATTATAAAATCTGACATCCTGTTCTTTAATTTTTAATTTTCTTGTTCTTATCTTTTTTTGAGTGGTTATTATACTACGTTTGTTTATCTTGAAGAAACTGATAGCATGATTCGAGGGGGAGTGTCAATCATACATACAAGTTACGCATACTTGTAGGGCAAGAAATTTTAAAAGAAAATTGAAAATTTACAAAAACATTCAAAAATAATTAAAATACAAAAAGATTTTAATTATTTTATTTTATTTCAAAATACAAAATCCAAAATCCAAAAATATTTTTCTTGTTGGTTGTTGATAAAAGAAAACCCAAAAATATTTTTCATGTTTTAAGTGTTTCGTTCGAAATGTTATTAAGTCATGATCCTTCGAATTCGAAATCCCACTTCGAATTCAAAAAGGGTGTATTCCTCTAACTTCGAGTGCCTTCTTAATTACAAATTCGAAGGTTAATTCTTAATTACAAATTTGAAATAGGAAGTCCTATTACTTCGAATTCGCAACCAAAACTCACATCATGACTTCGTATTCGAAGTTCTTTATTTCATGAAGGCTTCGAGCGCATGTTTTCATCCATCATAGACTTCGAACTCGAAGACTGATTATTCAAGAAGGCTTCGAGCGCCCCTCCTAGTTTCGCATTCGATGTCTTCACACCTCGAATACGAAACAGTGCTCGTTTAGTTCAATTCGAGAGCCCTTCTTTATTTCGTATTCATAGTCTTCAAGCTTTGAATTCGAAGGTCTCACTTTGCATTCGAAGTATTCTCACTTCGAATTCAAAACACTGCATCTCCAGTTCACTTCGAGCGCCTAATTCATTCGAAGCTAGTTCACTTCGAGCGCCCGACCTTTCCAATTCCTTCACACTTCGAGCCGCTTTTTACTTTGTTCTATAAATAGTGCTTCCGAATACTAAATCTTCTTCACACGTTCTAGATTTCTTAACTTTGAAACAACACTAGTTACTAATTTTCAAAACCTGAATCATACTTGCTACCAAAATTTGCAACTTTTGTGTCTTCGTTAATCTAAAACATAAGGTATGCATAGAACATGTGTGAAAATCATGAATGAGTCAAAGTTAAACAAAAATTTTTAATATCACTATGCAACTCGGAAGACCTGTTCGAAAATTTTAAATGACTTGTTCGACATCAAAATGATGTTGTTAATGTCTATGATGTTTGCGATGGACCTTAAGAACACTTGATGAATGTTTTCCAACAACAAAAATTTGAAAAATAAAAAATGTGTTCTTCGTGTTCTTCGGTGGTTGAAGATTAGGGTTTGATTTAAAAAATACTTAAAATTTTCATGTTATGGACCAAATTGGAAAAAAAATTGTGTTACGAATGTGTTTAGACTCATGAATTAACTGAAAAACATGTGTCAAGACATTTATTTGTTAACATTAAATACCACTTTTTCAATGAGATTTCACGAGTTATAATTTTTTTAAAATTTTCAAATTTTCCAAAAGGGTCAAATAAAGTCAACTTATGATTAAAAGGATGAGTTTAATCAAAGTTGGACTACTTCTGAAGTGTGGTGAATGCATGGACTATCCTCTATTTGTTACATGTTCACATTAGCTAATACTTTTACTCTATCAATAGGATAATGTCTAATCGGGAAGATGACGTTGTCTCATTCCGTTCTTCGACAGCCACCCTAACTCATAACCCCGATGATCAACTCCTCATCACCGATAAATTCCTTTCCGTTGTTACCCATGATAATAACCATTACATCAACTTCAAGAACTCTAATTTCCCTATCATTACTGAGATCCTCCGAGTCCATTCTTTAAACCACGCCCTTACTTATGAACCATCCACTTATGACATTTACGTTCCCAAACTATACATGTTAGTCCCATGCTTAGAATAGTTAGATTTGATGAGACAAACCATAGCTATGTATAGATGATAAGTTAAGTGATAGGAATTATGTAAGTCTGTTGTAGACTGACTAGTCAGCATAGGCTGAGTAGTCAACGTACAAATAGATATAGAGTTTTCTATGTAAGTACTAGATAGCTCAGTGACTTCTAAGATGAGATAGGTTTCAAGAATGAAGACTTGAAGATTTGAAGATCCAAGAACTCAGCTTGATGATATCAAGACTGAGTGAGTCAGCTCAGTGCCAGAAGTCAGTGCAAGAATTTTAAGTAAGTTTTAAATTTTGTTATAAACTCTCGATATCTACGACATTTAAATTTGGATATCTGAACCTAATTTAAACAATCTATTAGTTGGATAGAGTTCTCAAACGAAGTTAATTAGATATGTTCTAATTAAGGAGTTTGTTACAGGTTTAAATAAAATATAAGTTCTATCTTTAAATCGCGACTTGTTCGTAGATAAATCAAGTATAAATATAAAGCTTCTCATGGGTTTTTCATACAAAGAGAACACAGAAGGTTCTGCATAAGTTGCAAGACGTACATGTTCATCATACTTGATACGGGTGTGTTGCGATAACTTTGTGTGTTGGGAGTTCAAGAGAGTTTTCCAGAGTTCTTGTTAATCTGTGTTAACAAGAAGTTCGCTCATCAATTAGTTTGTGATAAAAAAGTGTTTAGAGAGAGTTGAGTTTATAATCTGTGTAACGTCAAATCATTTCGTTGATTTGATTAGAAAGTGATATTGTAATATATTGATTGATTGATTATTGAATATATTCTTGTGGAATTGTTTTATTATCAATTAAGTGTATTAAACCCCCCTTCTACACTATATCGGTTGCCTGTTCACCCTCTTTGGGACCAACAACTTGTATCAGAGCAAGTTTCTTCGTTATCGAAGATCAAGATCCGCTGTCAAGAGGCCAAGATGTCTACTAACAAGCAATCAAATCGTATTCCAACAATGGCGGCAAAACAGTTCCCTCTAGTGAAACTCCCAAGCCTGAAGCATCTTGGACAGAGGAAGATCGTAAACTGTTCAATCTTGATGACAAGGCACAGAGCATCATAGCGAATGCTTTGACAAACCCTCTTTTGCATACTGTGGTTGGGTGCCAAACTGCAAAAGAGATGTGGGATACTCTCAGTGTCATTTATGAAGGTATTGACCTGGTCAAGCAACATAAGAAGACAAATCTGAGTCGTTCTTATGAGACTTTCTTTGCTAAGAAGAATAAAACCCTGGCTGATCTATTTACTAGGTTTCAATGCTTGATTAATGATCTGATCTTGGTAGGAGTCAAGAAAGATGAAAATGAGTTGGTGCTCAAGTTCTTGGATGTGTTATCAGAACAATTCAATGAGATCACCATTGCTTTTCATGCTGGAGGAACCTTAGGCAAATATGATCTTAGATCTATCTATGGTTTTCTCTTAAATCATCAACAGATCATGGAACAGAAGAAAGTGGCCCAGCAATAACTAAAAGAATCTATCAATAGTGCTGGATCTGCATTGATTGCAGAAAAGAAGAAGAAGGGATCTAGAATGTCTCAAGCTGAGACTAACTCTGAATCTGAATATGAGGAGGTAAGTTCTAACTCAGACTCAGATGATGAAGAGATGGATGCTCAACTGAACAAATGTCATTGTTAGCAAGAAATTTTAGAAAGTTCAAAAGAGGAAGGGGTCAATCTGACAAAAGCAGAAGTGGTAAGTCTACTTTTGATCCTAAAAAAGCTAAATGCTACAACTGTCAGAAGATAAGATACATAGTTGCTGAGTGCAGAGCTAAGAAAGGGGATTCAGCTTCAATAGCTGATAAGAATGCCTACAGAGCTGATAAATACAAAAAGAAGTATCAAAAGCTCAAAGGTAAGCCAGATGAAAACATCAAAGGTCTTTGTGCTGTGACCTAGGACACTGAATCATCCACCTCAGATGATGATAAGCCAAATAGATGTTTAATGCCCATTGAGGATGAAGAGGAACAGGTTGATTTCGAGTTGGAAGAAAGTTCCTTTGATGAGGATCTAGCAGAAGCTGCTAAGCTGAGTAAACAGACCAATAATTGTGATCCTTCCTCAATGTATAAGGTAAAGAACTTTAGCTCTTACACTGATGAACAAAAATGCTTAATGATCAACTATTTGTTGAATGACTTCGAAACCTCTCTTACAGTTCAATCTAATTTGAAAACTGAAATTTCAAAATTAAAAGATGAACTTAAACACTCTAAAACTCTCATAAATGTTGGTAAAAAGACTCAAAGTGATTATGAGTGTCAGCTTCAAATCAACAAACTTCTAAGTGAAGAATTTCAAGAATCGAAGGAGCAAGCTGGTAATCTAAGAAAAATTTGCGAATCTTGGTGTAAGTCATCAAGAGATATAGAAAAATGTATCAACCAACAGATACCAAATCAGGTAAAAGCAGTGTTGGGGGGAGATTTCAGTGCTGCTGCTGATGAAGTTGGTCTAATTAGTTTAGAAAACCAATATGTGAAACTGAATGATATTCTACCAAACACATTTGTGAAAAACAAGGATGGTAAGCAGGTCAAAACCAATAAGTTTGTGAGACCAACTCAAAGCCCTCAGATTATAAATGCAAACCATCAAGCTGAGTGTTCTAAATCTAATAAGAACTGTAAGTCAGTCTTCAAGAGATTGGATTATAATCCTGTTAGAACAATTGTCTTTGATAGAATAACTCATACCAACTCAAAAAGACAAAATTCTCAAGTCAGTTTTGAGAGGACTTCCAAAAACAGGAAGACGTCTGTAAGTCAGACCTCACCAAATAAAGGTAACTATAAATCTGACAAAGGTAAGTCCAAAGTCAGAGAAAATCAAGTAGACAAATTGTCTAAAAAGATTGAAAGGTTATCTACATCTTATGATCCTAAAACAGAATCCAAATTTAATGTTGGAAAACTCAAAGAAATCACCCAAATACCTATCTTTAGAAGAAAATGCTATAAGTGTGGTGACAGAGGTCATGAAGCCAAGGATTGTGTAAGTTCCAATCTAAGGCCTGAAAAAATAAAGGATGATCAGTCTAAAATAGACTCAGAATCTGTTCAAGCTGATCAGTCTACCTCTAAAGGATTAGCTAAGTGCTCATCCTTAGAACCCACCAAAAAGTGGGTTCCCAAAAGAAAGTAATATGTTTAGTTAATTATGTGCAGGGCTCCTACAAATGGTACATTGACAGTGGATGCTCAAGACACATGAAAGGAAGTAAAGGAATTCTAAGTGAATTCCAGGACATTGAAGGACCCAAGGTGACATTTGGGGATAACTCTCAAGGAAGGACTAAAGGCTATGGAAAGATAACAGCTGGAACAGTTACTTTCAAAAAAGTTTCATATTTTGAAAACCTTAAACACAATTTGATAAGTATTAGTCAATTGTGTGATGAGAACTATGAAGTCCCCTTCAGAAAGCATGTAGGAACCATTTATGATAAGAAGGGAAAGCCCATATTAATGGCAAAAAGAGAAAGATATATCTATTTGTTAGATCTCGGCTCAGCAGATCCTTCAACAGAAACCTGCCTGTATTTTCACTTAACTCCCAAGCTGAGTTGGTTATGGAACAAGAGATTGTCACATCTGAACTTTAAAAATATCAACAAGTTATCTAGCAATGAGTTAGTCTCTAGGCTGCCAAAGATCACATTTGCCAAAGACAAACTTTGCTCAGCCTGTGAGATGGGAAAACATAATAAAGGATCCTTCAAGTCCAAACAGAATTTCTCAATTACCGAACCATTGCATATGTTGCATTTGGATTTATTTGGACCTATAAGCACCCCCAAGCTTAAAAGGTAAAAACTATACTCTAGTGATTGTCGATGAGTTCACAAGATTCACTTGGTGATTTTATTAAAAGCCAAAAGTGAAGCTGCAAATGAACTAATCAGCCTCATCAAACGAGAAGAGTTGCAGAAAGGTAAGTCGATCAAGCAACTCATAAGTGATCATGGGATTGAGTTTAGAAACTCAACCCAGGAAGGCTTTTGTGAAGAAAAGGGAATTATCCAAAATTTCTCATCTGTAAGAATTCCACAACAAAATGGAGTTGCTGAAAGGAGAAATAGAACTTTAATTGAAGTTGCCAGAACTATGTTATGTGAAGCAAAGCTCAAACTAAGCTCTTAGGTAGAAGTTGTAAGTATAGCTTGCTATACACAGAACAGGTCTATAATAGTTAAGAGACATGGTAAAACACCATATGAGATGTATCATGGCAGAAAACCTAACATTCGATACTTCCACATTTTTGGTTCAACATGCTATGTGCTAAACCAAAGTGATCAACTCCATAAGTTGGAACCTAAAGCTGATCAACGCATATTTGTTGGACATTCTTCAATTTCTAGATCTTTCAGAATCTATAATCTTAAGAGAAAGGTAATTGAAGAATCAATACATGTTACATTTGATGGGATAAGTATTGATAAATATGACAAATCTCAATCTGACTCAGTTAGTCTGAGTGAGCTTGAGAGAAAACAAGAGGATCTCACATCAAATCCCATGTATGTTATGGATGATTCTGATGATGAGGATGGTGGCAAATCTAACAAGCTTGTATCATCGAAAGGAATAATCAATGTTGAAGATGATCACATAACTGACTCTATTGATACCAATACTCAGCCTGAGAATCTAGGTGAACCATGAGGTACAAGTCAGATTGAAAATCTAAGTGATTTCTCCACCTAGACTGAAGAAGTAAGTCCTATTCAGCCTGATAGACACTACTTAAATCCATACTTAGAACCACAGTCTCTCACTACAACCTTCAAAGTATTAAAATACCATCCTCTTGATGATGTTATTGGGAACATTGAAGATGGTGTATTAACCAGATCAAAGGCTAATGCAAATTATATTGCCTACTCTAGTTTTCTATCTCAGATGGAACCAAAGAAGACTGAAGATGCACTAAAAGATGAGGATTGGATTGAAGCCATGCAAGAGGAACTAACATAATTTCAAAGAAACAAAGTTTGGACTCTTGTACCTGCTCCTAAAGGAAAAACGATTAGAGGCACTAAGTGGGTCTATAGGAATAAAATGGACAAGGAGGGAGTAATGATTAGAAATAAAGCAAGGCTAGTAGCACAGGGGTACAAACAAGAAGAAGGTATTGATTATGATGAAACCTTTGCCCCTGTTGCAAGGATTGAGGCTATAAGATTGTTTCTAGCCTATGTAGCCTTCAAAAACTTTAAAGTGTATCAAATGGATGTTAAGAGTACTTTCCTAAATGGATCACCATAGGAGGAAGTCTATGTGAAACAACCCCCTGGTTCCTAAACATCCAGATTATGTCTATAAGTTAGACAAGGCTCTATATGGACTTAAGCAAGCACCAAGAGCCTGGTATGATACACTATCCACCTATCTGCTTTCAAACAATTTTATAATAGGAAGCATTGACAAGACTCTATTTATATGAAAAGGCAGAGGACATGTCATTCTAGTTCAAATATACGTAGATGATATTATCTTTGGTTCAACAAACCAAGGTTTATGTGATAGGTTCTCTAAGATAATGTCTAATCAATACAGAATAAACATGATGGGTGAGATGACCTACTTTTTAGGACTTCAAATTAGTCAGAAAGAAGATGGTATGTTTATTAATCAGAGCAAATATGTTTTTGATCTGATTAAGAAATATGGATTAGACTCAAGCCATCCTGCAAAGTCCCCAATGTTACACAATGTCAAGTTGCACAAGGACATTGATGGGAAGTCTGTATGTCAGACTACATATAGAGGAATGATAGGTTCATTACTATATTTGACAGCAAGCAGACTTGATATAATGTTTGCTACATGTGTTTGTGCAGGATATCAGGCTAATCCAAAGGAATCACACTTGCAAGTAGTTAAAAGAATACTCAAATATCTGAAAGGAACACCTAACTTAGATTTGTGGTATCCCAAAGATCAGGATTTGAGTTAATAGGATACTTAGATTCAGACTTCGCAGGTTATGGCTTCGACAGAAAGAGTACTACAGGAGGATGTCAACTGTTGGGTGGTAAGTTAGTCAGCTGGACCAGCAAGAAACAAAACTCAGTAGCAATTTCCACAGCTGAAACTGAGTATATTGCAGCAGGGAGCTGTTGTGCTCAAATATTGTGGATGCAACATGAGCATAGGGACTTTGATTTACATTATTCAAAGTCTCCCATATTTTGTGACAACCAAAGTGCTATTGCCATTACACACAATCTAGTTTTCCATTCAAGAACAAAACATATTGAAATAAGACATCACTTCATCATAGACATAGTTGAAAAGGGAAAGATAGAGTTAGTATTCATTGAAACAGAAGATTAGCTTGCGAATATCTTCACTAAACCAATTGAAGGCACCAGGTTCACAACTCTGCTTGGAAAGCTTGGCATGCTTAACCCTTTGCTTGGTATGTTCTATTAATCTTTTGTCTCTGTTCATAATTTGCTAAGTGCTAAACTAACTAAGTGTCCAACTTGGAGCTGAGTGCTCAAAGTAAGCTGAGTTCTCAGCATACACTGAGTAATCAGTTCTAAAGTGTGTGGTCAGTTCCACATATCTAAGTAAGTCCTAATAATGGTAAGTCCAAAATATTTTAAGGTATGTCTTTTTAAAATTAAACGTAAGTCATTTATAAACTACTTGTAACACCCTGATTTTCAGTCCAAATTTAAATTTTTCAAAACTCAATTTAAATCATACTTTATAAAAATCTTTGTAACTTACTGCGGAAGCATTTTCATTTTCTGTAAATATTTCAACAATACCCATTATCAATAAATATAATAAAAAACTTTTGGTGTTACCACAATCAATATCATGACCATTAAAACCAGTAGGAAATCCAGAATTACCGGAAATGCAACAAAGACATGCCCAAGGCATCTACCCACCTCACCAAGGCCACTAGACAACCTTCGGATACAAAACAATTTCATACACAATGTTAGCTATAAACATAGCTAGTGAGTACAACCAAAACATTTGTTTTATCAAAACCAAGTCATCCTCTTTCTCTTTTGAAAACACAAGTTTGGCAATCAATAACCTTTTGAAATCATACACAATAGGACATAAGGATGCGGGTCTGTCCATTGGGCCACAATGTATCCACGTGGTAGCTAGCCACGGTCAACACGTGCCCACATATGGGATAACCACATCACCCCGTCAAGGTGGGGGATGCACAAAGCAATCCACCATACAACGGTTATGTGGAGTGTAAGCCATGTTTACCAAATCCACTTGTGTTGCCCAGGGTTCGGTGGCTCGTCAGCCCAGTGAACCCACAAGGTCATGATGGCTACTGACATACCCCTCCACTCTCTGCACAGATTCCTCAACCACCCGTACATCGCGGTTCCTCAATTGCCGAAGCCACATGAACCTGTGCACGCCTCAATGGCTAGGAACCCTATGGTACAGAGTTCATATCACACAGTGGTCCGAACCAAATCACATACCCCGAAGGGTCACATAAGCACATACCCCGAAGGGTCATATAAATCACATGCCAACGAGGCCAAATATCTCAAGCATCAAGCTTATCATAAAACGAGCAAGTATCATAGTCCATATCTCCTGAGCATAAATGCTCAACAATCAAAACCACATTTGGCATCTCAATGCCCAAAACATCATTAATATAAGCATATCTTTCATTTCTCAAAACCATGTTTGTTGTTTCAAAATCAAAGTTCACTCCAATATGGAGTATCATGTTTCAAAAACCATATTCGTTATTACCAAATCAAAGCTTACTCCTACATGGAGTATCGGTTTCATAACCGTCATGTAAAAACAAACTTTAACATAGACCATCTCCAAAATGGAGCAATGGTCCTATTTGAAAACCATTTTCTCAAAATACAGCATATAATGAATTCATAATCTCAACATTCTTTAGATACATCAATCATCTTGAAAGCATTTGCAATTCATGTAAATTACATTATAAACAAAGCTATAGTCCACATCCTTTAATTCATCAAATTTCATCAACAACTGCCAAACTATCGAAATCATAATCAAGATGACTTGTATCTTTAACAAAAGTTGGGTATCCAGAGGGTGTACTCACCTGAGGGTGTGATGAGGATCACAACCCCATCCAAACCAAAGCTTAAACACTTGATCATAAACCTATGATCACCAAAACACAAGGTTAACTAACATAAGTTAACCAAAAACAAGATTTCTAGACTCAATTCTAGCCTTAGACACCATTACAGGTCTAAAAAGACTTCATGTAAACCTCCTATAACTATTGGAATCAAACCCCAAGCATATATAAGGTCACAATAGGTCAAAATAACATTTTAGGAGGCTTCAGGGCATCTCGCGCCGCAAAGCACACATGCTCGCGCCGCGAAGAATTCGGTAGAAAACTCATCGTGCAGATAAGGCAGCGTCGCGCCGCGAGGCCCCGTAAACAATAACATAACTCTGTTTTCTTGTGTTCAATCGGCCAAAACTCTAATCTTTTACATATCAAACTTCGATAACAACAAATAACCAACTCTTTTGACTTCATAACACCTCCATAAACAAACTTTGAACTATAATCCATCTTAACTTGGGTTATTAAACCATAATTCAAATGTTTGACCCATTTACCACCATATACACAAATTCTATCCATAAATTACCATAAACAACTCTAAATTATCAAACACAACTAAAATCAAACCCAAATTATGAGTACAACTTGATTAAGAACCCATCTAGCTCTTGTTCTTCCTTATCCAAAATCCAAGCTTAACTCTTGAATTAGGTGTTAAAACACACTATTTTAAGCCAAGATATCACAAGCCACCAAGCTTACCCTTTGATTTCATCCTCATTCTTGGATCTTTCCTTCCCCTTGCTCTCTTCCCCTCCTTCTTGATTCCTCTCCAGAAACATGGAACTTTTTGACTTCAATAATGAAGTCTAAACCCATATATAAATACATAGTTACATAATTAGTCCCCCAAGTATTACACTTCTTCCCTTTGCTACCCATTTTTAACTTATACACACAACATACACAATAAATATCTATTAAGTATAACCCAACACATAATTTACTAAATGTCCATCTAAACATATATATATATATATATATATATTTATAATTTATCAAAATCACGGGTATTGCACTATTTGTTTAGATATGTTCTTATAAATAATTCCTTAAATCTTGGTTCGAATCCGGATCAATGTAACGATGTGAGTTTAGGTAACTTACATTAATTATAGCCATTGTAACAAACTATGTAATCGTTTTACTATAACAGTCATATTTATTACCATTGAATAATCGTAACTTTTCTCTCACATTGAAAAGGTATAAATATAGAGACTCTTCACCGTATTCACTTTACGCTTCCAAATCATTCTTCCCTCTCTATTTTCTAAACCCTAATCTTGCTTTTCGCAGAACAAATCGCTCAGTGCGAAACACTAAATCTGCTAAGTGCAATCCAAAACGATCAGTACAACATAAATGGAGGGATTCGTTCTCAATTTGACAGATCAAATGATCCGTGGTGGTACCTTCAAGAATAATACGCTCCCCATCTACAAATAAAACAATGTCGTGGCATGTATCGACATTTCGAAATCAAAGATTGGAAGGGGTTATGAGGAGTAGGTCTCATACATTCGAAAGGGACCCTTGGCACACGCTTTTCTTAGTGGTCCTGCCGTGCTTATTCCACAACTCCTTACAGAGTTTTGGTACACGTGCAGACTTGATGCAAATCAAAATGTCATAAGGGGTAAAGTCCTAAGTGGACGAATGGCGGTGGACATAGACGCAAATTGTCTCCGATGAATTCTACATCTTCCAGTTCACAATCAATATGAGGCCACGGTTTCTAGGGAAACTTCAAGGAGTGTATTACCTTTGATGGGTCATCCTCAAGTCATTGGAGTGATAAGGAAGTTTGTTTTCTAAACAGCATGGGGATTCATGGTGTCCACGGTGGTTCGCTCACTTGGCTACAAAGTGGGTGGACTTGATAATGTAAATGATTTTGAGATGCAACTACTATACAATATATTCTATGACCGAAGGTTGAATTATGCAGAGCTAATCTTTGAAGCACTCAAGTGATTAGTGACTAAGAATGTGAGGGATAACATTGGGCCCTTTGTAAGATTCTTATCAATGGTTATCGAGGATAGGTTAGGTAACAGATACACTGCACAATATGAGTCAACTCCTACTCCTATTCTCAGCTCTAGAATGTTTGCCCATGATTTATTCCCTGAGCATCTCACGATGAGTGCTCAGATGAGGGTGTATGCATAGCTTCCGACTCCCGAGTCAAGTGAAGCTAAGGAGGATGACGACGATGAGGATGAAGTAGAAGGAGCTGATGAATCTGAGGCTGAGTCCTCCAAAGCTGAACCTCCAAGGACTCAGCTCCGATCGCGTATTCAAAGGATTTCATCCACTACTTCCAGCTCTGAGCAGAGGAGTCTGTTTCCTAGCTCTGAGTCACCACTGCTAGGTGCAGCAGGTATAACTTCTCATCCTTTATCTCCTTCTCTCTCTCTTTTAATTCTCTACCTCCTAAACAGGGAGGTAAGACTGAGTCAAGCCCAACTCGGTCTAACCCCTCTCCCCCACCACAAACATCTCCCTATACTCTCCAATCTAAAACCAACCTTGGTCAGCCCACTTCTACCAAGGATATTTCCCACACCTATAAACGAAAAACTACCAAAAGTGGTTCTACTTCTCAAAAGACCACTGGAGCATATGTCACACTGACACCTCCACCGACAGGAGCTGAGGGGGAGACACCTTCTCTTAAGGTGCCAACCTCAAGGCTCACTTCACCTAGTCAGCCTATACCGGGTATGGTGTCTACTCAGCCTATACCTATTCTAGCCATAGGAGAACCCATTTCTGTGCCTTCATAGACACATGAAGGTTACATTGAACATATGACCTCTCCCTAGGGCCAACTACCCCCTCCTCGCCTCTTAGCCTAGCCCACCATATATCCAAACTACACAAACTTCGTCATTCTTCTTCTCTTCTCTTCTCACACACCCTATCACGACCTGTTAATGATCCTTCCAGACACCAGGAAGGCTTACAGGGTCCATAATCTGGCCCCCTTGATTCCATAGGTCAGCACCAACCTTTGGATATGGGGCCCACTTCCTACCTCATGAGGAACACTCAAGAGCCTCTCCTATAGTGGAAATTCATTCCTCCACTTGCCAGGAGGACTTTGAGATTAAACAGCGAGCATAGGAGCCCAAGCTAACGGCCACTGATGCCCAAGCCATTACGCAGTACTTACAAAACCAGTTTGAGCTTCTACATAGGAAGAGAATGAGTGATAAAGCCAAGTTGATGCGCAAGCTGACTGATCTTTCACACTCTGTGGCCAACTTGGAAAGCTTTGTACTTAAATCAAGACCCTCCGCTACTGATGATGACAAAAAGGGGGAGGAAGAATCAAAGAAAGATGATGATATAATTGAGGGGGAGCATACAGAGGAAATAAACATTAAAGAAGAAACTCATGATCAGTTCATGAGTACTGTAGATCAGCCCTCTCAACAACAACAATAAGCTCCAGCAGTCCAAACACTCATAGCTTCGTTAGTCCAATCATCTCAACCAGAAATTCCACATGAAGAAACACTTCAAACTGTCCCTACAAATTTCTCTCATGCTGAGCTACCAAAGATTGTTGAAGCTGAGTTCGTTCCAGCCACACAAGCTGATAAAGGAAAAGGTTATGCTATAGTGACTGTGAAAAGAAAAAGAAGATCAAGTGTTGTTTCTCTAGCCAAGAGGAGAAAAGTCATCATTGTTGAACCTGAGCCAGAGCAACAAGGTCAGTCCCAAATTGTTGAGTATGACTTTGACTCAGGTGATGACGCTGATGCAGCACAGAAGGCCAGTGACATGCTAGCTGAGCAAATGTTACAAGAAATGACCAAGGAACTGGGCATGTCAGTGGAGGAACTGGAAGAACACCAAAAACAAGCTGAGCTACAAAGAGAACAGGCTAAAGCTGAGGTTGCCAGAGCTAGAGCTGAAGCTGAAGCTGAGTATCATGGACCCAGAGTTGCCCCAATTCCCTAATCAAATGTTGATCTAAGACATTGTTATAAAAGAACACACTTTAATCACAAGATTGAATCTATTACACTGAGCAGAAAAGGAGAATTGGTGATAATCAACTTTGTACTAGACAACAAACATGAAATTGGTTTAGATTTGAGATGTCTATACAATTTGGGCTTTTTAGAGTTAAAGATTGTAGCCATAACTATCAAAAGGATGAAAAAGAGTCAGATTAGACAAGAGATAGTTGATGTGCTCAAGACACTCTTCATAAGAATCGATCAATTAGGGGAGATTCCTGTTGATGAAATAGATACCTTCCTGAACAGGAATAGAGCTGCGAGAATTAGAGTAGCAAATCAAAGAGCTAAAAGAGACTTAAATTTACAAGTTCCCAAGGGTGTTGAGTTCAGAGAAAATACATATATTGATCAACCCCTACAAGGCTTCATGTATATAGATATTGAAGGAAATCAGTGTTTCATGGAAGAAGCCAGTATACATTTGGCCACCCTAGAGCAGATTCTGTATTTGAGGATTCTATGTGATAACTCAAGTCAGAATTCACCATTCAGATATCAACTAAACAGAGCAATCAGATCAAGAAGAGATGAAATGAAGGAATATCAAGATGGTGAAGAAACTCTTATCAGTGCTATTAAAGAAGCAACAGTATGGGAACTTAAACTATCAAATGAATGGTTAGAATTAGAAGAAGAGTTATAAATTAGTTCTATGATTTTGTAAGCACTAAGTGTGCATAAGCTGATCATAATGATCAAGAAAAAATGTAAATGATATGTTCATAAATGAAATATTAAGTCTGATATGTTCAACTGTTTGATATGTTCAATATTATGTTTGATATGTTCAAATAAACGGCTTTGTAAGTATAAGCTGAGAATTGATATGTTCAAGTATAATCTGATAAGTTCAGTATCTAAGTAAGTATATGTTCAAATACTTAGAATACAAGTCTTATAAAAGATTTGTAGCATAGTAAATCTTGTAAGTTCAAGACATAGTGAACAAGTATAGATAAGTTCAATACTCAATTCAAAACTAACTTTGGTTAGTTCCATAGCTGTTCAACATAATTCTATTAATCTATGCTTACTTTGATTCAATGTTTTGTCATCATCAAATAGGTGGAGATTGTTAGTCCCATGCTTAAAATAGTTAGATTTGATGAGACAAACCATAACTATGTATAGATGATAAGTTAAGTGATAGGAATTACGTAAGTCTGTTGTAGACTGACTAGTCAGCTTAGGCTGAGTAGTCAGCGTACAAACAAATATAGAGTTTTCTATGTAAGTACTAGATAGCTCAGTGACTTCTAAGCTGAGATAGGTTTCAAGAATGAAGACTTGAAGATTTGAAGATCCAAGAACTCAGCTTGATGATATCAAGACTGAGTGAGTCAGCTCATCGCCAGAAGTCAGTGCAAGAATTTAAGTAGGTTTTAAATTCTGTTATAAACTCTCGATATCTACGACATTTAAATTAGGATATCTGAACCTAATTTAAACTATCTATTAGTTGGATAAATATCTCAAACGAAGTTAATTAGATATGTTCTAATTAAGGAGTTTGTTAAAGTTTTAAAGAAAGTATAAGTTCTATCTTTAAATCGCGATTTGTCGTAGATAAATCAAGTATAAATCTAAACCTTCTCATGGGTTTTTAATACACAGAGAACACAGAAGGTTCTCTATAAGTTGCAAGACGTACGTGTTCATCATACTTGATACGCGTGTGTTGCGTTAACTTTGTGTTTTCGAAGTTCAAGAGAGTTTTCCAGAGTTCTTGTTAATCAGTGTTAACAAGAAGTTCGATCATCAATTAGTTTGTGATATAAGAGTGTTTAGAGAGAGTTGAGATTATAATCTGTGTAACATCAAATCATTCTCTTGATTTGATTAGAGAGTGATATTTTAATATATTGATTGATTGATTATTGAATATATTCTTGTGGAATTGTTTTATTATCAATTAAGTGTATTTAACCCCCCTTCTACACTATATCGGTTGCTTCTTTACCCTCTTTAGGGCCAACAATACGTACAACAATTCTAGCATACGGCTCACATTCATACCAACTCAAACACTGGCCGTGTGTCTGCTCGTGATGATGTCGACCACTTTACCATCAATATTACCACTAGTCGGTTGAGGAAGATTCTGAGGCTACCCACTACCGGGAGCAGGCCTCCACTAACTGAATACAAGGAGATTCCTTACAAATCTACTGCTTTGGAAGGCATAAGGGCAAAAGGTTACAATGGTTACCAGCAAATGCGTTCTCATTTCAAGCGGGCTAACCTTCATCCGCTATATTACTACTTCATGACTATTTTGTAGCGGTGCCTGACTCCAAAGCACACGGGATATGAATACCCAAACTCCAACCAGATAAAACTCTTATTTGCAGCTGCTAATTACCTACATGTTGACTATGCAAGCTTGTTGTTTTATGATCTGGTGCAATCAATGGAGGGAAAAGCATCAAAATTGAAACGGGTCAAAGGATGATTTTTGCCCTATCAACGATTCATACCCATGATCATACAGTTTGCAATGGATAAAAATGATGAAATCCCCAAGAGGCCAAATCACATCTCAATCCGGCCTAAGCAGTTCTTATATGTCAAATCTTTGACCGGGGGGCATCCAGTGCAACCACAACCATTCCGTGCTTCTCTTTTGGTCCTCTGTGAGCAAAATCCAATTTGGGTGAGCTATAGGCAGGTGTAGGAATAGACCCTATGGTTCGACTAGAGCCAGTCTTACCTACCTAGAGAGCAGTAGCACAAGGTGAGAATATAGAGCCTAGGACTCAGTCGTCTCAGGGAGACGCTGAGATGGAAGAGCAGAGAGATAAAAATGATGAGAGGGGGTGAAGAAGGTGAGGACGAAACACATAGTGAGGGAGGGGCGAAGTATGTTCCCGAGCAGGTCGAAGCAGTAATTTGACAAGTTTGCTAATGTACTTCCTGACCCTAAACAACATGCTGCATTGCTAAATTCTGAACAAAACCTCAGTTCTGGAGTAGTGATGCCTGACTTTGAAACTCATACTTTGGCCATTGCTCCCACCGTGCCCGGGGCAGCACCACTGGTTACGGATAATGCTAAGGAGTAAAAGGATAAAATCTAGTGGTGACTGAAGAATTATATATGAGCTTTAGTAAGTTATTCCCTGATCGTCCAGATGCATTTAATGATTAAACTGAGTTCTTATATGACTATCAACCTGGTCCTCTTGATGTTGAGAATGAATCAGCTGATTTTGATATGGATATGGAAATAAAAGATGAATACGAAGAAGAAGAAAATGTCGAGATTGAAAAAGAATCACATAGTGAGAGTGTTGTGAGAAAAGAACAAATGAGTACTGAGGGACCCCCATCCAATATAATTCGGGATGCCACATATGCTACCGGGGCTAACATTGATAGCTCTGGTATTGAAACAGCCACTGTCATCCCAACAGTTCACTTTACAACCCCCTCCAGCCACTCGAGTATCTCTCAACAGATGCTTGTTTCGTAACACCGAGTTTATACACATACGCTATCGGCCTCTCATTCGGAGATGGCTGGTATTGAATCTAGAGGTCTGCCTCTCCCAACCTTGCAAGTTGTTTCAGCGCACATTGATATGTTGCATATTTCTGCATTTCTTTCACGAATAAAAGAAACATTTGCACGAATTACAATGCTGTTTATGCGACAGCCGAAGGTGGCACCACTGAAGGTGTCATTCGAGGATCAGGTGGAAATCTTGTCGGGGTGAACACCAATCCAGCCCGAATTGCGAGTAGTTCTGCCCTGGTGGCAAAAACTTCAACGGGAAATCTTAGTGATCACGGTTAGGTTACACAAACCCAGCTCCAAGATGTGCTCAACCCGGTCAATGAGAAATTAGATGCCATTCAACATACCCTCGCATCTCTTAAACCAATAGTTGATGATGGCACAGGCTTATCAATCGATACTCTCAAATCCCTTTTGCTTGGAATTTGCAGGATAAAGCCCCATACAGCGAGCACAACCTTGGCCTGATCTAGGCCCTTCAAAAGGAACAAATTTCTAAAGGCAATATCCTTGATGAATTCAAAGAACATATACAAAACTCAATGGAGGATCTTAGCAACAATTTATATTCTAAAATGGATGCAGTGAAAAACAAATTAACTATTCTTGAAATCACATGCAAAGCTCAAGTTGTAGGGTCAAAACGCTGACATGACGACGATGATCCTGACCATGATCGCCATGAGGGGGAGAAATGTGCCCGTGTTTTGACTTTACCCCTTTGACTGAAAGATTAGTAGTGGCCATGGGTATTGGGGATGTAAGTACTCAAACTTCAACAGATCAACAATAGAAACAACAGCAACAACAACAACCACAACCACAACAACAAGTTCAACAACAACAAATTGAATCAGACGTTCCTCAGTTTGAATTTGAAACGTATGATGAAGGATACAGGGACGAATCAGATGAACTATTGAAACTGGTAGATGAAATTTCATTTGCTAAGCTGCTAGAAGAGAGGGTAGAGGTTCAGATAGTAGACCGGTTTGATGATATACCTCTACAAATACCTAAAAAGACCGCTAGTTCAAAGGTTGCAAACTCTACGAAAGAGCATGTAACAAGAAAATAGATGGACGAGACCAAATCAATTCAAGGTGTATGCTATCGACATCCTGAGGAAAAACATTCGATCAGAGCAGTCAATATTACTTCAAACGACCTCAGACCGGCCACTACTCTCAAATGTTCATCCAGCTCCACCAGTGTTAACTTCAACTGATCTAGGCCTTGATCGTAATAACATGTTCACCCTAGAAGCCATGAAAGATCCGTTATGAGGGGAAATATGGAGTGAATGCGGCTTTCCTAGAAAATCGTATTCCTTCTATATTTGAAAGTCAAATCGGAGATCGAATACCCCCGGAATTGAGAGATCTGGATGATAGCCAAAGAAGGAGATATGAACACATTGAGTGAATACAAAACTCCAAGAGATTAGATCATCTCAGAATACCTAATCAAGAGAGTGCTCAGAGTTTCAACGCAAAAATCTTTCAAGTACAAGTTTGTGTTTTATGAGGTAGAAAGAGCAAATGGGCAAATGATTTCACTGAATGAAGTAGACTTCAAGCATGTTAAACTCCATGATACTTAGTTTATATATGAGGAGCTGTCTACAAAAATTGATAAGTGATACGAAGAGCAACAAGGAAGAAGTGCCTTATTGAGATACATGGATAGGTTTATTCAGTTCGTAGAAGAGCATGATATGCAATTGGGAACTGAAAGCAATCAATTCAACGTCAACTTGCTCCGACTTGTGTAGAGCCATCCAAATCTACAAACTCTTGAAGTGTTAATGTAACACCGGAAAACCCAAGCCATTTTTTTAAAATACGCTGAAGAAGCTTAATTAAACAACCACTTTACATACAATACAAATATTTACAAGTTACAAAAGGTCTGTTCACAAACAACATCAAAGATTGTCTTGGTGTTACTAAAATAAACTAGCTTGTTTCTTTTTAAACAAAATATCAGAGCGGGGTCAACTTCTCCTTCTTCAACACGAACAAACACAAACCTGCAAAAAGCAACAACTGAGGGGAATTAGCACAAAGCTAAGTGAGTAGAGGCTAAAGACAAATGCAAACATCAACAGTCAATATCAAAGCATGTAATCATATATCCAAGAAGACCAGTGGTTCGGCGCATAACCTACAACCAATGCCAGCCAAAGCAAAGGTTTACCGATAGCCCTCTACTGAGTTGGCACAGTGAAAATTCCCCTCTGATGCAACATATGCACGAGTAAGACTATCACTTTACAACCAACCCGTAAACGAGCCCAGCCTAATTCTACGTGTAGCTGACTTCTCAAATGAAACTCAATATCATCCAAAGAGCGCGTATCGGCCAAGTAGTCATGCAACAGACATAATCAATCAACAATCACAATCAACAATCCAATAATTATCCAATCACATACGCATGCATCACATCAATAACATTAACCATAATCTTTACCATCCGCGATTAACGTCCACTCACCTTGTATTCAACACAAAATCAGATATCTAATATCACTTAGTCTTTGGATTGTCTGAAAACAAGTTAACAGCGAAATCAGTCTCGAACAAAAAATATATTTATCCACATATATTTATGTCCCAATACCCATAATGAATCTACATAACATAAACACATTAAACATAAATCAAAAGATGAATCAAACAAAGTTCATAATTCTGAAAATCATTAGACGCGTAGTGTCCAAGACTCCGACGCGTTGCATCGGCCCAAATTATCGGATTTCCTTATCGGATTTCAAGAATCCGGAGGATTTCAAATCCCGGATTCAAGTTGTCGGATTCTAGCTTGCGGATTTGACCTATCGGATTCAAACCATTGGATGTTGGGCTACGGATTTCAACCCATCGGATTTCATCACTCGGATTCATAGAATCCGCTACATTTCGAGAACGTGTCGCGTCCTTCCTCTGGACGCGTCGTGTCGCGTGAAACTGTGCATCATCTTCTCTAATTTTCCAGCCGACTCAAACTTATAAAATCACATTTCAAACCATCTTTTTCAATCCAAAACACTTCTAAACATGTACAAACCTTATATATCATGCATATAACTATCATGAACATCTTAGAACTCATTAAAACACCATATCATGCACAACCCACTTAGCAAGTTTGAGCTTCATGCTCTATTAATGGTGAAACTTCACATAGACATGTATTTCCATAGATTCATGCATCAACATGAATTATAACATGATATAAACACATACTAACCTTCTTCTTGAATTATCAAACACAGATCTACACTTTTGAGAATTAAAGTTTCCAACTTTGAAGCTTTCTTCACCCAAGATTTTGCTCTATAAAACACACACTACACTTTTCTCTTTTGATAGAAAAATGAGTAGATGATAGCTCAAGACCACATATACATACGGATTCATTTAACCAAAGTAGGAGGTGGAAAGAAATCCCATACATGCATACATAACTTCATACATACATGACATACTACCATAAATCCTTTTCTAAATATAATTTCATGAGTAAACATATATATATTTACACACACACACACACACACATATATATATATATATATATAAAGTTGATTAACTTCAAGTCACATAAATCAATTAACCATATAATTGAATTAAAACACAATTAATCACGTACCGCCAACCCGCTAATCTACTAGCTCAGGTTTGCGGGTGTTACAGTTAACAATTATTGATGAAAATCATAGAGATTTTGTTGGTGACAAAGGTGTCATCTTCAAAAATCAAAAGAAAAAGACAGTGTTCATCAGAATGGTTGATATGATGGAAAAGTCTAAAAATGAACAATCTACTTTGAATCAAACAGAACCAGATGGGTTAAACAGATCAGTTGAGGCGATAAATCGTACACTGGATAGCCGGATGATCATCACAAGGTGGCAAGTTATGTTTGGTATTAGAAATAGGTCTTCAATGTAATATATTTTAATTTCTTTCTTTCGTAAATGGATATCTCTCCATTAGGGGAAAAATTTTAGATTAGTAAAATGGAGAGATATGTCTCTCCATCCATTTTGCCTATATATAGGGATATGGCGCCTAGTGTTTCTAAGCTTTTACAATATTATCAATTCTTATTCTAAGCAATAGCCCAAGGTGTTTGTATGTGTTTCTCTCAAACATAACCTATTCTATACACATTTGCTAGATTCTTGGCCCTTTCACAAGATGACACCGATGAGAGGCCTGATGTTGGCACTAGTACCACTTCTGAGGTTGGCGAAGCGGAGGAAGTGGAGCCTCGACTGATGGAGGTTGAAGTACCTGACACACAATCTTTGATGCTCTGATGATCTGGTAGAGTTCGTACCGAGCCACAAAGATATAGGTTTCTCATATCCGTGGATGACGAGCTATTGGTGGATCATAATGAACCAACCAATTACAAGGAAGCCGTAGTAGGCCCAGAGTTTTCTAAGTGGAGGGAGGAAAAGGATATTGAGATGCAATCCATGGCATATAATCAAGTATGGGACTTCATTGATCCCGTACGCGGCCATAGACCAGTAGGGTTAAAGTGGGTCTTCAAGAAGAAGATCAGCATGGAGGGAAAAGTAGACACCTTCAAAACCCGACTGGTACCTAAGGGTTTCACTCAAACTCATGGTTTAGACTATGATGAATCCTTTTCTCCAGTGGTTACGTTGAAATTTATTATGATACTTATGGCTATCGCTACATATTACAATTACGAAATATGGAAGATGGATGTCAAAGTTGCCTTCCTTAATGGGAAGTTGGCAGAGGAGGTGTACATGGCACAACTTGATGGTTAAGAGATCCATTTATGGACTTAAGCAAGCATCTCGAAGTGGGAATCTTTGCTTTGATGAGAAGATCAAAGAGTTTAGCTTTTTCAAGAGCAAAGATGAACCTTGCGTGTATGTCAAGGCTAGTGGGAGCACTGAAGTATTCCTTGTCTTATATGTCGATGACATACTACTTATAGGAAACAAAATTACCACCTTGCGGAAGGTAATAACCTGGATTGGGAGTTCTTTTTCTATGAAAAACTTGGGAGAGGCATCATACATGTTGGGGATTAAGATCTATAAAGATGAATCTAAGAGACTCATTAGTTTGAGCCAGAGTACATATGTAGATAAAGTCTTGAAGAGATTCAAGATGCATGATTCCATGAAAAGGAATCTGCCTATGGTGCACGGCGTGGCATTAAGAAAGTCTCAATGTCCTAGTTCTCAAAAGAAATTTGATGAGATGAGTCGAGTCCCGTATGCTTCGGCAGTGGGATTGATCATGTACGCCATGTTGTTTACTAGGTCTGATGTTTTGTATGACTTGAGTATGACAAGTAGATATTAGGCTAATCCTTGTCAAAGTAATTGGGTTGCGGTTAAGAACATTTTGAAGTATCTTCGGAGGACTCAAAAGATGTTCTTAGTGCTCGGTGGTTCAGAGCATCGCTGGCTGTGTTCATAGTGTTTAGTGGTTCGAAGCATCGCTGGCTGTGTTCTTAGCTAAGGAATCGAGAGCACATTGATGCACGAGGCATATTTCTCGAAAATACCACTTCATTCGTGATATTATCGAGGATGGGGAAATTTTGGTTAGTAGAGTACTCACCGAGGGGAATTTGGCTGACCCACTCCCAAATCGTTGTCACAGGCTAAACATGATTCTCATGCTAGGTCTATAGGCATTATATTTTCTAGTGACTTGGTTTGAATATTTTAGTTTTATTTGATATATTTGAGAACATCAAGCGATTAAGTATTTCTAATTGTAATGACTATTAAATGGAGATTTTAATATACGCATGGTGTGATTACTTTCATTAAATGTTATAGTCTTTTTTCTTTGCATGTTTAATACTTCCTTGAATAAATTTGTTTATTCTAAATGCTCCACGATCGGTCATTCTTCATTGTAAGGAAGAAGTGAATTAAGATCGAAGCGGGTGGTTGGCAGAGTATTCATAATGGATTGAATACATAGTTACACAACACTAGCCTATACTTGATAATGGATCAAGTGATTTGAGGACCCATACCTGAGTTTACTTCATGGACATGGTCACAAGTAAATCAGGATTATAATATTATTTGTCCTCTTACCGGAGATACATGTGCTTCTAGAATAGTAGCTTAGTCTTGTTTATATTGCTTTTTAATGCAGTTCGTAACTGACAGTTATAAGGAAAGTTTCCAAGCAAGGACTTGTTATTATAAAGGAACGATGTGTCAAAGGTATTCATTCCTCTTTTAAGAGATATCCTTGGGTCCCTCGTTGACTTTGAAGATGCAAAAATGCATGGTCGTGCTCAAGTTGAATTGATACTGGATCAATTTTGCAACTTGTTTTGTTTGTAATAGTTAGTCTAGATCGAGAAACATAATTGTGGATGTTTTGTGGTTGACGGTGTTCCATGACTCGCATTCACACCGGATATTGTGAATGAAGGGATGAATGCTCACTTATCTGTGTGACCATTCTTTTGTATTAGTATTTATCTTTGAAGACATACCCTATGCTGACTTGGGGTCATAGATGCCTTGCAAGAGGCCGCTCTATGTCGGCGCCACATTTCATAGGTGTGTTACGTGCAAGTGGGAGTCTATTGGATTATGTCCGCTGACACACATGAGTTAGTGACATTGCCGATGAAGCAAGGGCCTATTAGGTCACAAACCAAGTATTGGTTTCGGAATCACAACCGGTCCAAGGAGAGAGAAAACTAGAAAATGGTTCTGGTGGGCCAAGGCACGGCCATGCCCCTTTCGGGTACGCCCGTGCCCAAGGGCCAGGCACGAGCCCAAGTCAGGCGTGACTTAGGTGTGCCTGGTTGGGCTAGCATGCCCGTGCCTAGGCATAGGCATGCCCATGCCTTACATAGTAACAACCTATTTAATTAGTCTTTTGAGACTAGTTAAAGGGTGTTAATTGTGTAACTGATTCTAGCATAATGGCACATGACTTCTAAACTAGTTTTTGGGTTCTATAAGTACCAAATGAAACTACGGAATCAAGGTTACATGCTTTCCGAGATATGACACGTGAAAGGCAACCCGTACTATAACACTTATGCCCAACATTATGCTTCCTATGCGTTTTCGTTGAACCACTAATACCCAACATTAACCTCTCTAGTTTTCTAAACACCTCCTAATATTAAATAGGCAACCCGTACTATAACACTTATTTATTAATTATTTAATTTGGAAATTTTTGAATCTTGAGTGTTACAACTCTCCCCCACTTGAATATGATTTCTTCCTTGAAATCAACTGCTGAATAGTTCTTGATAACTACACATCATTTCTTTCTAAGGTTTGTTTCTACTGGACCATACCTAGTCCAATCAGTTTATCATTAATAGTCACGTCTTCTACCGGTATATATACACATTCGTCTACTAAATACTTTCCGAGATATGACACGTGAAAGGTGTTATGAATTTATGATAATTCCTCTAGTAAATTCCAGTATGTACGTAACATTTCATACTCGAGCAGTAAATTTTGAATGGCCCATAAACCTCGGACCTAGTTTACCTCTCTTTCTGAATTTGTTCCTGCCTTTCCATGGTGATACTTTCAATAACAATCTCCTACGTGGAATTTATTTAGGAATTTGGAAGTAAATCAAGTATCTCTATCTAACACAATGAAAACTTGTACACCATAATGAGACATTATTTCCTTCATAAATATAGCAAATAGTCTTTCGGAGGAATAGGTTTCCTTAATGGGATTAACGTGTATGCCTTTGGTAAACCTGTAAAGAATCATTCATATAGAATCATAACCTTTAGGATTCTGGGTAGCTTGATAATCAGGTCCATGGTAATATTCTTCCATTTTCAAATAGGTATCTCCAAGGGTTGTAGCTTTTCATGTGGTTTCTATGAGAGAAAGAAATTTGAGAATAAAAGAAAAGAGCAAATGAATATGTGAGCTACGACAGACTTCTGCTGAAAAGACTTTGATTCTAAATTTTTTTATTCAATTACACATTTAGTAGTTAATCTGATTCTTATCTTTCTGTTACAGGCACTGAAGATTAAAATGAAGGTTTTGTCTTTGCTGGAACATATAAGAAGAACACTACTTCTTCTCAACCAATGAAACCTTCAAACACTACAACAAAATTCTGTCAAAAACAAAAGAAACCTGAGTATAGAGTAAAACCAAATGTTTATCACTCAAACAATTTTAATTCTTGTTTCTTTGTTCTGACATATGATATGAAGCTAAATCAGAAATAGGCATGGATTTCCATGAACCTATCAGAGAAATCAACCAACAAGATATCATTGTATGATTAACCAAATGCAAAGACGAAAAATTCATCTTGTACTTCAAAGAAGAAAAATTATGGACAAGCTCCAAGAATGTCTGAGTTCAGAATAAAAAATGTGATTAATGATGAACTTTCGTCTAATTATATTCCAAACCAAGGAATTCAATCGAAAAGGAGTCAAGCTCAAAAACCAAATACTTTCACTCAAAATAACAACAATAACAAATCATTCTCAAAATCTAAAGCTAAATTTCATTTTCTACTAAAGTCATACGTGAAATATACTTTTGTAATATATTCAGTTAAGCACTTAATCAGATTTCAAAAGAAAAGATTTGTAAAAATACAAAAGAAAAATATGAATTTGTTGTTAAAAATGGAATTCATCAACAGCATTCAGGACCATTTAATGACAAGGTCCACAAACCTAGCATTGAAAATTCAAAGGTTTGGCTGCCAAAGACTTCAAAAACTGACAGTACAGGACCCAAAACCTCCTGGGTACCAAAATTATGAAAATCTCTTTTTGCAGTTTGTTTGAAGATGAAGAGACATTATGGATTACAATGAAGATCACTCAAAAGGAAGTGAATATCTCTGTGCTCAAAAAGCTGAAAAGATTCAAATCTCATATCTATCAAGAAAGGATAAAGGATCTCGCAAATACAATTTCATTCGTTTTGGGAAACATATTCAACTTTGAACATTAGTTTGAATATCTATTCGGTTTGGATGCAAAGAGACTTTGAACATTAGATTGTCTAAGGGTATTCGAGTTTGAATATCTATTCGACTTTGAATTCTTATTCAAATTTGAATACTTATTCAAGTTCGAATATTATAGTTTCAAGTTGTATTCGAGTAGGATACTGGTCTTAGACATACTTGAGTTCGAATCCTTCTTAGACATATTTGAGCGTGAACAACAAGGTTTAGTATTATTCGAGCTCGAATGAAGTTCATCCTGAGAAAATTCTAGCATGAATGACACATCTTCAAGACATTCGATCATGGTCAACATGAAAATTAGTATTATTCAATTTCGAATAAAGAATGTCCAAGGAACATTCGAGCTGAGAAATGCAATGCCTATTCGAGTATGAATATGTAGCCCGGTTAACATTCATTTTGTGTAGCATTAGCCTGAGTCAAATGATCTGCGATGCTTTTTTTGCTCACTTTATATATGTTTGATCTATTTTGTGTACTAATGATTGTTTTTACAAGGGGAGCAATTTTTATTCTTCAGAAAATTCAAAAACATTGAAAACCCGAAATATAAAGAACATTAGAAAATATTCAAAAAATAAAAAGATTTTTTATATATTTTTTCTTTCTTTTCTCATACAAGATGAAATAACATTGTGGAACACACTAAAGATCATCCTAAACAGCGATGTGTTCAATAAGCTAAAAGGAAGTTTATCTCATCTTTTTACCCCAAAACTGACACTCCCTACATTTCACACTCTATCATTTATTGATAATGCTTGTGCATTAACGCTTAAACTTGATAGAGGGATCAATATTTTTTTTCTCTACCTAGTTGATGTAAAACAAGTTTTTATGCATCAATTTAGAGGAAGTTTTTATTTTGATTTCTATTTTAATTTTTGAAAAATCCAAAAACATTTGCAGAAACAAAATCACAAAAAGATGTTTCATTTATTTGCATGAAGGTATCGTCATTTCTTTATATCATTCTGTTATCCTTCCTATAAACAATCCATTCATGTGTCACTATCATATTTGTCATAACACAAAGTGATCAAAAAGGGCACTATAAGTGAAGGAGTGTAGGCATTTTATACTCCTATGGTCAATCCAAAACCGGAAGGACCTGCCCGAGGAGCTCACCGTAAAGTAGAAAGAGATAGTAAGGGTTATTTACTAGGTTATCTAGGTGAGTAAAATCAGTTATCTTGGGATATTGATTGGTGTGTAGAGAGGTAAACTATAAAGAGAGGGATGGAACAGGAGATGGGAGTGCAAATGGTCAACAAAATGACATATACTTTCACGATCATATTTTTCTTCACATTTTTTACTGTAGATTGTTCATATTCTTTGATTGATCAAATCCTTCTTGACAATCTCTTCCACATATCCTTTCTTGAAAATCTTTTATGATGATTAAATTATACATAAATAAGTGTCCTAATGTATCGATATAGATACATATAAATTCTTTTGGAAAGAGAGATCGAGGGAGAAGTTGAAAAATAAACAGAGAGCTATGGGTGAGGTGGGCTCAAAAGAAAAACAAAATCCCTTCCAAACCATATAAACCTGGTAGCCACATATGCTACTATTTCTTATTCGTTGAGATCTGGTATTGAAGAAGACATCATTAACCCAATGATGCAATGCACTAACCTCACCCCAACTACTTAATTATCTCTTAAAAGATGATAGTTTCAACTTCACACGGAGAATAAGCACATCTCTAGTGATATCTCATTCGAAGATTGTTAATATTAAAACAAGGAGGAAAAGCTGCTCCACTCCCAGACTTCTTTCATGCACAAATAAAGTCTAGACCTTATTTGTAAAATATTTTATTTCAAAGGATACATTGTTGGAATATCACTGTATCTAGTATGTGAGACTAATACCAGAACATCTTAGAGTGATATCTTATGTGATATTCACAATGATTAGATGGAAATCCTGCCAGAATCAATATTATGCCAGTTCTGAATGTAGGTCACCAAGTTTTTAATTGTTGTGTTAACTAGAATCTACGATCTCGGTTTTACCGCCTGAAATTCACATAAATATAGTGACTCCTATCATACGACATTCTAATCAACTGCACTTCCTGTAGATGAATTTACTATGCATGATTCTCAATACAATTGATGATCATCATGAGGGGGAGATAATGATCTATAAATTTCTCTTCAAAGATTCCAAGTAGAACTCTATTGCATTTCAAAGATTCCAAGTAGAGTTCTATTGACTTTCAAAGATTCCAAGTAGAGTTATGTTGCTTTTCCCGCATAAATGTTTATTTAGATCATGCTAGGATGTCATACACGGAAGAAATTTAGTCAGTTGAAATGATACTGATCAAGTTACTTAAGGTTCAAAAATATAGGGAGAATCAACAAAACTTAACTGAGTCAAGTTGAAGTCGAAGGAAAGTAGACTTTGATTTCATTAAATTTAATACAACCTTAATTTGATTTCAATAAATTTACATTGATCAAGTCAAGGTTATGCCCAAAAGACAGGGAGGAAAGTATTATAAATACTATAAGGAGCAACATGCATAACCAGCGTGTGTCTATAAATTGATATTACACTCCCGCATAGTATGCACATGTCCCTCACCTCTTATTTCCAACAACCTAGTCTTCATAGGTCGATTCTTGTTGGGGAGATAATCACTTCACCCTAATAATCAACTCTATCTATCTTAAAACATAGAATTTGATGATAACCAAACCCTACATTCAGTATGACTTGGAAAGTATTCAAATATGTGTTGTTTGAATCTGATTAGTGAAATTTTACTAAGTATGGAAGCATCGGCTGAGAAGCAGCCACTACTCAAAGCATTAGCTGAAGGACACCAACTAAGGGAAATCTAAATGAAGAGACAAGTGTAGAAGACCATCAGCTGAGGAAATACATCTATCAGCTGAGTGAAGAAATTTGATCAGCTGAGTGAAGAAATTTGATCAGCTGAGCATTTAACTCATCAGCTGAGCAAAGCACTTTGATCAGCTGAAGGACTTATAACCATTAGCTGAGTGAATTTGGATAAGCTGAGGCCAGAGCATGAGCTAAGTAAGTCTTTCAGAACACAAGTCTTCATCTTACATAAACTGATGTATTTAAATTATCAGCTGAGCATACTTAATCAACTCATCATATCAATACATGAGCTTATGCTTTCCGAGTATAACTATTAATCAACTGAGCATCTACATGATCAGTTGAGCAATAGGTATCACCTAAGCCTTTGTAAAAGTAATCAACTGATCAATTCTGTCAACTGATTAAGTATAATTGTTTACCAATACACTCTGTCAACTGAGTCAAGCAAAGATATCATATTTGTTCAGTATTTCAGTTTGTTCGTTTCATGTGTAAAAGACAGAACATGTGTTGTTCTTTTATTCCTTTAGATCTTTGAATGTAAAAGTACAAAGCACTTTTTGGATCAAACAAGAGACAAAAAGGATAGATCTTATCATTTGGAAAAGAAGAAAGATACCTTTGAAATCGAAGATCTTGAAGATTTGCTACCTCAACAAGTATGGCCGGCAATTCTATACTTGGTAAGGTCAATCCTGAAAGAAGAATGGGTGTTGATAAAAGTTTAATCATGAATTAGGAAACTTAAACTTTCAAGGCAAAAAGCACAAGTAATAATATTATTTTAAAGGTAGTGGGCATTACTTTTCTGAAAAGCAAACTTACTTTACGCAATACTTGATTAAGATAAGTCTACTTTTCACCCACTAACTTTACAAATATTATATTATTTCTTTTAGCTTTTTTGTCTCCTTCCTTCATCCAACTGGGCACGCCAAGACTTCTATAAATACCCATGCATGGCATACATGCAAAACAATCTTCTACACAACACAATAGCAATCTCATTAGTTGAGAAAATTCGTAGAGCTTAGCAATTGTGTAGAACCAACTTGTTCATGTGTGGAACACTCCTAAACATTAGTTTTTTTAGAGTTAGCATGTTTATGTGTTAGACAAATTAATTTCCACCTTTTATTCTACTTAGAATTTCCGCTTCTACTACATGTAATTCTTGATTCAATATCAATAAGAATTATATAAAAGTATAATGGTGTGTCTTTAAGTTTTAAAAGCTAAAGTTTGTATTCAACCCCCCCCCTTCTACAAACATTTGTTATTGCGTACTCAATGTGGGACTAACAACTGGTATCAGAGTAGGTTATATAATTCATATCTAGATCTGTTTTACTTACTCTACAACTCCTTCTACCCCTTTCTAAATGACCTCATCCTCAAACAACATGTATATCTCAAACACTGGGTCTTTAACAAGATGTCCCATGTTTGATACTTAAAATTACTCCATGTGGAAAAGAAGAGCACATCTCTTTTTGTCCACCCTTGATATCCATATGCTTGAAATTATGACTAAGGGTCCTTATGTTCCCACATCTGTTCTATCTATCCCATCAGAATCTGAAGGTCAAACCTCTACAACTAAAAGAATCATCACCAAACCATGCATGTGTGGACAGATGAAGATAAGAGGTTGGTTAGCCTTGATGTTAAGTCTAGATTAGCATGTCTCTACACTACCAAATGAGATATATCATCAAGTGCTTAACTGTGCTTCTGCCAAAGAGATGTTAGATACAATCACAGTTGCATATGAAGGGACTGAAGAGGTGAAGGAGAACAAGAAGCTTCTCCTCAACAGAGAGTATGAATTCTTCCTTGATCATAAAGGTGAGAGTCTAACTCAGACATACACAAGGTTCAACTGCCTTGTAAATGATTTAAAAAGGGCAATTATAACTAAGAGCAACTTTGTTTTGGTGAACAATTTTCTAGACTCCCTCCCTAAAACATGGGATCACTTTGTCACTATTGTAAGGAATAGTGAAAAGATTAAGGGAATGTCTCTGGTTGCTCTCTATGGTAACTTACTCAACCATGAGCAATTATTCAAGCAAAGAAAGTTGTCATCCAAAGAGATGAAGGAGGTTGTGAAAGCTGTATCAACAGCCCTTGTATCAAGAGATACAAAAATGGGAAGTTTTGCAGCTATTGATTCTGATCCTGATGAAGAAGAAGATGAAGAAGAGAGTGCTGGAGAAAGTGAAGAGGAGAAAGGTGATGAGGAGAGAAGTTTGGAAGATCTTGAAGCAGTGGTTGAAGAGGTAGTCATGCTTGTTAGGAAGTTTAAACCCTTCAAGAAAAGGTGTCAAGAGGTTGAGCAAGATACCATCAAAGGTTGTCAAAAGCAAATCCAACTCAACTTTTGATGTCTCCATAGCAGAGTGTTACAAGTGTGGCAAGATTAGCCACATAGCAAGTGACTGTAAGTCCAGAGGTGACACTGGTTCTTCATCTGTGCTGAAGCAAAAGTGCAAAATAGATTATGAAGCCAAGTACAAGAAACTCCTTGCTGGTGTCCTTGACAAGAAGAAGAAGAAGAAAGCCCAGGGAAAGTTCTTTTAGCTAAAGAAGAAGATTGGGTAGAAAAAGGTCTTTCTTCAGATGAAGATGAAGTGATCTCTGCTCAGTTCTGCATGATGGCCAGCAATGATGATGGTAGTTCTTTTGATGAAGATATGAAAAATGCTGCAAAAGCTTGTTCAACTACCAATTGGGATCCTTCTTCAATCTATGGGGGTGTTGGTTCATGGTTTCTTGACAGTGGATGCTCTAGAACCATGACAGGCAACAGAACTTTACTCAGTAACTACAAGAAAGAGAAAGGTCCAAGAGTGACTTTTGGTGACAATAATCATAGGCAAACTAAAGGCTACGGAGAACTTCATAATGGGAACCTCACATTGTCCAAAGTATCATATGTTAAAAGTCTGAAATATAATCCCAAAAGCATAAGTCAATTGTGTGATGGAGATAATGTAACACCCGCAACCCTGGGCTAGGAGATTAGCGGGTTAGCGGTATGTGATTGGTTGTTTCAATTGATTATGTGTTTATTAAGAGTTAATGAAATTAGAAATTAAGGAGATATATATATATATATATGTTTACTGGTGATTGTAATTAAAAGAAAAGAAAGTTACAAGTCAAGTATCCATGTATGTTAATATGTATGTATATATGCATGGAGATAAAGATCCACCTCCTGCTTAGGTTTTAACTAAATGAATGTGTACGTGTCTATGAACAAATATCTGATCATATTTGCTAAGTGTGAAGTGTGTGTTTTGAGAGAAAAAAATCAAGAGTGAAGAAAGCTTCAAAAGTTCTAAACTTGAAATTCCAAAGTCAAGATCTTGTGATCTTTAATTCAAAAAGAAGGTAAGCATATGTTCGTAACATGTTAGATGTCATCTTGATGCTTGAATCTGTTGAAAAAACATGAATATGTGATGTTACACCATTGTTGGAGCTTCAAGCTCAAACTAGACACAACGTGTTAATGCATATTATCGGATTCTTTGAAATCCGAAGTCCAAATCCGATAGTTAATTCCGATACCCTAAATCCGATTCTTGAGAATCCGACAAACTGAAATACGAGAGTTCAAATCCGAGGTTTGAAATCCGACCCGGAAATCTGATGGTTTGTGAAATCCGATTGAGAATCCGATACCTTGTAGTGACGCGACGCGTCGGACTTTGGACGCGACGCGTCCGGCCAATTTCAGAATTATGGACTTTGTTTGCTATATATCTTAATTGTTATTTATGTGTATATGTTTTATGGACTTGTTATATGAATTGAAGTATAAATATATGTGGGAAAATATATTTACATATTTCGAGACTGATTTGATTGTTGCTGTGTTTCAGGCAATCAAAAGATTCAGTAAAATTAGATTTCTGAGCTCGTGCTGGTTTTGAGGTGAGTGGACGTTAATCGCGGATGGTAAAGATTTCGGTTAATGTTATTGATGTTTTTTCATGACTGTGATTGAGATTGGATTGGATTGATAGAACTGTTGAATGTGATTATTGATGATTGATATCTTCTACATGATTATTTGGTCGATACGCACTCTTAGGATGATTTTGAGTTGCGTTGGGAAGTCATCTATACGTAGAATTGGGTTGGGCTCGTTCACTGGTTGGTTGAAAAGTGTTAGCCTTACCAGTGCATATGTTGCATCAGAGGGGGATTTTCACTGTGCCAATTCAGTGGAGAGCTATCGGTAAACCTTTGCTTCGGCCGGCATTGGTTGTAGGTTCTGCGCCAAACCGCCGGTCTTCTCGGGATATGTGATTACATGCTTTGATATTGACTGTGGATGTTTGCTTTTGGTGTTTAGCCTCTACTCACTTAGCTTTGTGATAATTCCCCTCAGTTGTTGCTTTTGCAGGTTCGTGTTTGTGAGGTTGGCTGAAGGAGAAGTTGACCTGACTCTGATATTAGTTTTGAAAAGAAACGAGCCTTTATTTTTTGTAACACAACAATGATATTTTGTGAACGATGATTGTATATTTTGTTAATATTGGTTTGTATGTAAATGAGCTTGTTTAATTAAGCTTCCACCGCGTATTTAAAAAAAATGGCTTGAGGTTTCCGGTGTTACAGTTTGGTATTAGAGCCTAGGTTTGGCGATGCATGCACGGCTAGAGTGTTGCATTCCCAAATCTTGGCTTGTGACGGGTCAAGCTTTCCTTCGGGGGAATTAGAGTGAGTTAGAGTTGTTTAGTAGTTAGTATTTTGGGTACTAACGGTTTATGCTAATAAGATTGTGAGGTGATGTTAATGTACAGATATGGCAGACAAAGATACCCCTACTGACACTCCTGTGACCCAAGAAGTAACTGGAACTTCAATAGTGAATGTGATGGATATGACATATCAAACTGGTACATTGAGTTGTGAACAGAGGGATGAGCAGGGCAAGTTTATTGATAACTTGAAAGATGAAATACAAGAACTTCGAGATACTGTGCACCGAATGGAACGAGAGAGGATAACCCAAAATGTTCAAGCTTAGACTTATCTAGCTGCTATTACACAGGCTACAACGTTTCTAGTTCCGGTTCCATATTACCCTACGGTACAAGTAACACAACAACCCTACTTTTATTCAGTCCCATTTCAGGGAGCTATGCTTCCAGATTACTCAAGCGGTACTAGGAGGGATAGTACTTCTTCCCAAGCTTTTGGCTTAGCTGAATTGGAAAGGAGAAATGTGGAATCCAAACAAAACATGACCCTAGAGCAAGTTTCGGAACCTGAATCCAGGATTGAACAATATTATATACCAAAGCAAAACGAGCAAGGTGGTCAGAGACAAGAGAACTTGAATTGTGGACCTAGGTTTAGTGGAATTAATCAACGAGCACCACGGTGTGGAAAATGTAAGTCACACCACACAGGACCTTGTACTTACCAAACTATGCGATGTCTTACCTGCGGACAGTATGGTCATGAGATGAAAGATTGTTATTTCTCCCAGAAGGTATGTTGGATTTGTTTTGGGAAAGATCGTAGAGCGAGGGATTGTAGAATTAAAAGAGAACTCGAATCTAGATCAAGTATTGGGGAACCCTCATCGGCAGTTGGTCAGAAACAAGAAAATCAACGCAAAAGACCTATGACAGGTGGGTCTACACAAAGTTCGCAATGGTGCCACCGGTGCAGATTCATTCATACGGGGTCATGCACACCCCAGACTTTGCGTTGCATTCGATGTGGATTGTTCGGACATGAAATTAAGGAATGTGATTTCCCTCGGAGTGTGTGTTGGAATTGTTAGAAAGAGGGTCATCGTTCGGGTGAATGTACTGAGGAAAGGAAAATGAGGTCACGGTCAGGAGTGGATGCAAGTAGGGGATCCTCGTCAACAGATGGACGGAAAAGAAAGAACCCTTTTGTGTCAAAGGGTAGAACTTATAATATGATGACAGATGATGATGCTAATATTGAAGATGATGTAACGGGTACGTTTTGATAACTTTTATGTTTATACGTATGTTTATTAACTCAGAGTTAATTATAAATGTTTGATGGCTATGTGTGTTAAGTGTATGTGCTTACTTCTGAAAGAGAATGATTCTTTAGAAGTAGAGATGTTACTTTGTTATCTAAATCGTGAAAATTCCTGATGTTGTTGTTAGAAAATGATATGGTGGTATGTGGTATTTGATAAGGAGTGAATTTAATATGAGATATTAGAGAAAGATATGTCTACATTAATCGAATTGCATGTTATGCTATGTGTTATAAGATTTGTTTTGCAAACCGTGATTGTATATGTGTATTTATATGTTATGATTGCGCAAAGAGGAAGGAAGAAGAAAGTAAATAAGTATAGAAATCGAATGATTTTGTGATACTCATATATGTTTTGATAAAAGATATAATTAAGATTAAGGGTTATTGTTAACCCTAATGAGTAAAGATAATATATGAGGATGATTGGTGCATCTGAAGAGATTTATGATACATTGAGATATGATATTTGTTGGATTAATATTTGATATTATGCTTTGAAGTTAGACGAATGATTTATGTCTTGCGTTAATTAAGGATTTCTGAGAAGAATGATGTAAACCATGATTGGGAAGTTCTAATAGATGCGTTTATACTGACTATGTGAAAAGGTATCGATTGTAAAGGCATGAGCGATTGACCTGATTGTTAAAAAGAAATAGTGAATGCTTCTATACGGATAAGCTGAATAAGTGACAGAGACAATGATTAGTATGAATAGAAGAATGTGAATGAGAGACTCAAATATTACCTCGAACGGATAATTGATGTTAGACATGTAGATATAAGAGGGAGTTTATGATGACAACCTTGGAATTATGCGAGTTAAAGTATAATGGACTTGATGGATTGAATTGAAATTTCCTTTATTAGGAAACTGATGACTTAAATGATTTAAATTATTAAGTATAAGAAAGAGATGGATTGCTACAGATTGGACAAATTTGAGATGTACAGAATTGTTTGGGTAAAAGATATAATTGATGCATTTGATGCCTAATTACAAGGAGTTATATATATGGGAAATAGTTAGTTATGATAACAGTTGAATCCTGTGAACTGAAGATAAATATGATTTGAAGAATGACACAGTGAGTTCATTAGAAAATAAGGAAGAAAGAAGAGGAATGTAGTGGTCTGAACATATGGAATGAAGACTTGTGGATTTTGTGCATGCACATGCCTTTGCTAGGAAGTGCCCTTGCTTGGAATTGAGGATTTAATTTGACAAAATTTACGGAACTAAATTGCCAGTACACTTGAGAGGGCTAAATTGTATAATGCTATACAGAGTATTTAATTGATGACTTACCAAAGGAGTGAACATGATATATTTCGTGGAAACATGCGATGATCGGGTTTGAGTCAAGGCAGAGTATTAGAGAATTATGAACAGTTGTAATGACCAGAAATATCAGAATAGTAATGAAAACAAGTTATGATGAAATATGTATGAGAGCTATGACATGCAATGAAGTCCGGATATATTAGGAGGGATTGTGATTGATCAATAAAAGTAATTGTATTTTACCACTATGAAATGAAGATGGTGAGTGAAATTGTATCTTGATGGAATGAATCAAATGTGTGATTGAAAGGTTTAATTAAACTTTGGAGGAAGTTATAACAAGCATTGAGAGGTGAGATGAATAGTGCGACTAAATCCTTATTGGATAGTGGAATAATAGGAGTTGTGCAGGTATATGGGAATGAACTTGTGTTTGAATTGGATTTTGATGATTCGAGGAATTCATAATTAAGCTGATTAGACAAACGTGATGTGATTTATATTGGATAAATGTTAAAATATCAGTGGTAAGTTGATTTATGAGTTAGAAAATACTCAACAATCAGAAATCAATATGAAGAGTGCTCGTTTTCTGGCTACATACGAGACGACTTCTTTGAGTAAGTTAACTCAACTAAATGTTAATGAGATTGTTACGAGGCATGGTAGACCGTTGTCGATAGTTTCTGACAGAGACTCCAAGTTTGTTTCGAACTTCTGAAAGAGTCTACAGAGAGAGTTGAGGACGAGAATTAGTCTGAGTACTGCTTATCATCTCCAGACTGACGGTCAGATTGAACGAACCATACAGACACTTGAGGATATGTTGCGTGGTTGTGTAATTGAGTATGGTGGACCTTGGGATTCGCACCTGCTGTTGATAGAGTTGCGTATAACAATTTTACCACTCTAGTATTGAAATGCCTCTATATGAGATGTTATACGGCCGTCGTTGCCGTACTTCAACGTGCTGGTTAGAGATTGGTAAGGAACACTTTGCAGAGTTTGAGATTGTTTGGTTTACTGCTGACAAGGTTGCTATAGCCAGAGAAAAGTTGAAAGCGGCCAGAGATAGACAGAAAATGTATGCGGATCCGCGTCGTCGTCCAGTATCGTTCGATGTGGGGGAGTTAGTGTATTTGAAGGTCTCTCCATGGAAGGGCGTGATTCGGTTCGGCAAACGTGGGAAGTTGGCTCCCCATTACATTGGTCCTTTCAGAATTCGTGAGATTGTAAATGACTAGATAGTTACATTGGATCTCCCAGCATAATTTGCAGGTATTCACGATACGTTCAATGTTTGTTATTTGAGAAAGTGCAAGGTTGAAGATGAGAGTCAGATTCTCCCGGTACACGAATTGAAAGTGGATTCAAAGAAGAGACTGATTGAGGAACCTGTCGAACTGTTAGATCGTAAAGTGACCAAGCTCCGAAAGAAGCAGATACCGATGGTGTTAGTCAAGTGGAAACACAGTTTAGGTTCTGATTTGACATGGGAGACTAAGGCAGAGATGAAAGATAGATACCCCCAGTTGTTTAACCAAGAAGGGATTCCGAGGACGGAATCCTCTTAAGGAGGGGAGATTTGTAACACCCGCATCCCTAGGCCAGGAGATTAGCGGGGTAGCGATATGTGATTGTTTGTTTTAATTGATTATGTGTTTATTAAGAGTTAATGAAATTAGAAATTAAGGATGGATATATATATATATATATATATGTGTTTACTGGTGATTGTAATTAAAAGAAAAGAAAGTTACAAGTCAAGTATCCATGTATGTTAATATGTATGTTTATATGCATGGAGATTAAGATCCACCTCCTGCTTAGGTTTTAACTAAATGAATGTGTACGTGTCTATGAACAAATATCTGATCATATTTGCTAAGTGTGAAGTGTGTGTTTTGAGAGAAAAAAACCAAGAGTGAAGAAAGCTTCAAAAGTTCTAAACTTGAAATTCCAAAGTCAAGATCTTGTGATCTTTAATTCAAAAATAAGGTAAGCATATGTTTGTAACATGTTAGATGTCATCTTGATGCTTGAATCTATTGAAAAAACATGAATATGTGATGTTACACCATTGTTGGAGCTTCAAGCTCAAACTAGTAAATGGGTTTTGCATAAAATGATGATTTGATGAGTTCTACGATGTTTATGATAGTTGTATACATGTTATATTATGTTTATACATGTTTGGCAGTGTTTTGGATTGAAAATCAGAGGTTAAAATGGAGTTTGAAGGTTTGAGTCGGCTGGAAAAATGAAGAAGATGATGCAGAGTCGACGCGACGCGTTCCTTACTTGGTCAAAGTGGGTTATCTTTCCATTTCTGGGCTGAGGTTGTAATTTGTGCATGTTTTACACATAACAAATCCCTAATTATCAAGAGACACAACAAAACTTCATATGAAGTACATAAGGGAAGGAAGCCAATCATCAGTTTTCTGCACATAATTGGATGTCAATGTTTCATCCTCAATCAAAAGGATCAATTGCAGAAGTTTGCTCCAAAGGTTGATGAAGGAGTGTTTGTAAGCTACTTTGTGATATCCAATGCATACAGAGTATACTACCTCACAACAAAAGTTATAGAAGAATCTATCAAGGTAATTTTTAATGAAAATGACTTTGTTGCTTCTTGTTCCTCTAATCATGTTTCATGTACAACCACTCTAGAGCAAGTTAATCTTATGCAAACTGGAGAAACCACTCTAGAGCAAGTTAATCCCTCTCCACCAACTGCTCATGATGTAGATGAACCTGTCCCCATTCAAACCATTAGCCATGAACAATCAACCTCATCTAATCATATACCTCTACTGAATCATGTGGAAAATGACTCAACATCATTGAACTCTAACTCCATATCACACATATTCCCTCTTCAATAGAGACACCCACACATTGTGAAAATGAAGTTATCTCAGCCAATCAAAATGAAATCATTTCTACTGCTAACTTCACCTCCCTAAATCCACATTTATCCCAACTCCCAAACAATCCAAAATGCCTTCAAAGACCATAAATACCATCCTCACAATTTGGTGATAGGCAACATTAAGGATCCAGTTAGAACAAGATCAAAGACATGCAACATTTGTTTCTACTCTGGATTTGTATCTTTGATTGAACCAAAGAAGGTTGATGAAGCCCTGAATGATCCCCACTAGATAACAACCATGCAAGAAGAGTTGGTAGAGTTCAAAAGAAATAATGTATAGACCTTGGTACCCAAACCAAAGGATAAAACCATCATTGGAACAAAGTGGGTCTTTAGAAATAAGCTAGATGAACATGGGAAAATCATCAGAAACAAAGCAAGTCTAGTGACACTGGGTATTGTCAAGAAGAAATAATGTATGGACCTAGCCTATGTTGCCTTTAAGTACTTCAAAGTATTCCAAATGGATGTGAAGAGTGTATTTCTAAATGGAGATGTGAAAGAAGAGTTGTATGTCAAACAACCTCCTGGTTTTGAGGACTCAAGCTTACCTGATCATGTATACTTTCTCAACAAAGCTTTATATGGTCTTAAGCAAGAACCAAGAGCCTGGTATGATACCCTCTCTTCTTTTCTCACTAACAAAGGTTTCACAAGAGGATGCACTGATAGCACTGATAGCACTTTATGTATATGATATAATATTTGGGTCTACTAATTTGGAACTATGCAAAAAGTTTTCTAAACTCATGTCTGATAACTATCAAATGAGCATGATGGGTGACTTAAACTATTTTCTTGGTTTACAAATTAAACAAGAGGTTGATGGTATTTTCATACATCAAACAAAGTACATCAATGAATTACTCAAAAAGTTTGATTTTGAAAATTGTTCCTCAATGAAAACACCCATGTCAACTTCTCTTAAGCTAGGAAAGGACACTGAAGGGAAAGCAGTGAACATTAATGCTTATAGAGGAATGATTGGGTCACTTTTATACCTCACTACTAGTAGACAAGATATAATGTTTTTAACATGTCTCTGTGCAAGATATCAAGCAGATCGTAAGGAATCACATCTTGCTACTGTTAAAAGAATATTCATATATCTCAAAGGAATTCCTAATCTTGGTCTTTCGTACCCCAAAGACTCAGATTTTGAGTTAGTTGGATATTCTGATTCTGATTTTATAGGATGCATATTGGATAGAAAAAGTACTTCAGGTAGATGTCAACTTCTAGGTGAAAGATTAATCAGTTGGTGTAGCAAGAAACAAAATTCAATATCAACATCTACTGCAGAAGCAGAATATATTGTTGCAGGAAGCTGTTGTGCTCAAATTTTGTGGTTGCAAAATCAATTACTTGACTAAGATGTGAAGTTTGAAGACACTCCAATTTTGTGTGACAATACAATTGCAATCTCCGTCTCAAATAATCCAGTCATGCATTAAAAAACAAAGCATTAAAATCAGACATCATTTCTTAAGAGATAATGTGTAGAAGAAGAAAGTATCCCTACACTACATCACCACTGATTTAAAACTTGCAGATCTGTTCACCAATCCATTGGATGAAGCAAGGTTCAATTTCCTAATATCCAAATTAAGTTTTCTTAATTTCTAGATTAGATTAGCAGAAGTTGTTTTTCTGTTGATTGATAAGTGTTGAATATAATGTCTTACTTATCTAAGCATCTTTAAGCCTTACTCATACTGAAAAGACTAAGTAGGTTTGCTCAACTCATACCCATCAGCTGATCAAAAACACTCAGTTGATCACACTAAGCTAAGAAGGAAATGCTCAGCTAAGTAATCCTGTCAGCTGATGTAACTAAATTTCTCTTCCATCAGCTGATGACTCTCAACTGATACTTTTTCAATGCTCATCTGAAGAATCAACACATGTTCAATTCTTTATTTCTACTTAGTTAATGCTTTTTAACCCTGGGTATTTACTCCGTCTGTCAGATTTCATTTAATAGCTTATTAATGTGTTTTCCATTAGAACTTTTGTCAGTATTTAACGATCTCTGTTATCCATACTTCATAAATACCCCATTCCCTCTCTCATTCATCTTTACCTGTTCAAATTCTTAAAAACCTCTCTCGCACTAAAAAGCTTTAACCTAAAATTCTCTCTCGCTACTTCTCCAAAAATCTCACTGTTCAATCATCCTTACCACCTATATTCTTGACCCTGCAGTTACCCCCGGTGAGAATGTTGTCCAAAACCAACAGATGAACATCACACCTAACAACATTCTACTTTGCACCCCGATCCCAGCATCTCGAGAAAACCAGGGTCATGAGCCGATGGTTGAGTTTCTTATGGCTCATCCACTATTCGAATGCCTTACGACCGATCCTCACTACATCTTTCCTAACATCATTGGAGAGATTTGGTACTCCCCTAGCTACTTACCACATTCACGATAATTCCATCCACTGTACCATGGCGCAAGAAGGTTATCATTTTCAAATCACCATTGAAACTCTCTGAGAAGCCATCAGCATACCCAACTTCTCTCCTTTCACCACTTTCCCATCCAAAGCTGAAATACAAACTGTTCTTCCCACCATAGGCTACAATGAGCCTATAGTGCATGTTCAAGTCAAAGTCTCTGCTCTAGCTCATCCATGGAAATACCTTGCAAACGTTGTTATACGTCGCTTTGGTCCCAAATCTGGCAGTCATCGTCTGATCAACCAAACCAAACTCCTCGTACTATACGCCTAAGTTTTTGGGATCAACATAGAATTTGCTCAGGTTATTTTCTCTAACCTCATTGATAAGATCATCCTGATCACAAACAAGAAATCCTCAAGGTCTCAAGTTCCCTACATCAGATTTATGAGTTTGGTTGTTATGCGGGAAATTGGAGAGAATGACTATGTAGGCCTCAATGAACACTTAGAGAGCATACTTGTACCTGCAATGGGAGAAAAGGTCTTTCATTCTTTGAGAGCAGACAAAGGTCCTGATATTACACCACAAATGCAAGAATTAATCAATGCTGCTGCTGAGGCAAATTATAATGATGGTGATAATGGTAGTGATGGTTGTAATGTTGATAATGAAAATGATGATAATGATGGTGACCATGGTGACGATAATAATGATGATGGTGGTGGTGATACTGGCTTTGCTCCTCTTAGTCTATTTATAACTAGTCCCCTTGATGATGCTGTAGTGTTAGATCAACCTGAACCTGGGCTAGGAGATTAGCGGGTTTGTGGTACATGTTTAATTGTTTTAATATGATTAAGTGGTTAATCTTTTTTTAAATAAGTTAACTAATGTGGTAATTGCAAAAATTAATTTGTATGTATGTATGTAGAACCGTATGTTTGCATGCATGTATGTATGTAGGAATTTAATTGTGTACGTGGCTGATAATTAGGAGGTGATGCCACCTCCTGTTTTTAGGTAGTATACATGGGGGGTTAATGGTTCAACATGCATTATCTCAAAATTTAGAAAGTGTGTACTGTGTGTTTTTGTGAAATCTCCCTGCCAAGAAACTGAAGAAGAAAGAAACCATCGGATTTTTCTATCTTTTGTGATTTTAATCCAAGCCAAGGTTAGATGTTATTACCATCGTGATTAAATGTTTAGTTGAGTGATTTTTGGTAAAAATAACATTTTTATGATGAATTGTTGAAACGGATTTGGAGAACTATGAGTTTTGATGAGTTTTGTGTTCATATGATTTGTATGAAAATATGATGTTTCGATGCATGTAATTTGTGTTTATAAGTGTTAAAATATGTTTCTGGTTTGTTTGGATAAGTTTATGATTTATGGGTTATGGAGTTATATGTTATGAAGATGGCGGATTTAAAGGAATTATGATGTTGGCGGATTTGAGGAAGATAATAGAAACCGATACTTGTAAAACAAAAGTTTGAATCCGATAAATCCATAAATCCGGAACTTTAAAACCGACACTCTAAAACCTACACCTTGAGAAACCGATACATGTTAAATCCGAAACCTTGAAATCCGAATGATATAATCCAACACTCAAAATCCGATAGATTGAATCCGGTACTTGAAATCCGGTTAAAGGAGAATCCGATAGTTGAGAATCTGGGACTTTGATGAAATCCGATAGTCTCAAATCCGGGCCTCAGAATCCGAGTAAAGGGAAATCCGACAATTGATAGAATCCGATACTGAGTTACGGATTCTTGGAATCCTACAGTTTTGGAATTTTGATACTTCATGTTTTGAACTTATGATTGTTTATTTTTTGTTATTGTTTGATTAATGATTTATAAATATATGGATAGATATATTTATGAGGTTGAGACTGACTTGGTTGTTGTTGTGTTTTCAGGCAATCCAAAAGCTCAGTAAAATTAGATATCTGAGTTCAAGCTAAAACTGAGGTGAGTGGACGTTAAACACGGATGGTAAAGATTGCAGTTAATTATTAATGTGAAGCATGATTGTGGATTGAGATTGGATTGATTGAACTGCTGATTGTGATAATGATTGTTGATAACTGCTGCATGACTATTTGGTCGATACGCGCTCTTAGGATGATTTTGAGTTGCGTTTGAGAAGTCAGCTATACGTGGACCTGGGCTGGGCTTGTCTAACTGGTTGGTTGAACAGTAGTAGCCTTTCTGTTACATTTGTTGCTCAGAGGGGAGTTTACTGTGCCAATCTAGTGGAAAGCTGTCGGTAAACCTTTGCTTTGGCCGGCATTGGTTGTAGGTTCTGCGCCGAACCGCCGGTCTTCTCTGGATATGTGATTACATGATTGATGATTGATTGTGAATGTTTGTATTTGTTGTTTTAGCCTCTACTCACTTATCTTTGTGCTAATTCCCCTCAGTTGATGTTTTGCAGGTTGGTGTTCGTAGTCGAAGAAGGAAGAGTTGACCACACTCTGATACTTATTTTGAAAAAGAGACGAGCCAGTTATTTTTGTAACACCAAACATTAATAGAAGATGATGTTAACTTTTGAACAATGATTGTATATTTGTAAATGTTGGTTATATGTAATCAAGTTGGTTTTAATTAGCTTCCTCAGCGTATTAAAAAAATGGCTTGTGATTTTCCGGTGTTACAGTTTGGTATCAGAGCCTAGGTTTGGCGATGCATGCACGGCTACAGTGTTGCATTCCCAAATCTTGGCTCGTGACGGGTCAAGCTTTCCTTCAGGGGAATCAGGGTGAGTTAGAGTTGTCTGTAGTAGTTAGTATTTTGGATACTAACGGTTTATGTTAATGAGCTATGAGGTGATGTGATTGTAACAGATTATGGCTGATAAAGAGACTCCCATCCTACCTTCTGTGATCCAATCTACAGAGGCACCGGTTATTGAAGATGTGAATCAAGCAGGAACATCTGGTCAAGAACAAGAGGAAGATCAGAGTGAATATATCTTTAAACTGGAGAACAAATTGATGGATCTCATGAATAAAGTCCTTAACTTGGAACAGAAATTGAGCCAACCTGAACCAACTTCTGTACCAACTGTGATATCCACACAAGCAACCATACCACCAGTGTCATCACCTCTACCACCAATGACACCGATGATGCAATAACCTTTCTTTTTTTCGTATCCACAACCCAGAGGTTATCCCTTTCCGTTTCCAGGATACAAACAACCCTGTACATACAAACAATTCCTTGACTGCAAGCCTTCTGAATACCGGGGAAGTTCTGACCCCAGTATCACCTTGAATTGGCTTAAAAATGACGAAGACATTAGATGCTTGTAATTTTGAGAATGAACTGGAAGTAAAATATGCCTCGAGTATATTGAAAGCAGATGCCATGGTCTAGTGGGATTCGGTTACCGGCCATTTTACTGAGCAACAACAGGAGAGTATCACATGGAATCAATTCTAGGAGAAGTTATGTGAACAGTATTGTGGAACTTTTGAGATTGCTAAGATACAGAGAGAATTTATGGAATTGTAGATGACTGGAAACATGACTGTGGATCAGTTGATTAATCAATTCAATGAAAAAATGAGATTTGCGAAGCATTGGGTTCCTGATGAAGAGTCAAAGATTGCCCATTTCGTTGGAGCGTTACATCCGGATCTCCGTAGTGCCACCAGGTGGGGTACTACACTATCCCAAGCATTCACTTTGGCTAAGTCGGCTGAAGGAGATTTGATAGCTAGATATAAGTTGAGTGGGGAAAGAATTTCCCAACAGAAATCAAAGTTTGAACATTATAATACTCAACAGATTCAAGGAGGGCAGGGTAGTGGTAACCGTCAGGGTGGTCATAATAGGACGTCTACTACAGGTGGGTCTGCCCAGAGGGCACCTTGGTGCAACAGGTGCAAGTCTTATCATCACGGGCAATGTACGCCCTAATCCATGAGATGCGTGAAGTGTGGCCAGTTTGGCCATGATCTAAAGAACTGCAGACTGCCGAGGAGCGTCTGTTGGAATTGTCAAAAGGAAGGGCATCGGGTTGGTAACTGCCCACTGAGTAAGAAAGCCGGGTCAGGAGGGGGGAGCTGGGGGATCATCTTCAGCAGGGCAGAAAAGAAAGAACCCACCCACTGCTGAGGGTCGAGCATTCAGGATGACAGTGGATGATGCCACTACCACAGATGATGTGATAACCAGTATGTTTCTAATAAACTCTATTCCTGGTATAGTGTTATTTGATTAAGGAGCAAATCGCTCCTTTGTATCTGTAGAATTCTGTGGTAGGTTGAATGTGCCTTTAACTGAACTTGCTACTGCTTTAGAAATAGAAGTAGCTGATGGTATGATGGTTCCGGTCACGACTGCTGTGGCGGGAGCCAAGATAGATATAGACGGTACTTCCTTTCCTGTTTATTTTCTTGTTATGCCGTTATCGGTGTTCGATGTGGTGCTCGGGATGGATTGGCTGAGTCTGAATCAGGCCAGTATCAAGTGTCACAAGAAGTTTATTTCCTTCCCGTTGGCTGATGGCACAAGAGTGGTAGCAAGGGGTGAGAAGGATGAGTTTGTAATCCCGATTATCTCATGTTTGAAGGCTAGAAAGGCGTTGGATAAAGGTTGTGAATCGTATCTGGCCTATGTTATTGATGGAAAGAAAGAGAAGCAAGCAGTGAACGACATCCGGGTGGTAACGGAATACCCGGAGGTGTTTCCAGAGGAGTTACCAGGGCTACCTCCAGTTCGTGAGGTAGAGTTCAAGATAGACCTGATTCCTGGTTCCCGACCAGTGGCAAAGGCACCGTACAGGTTGGCACCGTCAGAGATTCGGGAGATGATCACTCAGGTACAGGATTTGTTGGATAAAGGGTTTATACGTCCAAGTTCATCTTTGTGGGGAGCGCCAGTGTTGTTTGTAAAGAAGAAAGACGGTACATTGCGAATGTGTATCGACTATCGTGAGCTGAATAAGAGAACCATAAAGAACAAATACCCACTGCCAAGAATTGATGATCTGTTTTACCAATTTCAGGGAACTTCGTTCTTCTCTAAAATAGATTTGAGATCAGGGTATCACCAGGTGCGTGTTTCAGAGGAAGATATATCAATGACGGATTTTCGTACGCGCTACGGGCACTACGAACTTTTGGTTATGCCGTTCGGCTTAACCAATGCACCTGCAATTTTCATGGATTTAATGAACAGATTTTGTCAACCATTCCTTGATAATTTTGTAATAGTTTTCATTATTGATATCCTGGTTTATTCAAAGACTGAGGTAGAGCACAAGCAGCATTTAAGACAGATTTTGGAGACACTGAAGAAAGAGCATTTTTTGCTAAGTTCTCGAAATGCGAATTTTGGTTGAGAGAAGTACAGTTCTTGGGGCATGTGATCTGTGACGAGGGAGTAAAAGTGGATCCTTCAAAGGTAGAAGCGGTTATGAATTGGAACGCTCCAAAGACATCGTCCGAGATCAAGAGTTTTATGGGGTTAGCTGGATACTACCACAGGTTTATAAAAGATTTCTCCAAGATTGCGGGACCGTTGACAAAGTTGACTCGAAAGTATGAAGTTTGTTTGGGGTAGTGAACAAGACAAAGCCTTCCAGATGTTGAAACAGTTGTTATGTCAGGCCCCTATCTTGCATTGCCAAGTGGTTTGGAGGATTTTATAGTCTATTGCGATGCATCGTTTGCCGGATTGGGTTGTGTACTTATGTAGAGGGATCGGGTGATTGCGTATGCTTCAAGGCAGTTGAAACCCCATGAGAAGAATTACCCAACACATGATTTAGAATTGGCAGCAGTTGTATTTTCTCTGAAGTTGTGGAGACACTACTTGTATGGTACCAAGTGTGTAATATGTACAGATCATAAGAGCCTGCAGTATGTGTTTACTCAGAAAGAATTGAACATGAGACAGACACGATGGGTGGAATTGATCAAAGATTATGATTGTGAAATCAGATATCACCCACGGAAAGCAAACGTGGTAGCAGATGCCTTAAGCCGCAAGGGAGCAGGAAGTTGTATCCAGTTTATGCGAATAGAGATTGTATCAAATTTAGTGGATAGACTAAAGTCTGCACAGTTGGAAGCTTTGAAAGAGGAACATTTGAAGAATGAATTGATAAAGAAATGTAAACACGAACTTCCTGATGACTCTCATGGATTAAAAGTGTATAAGACTCATGTGTGGGTGCCTATGCTCGGAGATTTGAGGAAGCTGATTTTGAAAGAAGCACACAAGTCCAGATTGTCAGTACACCCAGGAAGCACTAAAATGTATAATGACCTGAAAGTGCTTTACTGGTGGCCTACTATGAAAACAAATGTGGCACAGTTTGTGGAATCATGCCATATCTGTGCATAGGTGAAGGCGGAGCACCAGAAGCCTTACGGATCTTTAAAACAATTGGAAATCCCTGAGTGGAAGTGGGAACATATAACGATGGATTTCGTGACTAAACTTCCACGAACTCAGAGAAATAATGATATGATTTGGGTGATTGTGGATCGGCTGACCAAGAGCGCTCACTTCCTAGCTACATGTGAGACGGCTTCTCTGAGTAAGTTGGCTCAACTTTATGTTAACGGGATTGTTGCAAGGCATGGCATGCCATTGTCAATAGTATCTGACAAAGACTCCAGATTCGTTTCTAACTTCTGGAGGAGTTTGCAGAGAGAATTGGGGACGAGAACTAACCTGAGTACTGCTTATCATCCCTAGACTGATGGTCAGACTGAACGTACCATACAAACACTTGAAGATATGTTGCGAGCTTGTGTAATTGAGTATGGTGGATCTTGGGATTCACACCTGCCATTGATAGAGTTTGCGTACAATAATTCTTACCACTCCAGTATAGGGATGCCTCCGTATGAGATGTTATACGGTCGTCGTTGCCGTACTCTGACGTATTGGTTAGAGGCGGGTGAGAAACAATTTGTAGGGACTGAGATAGTTCAGATGACAGCTGATAAGGTTGCTATTGCCAGAGATAAGTTGAAAGCAGCCAGAGATAGGTAGAAAATGTATGCAGATTCACGTCGTCGCCCAGTTAAGTTTGAGGTGGGATACATGGGGGGTTAATGGTTCAACATGCATTATCTCAAAATTTAGAAAGTGTGTACTGTGTGTTTTTATGAAATCTCACTGCCAAGAAACTAAAGAAGAAAGAAACCATCGGATTTTTCTATCTTTTGTGATTTTAATCCAAGCCAAGGTTAGATATTATTATCATCGTGATTAAATGTTTAGTTGAGTGATTTTTGGTAAAAATTACATTTTTATGATGAACTGTTGAAACGGATTTGGAGAACTATGAGTTTTGATGAGTTTTGTGTTCATATGATTTGTATGAAAATATGGTGTTTCGATGCATGTAATTTGTGTGTAGAAGTGTTAAAATATGTTTCTGGTTTGTTTGGATAAGTTTATGATTTCTGGGTTATGGAGTTATATGTTATGAATATGGTGGATTTAAAGGAATTATGATGTTGGCGGATTTGAGGAAGATAATAGAAACCGATACTTGTAAAACAAAAGTTTGAATCCGATAAATCCATAAAACCGGAACTTTAAAACCTACACTCTAAAACCTACACCTTGAGAAACCGATACATGTTAAATCCGAAACCTTGAAATCCGAATGATATAATCCAACTCTCAAAATCCGATAGATTGAATCTGGTACTTGAAATCCGGTTAAAGGAGAATCCGATAGTTGAGAATCTGGGACTTTGATGAAATCCGATAGTCTCAAATCCGGGCCTCAGAATCCGAGTAAAGGGAAATCCGACAATTGATAGAATCCGATACTGAGTTGCGGATTCTTGGAATCCTACAGTTTTGGAATTTTGATACTTCATGTTTTGAACTTATGATTGTTTATTGTTTGTTATTGTTTGATTAATGATTTATAAATATATGGATAGATATATTTATGAGGTTGAGACTGACTTGGTTGTTGCTGTGTTTTCAGGCAATCCAAAAGCTCAGTAAAATTAAATATCTGAGTTCAAGCTAAAACTGAGGTGAGTGGACGTTAAACACGGATGGTAAAGATTGCAGTTAATTATTAATGTGAAGCATAATTGTGGATTGAGATTGGATTGATTGAACTGCTGATTGTGATAATGATTGTTGATAACTGCTGCATGACTATTTGGTCGATACGCGCTCTTAGGATGATTTTGAGTTGCGTTTGAGAAGTCAGCTATACGTGGACTTGGGTTGGGCTTGTCTAACTGGTTGGTTGAACAGTAGTAGCCTTTCTGTTACATTTGTTGCTCAGAGGGGAGTTTACTGTGCCAATCTAGTGGAAAGCTATCGGTAAACATTTGCTTTAGCCGGTATTGGTTGTAGGTTCTGCGCCGAACCGCCGGTCTTCTCTGGATATGTGATTACATGATTGATGATTGATTGTGAATGTTTGCATTTGTTGTTTTAGCCTCTACTCACTTATCTTTGTGCTAATTCCCCTCAGTTGATGTTTTGCAGGTTGGTGTTCGTAGTCGAAGAAGGAAGAGTTGACCACACTCTGATACTTATTTTGAAAAAGAGACGAGCCAGTTATTTTTGTAACACCAAACATTAATAGAAGATGATGTTAACTTTTGACCAACGATTGTATATTTGTAAATGTTGGTTATATGTAATCAAGTTGGTTTTAATTAGCTTCCTCAGCGTATTAAAAAAATGGCTTGTGATTTTCCGGTGTTATAGTTTGGTATCAGAGCCTAGGTTTGGCGATGCATGCACGGCTACAGTGTTGCATTCCCAAATCTTGGCTCGTGACGGGTCAAGCTTTCCTTCAGGGGAATCAGGGTGAGTTAGAGTTGTCTGTAGTAGTTAGTATTTTGGATACTAACGGTTTATGTTAATGAGCTATGAGGTGATGTGATTGTAACAGATTATGGCTGATAAAGAGACTCCCATCCTACCTTCTGTGATCCAATCTACAGAGGCACCGGTTATTGAAGATGTGAATCAAGCAGGAACATCTGGTCAAGAACAAGAGGAAGATCAAAGTGAATATATCTTTAAACTGGAGAACAAATTGATGGATCTCATGAATAAAGTCCTTAACTTGGAACAGAAATTGAGCCAACCTGAACCAACTTCTGTACCAACTGCGATATCCACACAAGCAACCATACCACCAGTGTCATCACCTCTACCACCAATGACACCGATGATGCAATAACCTTTCTTTTATTCGTATCCACAACCCAGAGGTTATCCCTTTCCGTTTCCAGGATACAAACAACCCTGTACATACAAACAATTCCTTGACTGCAAGCCTTCTGAATACCGGGGAAGTTCTGACCCCAGTATCACCTTGAATTGGCTTAGAAAAATGACGAAGACACTAGATGCTTGTAATTTTGAGAATGAACTGGAAGTAAAATATGCCTCGAGTATATTGAAAGCAGATGCCATGGTCTGGTGGGATTCGGTTACCAGCCATTTTACTGAGCAACAACAGGAGAGTATCACATGGAGTCAATTCCAGGAGAAGTTATGTGAACAGTATTGTGGAACTTTTTAGATTGCTAAGATACAGAGAGAATTTATGGAATTGCAGATGACGGGAAACATGACTGTGGATCAGTTGATTAATCAATTCAATGAAAAAATGAGATTTGCGAAGCATTGGGTTCCTGATGAAGAGTCAAAGATTGCCCATTTCGTTGGAGCGTTACATCCGGATCTCCGTAGTGCCACAAGGTGGGCTACTACACTATCCCAAGCATTCACTTTGGCTAAGTCGGCTGAAGGAGATTTGATAGCTAGATATAAGTTGAGTGGGGAAAGAATTTCCCAACAGAAATCAAAGTTTGAACATTATAATACTCAACAGAGTCAAGGAGGGCAGGGTAGTGGTAACCATCAAGGTGGTCATAATAGGACGTCTACTACAGGTGGGTCTGCCCAGAGGGCACCTTGGTGCAACAGGTGCAAGTCTTATCATCACGGGCAATGTACGCCCTAATCCATGAGATGCGTGAAGTGTGGCCAGTTTGGCCATGATCTAAAGAACTGCAGACTGCCGAGGAGCGTCTGTTGGAATTGTCAAAAGGAAGGGCATCGGGTTGGTGACTGCCCACTGAGTAAGAAAGCCGGGTCAGGAGGGGGGAGCTGGGGGATCATCTTCAGCAGGGTAGAAAAGAAAGAACCCACCCACTGCTGAGGGTCGAGCATTCAGGATGACAGTGGATGATGCCACTACCACAGATGATGTGATAACCAGTATGTTTCTAATAAACTCTATTCCTGCTATAGTGTTATTTGATTCAGGAGTAAATCGCTCCTTTGTATCTGTAGAATTCTGTGGTAGGTTGAATGTGCCTTTAACTGAACTTGCTACTACTTTAGAAATAGAAGTAGCTGATGGTATGATGGTTCCGGTCACGACTGCTGTGGCGGGAGCCAAGATAGATATAGACGGTACTTCCTTTCCTGTTTATTTTCTTGTTATGCCGTTATCTGTGTTCGATGTGGTGCTCTGGATGGATTGGCTGAGTCTGAATCAGGCCAGTATCAAGTGTCACAAGAAGTTTATTTCCTTCCCATTGGCTGATGGCACAAGAGTGGTAGAAAGGGGTGAGAAGGATGAGTTTGTAATCCCGATTATCTCATGTTTGAAGGCTAGAAAGGCGTTGGATAAAGGTTGTGAATCGTATCTGGCCTATGTTATTGATGGAAAGAAAGAGAAGCAGACAGTGAACGACATCCGGGTGGTAACGGAATACCCGAAGGTGTTTCCAGAGGAGTTACCAGGGCTACCTCTAGTTCGTGAGGTAGAGTTCAAGATAGACCTGATTCCTGGTTCCCGACCAGTTGCAAAGGCACCGTACAGGTTGGCACCGTCAGAGATTCGGGAGATGATCACTCAGGTACAGGATTTGTTGGATAAAGGGTTTATACGTCCAAGTTCATCTTTGTGGGGAGCGCCAGTGTTGTTTGTAAAGAAGAAAGACGGTACATTGCGAATGTGTATCGACTATCGTGAGCTGAATAAGAGAACCATAAAGAACAAATACCCACTGCCAAGAATTGATGATCTGTTTTACCAATTTCAGGGAACATCGTTCTTCTCTAAAATAGATTTGAGATCAGGGTATCACCAGGTGCGTGTTTTAGAGGAAGATATATCAATGACGGATTTTCGTACGCGCTACGGGCACTACGAACTTTTGGTTATGCCGTTCGGCTTAACCAATGCACCTGCAATTTTCATGGATTTAATGAACAGAGTTTGTCAACCATTCCTTGATAATTTTGTAATAGTTTTCATTAATGATATCCTGGTTTATTCAAAGACTGAGGTAGAGCACAAGCAGCATTTAAGACAGATTTTGGAGACACTAAAGAAAGAGCATTTTTTGCTAAGTTCTCGAAATGCGAATTTTGGTTGATAGAAGTACAGTTCTTGGGGCATGTGATCTGTGATGAGGGAGTAAAAGTGGATCCTTCAAAGGTAGAAGCGGTTATGAATTGGAACGCTCCAAAGACATCGTCCGAGATCAAGAGTTTTATGGGGTTAGCTGGATACTACCACAGGTTTATAAAAGATTTCTCCAAGATTGCGGGACCGTTGACAAAGTTGACTCGAAAGTATGAAGTTTGTTTGGGGTAGTGAACAAGACAAAGCCTTCCAGATGTTGAAACAGTTGTTATGTTAGGCCCCTATCTTGCATTGCCAAGTGGTTTAGAGGATTTTATAGTCTATTACGATGCATCGTTTTCCGGATTGGGTTGTGTACTTATGCAGAGGGATCGGGTGATTGCGTAGGTTATGGTGTCTCAACTGAAAGTCGCCTGGCATAGGTTATGGTGTCTCAACTGAAAGTCGCATAGGGTAATATGAAGGTCGCATTGGTGCTTGATGCGATAGTCGCATGATGTGACAGTCGCATGATGCGACAGTCGCATTGATTGGCTCAACAAAAGTCGGATGGCACAAGTTTCAAAGGTCGGATGGAATGAATGAAAGTCGCATGAATTTTTAGTGAAGGTCGGATGGGGTGTTTAAATGAAAGTCGCATGGAACAAATGGGAAAGTCGCATGGGTTTGGGGTGGCTGCCATGCGAAAGTCGCATGGATGAGTTTCAAGTGTCGCACGACACAAAACACAAGAGTCGCATGACTCATTTCATCCCTGTTAGTTCATCTTTTTCAACTTTCAGGCTCCATGGCCAAAATCATGTTCTTTCAAAACTCAACCAAATCATATCATTTTTGTTTCAAAACATTTCTCCACTCATTTAAGCACTTCTTTCAAGATTTAAGCACATTTCATCAAGTTTTCAAGCTCATAACACAATTTCTTTTTCTCTGGTTCTTCAAAAACCCAGAACCCAAAAACCGAGGTTCTAAATCATCTTATCATCATCAAAACATGGTAAAATTGATACCTACAGTATCCTAGTGAGGTAAGAAACATTACCTGATGATTCTTTCAACAATTCTTCAAGTTTTCAGATGATTCTTGACTCTTCTTCTTCTTCTCTTCGTGGGTTTAAGCACACACAAACACACAGTCCTCTTTCTCTCAATGTAACAGTGTTTTGAAAGAATGTTGGAGGCTATGCCCTACTTCCACTTATACATGCCTCCAAAAAGGCCTAAGCCCTTTTCCATAGTGAAGAAGCCCATTAACATTATCCAATTACATCACCTCTCATAAGCCCATTAATCAACTATTCACACACATATATATGTGTATATATAGATTCAAACCCATAAAATCTCTAATGTATCACGCAAATAAATTCACAATCCAACATAATTTAAATCTTTTCTCAATAAATATTCTTTTATTTATTTTTCGGAGTTCGGGTATTACAACTCTCCCCCACTTAAACACGATTTCGTCCTTGAAATCTTCACTCGAACATGGTGGTGTAAACTTTCTTCATTTCTTCTTCGGACTCCCACGTCCATTCTGAACCATTGCGGTGCTCCCACTGCACCTTTACCATTCCAACTTCTCTGTTGCGTAATCGTTTGACCTTCCTCTCGAGGATCGCAACCGGTCTCTCGATGTAGTTCAGTCTTGCATCTACAGTGATATCCTCCAATGGTACAAACGCCGACTCGTCAGCCAAACACTTAGATGAGATACATGGAAGGTGTTGTGTTTTTTTGACAACTCTTTGGGTAGCTCCAGACGATAAGCCCCCTTTCCAACCCTCGCAATGACCTTGAAAGGCCCAATAAACCTTGGGTTCAGTTTCCCACGCTTTCTGAATCGTATCACTCCTTTCCATGGAGACACTTTTACCAATACATAATTACCAACTTGAAATTCTAGCACTGATCTCCGTTTATCCGTATAACTCTTTTGTCGGCTTTTGGCCGCTTTAAGTCTTTCACGAACTTGTTGCACATATTCTGAGGCTCTCTGTACTATTTCTGTGTTTCCAAGCTCTTCTTGTCCAACCTCACCCCAACATATCGGGGTTCTACACTTCCTACCGTACAACATCTCGTACGGTGGCATACCAATACTCGCGTAGTAGCTATTGTTATACGGAAATTCCGCTAGGGGTAAGTACAAATCCCAGCTTCCCCTGAAGCCAATCATACATGCTCATAGCATATCCTCTAGCGTTTGGGTAGTTCATTCACTCCGCCCGTCAGTTTAGGGGTGATACGCTGTACTCAAGTTCACCCTCGTTCCCAAATCCTCATGGAACTTATTCTAGATCTAGATGTGAACCACACATCCCTGTCAGATACGATGGTCACCAGCACTTCGTGCCTCGAAGCTATCTCTTTCGCGTAGATGTCCGTCAATCTCTCGGCCGAACTCGCCCCTCGGATCGGTATGAAGTGAGCGCTTTTCGTTAACCGATCAACCACTACCCAAATTGCATCATAGTTCCTTGGTTTTTTCGGTAGTTTTGCTATCGGATCCATAGTTATGTGCTCCCATTTCCACACGGGTATTTCCAACGGTTGCTATTGTCGTGAGGCGTAGGCAATCACTTTTCCTCTTTGCATCAGTACGCAGCCATGTCCTACATGGGATGCGTCACAATAAACCATCAAGTCATCCATTCCTTCCGATAAGGCTAGTATCGAGGCTTCGCATAATTTTCCCCGAAGGGTCTCAACTGCTCTCCGTTGCTTTTCTCCCCAGTCAAAACGATCGTTCTTCCTTGTCAACTTGGTCAGTGGCGCGCTATCTTCGAAAAATCCTTAATAAACCTCATGTAGTAACCGGCCAAACCTAGAAAACTCCGAATCTCCATAGGACTCTTCGGCGTTTCCCACTTCATCACAGCCTCGATCTTGGCGGGGTCGACCTTGATTCTTTCTCGGTTAACCAGGTGCCTGAGAAACTGAACTTCCTGTAACCAGAACTCGCACTTGGAAAACTTGGCATAAAGCTTCTCCTTCTTCAAGGTTTCAAGTACTTCCCGTAGATGTAGTTCGTGCTCGGCCTCCGTCTTCGAGTAAACCAAGATGTCATCGATGAATACGATCACCGACTTATCAAGCATTGGTCTGCAGACTCGGTGTCATCAAATCCATGAATGCTGCCGGCGCGTTTGTAAGACCGAAAGGCATGACAACGAACTTGAAGTGCCCATAACGCGTTCGAAAAGCCGTCTTGGCTATATCCTTCTCCCAGACCTTGAGTTGATGGTATCCCGACCGCAAGTCTATCTTGGAAAAACAGGCCGCTCATTGCAGTTGGTCGAACAAGTCGTCGATCCTTGGCAGCGGATAACAATTCTTAATTGTCATCTTGTTAAGCTCGCGATAATCTATGCACATCCTGAAGGTTCCATCCTTCTTTTTCACGAATAGGATCGGTGCTCCCCACGGTGAGCTACTTAGGCGTATGAAGCCCTTATCCAGCAGTTCTTGCAGTTGTGACATCAGCTCCTGCATCTCTGGTGGTGCTAGGCAGTACGGTGCCTTTGTGATAGGTGCTACTCCCGGCACTAAGTCTATTCGGAACTCCACTCGCCTATCTGGCTGAACCCCCGACAGTTCCTTCGAAAATACTTTCGGGTACTCACGTACCATTGGCACATCTGAAACTGTTAGTTTCTTCTTTTCCATTCTCGAGTCAACCACATGAGTTATGAAGGCCGTGCAGCCCTTACGTAGATACCTTGCCGCTTGGTCACGGCGCAACATGTCGTCAATCCACTCTGTCGTTTACCGTAAATGGAGATCTCTCCCCCATTTGGACTCTGGATCCGTATGATCCCTTGCTTACACAAGATGTTGGCCTGGTGGCGCCCCAGCCAATCCATTCCACTATCACTTGGAATTCCCTCGCAGGGGTCGGTAGTATATCTATAGCAACTCTACGTCATCTATCATTATAACCTTATCCCTATATATCGTGGTAACACACAAAGCCTTATCATTGGCAATCTCTACCTCTAACGGCGTTTCTAACTTTACCGGTGTTATCACAAATTTGTTACAAGAAGCAGAAGATACAAGGGGCTTGCTCACCCCGGAATTAAATAATACAAGTGCAGGTAGAGTTAACAACAAATGTACTTGCGTTCACATCGGGCTCTTTCTTGACCCCTTCAACGGTCATCTGAAAGGCGCGTCCCCGAGGCCTTGGAACCTCGGGCTTCTTTCTCTCCTCTCCTTCGGTAATCCTTAGCGGTGGTTGCAACGCGGGCCTCCCGCTACCTCCAGTCGCTTCTGGGCACTCGGACATACGTGTCCTGGCTTGTTGCATTTGAAGCACACGTTCAAGTGAACTCTACAATCTTTTCCGTAGTGCCCACCTTTCCCACACACAAAACAATTTACAATTCCAGCTCGGCACTCCCCAACGTGCCCCTTTCTACATTTTTCACATCGTGCCCCCGGATTCCTCACGGCAGGCTTCATACCTCCAATGTTCGGTTTCTTGAAGGGTTGCTTACTTGCACTCCCTCCTAGTGCGGCCCGCTCGGCGGACCTCTTCTTGTTTCTCTCTATCAAGTACAGTTCTCTCTTTCTTGCTTCCTCAATCAGTTGGTCCAGTGTGGCATACTGGCCGTTCGACACAAACTCCTGAATATCATTTCTTAGCATTTGCGTATACCTGTGTATCTGTAGTCGTTCATCACTTGCGTAAGCCGGACAGTACAACAGCTTCTCCTTAAATATCGTGGTTATCTGATTAACCGTCTCAGTAGTTTGCTTGAGTTTCATAAACTCATCCATCACTCGCTCCACCTTAACCTTGGGAGCATACTCCTCGTAAAACAGTTTCGTAAATTCTTCCCACGTCATCCTGGCGATAGCTTCGCCCTTCATCTTTCTCAACAGATTCCACCAATCCTTGGCTGCTCCCCTAAGGAAGTTAGAAGCAAACCAAACTTTCGATTCCTCAGCGCAACGGTTGGTAAAGAAAGCTCCCTCTGTTGCTGAGACCCATCTGGTGCTCCGCACCGGGTCTGGCACTCCATCAAAGACAGGCGGCTGACACGCCGAAAAATCCCTGAAGGTCCCTCCTGGGGCCACCTGATTAACAGTCTGCACTACCGGTTGGGCGACAACAACAGCCGCGGTAGCTTCCTTCGCAGCCCATAGGGCTCCCAGTTTCTGATCAATCATTGTGCCCATGTCTTGTTTTAGATCCTTCAGGATCTTGGGCAAAATCTCCTTCAGCGTGTTGGTAACCATATTAGTCACCAGCTCAGTCATAGCCTCATTCCCATATTCATCATCATCCATCGCATTTTCCGGTACAACATTTTCCGGATTCACATTCTCAGTTTGATTCAAGATCGGTTATGCACGGGGGTCACTCTCTCCCGTCACACTGGCATTCTCTCCATCCGGTGGGTTTTCAAAACCCGTCGGTATCACAGATTGATTTCTTGACCCCTTCAACGGTCATCTGAAAGGCGCGTCCCCGAGGCCTTGGAACTTCGGGCTTCTTTCTCTCCTCTCCTTCGGTAATCCTTAGCGGTGGTTGCAACGCAGGCCTCCCGCTACCTCCAGTCGCTTCTGGGCACTCGGACATACGTGTCCTGTCTTGTTGCATTTGAAGCACACGTTCAAGTGAACTCTACAATCTTTTCCGTAGTGCCCATCTTTCCCACACACAAAACAATTTACAGTTCCAGCTCGGCACTCCCCAACGTGCCCCTTTCTACATTTTTCACATCGTGCCCCCGGATTCCTCACGGCAGGCTTCATACCTCCAATGTTCGGTTTCTTGAAGGGTTGCTTACTTGCACTCCCTCCTAGTGCGGCCCGCTCGGCGGACCTCTTCTTGTTTCTCTCTATCAAGTACAGTTCTCTCTTTCTTGCTTCCTCAATCAGTTGGTCCAGTGTGGCATACTGGCCGTTCGACACAAACTCCTGAATATCATTTCTTAGCATTTGCGTATACCTGTGTATCTGTAGTCGTTCATCACTTGCGTAAGCCGGACAGTACAACAGCTTCTCCTTAAATATCGTGGTTATCTGATTAACCGTCTCAGTAGTTTGCTTGAGTTTCATAAACTCATCCATCACTCGCTCCACCTTAACCTTGGGAGCATACTCCTCGTAAAACAGTTTCGTAAATTCTTCCCACGTCATCCTGGCGATAGCTTCGCCCTTCATCTTTCTCAACAGATTCCACCAATCCTTGGCTGCTCCCCTAAGGAAGTTAGAAGCAAACCAAACTTTCGATTCCTCAGCGCAACGGTTGGTAAAGAAAGCTCCCTCTGTTGCTGAGACCCATCTGGTGCTCCGCACCGGGTCTGGCACTCCATCAAAGACAGGCGGCTGACACGCCGAAAAATCCCTGAAGGTCCCTCCTGGGGCCACCTGATTAACAGTCTGCACTACCGGTTGGGCGACAACAACAGCCGCGGTAGCTTCCTTCGCAGCCCATAGGGCTCCCAGTTTCTGATCAATCATTGTGCCCATGTCTTGTTTTAGATCCTTCAGGATCTTGGGCAAAATCTCCTTCAACGTGCTGGTAACCATATTAGTCACCAGCTCAGTCATAGCCTCATTCCCATATTCATCATCATCCATCGCATTTTCCGGTACAACATTTTCCGGATTCACATTCTCAGTTTGATTCAAGATCGGTTATGCACGGGGGTCACTCTCTCCCGTCACACTGGCATTCTCTCCATCCGGTGGGTTTTCAAAACCCGTCGGTATCACAGATTGATTTCTTGACCCCTTCAACGGTCATCTGAAAGGCGCGTCCCCGAGGCCTTGGAACCTCGGGCTTCTTTCTCTCCTCTCCTTCGGTAATCCTTAGCGGTGGTTGCAACGCAGGCCTCCCGCTACCTCCAGTCGCTTCTGGGCACTCGGACATACGTGTCCTGGCTTGTTGCATTTGAAGCACACGTTCAAGTGAACTCTACAATCTTTTCCGTAGTGCCCATCTTTCCCACACACAAAACAATTTACAGTTCCAGCTCGGCACTCCCCAACGTGCCCCTTTCTACATTTTTCACATCGTGCCCCCGGATTCCTCACGGCAGGCTTCATACCTCCAATGTTCGGTTTCTTGAAGGGTTGCTTACTTGCACTCCCTCCTAGTGCGGCCCGCTCCGCGGACCTCTTCTTGTTTCTCTCTATCAAGTACAGTTCTCTCTTTCTTGCTTCCTCAATCAGTTGGTCCAGTGTGGCATACTGGCCGTTCGACACAAACTCCTGAATATCATTTCTTAGCATTTGCGTATACCTGTGTATCTGTAGTCGTTCATCACTTGCGTAAGCCGGACAGTACAACAGCTTCTCCTTAAATATCGTGGTTATCTGATTAACCGTCTCAGTAGTTTGCTTGAGTTTCATAAACTCATCCATCACTCGCTCCACCTTAACCTTGGGAGCATACTCCTCGTAAAACAGTTTTGAAAATTCTTCCCACGTCATCCTGGCGATAGCTTCGACCTTCATCTTTCTCAACAGATTCCACCAATCCTTGGCTGCTCCCCTAAGGAAGTTAGAAGCAAACCAAACTTTCGATTCCTCAGCGCAACGGTTGGTAAAGAAAGCTCCCTCTGTTGCTGAGACCCATCTGGTGCTCCGCACCGGGTCTGGCACTCCATCAAAGACAGGCGGCTGACACGCCGAAAAATCCCTGAAGGTCCCTCCTGGGGCCACCTGATTAACAGTCTGCACTACCGGTTGGGCGACAACAACAGCTGCGGTAGCTTCCTTCGCAGCCCATAGGGCTCCCAGTTTCTGATCAATCATTGTGCCCATGTCTTGTTTTAGATCCTTCAGGATCTTGGGCAAAATCTCCTTCAGCGTGTTGGTAACCATATTAGTCACCAGCTCAGTCATAGCCTCATTCCCATATTCATCATCATCCATCACATTTTCCGGTACAACATTTTCCGGATTCACATTCTCAGTTTGATTCAAGATCGGTTATGCACGGGGGTCACTCTCTCCCGTCACACTGGCATTCTCTCCATCCGGTGGGTTTTCAAAACCCGTCGGTATCACAGATTGATTTCTTGACCCCTTCAACGGTCATCTGAAAGGCGCGTCCCCGAGGCCTTGGAACCTCGGGCTTCTTTCTCTCCTCTCCTTCGGTAATCCTTAGCGGTGGTTGCAACGCGGGCCTCCCGCTACCTCCAGTCGCTTCTGGGCACTCGGACATACGTGTCCTGGCTTGTTGCATTTGAAGCACACGTTCAAGTGAACTCTAAAATCTTTTCCGTAGTGCCCATCTTTCCCACACACAAAACAATTTACAGTTCCAGCTCGGCACTCCCCAACGTGCCCCTTTCGACATTTTTCACATCGTGCCCCCGGATTCCTCACGGCAGGCTTCATACCTCCAATGTTCGGTTTCTTGAAGGGTTGCTTACTTGCACTCCCTCCTAGTGCGGCCCGCTCCGCGGACCTCTTCTTGTTTCTCTCTATCAAGTACAGTTCTCTCTTTCTTGCTTCCTCGATCAGTTGGTCTAGTGTGGCATACTGGCCGTTCGACACAAACTCCTGAATATCATTTCTTAGCATTTGCGTATACCTGTGTATCTGTAGTCGTTCATCACTTGCGTAAGCCGGACAGTACAACAGCTTCTCCTTAAATATCGTGGTTATCTGATTAACCGTCTCAGTAGTTTGCTTGAGTTTCATAAACTCATCCATCACTCGCTCCACCTTAACCTTGGGAGCATACTCCTCGTAAAACAGTTTCGTAAATTCTTCCCACGTCATCCTGGCGATAGCTTCGCCCTTCATCTTTCTCAACAGATTCCACCAATCCTTGGCTGCTCCCCTAAGGAAGTTAGAAGCAAACCAAACTTTCGATTCCTCAGCGCAACGGTTGGTAAAGAAAGCTCCCTCTGTTGCTGAGACCCATCTGGTGCTCCGCACCGGGTCTGGCACTCCATCAAAGACAGGCGGCTGACACGCCGAAAAATCCCTGAAGGTCCCTCCTGGGGCCACCTGATTAACAGTCTGCACTACCGGTTGGGCGGCAACAACAGCCGCGGTAGCTTCCTTCGCAGCCCATAGGGCTCCAAGTTTCTGATCAATCATTGTGCCCATGTCTTGTTTTAGATCCTTCAGGATCTTGGGCAAAATCTCCTTCAGCGTGTTGGTAACGATATTAGTCACCAGCTCAGTCATAGCCTCATTCCCATATTCATCATCATCCATCGCATTTTCCGGTACAACATTTTCCGGATTCACATTCTCAGTTTGATTCAAGATCGGTTGTGCACGGGGGTCACTCTCTCCCGTCACACTGGCATTCTCTCCATCCGGTGGGTTTTCAAAACCCGTCGGTATCACAGATTGATTTCTTGCAGTCACCATACTGGATGTATAGACAATGCACTTAATTAACAGGTTGCAATGCCACACAGTCCTCATCACTATATCAGTTCACATTTCACATATCTCGTGTCATAAGTATAACTATCAGGCAACCCTAGTCATTCTAAGGCACCCAAGCTACAAGCATCTTTTCTCTACAAGTACCCCTCACCGGATTCACAAGATTCCCTTGGATGCTGGTAGGTTCCCGTAAGTATCGTGTGCAACTAATAATATGGGCCCTGTTATTACCAACACACTATACGTACTTGATCCTAACATTACCCTTGAGAATCCCGATTCACTGGCTTGGGCCATGTATCCATCATCTCATCAAGCATATAATCAGTTATCGTGTAAGCATTAACACGTCATTCTATTCTGATTCTACTAGAGCAATTGCATTGAAAAGTCTCAGTCATCATAGTCAGTATAACATAACTTCAACATATCAGTTAACATGATCATCATATCATAAACTCATACCTTGTACTCGCGTGTGATCACTCGGACTAGCTCCAGCTGATAGCTCATTGTAACATTTATCACTTGAAAAAGTTTCAAAACTTTGTTTAAAATCTCTCACGAACCAAGGTTTAAGTTCAAACACGTGTATACGCATTCAAATCTCTTAAACCAAGGCTCTAATACCAAGTTGTAACGTCCCAAAAAAAAATTTTAACAATTAAACAAAGAGTACGCTTAATAATGCATCACAATTAAAACCTTGTATCAGTTGATTACAACACCGGGTGATAACCCGTAGAATTCAAATGTAATAGTTTGGAATACATCATAAAGCACAAAGTAGTTTGATCGTTGCGGAAGCTTGTGGAAAGATGAGCTATCAACTGCGTGCTGGAGCCACGCCGTAGCCATCACCTGAAAAGAAGGTTAAACAACAACCGTAAGCATGAAGCTTAGCGAGTAAACTTACTTACAATCAACCATATGACATCACATCAATTGCTTTACATTCATGTTACCACTTTCATTCCCGCTACCGTAGTAGTCGGTCCCACATTCCCGCTACCGTGGTAGTCGGTCCCACATTCCCGTCACCGAAGTGAACGGTCCCATCATACCCGTCACCGTAGTGAATGGTCTAGTCATTCCCGTCACCGAAGTGAACGGTCCAATCATTCCCACCACCGAAGTGCACGGTCCCATCATACCCGTCACCGTAGTGAACGGTCTAGTCATTCCCGTCACCGAAGTGAACGGTCCAATCATTCCCGCCACCGAAGTGCACGGTCCCATCATACCCGTCACCGTAGTGAATGGTCTAGTCATTCCCGTCACCGAAGTGAACGGTCCAATCATTCCCGTCACCAAAGTGAACGGTCTAAACAATAGCATAGGATGATACAAATATCAGTTCATCAATTCACCAGTCATCTTTTCATCATTTCATCAATTCATCAATTCATCATTTCATCATTTCATCAATTCATCGATTCATCATTTCATCATTTCAACCTTTCATCAATTCATCAATTCATCAATTCATCATTTCATCATTTCATCAATTCATCGATTCATCATTTCATCATTTCATCAATTCATCAATTCATCATTCATCCATTCATCATTCATTAATCATATAGCATATAGCACATTTAACACACACATCATAGGGTTAAGATAGTAAGTAAGAATACTCACCTGTCTTGCAGTTTAATCTCACAGTCTTAGCTTACTAGAACACTTGTAGTTACTTGCTTAGCCAACCGTCACCTACAATAGGTCTAACAATCAATACCGTGCACGAATCCCTCGTTCGTTTACCCCCGTAATACATTCGGGTTTCACACTACAAGTAACAATAAGAAATGCATTAAGGTCCATAAAGTCGGGGACGCGTCGCGTCCATCAAACCGACGCGTCGCGTCGAGTGTAAAAGTGTCGGATTTCCCATCATCCGGATTTCAAGTATCGGATTTTAACTCACAATGCAACTATCGGATTGTTAAACACATAAGTCGCCTGGCATAGGTTATGGTGTCTCAACTGAAAGTCGCATAGGGTTATATGAAGGTCACATGGGTGATTCATGCGACAGTCGCATGATGCAAAAGTCGCATGGATTGGCTCAACAAAAGTCGGATGGCACAAGTTTCAAAGGTCGGATGGATGAATGAAAGTCGCATGAATTTTTAGTGAAGGTCGTATGGGGTGTTTAAATGAAAGTCGCATGGAACAAATGGGAAAGTCGCATGGGTTTGGGGTGGCTGCCATGCGAAAGTCGCATGGATGAGTTTCAAGTGTCGCACGACACAAAACACAAGAGTCGCATGACTCATTTCATCCCTGTTAGTTCATCTTTTTCAACTTTCAGGCTCCATGGCCAAAATCATGTTCTTTCAAAACTCAACCAAATCATATCATTTTTGTTTCAAAACATTTCTCCACTCATTTAAGCACTTCTTTCAAGATTTAAGCACATTTCATCAAGTTTTCAAGCTCATAACACAATTTCTTTTTCTCTAGATCTTCAAAAACCCAGAACCCAAAAACCCAACTTCTAAATCATGTTATCATCATCAAAACATGGTAAAATTGATACCTACAGTATCCTAGTGAGGTAAGAAACATTACCTGATGATTCTTTCAACAATTCTTCAGGTTTTTAGATGATTCTTGACTCTTCTTCTTCTTCTCTTCGTGGGTTTAAGCACACACAAACACACAGTCCTCTTTCTCTCAATGTAACAGTGTTTTGAAAGAATGTTGGAGGCTGTGCCCTACTTCCACTTATATATGCCTCCAAAAAGGCCTAAGCCCTTTTCCATAGTGAAGAAGCCCATTAACATTATCCAATTACATCACCTCTCATAAGCCCATTAATCAACTATTCACACATATATATATGTGTATATATAGATTCAAACCCATAACATCTCTAATGTATCACGCAAATAAATTCACAGTCCAACATAATTTAAATCTTTTCTCAATAAATATTCTTTTATTTATTTTTCGGAGTTCGGGTATTACAGAACCTCCAGTGGTCACTAGTTCTACTTCTCCTCGTAGTCCCCTATATACAAGGTCAACAGAGGGTATGCTCATCTTGAGCCCTTTGAAGTAGTGATATCTACACCTCTGACCTCAACTCCAGTTAGCCCTCCTCATGTTAAGGGGGAGCATTTGATTGTTGTACACCTTAAACAAGTAGATGCATCCTCATAACAGGATGTATCTGTAAAAATGGGATTGAAACCACTATGTGAGACATTATCTCAAAAGGATGTTCTCATTGAAAGACAGACCTTAACCTAAGCTCACACTGTGTCTACCCCCATTATGAGTCAGCCTATACCATCTACATTCTCCCAATATAATGTGGATGCAATAAGGGATTCCCTATTACTGAGTGCATCCCACGCTCAATCCAATTTTCTTACACCTATTATCAATTCTATTCTCACACAAGCATAGCCTGTCAATGCCAGTGGTACAAACCAACCATTGGTATAGGGCTTAAAGCTCCTTCCTAATGAATTTGAGCTTACACACCAAAGCTCAAATGAGGAACACAAACCTTACCCAATTTTATTGAACCGTTACCTACTTCCTCCTTCTCTCAAACCTCTACCTCCACTACCTATCCTTCTAATCTCAACCTTGCCTTTCTCCAAACCATTAACCAAAAATTAGACCATGTAACCCAAACCTTTAATACCTTCCAAACCTAAACAAACACTCGACTGTAGCTCAAATGAGGAACACAAACCTTACCCAATTTTATTGAACCGTTACCTACTTCCTCCTCCTCTCAAACCTCTACCTCCACTACCTATCCTTCTAATCTCAATCTTGCCTTTCTCCAAACCATTAACCAAAAATTAGACCATGTAACCCAAACCTTTAATACCTTCCAAACCTAAACAAACACTCGACTGTCCAAGCTAGCTAAGGACATAGAGTCACTCAATTTACCTACCCAACCCTCCCCTGCACCACCTTCTACTTTCACTGACCTCACTCCCCTTCTAGCCAAACTTGACCAACTCTCTACACACATTCCCTCTCAACTAGCTACTCCCATATTACCCCAATCTACCTTCTCTTCCTTAAACCAAACCTTCTTACCCAAATCCAAACCATCAAACCTGTCAACCCAAACATTTCTATCGCCATCCCTAAGAAACTCCTTCCCATACCTTCATTTCTCAAAGGCATCCTTGATGACATTGAATCCCTCACTAAACAAAGCCATATGAGTCATCTCTCATTATGGAAAGCCATAAAAGATCTCAAGGATAACCTTCACCTTAAACTCTCTAAACCTTCTACCACTCCTTCCTCTACCCATACACCCACCCCTGCCCCTACCCTATCTCCTAAACACACATCAAGTGACTCCCCTCCTCCTTTTGATGATGCAAAAAATGGGAGAAATCTTCAAGTTCAAACTCAAGGGAGGATGATCCTACAACATAGGATATTGATGTTGCTTACACTGAAACTACCAACAAAATACTACAGCAGGAAGCACCTACAACAACAGCTTCCCCAGCTCCAAAAAAAAAGCAACTTCTGAGGGGGACCAAATATTTCCCAAAAGATTTAAAACAATGGAAAAAAGGCCAAAGTCCAAGAAAAAGAAGGTTGCTGAAGGTTGCTCTCCTACTATCAGCATTCAGTCTGATTCTGATTATGAGGATGACACTTCACTTTCTAACTCTTTCGGTCCAAGTTACTTCAACCTCTACTTCCAAAGATAAAGGGAAAAGAAAAATGAAAGATGAGCAAGTTAAAGAGGAAGAGAAAAGAAAAAGGGAGCTTGCACTAAAAGAACAGGAGAAAAGGGAGAATGCCCAAATGGCTCAAGCTTTAGGTGTTCTAGTGGAGGAGATCTACCAAGCCAAAGAGCTAGCTTATGCTCATGAACAAGAAAAGCATCAGGATCAAGTAGCTGCTCAAATCAAAATGGCAAGGGAGAAATCTCAAGCTGAATTACTGAAGGCTAGATCTCATGCGGATGCAATCAAAACCCTCCTTAGCCTTGACCTATCAGCTCCCTACAACTTAAGTCAACAAAGGATCAAAGGCTTCGGAGAAAAAATTGATATAATTAGAAAAAGAATAGAGCCAGACCCAATTACAAAAGCTTTTGTCCATAAAGGTGATGGTGACCCATATCTCAAAGTTACAAGGCAGAATAACTTCAACAGTGGTCAAGTTGTATCATATGAAAGATGTGATGTATATGTGTTCACTGAGTTAGTTGAGATCCTCTACCTCCTCTACAAATCCAAGAGCAAATTGAAAGTACAATTCATTCAAAAGATTCAAGTCTGGATTGCTCTAGCTGTGTCACAGAATGTCTTCACAAAGGATGATTATTACAGGCATGTGTATATAGTTGAAACTATGCATAGGAAAGGTTCAAAGCCTTTTAAACCTTTTGAGCCAAGAGAGGTACTTCCTGAACATGAATATTTATATGATTTTGAGGGTCTCAACACAAATCTATCACTCAACATCACTCCTGAGTTGTTCAAGTTTATATCAAAACCTGTTGAGGGGATTTTCTTTCTGGACAGAGGTGGCTCCTGGAGATTCATTAGGTAGTCTGAAATCCCAAATGGCAAGCAAGAGTTTTCTCTTTGGTGTAAGATTAGCTACAAGAGGCAGAACAGGAAATGACCAATTTGAAGCCCTTGTACAAGTTCAATATCAAATTCTTGCCGAAGTAGATCCTCTTGCAGAAACTTTTCATGTCAAAGAATAACAATGGTGGGAGGATTAAAGACTAGCCTTATCTCTGAAAACTTGTTGATTACTTTAGTTGTTGTATAAATCTTGTAAACTCTGTTAGTATCTTTCCAGTTTAGTTTGCTAATAGTTGATCTCTTGTAAATACTTTTGTATCCTTCTTGTCTTGTAATTCAAGCCATGTAAATGTATATGTAGAAAATCAAAAAGATATAAAAATTGGAAAAATGGAAAAGATACCACAAACATAGAACAAAATAGTATAACAAAGAAAAAGATTCCATAAAAACAGAACAAAATGAAACACTAGAAAAGAAACCAAAAACCGAACAAAGTTCAAATAAAAAGAGCTACCAAAAACATATAGCTAGCCAAATGCACTTATAAGAGTTTAATTATTTTGTATTCGAAGTCAAACTGATTCTTCAAAAAGAAAAGGTTTTCTCTTCATCAAACAGGGGGAGACTGTTCGGGAGAAAATCACTTCACCCTAATAATCAACTCTATATATCATAAAACATAGAATTTGATGATAACCAAACCCTACATTCAGTATGACTTGGAAAATATTCAAACATGTGTTGTTTGAATTAGATTAGTGAAATTTTACTATGTATGGAAGCATCAGATGAAGGACATCAACTAAGGGAAATCTAAATGAAGAGACAAGTGTAGAAGACTATCAGTTGAGGAAATACATCTATCAGCTGAGTGAAGAAAGTTGATCATCAGAGAGTTTAACTCATCAGCTGAGCAAAGTACTTTGATCAGTTAAAGGACTTATAACCATCAGCTGAGTAAATTTGGATAAGCTAAGGCCCAGAGCATCAGCTAAGTAAGTCTTTCAGAACACACGTCTTCATCTGACATAAACTGATGTATTTAAATAATTAGTAGAGCATACTTGATCAACTGATCATATCAACACATGAGCTTATGCTTTCCTAGTATAACTATTGATCAACTGAGCGTTTATGCTTTCCTATTATAACTATATGATCAGCTGAGTAATAGGTATCACCTAAGCCTTTGTAAAAATAATCAACTGATCAATTCTGTCAATAGAGTAAGTATAATTGTTAACCAGTACACTCTGTCAACTGAGTCGAGCAAAGATATCATACTTGTTCAGTATTTCAGTTTGTACGTTTCATATGTAAAAGGCAGAACATGTGTTGTTCTTTTATGCCTTTAGATCTTTGAATGTTAGAGTACAAAGCACTTTTTGGATCAAAAAAGAGACAAAAAGGATAGATCTTATCCTCTTGAAAAGGAGAAAGATACCTTTGAAATCGAAGATCTTGAAGATCTGCTACCTCAACCAGTATGGCCGACAATTCTATACTTGGTAAGGTCTATCTTGAAAGAAGAATAGGTGTTGATAAAAGTTTAATCATGAAAGGGGAAACTTAAACTTCCAAGCCAAAAAGCACAAGTAATAATATTATTTTAAAGGTAGTGGGCATTACTTTTCTTAAAGCAAACTTACTTTACGTAATATTTGATTAAAGTAAGTATACTTTTCACCCACTAACTTTACAAATATTATATTATTTCTTTTAGCTCTTTTGTCTCCTTCCTTCATCCAACTGGACACACCAAGACTTCTATAAATACCCACGCATGGTGGACATGCAAAAAAATCTTCTACACAACACAATAGCAATCTCATTAGTTGTGAAAATTCGTAGAGCTTAGCAATTGTGTAGAACCAAACTTGTTCACGTGTTGAACACTCCTAAACATTAGTTGTTTTAGAGTTAGCTTGTCTATGTGTTAGACAAATTAATTGCCACCTTTTATTGTACTTAGAATTTCCACTTCTAGTACATGTAATTCTTGATTCAATATTAATAAGAATTATATAAAAGTATAATGGTGTGTCTTTAAGTTTTAAAGTTAAAGTGTGTATTCAACCCCCAGCCCCTCTACAAACATTTGTTGTTGCGTACTCAATATGGGACTAACAATTTTCTTTGCTATCAAAAGGTATCCGTTTACTGGTTAACAGACAGAGTATGATCTCTTCAACAAAAGAACTGTGGATCACTGGGAAATAATCAGAATCAAGATGTAAAACAAATAGTCACCAACTTCTCTAGATAGTGCCAATATAATTGTTACCTTCTATGCATTACCAGCAAGCCAGTAAAGAGGGCCGTTGCTAATCCAAACTTACCAACTCAGTCCATTAAGTCAATTAAGTTCCCTAAGAAGCTTCAACCCCGTGCAGTTGGTTCAAAGAACATCTGCAAATTCAAATAAAAAGGAAATATCATTCAAGGTTGTCAAAGTTTAATTTCAGGGTCAAGATTCTCATCAACATCATGGAGCTCAAGATGAGAAAATTGCTTCTAAAGACAACATAGATAAGATTGACAAAAGATTTATAAAGAAGAGGAAGCTGCTAAGCCACTAAGCTTGATTTATCAGTCCTACCTGTTTCTGACAGTAAAATCCCCTGGTCTTCAACAAAAATTCATTCGACCAAAGAAGATTGTCAGAGAACTTTAAATGCTGAAAACCACTACATATCATACTACCGAAGGTTGAAAAGCCTAAGGTTACAGATGCAAAAGATGAAGATTGAAGACTGAAGATTCAAAAAGAAATCATTCAAGTTTTATTCCCAGAAGCTTCAAAATCATGTAGATAGAAAAGAATATTTGCATAATTCAAAGAGAAAGATTGTTAGGATTTCACAAAAGCCAAAAAGCTACAACTTCTATTCCAATACATAGGGGAAGATTGTTAGGATTTAATATTGTATAGAAATAAAGGTTAAAATTATGAGTGTGGTTTGTATTACATACAAACTACAAGGGATAAACTTGTAATACACTCTATGGGTATAAATACCCATGACTTTATGTTGATTAATAAGATTTTTCACATTTGCTACTTTCAGTTACATGAGATCCACTCACTTTCTCTCTACTCTCTCTTTAGATCTCACTCTTGCAAATCTTATCTAGCATCTTGATACTTGTTTCTTGGGCCATACAGGGGCCTTGCCCTTGGTGTTATCACAACGTGCAAAATAGAAGATATAATATGATAAGCTACAAGACCTTAGTGAGGATGCTAAACCGTAAATCATATAAGCATATGTATAAATATACAGATATCACAATGTTCTTATGGATACAGTACTGCACCATGTTAGCATCGCCCTACTAGGCTAAATGCTGATCATAGCCTCTACTGCATGAAGCAACATGCTACCCCACACTTTGATCCACTGATCAATAATACACAATGCAATGCGTCACACATATTACACATATGAATCGGAGTTTATTAAACTCACTTCAACAATCGGTTATAATACGGTGCTATGCTAGAAATAACCCAAAGTATATGCCAACGATTAAGTCCTACACATAATATATAATTTAGGTATCAAACACATACCATCACAACTCAATAGAAAAACTAATCAGAGCCCACGCACGGCACACTTGTGCCTCATGACTTAGGCCTAATCGTGACCCTTCTCAAACATGTTTGTACCAGCCTAGACCACCCCGTACCTTACATAGGTACACCCGGACCCCAAGAACTAGGGATGTCATGGTTACCTGGCACGCCCGTGCCTTTCGCCTATAAGCAATAGTTCACCGACTGTTCATGCTGTTTCAGGCCAAAACACATCTAAAACTCAATTTTAAAGATTCTAATGTCACAGGGTTATTTTCCCACACCCCCAAAAAGCTGTAAACAACAACCAACTCATATTTAACATGCTTTGATGCTTGATTCAATCATTTTACCCATTTGAATATCAAAACATACCTTTAGTTATCTAGAATTACTATGCAACTAAACATATGCTAATCCCTCTGATTTCTTGCTTCAATTTCGTAAGGGAGAGGGCAGCCAAGCATATGTACGTATGTATGTAAGTTCTATGTCTGTGTGTTTTTAATGAGTTCAAATACTCAATTCATATATATATATATATATATACACACACACACATACAAGTATGGTCTAATATTTGAAGTACTAAACGGCTAAACCCTTATGACCTTATGCGTTGTGATTCAACAAGTTTGCGTGATCATCGAGGCTTCAATTTCCATTAATTTATTTGAAATATATATGGGACATATCTTATTAGTTAAACCTTTATGTGATGTGTATTCAACATATGGGCATCTTATTAGTTAAAATACATAATTAATAAAAAAAACCTTAAAATTCTTAATCGGGTCACCCGAACTTCTTTTTTTCTAACAGTTACCCGACCCGAATAAGATCACTTTTAATCGGGTTACCCGAATTAGGCACGCGAGAACCGATTAACCCGAATTTGATTCAGTTCGGTCGGATTATTCGGGTTCGGTTTTTTTCAACACTCCTAGTTGTCAGTGCTCTTACTTGCTTACTTTAGTATTAATTTAGTTTGAATACTTACATGGACAATGTATTGTGTTGCAACAACTTGATGATGATCTTATGTTGCAACAGTGTTGTTGGTTTGCGAGCTGTCATCAATGATCTCCGGGAAAAAGTTGATCATTTTCCTGTTGGTTTGCGAGCTGTCATCAATGATGTCCGGGACAAAGTTGATCATTTCCGTGGTGTCCATGAACTTCAATGAGTCGATTTTTCAGTGAGACAATGAGAGGTATGAAAACAGAGGAGGTATAAAAACAGAACCTTAAAACTTATCTCGAGTTTTCCATGTTTTTAATTTTCTTATAATTTCTTTTTCTGTTTGCTGATCATAGCCATCCCTGCAGATTGTACAAGAATGAGTAAGGATTTCGTTAGGGTTGGAAATTGCATATTGCACAAGAATGATATGAGATTTTGTTTGACTTTCCTTCTTATATTTTCCTTTTTTGTATGCTGATCATATCATTTCTAATAAACAATTCCATATCATCTTATATTTTCAAGATTGTAATAAACAAATTTCATATCATTTCTAATATCAAGAGGTCTTCTGTTAGTTGACTGTTTATATTTCGAGATTGTAATAAATAATTTTTTAAGATGTCGTTGGTATTTATTTTTAGTTTTCTTATAATTTATTTTTTGTTTGCTAATCCTATCAATTTCAAGTCCGAAGGCGGTGCATTGTTTCCTTGTGATGAATGGTTTGTATTAGTCGGCATATTGTTTATTACAAGTAATGGTTGACATATTATGTTAAAATTAATTTCACGGGTTTAGTTGGTTAGTGGTGAGAGGTAGTTCAATACTTTCAATTTATATAAAATTTAAGAGTTTTAAAGGTTGTAAATGTTTTATAAAGTAGTAATGGGAGGGTTATTGTGAGAATGAATATTTAGGTAAGTATTAGAGAAAAAAACCTAGCCATCGATTAGACTTTGATCTATTAGATCTAACAGTCGCAATTCACCTGTTGCAAGTAATAACTATCGCAATTCATGATTGGGTAATAAATAAAATTAAGAGCCAAATGTAGACTGTCTGATCTAATCAAATGATGGTCACGATTAAATCTCTCATTCTCATCTGAATGTTCATTATCATTTGAACCTCCCACTATTATGAGAATATATATTTAGTTGAGAATTGGGGAACAAATACTATCCATTCATTAGACGTTAATTTATTAAATCTGACGGCCATAATTTACTTTTTGCAATTCATAACAGTCGCAATTAGTGGCTGTCTTATAATAAAATAAAAGGTTAAATTTAAACCATCCGACTTTATTTCACATGAAAATGAAAGATGAAATTTAGATTATTAATCCAATGATGTAAATAAAAGGTTAAATTTAAACCATCCGACTTTATTTCACATGAAAATGAAAGATGAAATTTAGATTATTAATCCAATGATGTCGAGTTACATATGTGTTACATTACACATAATTACATGCAAACATAATAATTAATGATGATATCATCAATCACAAACGTTGACAAGATATAGACCAAGACTAGTGTTGCTTCCCTTTTCCCTTTACAAGGTGTGAATGACGTTTCTATGTGAACGTTATCTTGAAGACTTGTGACATGTGTGTTTTCTATTCATTCTTGTGATTGTGACATTTCTCGTATATTTCTCAATGTCAAACGTTGTGAACCCAACAATGAATTTATTAATTTTAGTTGAAAAGGCTTTTAAGCATTTTCCAACGTTTTTTCTTTTAAGTTTTTAAAAAGCCAAGAGCTTTTAAAAGCTCTTAATAAAACACTTTGTTTAAATAAAATGGAGTTTTTTTTTTACCAAAGTATAAGTTCTTAAAAACATTTAAATCAATCACGGTAAGCGATACAAGGAGAAAATAACAAGGAATGTTAGTGATTTTAGTGTCATTAAACATTCTAGTTTAATCAAGATTAATATGAAACTAGTTGATTTAAACTTAACTATAATTCGGGTTTGAAGGTGCGAAGTACACATTTGGATAAGCTAAGTTAGTATAGGGAATATGGGGGTCCGGGAGCGTCGCCCCTGATGAGGTTCCAAAGGGCATCGCCCCTTGCGGGATCCAAGGGACAACGCCAACCTCCAATAACCACCGCTGCCGGCCAACCGCCGCCAACCGCCGTTTTGATCGCCTATAAAATAGGTGTTTTCGGTTTTGGTGCAATATAGAAAAAGACAATTCTACTGAAATAGTCTTTGAAGAATGAAAATCAAAACAAAGCTATTTTGTTTTTGGATTTGAATTAAGCAAGTGATTCAAATCGAGTTTCTTGGATTATCCTCTATCTGAATTCGTATACCCCAGGCGTACGGGTCGAATTACAGATTTCGAAAAGTGTATTAAATATGATCCACGAAATTATCCAAGTATTTATTGTTATTCTAATCCATATTTCAACTATTTTTCCAACATCCTTGTATGCGGTGAGAGAACATGTTGAATCTTGACTTGGATCGAAGAACTACAAATCTCGGAAGAAATGATATCGAATAGGAAGGAATGAAGAACTATGATTATGGTTTAAGGAGAGGGCTTTACAGAGTGTGTCTTAGCGTTATTTTGGGGCTAGGGATATAAGGAGAGTTTTTGTATTTATTGTATTAAATAGTGAACAATGTTATATAGTCAATACTTAATTTATAGTTCTAAAAATTAATTTTAACCTTTGAATCAATAGCATCAATGGCCAGATTGTATTTTAAAAATTTGGACGGAGTGATATTTTCATAAATCATATATGATACTTTTACAAATCACATGTGATTGTATACTGAATAACCTATGACTAAATATTAAAATTTCAAAACTATAATTTTACATATACTTTATTTAACACAACTCTAGTTTATTTTTGGTTAATAAGTTTAAAGGAGATGCTTTATTCTGGAAGACACTTGTACGCACGCATTTACACATAGACGATTATGTAGAACTTTGTAGATAAAAGTACTAATATATAAAAAAAGTATTTTAATATTTATTATTTATAATAATACTTTATTTAAATCTGGCACTTCGCATTTGACTCCATTCTATTAGTAAATAAATATTGTATATTTATTGTTATGTTATATCTTTGGATAGGCAATAGTTTCCTAGATAATCTTGCCTCTAATCTAGGAAGGTTTGTTGTAATTCTTGTATTTATATCCTTGATAGATGGAATGATAAGGATTGAGTTTTCACCAACTTACATGGTATCGCGAGGCTAGGTCTGCAGCCTTTCTTCCAGATCAATTTCTTTTGCTTTCTCGAGTGCTACGGCTCTCCTCCTTATTGATCTTCCATGGCTGCAACAGATCCTGCACCTAAAACTACCCTTCATCCAGCCTACACGGTGACAAATATTCAACACAAAGTCCGTGTTCTCGATGGCACCACCGTTACCTACAATTCTTGGGTCAAACTCTTCAAGCTTCATGCTCGTGGATACAAAGTGCTCCACCATATCGACGGTACGCCGCCACCTGCTCGTACCGATGCTGCTGCTTATTCTTCCTAGATCGAAATTGACTCCATTGTTCTCCAATGGATCTACGGCACCCTCTCGAACGATCTTCTTGTTCGTGTCTTAGAAAATGATTCCACCGCTCATCAAGCATGGCAGCGGGTTAAGGACATTTTCACTAACAATAAAGGGTCCCGTGCTGCCTCTCTTGAACATGAGTTTAGCAACCTCACCCTTCATTCGGCGTCTTCCCTCGACGATTATTGTTAGCGTCTAAAGGATCTCGCTGACCAACTTTCTGAAGTTGACAGCCCGGTCACGGAAAAACGACTCGTTCTTCAACTGGTTCGTGGATTACCACCGGAATATGACACGGTGGCATCCTTCCTTAATCAAAGCCTTCCTTCATGGGATACTGCTCGGAGCATACTGCAACTGGAACAACACCGTAAGTCGGCTCGCCAGAATCTCACCGGTTCCACCGCCATGGTTACCCCGTCCAACCCTCCTGCCGCCGATCGCCATACACCCATCGACCATAACCTTCGACCTTCTGGTCAACCTACTTGGGGACGTGGTCGCTCCAGCCAACCGGGTCGTTCAAACCGCGGGGGACGAAATTCTTCCGGCCGTGGTCGCTCTCCACCGACGTACCCTACGGTTCCTCAACCACCCTCTCGTTTTTTTGGACCTGCGTACCCACCTTGGGCCTGGTGGGCTCCTCCACCTTGTCCCCATCCTACTGGTCCACCTGCACCTTGGCCTGCTCCATGGCCCAACATGCCTCATCAATCTGCTGCCCAAACACCTACTCCCTCGGCCCATATTGCAGCAGCCCAACAGGAAGATCCACCTCAGCAACAGTCTTTTGATGCATTAAATCCAACAGACCTGGGCCAAGCTTTTAGCGCTATGCACCTCAACCTACCCGATCCAGCGTGGTACATGGATACGGGTGCTTCATCGCATTTGACGGCAGATTCAGGTAAAATAACTACTCCCTCTTCATTTTCTTCTAACAAATTAATTTTCGTTGGCAATGGTAATAGTATTCCCGTCTTAGGATCTGGGCACGCCCAACACCACACACCCAATCATACTTACAATCTACAAAACATATGCTACACACCCAAAATCATTAAAAATTTACTATCCGTTCGCCAATTCACACGTGACAATCACGTTATTATTGAATTTGACTCTCTTGGATTTTCTGTGAAGGAACTCAAGACTCGGAGGATCCTTTCACGACAAAATAGCTCCGGAGATTTATATCCGCTCACCACGCCAGTCACCTCACCTTCCGCTTTCCTTTCCGGCTCTTATCCGGATGTTTGGCACAACCGTCTCGGACATCCTGGCTCAGCAATTTTAGATATTCTTCGTACTCGCTTATTTATTTCTTGTAATAAAATTCAATCGAATTCGCTTTGTCATGCATATCAAGTTTCTAAACATAAACGGTTACCATTTATGAATTCGTTATCTTTCACTTTTGCTCCATTTGATATTATACATTGTGACCTATGGACCTCCCCCGTCCTTAGTAAAGTTGGGTACAAATATTATATGGTGCTTGTCAATAATTATACTCAATATGTGTGGATTTATCCTTTAAAATTCAAATCTGACACCTACACTAATTTCACTAAATTCCATTCTCTCATACACACTCAATCCAATCGAAAAATAAAAACCTTTCAATGTGATTTAGGGGGAGAATTTGACAACATCGCCTTTAAAAATTTTGCCTCTCAACATGGCCTCACATTTCGTTTCTCTTGTCCCCAAACATCCGAACAAAATGGTAAGTCTGAACGTATGATTCGTCGGTTGAACGACATGGTTCGATCTATGCTTGCTCACGCCAACATACCACCTTCTTTTTAGGTCGAAGCCTTACACACCACCACCTACCTCCACAACATCTTACCCACCAAAACCCTTAAAGCCCTCACCCCGACCTATGCTCTTTACCTTCGTCACCCCACCTATGATCACCTTCGTGTTTTTGGCTGTGCATGCTATCCTAACACCTCCGCCACTCAAAACCATAAATTTCAACCTCGCTAATCCAAATGCATCTTTCTTGGCTACCCACATAACTTCCGTGGGTACAGGTGCTATGATCCCAACACAGGATGTGTTCTTCTATCCCGTCACGTCATCTTCGACGAAACCTCCTTCCCTTTTGTCGATCCCTTACCCCCGTCCTCGTATCACTTTCTCGACCATGACTCCTCCTTCCCCTCTGCCTTACTTCCTCACCTCACAAATAACACCACCCCTCATACGCCACCACCACCACCCAGCCCCCCGTCACCACCACCACCCCCTCCACCACCACCACCACCACCAGCCCACTCTCACCCCATGACCACTCGCTCCTAACATGGCATTTTCAAACCCAAACCCATCCTAAACCTTCACACACAATCGCCAAAATCCATCTCCCCCATCCCCTCCTCCTACACCAAAGCTTTCTTGGATCCTAACTTACTTGCCATGCAAAACGAATTTAATGCTTTACAGGAAAATGATACATGGGAGTTGGTTCCACGACCTACGGATCGACCCATAATACGGTGCATGTGGTTGTTCAGACACAAATTTCATGCCGATGGTACACTTCAACGTTATAAAGCTCGGCTAGTGGTAAATGGTAAATCTCAAACGGTCGGAATTGATTGTGACGAGACCTTCAGCCCAGTTGTGAAACCAACAACAATCCGTACGGTCTTAAGCCTAGCAGTATCAAAATCATGGCCCATCCACCAGCTAGATGTTAAAAATGCATTCCTGCACGGAGATCTTCATGAGACCGTTTACATGCATCAACCCCCGGGATTTGTGGATACTAATGCACCAACCCATGTTTGCCGTTTACGGAAATCCTTATACGGGCTCAAACAAGCACCACGGGCTTGGTACCACCGTTTCGCCACATACATTACAGCTAATGGATTTCGTAGCAGTGTTTCAGATAACTCATTGATTGTTTATCGTCACGGAGCTCAAATGGCATACTTACTACTCTATAATGACGACATTATCTTGACGACGTCGGATCCCTCCCTTTTAAAATCCATCATCGCAACATTATCTCGGGAATTCGCCATGACCGATTTAGGGGCACTTCATCACTTTTTGGGTCTATCTGTTACACGCTCATCAGATGGGTTATTTCTGTCATAAGCACAATATGCTCGCGAAATTTTACAACGGGCCTCTATGAGCACATGCAATCCCACCACCACTCCCGTTGATACATTGTCCAAATTAAGTGCCACCGAGGGTGCTCCCCTTGCCGATGGGACCCTCTATCGCAGGTTAGCGGGTGCCCTACAATACTTAACTTTCACCCGACCTGACATCACCTATGCTATTCAGCAAGTTTGCCTCTTCATGCATGCTCCACGGGAACCTTACTTCAACTTCATGAAAAGGATCTTACGCTACATAAAGGGCACCATTGATTACGGGATCACCATCCATCGATCTCCTCAACATACACTTACAACTTTCTCTGATGCAGACTGGGGGGTGCCCTGATTCACGACGCTCCACCTCTGGCTACTGTGTCTTCCTCGACGATAATTTGGTCTCATGGTCTTCTAAACGCCAACCACTGTGTCACGCTCTAGTGCTGAAGCCGAATACAGGGGAGTTGCTAATGCAGTGGCCGAGACTAGTTGGATTCGTAACCTACTTCTCGAACTTCATATTCTTATCCAACGTTCCACTATGATTTATTGCGATAATGTCTCGGCGGTCTATTTATCAGGAAATCCAGTTCATCATCAACGTACAAAACATGTGGAAATGGACATCCATTTTGTGCGTGACAAAGTGCGGGTTGGTGAAGTTCGTGTGCTTCATGTTCCAGCTGCTTATCAATATGCAGACATCTTCAATAAAGGTCTACCTCGAAACCTGTTTGAATCCTTCAGGTCCAGTTTAAACGTCCGCCAAACTCCCGCTCAAACTGCAGGGGACTATTAGTAAATAAATATTGTATATTTATTGTTATGTTATATCTTTGGATAGGCAATAGTTTCCTAGATAACCTTGCCTCTAATCTAGGAAGGTTTGTTGTAATTCTTGTATTTATATCCTTGATAGATGGAATGATAAGGATTGAGTTTTCACCAACTTACACATTCTTGCCGGAGATCTTTTCGAAAATCGGCCATCTACCTGATAATAATAGTATGACTGTCTATATCAACTCTTTCATATCCAACCTACCAGATTGAATATTGTTATTGTTGTGTTGTGGTTAACGATAGTGTATTTGGTTTATCCCAAATATGAGGGAGGACGAAGACAAATAATGCATACAGAACCAGTCAAGTTTTGTCGTTATAAACAAGCATTTTGGGCAATGACCGTTGATATTTTCTTCGGCTTTTGCCTTTTGCTGTGATGCACTAACTAAATATACTAGTATTTGTAAAGAAATAAGTTTGAATTTATATATATATATATATATATATATATATATAATATACTAGCATCATACCCGCGCAATACTGCGGCGGTAAATAGTTTTTGGTTTACAATATTTCGCTTTCAAGAATGTAATGATATGTTATTCGCGCGAGTCAATGTCATGAAAAAGTTCTCTACAGCAACATGTCCGGTTTTTTTTTTCAAATTTTCTTTTATTTACATTTAACTATTTTATTAATTTTAGAAATAAATTCTAAAAGACAATAAAATAAGAAAAAAGATTTATATTTATAAAATATAGAGAAGAGTTAATAAGATTTTAAACATATGTCGATGTGGGTGGATAATTATGTTAGTATAAGAGACTATATTTTGAATAAAGTTAAAGTAAATTAGGAGAGAATAAAATAGTTAAAAATTGAGTGGATGAGATTAAGTTAGATTAAATGAAGGGTCAAGATTTTATATTGATTGAATTTTAAGAAGTCTAAAAATTTAAGAGGAGAGAGAATGTTAAATGCTTTATATAGTAGTATATATATATATATGGGGAGTGTTCAAACGAGAACTGCGAGAACCAATCTTGGTCGTTCATTTTGGATAATGGAATTCATGAATGAAGAGCGTGGGGGATTGAGTGTGGCAGGGTGCATGTAAGGAATTCATAGGTGGGCAATCCAAATGAAGGAAAGAAAATTGGACGGCTAAGATTGATTCTCGCGGTTCTCGTACGAAAAACAGTTCTCGTTTGACCTTTTGCCAAAAGGTTAAACGAGAACTGTTTTTCGTACGAGAACCGCGAGAACCAATTGTAGCCATTCATTTTGGATAATGGAATTCATGGATGAAAAGCGTGGGGATTGAGTGTGGCAGTGTGAATGTAAGAAATTCATGGGTTGACAATCCAAGTGAAGGAGGAGGAATTGGACGGCTAAAATTGGTTTTCACGGTTCTCGCAATAAAAACGGTTCTCAAATGAACTTTTCACTATATGTATGTATGTGTGTGTGTCTATATATATATATATATGAAAAAGTTTAAACAAGAACTGTTTTTCGTACGAGAACATTGAGAACCAATCTTAGCCGTTCAATTCCCCCTTCCTTCAATTGGATTGCCCACCCATTAATTACTTATATGCACCGCACTTCATTCATGAATTCCACTTACCACTTGAATGGCCAAGATTGGTTCACGCAATTATCGTATGAAAAACAGTTCTCGTTTGAACCATCCCCTATATATATAGGAGAGTGTTCACTTGAGAACTATTATTATTGTGAGAACCGCAAAAATCAATCTTAACCGTTCAATTGGTAAGTAGAATTCATGGATGAAGAGCGTAGGAGGATTGAGTGTCACAAGTTGCATGTAAGGAATTCATGGGTGGACAATCCAATTGAAGGAAAAAGGATTTAAACAGCTAAGATTGGTTCTCATGGTTCTCACAATAAAAACAATTCTCAAATATACATAATAACTAAAGAAAATCTAAATATAATAACTAACTCTATATATATATAGGGTGAGGTTATATATAGAACCTTACTTATTCATAGAACCTAAAGAATAAACCTGACGATGACATGTGGCATCAAGGGTAAGGGCAAAACTGGAAACTGAATTACAATTTAACACTCACGTCCCCCTCTTTCAGACCTGGAAACTTTCATTTTTTTTAAAAAAATCCTACTAAACATTCAAATTGTCATAATATATTCATCCTTAAGAATTTTAGCAAAAAAAAAAATACCATTAGATTCAGTTTTTTATCCTCTTTAATTCAAGACCAAGATTGATATGTTTTCTAAATTTTTTTTCAAAATGCAAATTGTTTAACGAAACAACAGTCTAAAATGCAAACAGCAACATGTGAAATGCAAGTAACAACAGTCTAAAATGCAAACAGCGGCATGTGAAATGCAAGTAACAACAGTCTAAAATGCAAACAGCAGCATTAGAAATGCAAGTAACATCAGTCTAAAATGCAAACAACAGCACTTTCACATAAAAAATGCATGTTTATATATTTGCATTTTCATATATATGCATGTTCATATATTTGCTACCGAAAATGAAAAAAAAAGAACAGACAACAAAAATGCAAACTCACGACTCTCATTTGCATTTCACAAATCTGATTCAATAAAAGAAGATAACAAAAATGCAAACTCACGACTCTCATCTGCATTTCACAAATCTGATTCAATAAAAATGGCAAAATGCACGTCACAAACCCTTTCAATGAAAATGCAAATTAGCAAATAAAAAAATAGTCTAAAATGCAAACAGTAGCATGTGAAATGCAAGTAACAAGGGCTGATATTACATGTTCAAACCTAAAATGCAAATGCAAAAAGCAAACAGTAGCCCTTTCCAATGTGAAATGCAAACAACAACATGTAATTGCAAATGCAAACAGCAGCATGTAATTGCAAATGCAAACAGCAGACATGTTCAAACCTAAAATGTGAAATGCAAACAGCAGCATGTAATTGCAAATGCAAAATACAAACAGCAGCACTTTCAAGGGCTGATATTACATGTTCAAACCCAAAATGCAAATTCCATATACAACACTACAACGCAAATTTCATACACAAAACACTACATTAGTTAAAAAAAATTTGAATTATCAACCAATTTTTTGGAGTATGAAGAATTGCATTTTGATTATTATCTTCATCCACATATGCATGTTCAGATATGAAATTTGCATTTTCGTAATTTGCATTTTCAAAATAAAATTTTTAGAAATATGGGAAGAGTGGTCTTGAACTAAAGAGCAAGAAAAACTGAACCTAATGGTATAATTTTTTTGTTAAACATCTTAAACATGAGATAGTTATTGATCATTAGAATGATTAATGGGTTTTTTAAAAATAAATGTGATAGTGAGGCGTGAGGAGCTGATGATGTTTTTTCAATTCCTTTTTTGCCCTTCTTTTTAATTACAGCATCATAATTATGTATGATAATTACAATTTTGCCACAATTTAATATTAGCCCTTGATCAAGTTAATCTAAAGGCCCAAAATGGTTCTTTGGGTTCTATATTTAAGAGTAGTTCTATATTGATGTTATTTATATATATATATATATACATATATATATATATATATAAGTTTAGATACATAAGTACCAATAATTATTTAATTAATTATTTAAAAATATTATATTATATTTGTTTAGCTAAATATATATAAGAGTAAATTACTGATTTGGTCCCTGTGGTTCATCAAAAGTCACTAATTTAGTCCTTTATATTGAAAAATTACTGAGATAGTCCTTGAGTTTGTCAATTCGTCACAATGTTAGTCCTTTAATTTAACGACGTTTAAATTGACGGTTAGTTTATCTTTTAGTGAGGGTATTATAGTCTTTTTATCAACATTCCTTTTTAAAATATATATTAAATATTTCTTTTCATCATAAATTCATATTCTAATACCCTTATCTTCTAAAAAAATAAACTTTTATCTCTACTTTACTCTCTCTGTCTACTTCTCTCTCATCTCCCTGCTTCTCTCTCATCTCTTTTTTTCTCTCTCATAAAAAATGAAGTGAATCACCAAGGTTGAAGGGAAATTGAGGGTTTGGAAGCTGAAATCATCGAGGTTTAATGGAAATCGAGGGTTAGGATAGAGAAAGGAAATCAAGGAAGTCACCCGCTGTCAAGAAAGTCGCCGGCCGTCGAGGACGTTCACACACCCACACTTTACACTACCATCAGCTGTCACGGTGGAACCCAAACAAACTAAACCAAACCCATGGCAGTGTTGGTAGTCTTACACAAAGAGAGAGATAGAGTAGAGAGAGAAAGCTTGAGATGAGAGAAATGTTGAAAGACGTGACGGATGACAGAGATACGGTGAAGATGGTGGTCTTTCCGAATGGTGGTGTGACGGTTTTCATGGTGGTGGTGGTTTTGCAGAAAGAAAGAAAAAGAAAGAGAACTTGAGATGAGAGAGAGAAGGGGTTAGTGGTGGACTTCCCAGATGGTAGTGGTGGTGGACTTACCGGAGATCGGTGGTGGTCTTCTTAAACTATGGTGGTGGCGGTGGACTCTGGACAATGGTGGTGGTCGTGACTCCAGACGGTGGTGGTGGTGGTGAGTCTTAGAGAGAGATAAAGAGACCATGAGAGAGACAAAGAGAATAGTAAGAGTTGAGAGTTTGTAGGGGTTGGCGTGGGAGGGGAAAGGTAAAGGCATTATATAAATATTTATTGAAAAAGATTTTTTTATAAAATGACTAAAATACCCCAAAATAAAGACAAAACTAACACCACTTTAAACGAAAAGTTAGTTAAAGGACTTAGATTGTGAAGAATTGACAAACTCAAGGACCATCTCAGTAATTTTTCAATAAAAGGACTAAATGAGTGATTTTTGGCAAACCACGGGGACCAAATTAGTAATTTACTCTATATATAATAACTATTTTATATGAACGAAAGAAAATATCAATCTAAGACTTTCTTGAATTTTATAATAATTTCAGTTGATATATAATAGTAAATAATGAAAACTTTATGAATGATATAAAATTTAGAGTTAATTACAAAAATGGTCCTGTGGTTGTTACTGATTTTCACTTTTGGTCCTTTAACTTCAAAAATTACGAAAATAGTCACCGTAGTTGTCGTTTTGTTTCACTTACGGTCATTTAGCCTAACCACAGTTAAGTTCTACCGTTAGAAGCCCCCATGTGCCTTGCACATGAGGGTATTTTGGTCAATTTATCTACAAATCTTGTTGCCAAACACTTAAAAGTTAAAACCCTCATTCTCTCCCACTCACTTTCTCTCCCACTAAAAAGACCCACAGTGCAAGCGACATTCAACAACCACCGCCGGCGACATTCAACGAAAGAGTTGTTCAACATGTTCTCTCACAAGCTATGGATCATTCTGTTCTTGAACAAATCGCCGCCATCAACTGTTCTTCTTTCTCCAACTCCGATAACCTCCCTTCCCACCTCGAAACCCGGTTCCGAAAACTCTCCCGGCCATCATCAACTCCGTCGGCCATCATCAACTCCGTCGGCCATTCCTTGATTTCCACCTTCTAAATCTAACTCCTTCGGACCTCGATCCAGTGATGATTCGAATGGTGACAAAACGCATCCTGCTTTTTGCAAATCTGTTGATTTTGAATAGATTCCGGATCCAAGAAAAAGTTCGGTAAAATCATCTCCAATCGACAATCCGTGGAAGAACATTCCGATGAGTACATGGATGAGAAAAAAGCTACAAAACCTAAATCTTCACTAAATACAGATAGGTGAAAATTTTTGCACAAATCATCTAACAGTCTGGAAGAACATTCCGATGATCAACGAGATGGGAAAAAAGCTACAAAATCGAATCGGAAACCAAAATCTTCATTAGATACCTATTCAAACTCTGAATTTTGTAAACAAAAAGATCTGAAATCGAATCTGGAACCGGTTTGCCTAAATCCCGGTCTGATTCATGGAGTTAGTCGTTGTCGCCGGAATCTGACTCCGGAACCCTAGTCCCCGCCACGGCGGAGGATTGGGTGTTTGTGGTGTTCTCCAAAGAAGGAGAAAAGTGTTTCGAAGAAACAATGGAAGGAGAATCAATCATGGTTTTCATCATCATTGGGGAGAATCAATTGTCTCTCTAGATGTTAACCACCATCACCACCATCACTCAGATCTGAACCACCATCGTCGCACCATCTATGTATCATCTTCATCTCGTCAGAACTCCACGACGACCGATCTCAACCACCATCTCAGATGGTGATGATGGTTAACATCTGGTGAGATGACGAGATGACGGTGATGGTGGTTCAGATTTGGTGACTTGGATTATCTACGTTGAATGTTGCTGACAGAGGTCGTTAAGTGTCACCGGCGGTGGTTGTTGAATGTCGTTGGCGGTGATTGTTGAATGTCTGTGGGTTTTTTTGAGTGGGAGAGATAGTGAGTGGGGGGAGAGTGAGGGTTTTAACTTTTAAGTGTTTGGTAACAAGGTTTGTAGTTACTTGACCAAAATACCCTCATGTGCAAGGCACATGGGTGTTTCTAACGGTAGAACTTAACGTTGGTTAGGCTAAAAGACCGAAAGTGAAACAAAACGACAACCATCTCAGTGATTATTTTATAATTTTTGAAGTTAAGGACCAAAAATGAAAATCATTAACAACCACATGGACTATTTTTGTAATTAACTCTAAAATTTAATTACTATAAGATCTGTAGTATATATAATAAACATATATAATAACAAAAAAATTTAAAATTGTAAAATACTTTTATTAGTGATGTACCTTAAGATTAAGTAGAGATATTCCAAAATTTATGTAAGGAAAGAAATTTTTGTAATAGTTTAACGCAATTTATATCGATTTAAAGTTAAAGTTAAGTTTCAATTTTAACCAAATGAATGATTAAAGGTTCCACAATCAAAAAAGGATGTTAATTTTTGCTAAATGAGTTGTTAGGATTTTCTAACTAAATTAATATTTATTCAATTTAACTTTTTTATAAAATCCTATGGATTTAACAAATTTGAGTGAAACGTTTTCATTTGAACTAAAATTTTCAGTTTTAAATTATAAAACATAAATTTTGATCGATCGAAAAGTAGTTAAAATTGGATTCTAAACTTTATCAAAAACAATGATTTAAATTTAACAATTAAAAGTTTAACTAAATCAAAAGCTAAAATTGTCAAATAAAATTTATTAATGTTAGTCTTTTATTAATATTAGAATATATATATATATATATACATATATGTATATATATATGTATATGTGTGTATGTAACGTCGTCGTTTAAAAAACGCACATTTTTTTTAAAATTACGCAGGGAAAATATTAATAATCATCATTGAAAGTAAATAGTTAAAACCGTTAGCCGACAACGTAAAATAAACCACTACGCTAACACGTAGTCAAACCATCATTAATATAGTCAACATCGTTTTATAATATTAACCACAAGTTGGCACATCATAATAATACACATCATAAACTATCTCTACCCAGCAGTGTCCACGCCCATCAGGCTACACGCTCATATGTTACGTGCACGAGTACGAGACACATTTTAAAAAACAAGTGTAAGCTTACGCTACGTGGTTAAGTTCATCATGATACATCTTTATGCATATTGTATTACGTCATTATCATCATTAAACATCGTTGTCATCTTTTACATCATTTAGTTCATCATGACACATCGTTAACATCTTAAAGCATCATTTTCATCTTTTACATCACCGGCATCTTATTCATCTTTTCATCTCTAATTAACACAAGTTGTCATGGTTCTTAATTGTGGTCTATCATCATACATTGTTGTCATCACTACCCCAAACACCATATGTGTGCCCGGCAACCGCTAGAGTCTCAAGGTCCATCCGCGCTGGCTCCACATGCGTGCTAAATTCCGAAGTATATCCACACTGACAAAGGTTCACTACACGTGCCCAACAAGCATGGTACCAAGTAAGGCTCGACTCCCACTCATACTCAAACTCCTATGGTACCTCCATTATAATTACTCCGACATGAGTCATTCAGGTGAAAGTTCAACTCGTACTTGAAAACCCGACAACTAATCATCGCTTTGCTAGCAACTCCTAGAAAGCACACTTTTCCCATAAGGCATCAACATTATCATCTTAGGAGTATGTCTACCCCAACTGACAAATCATCATGTCATCATAATATATTCATCTTTATTTATATATTCACATCCTATGCATCATAAAATTCAACTATTTATCATTTTAGGTATTTAGTAAGCGCATCATAACCAATCATTTTATTGACTCAATTGTAAATATCATTAAAGGTCATCTTAAATCGTTAAGTCTTTCGAAAATGATTTTGTCTTCGTACTCGGTTTTAGAAAATACCGAACTCACCTTAAGTCCATATATAGAAATTGTCAATAGTCTCCACGTAGTCAACCGAGCTCACGGAACACCATTCTATCAAATTTCCAATCACGAATCAATAAAACGACATTCAAGACACTCGAACATCAATCACAAAACTGGAATTGCGAATCACAATGATTTGCGATTCATCCAATCACTAATAACCAATCACATAACCCTAATAGTTTTCGATTCCACAATCTTAATTCAAGTTAAACGAAAACTTCATCCCCAATCCAATTGAAAACCTATGACCGAAAACGACCCCCAATTGCAAATCAAAATCCTAATTGATCACAATCAAAAACTAACAATCGCAAATCAGCGCTAAGAGCCCGAATCACTAATTAGTGATCAAAAGCACAATCTTGAGTCGAGAGTCACAACCAAAAAGTTCCAAATCATGATTCGACAATTAGAAACCACTATATGGGACTCAAACATTTTGGTGAGTCAACCCTCAATCAAAAACCGTGGAAGTAATCGCAAATTAGAATTTACAATTCATGTATATGAATCGAAAACCTCTACACACAATCAACTTTAATCTTCAATCTTCTAAAATCCTTAGTCTAAATTCAAGTTTCTTGCATCATAATCATCTTTAACACGTTTCTAACAAACCTAAATCATCAATTTTACATTTTATCCACATTTGATTATCCAATCTTGCCTATTTGTTCTCAGTTTCGCTCTCGGTTGTGATAGATACAAAAACAGTGTACAATTCGATCACTAATCCTCACCATTTGACATTTAAACTAACAATTAACATTCAACAATGGTTTAGGAACTCACCAATGATTGGTTTTAAAAAAATTTCTAACAAAATCCTCTCCAAATTGGTGATCTTCATCCTTAAGTCCTCTATCGGCAGTCAATGAAATCAAAAACACACTCTTAGTACACACAAACCAACGTTACTAGCAACCTTTGAGTTTTCTAACTTGTAACATCCTCGAAATGGGCCTAAACGTGTGCGAACGTGGAACGTAGATTATTTAAATAAATAAAATAAATAAATAAATAAATATATACTAGCAAGGTACCCGCGCAATGATGCGACGGCAAATAATTTCTATTTTACATTATGTTGCTTTTAAAAATGTAATAATATGTTATTCACGCAATTCAATGTCACGAAAAAGTTTCGTACACTGTCAGTTTTTTATTTGTATCAACTATTTTATTAATTTTAAAAATAAATTTTAAAAGACATTAAAATAAGAAAAAGATTTATATTTATGAAATAAGGAAGGAGAAGTTAATAAGATTTTAAAATTATGTTGATGTGGATGAATAATTGTGTTTGTATGATAGAGTATTTTAGTGTTAGAGAGATATTTTAAATAGATAAAAAGTTAATGTAAATTATGAAAGAAAATGAAATGGTTAAAAGGGTATTTTAGTACATTCAAGTTACTTAAAATTAAGAATTTTTAAGGTTGTAAATGTATTATAAAGGAGTAAGATATATATATATATATATATATATATATATATATATATATATATTCTAGTTATTGATATAAATTATGAAAATAACAAAGAAATGATATTATAAAAATAATAATAAAAATAGATAAAATTTATAAAACATTAAATGGTTTCGTGAGCAATGGAAATACATAAAAAGTAAGCTAAACATGTTGTAATAGTTAACCAAGGGTAGATCTATGATGAAAACCTCCAATCTTCACTCCCAAATGCCAAAAATCCAAGCTTTCTGCAAGAACTCTACTTCAAGACTTCAAAATGGCCATTCTATAACATCTAGGGCTGGCCAACATGAAAAACTCCTCTTTTTTGCACTAGATCAAGGCTTTAAATAGACTTTGATTTCGGCCGAATACGCGACTTTTTAATTTTTCTTTAAAGCTCGAGTCTTTTTTCGGTTTTTCCGCTTAAACTTCTCTCCATTGAACTTTTATGACCTGACATTCACAAATACATAAATTAAGTACCATATATCATCGATTCATAAAATATCAACCTTTAAATACCAATTTATCGCTGATTATATATATATATATATATATCTCTATGTGTGTGTAACGCAATATGAAGCTTCATAATAAAATCTGTCGTTACATGTTCCCACTTTTACCCCGGGATTCTAGTGGTTGCAACTTCCTATGTGGTCTATTGTGCTCAACTTTTACCCTAAGGCACGTCAAGCTTCTCCCAACATATTTCGCCACATCCCGCTTCATCCTTAGGTACCTGTAATCAAATATTGAGTCTCTATACATATTTGTAATCCCGAATGAAGGCAAATTCAATTTATGTGCCTCAACATAGTCGGTGTGACATCTTCTACGCTTGGTACCCAAATCTGACCATAACATGCATGCTAAATCTCACTATCTTGAACAAACTTATCTTCTTGACCTTGATCCGTTCTTTGTTCACTAGATGACCTGTAAATTAGATCTCTTGTAGCTAAAACTCGCACTTCGAGAATTTCATGTGCAACTTTTCTCGTTTCAAGGTTTCTAAAACTTCTTGAAAATGTCGTTCATACCCTACTCATGTCCTGTAGTACATCAAAATGTTGTCAATAGTAATAATCACTAAGCGGCCTAACATAGGTCTGCACACCATGTTCATTAAATCCATGAATGCTACTGGCGCGTTGGTAAGACTGAATGGCATAACCACGAACTCATAGTGTCCATACCTCGTCCAAACACGGTTTTGCTAACATCGTGTTCCCGAACTTTTAATTGATGGTAACCCAATCTCAAATCTATCCTCGAAAACTACTTCACTCCTTGCAGTTGATCGAACAGATGGTATCGATCCTTTATCGTGAGCTTATTCAATTCCCGGTAGTTGATGCACAATCTGAATGACCCATCTTTCTTCTTCACAAACAGGATTGCCACTCCTCTTGGCGAGCTACTTGGTTGAATGAATCTCTTATTAATAGCTCTAGGAGTTGACTCATCAGTTCTTTCATCTCTAACGATGCTAGATGTTAAGTGCCTTGGCTTCTTGTGTTACTCCTTGCATCAATTCAATTCAAAATTCAATCTGTCAATCCCATGGGATCCTCGGCAAGTCATTGGGAAATACCTGAGGGAACTCACTAGCTATCGATACATCTTTCACATTCAGTTTTTGTTTCTCCTTCTTGCTATCGATCACATGGGCAAAAAAAGAAGAGCCCCTTCTTCGTAGATATTTCCTGGCTATAGTCATGGTGCAGAACACTGTTTCTCCCTTTTCGCTCCCCAACAATAGTGAGTTCTCCCCCACTTGGAGTCTAAACTCGTATCAAACGCTACCCACATACATCGTTGCTTGATACCGACCCAACTAATCCATCCCTACTACTAGATGAAACTTTAGCATAACAATCGGTATCAAATTAATCACAAACTTCTCGTTCTTTAACTCTATCCCTGCCCCTCCATAGACTTTAGTCACATGCAACATTTTATCATTTGTTATTTCTACCTCTAGTGGGTTTTTTGAAGTATTCATGCTTACCACTCAAATCGACATAAAATGCTCATGACACAAATGACCTACTAGCTCCATAATCAAACATAAGTGATTGTATAGAGTTTATAAGAAGATATGAGTGACCATATCAGATTCGGCCTTGGCTTCCTCAACTTCCAACCCTTTCCTCTTGGCATCGCTTTTTGCTTTTCTTCACTTCCATCGCTAATTGGGAGGGTGGCTGTGCAGGAGCTCTAACATTTCTTGCATTGTGTTTTGGGTAGTTAGCCCTTTCATGGCCTTGCTGGTAACATTCAAAGAACAATCTCACTGACGATCCGCATTGTTGACTAGTGTTACCCAATTGGACACACTTAAAGTAGGTTGGGGTCCATCCCCACTTACTCCCATATGCTTTTTTCCATACTTCAAACATGGTGGTGGCTCTTTCCTCCCTCCTTGCTTGAGTCCCTTGAACTTACTCTATTTTGACCCATCATCTATCTGCTATGCTTTCCTCTTCCCCTGCCTCTCCAAAACCTTTTTCTCCAAATCTAGTTCCCGGGGTCTCGCGGTTCCCATCATTTGATATAGGGTTTGCTACTTCGTTGAATACACAAATTCTCTGATCTCCATCTTCAAAAACCCCATATAGAAAAGCATCTTCATTTTCTTGTTTGCTACATACCCAAGACAGGAACTAGATTTTTCCAAGAACTTAACATTCAATTCGTTAACAGTCTCAATTGTTTGTTTCATTGCAAGAAACTCGCTGGTAATCCTCTCCACTTCAAGTTGTGGATTAAACCTCTCTATAAACAGCTCCTTGAACGATTCCCATGTAGCATCAAGAAATGATTCACCCTTCTGTTGTACCAGCACCAATCTTTGGCCACTCCCCGCAACATATTCATATGGAACAGGACCTTACGCTCCGCTGGACAAAAACAGATGCACAGAGCACCTTTAACTTTACGGTACACTGGATCCAGCTTTCCCTTAAACACCGGTGGGTTGCGTGAAGAAAAATCATGGTATGTGCATCTCGCAATAACCTTTTGGTTGATCCCTCGATTCTCAGGATGATGATTGGCCTCTCTTGCAGTCAAAACTCGGTTAACCTCCTCAGTACCATCACCTTCATTTCGTCGGTCATTTGTTGCAACATGTTTCGAAGAATTTGTTTCAGCGCTTTCCCTACTTTAGCAATAAATCTCTCATCAAACATAGTCTCGTGGTATTCGTTCTTGACCTTGTTGTTAACTACAGGTGGTTGTCTAGTCACGGGCGTCCTCGAACGCTGACCGGAGGTTAGTCTCCATAGTAAAATTAATTGTGTCCCCGTCCTGTAGGGTGTTAGAGTTTCCCCTAATCAACAAGTTTGGATTCCTCCTTGTAGTCACCATTATAAAGTACCGATAATACACTATAAGTCAGGTAGGCATTATCATGCATCTACTTCTTAGCAATTCTCATTGCACCTCACATACTTAAGTTAACTAAAAGCAGCCCTAAGCACCCTAAGGCAATCCTAGCTATAGGTTTACCACATCACACAAGTAACCCCTCTCCAGATGCATGAAATTCTTCATGATTTTGATAAGTTTCAATATGTACCATATATGTGCTTGTAATAATACACGCATTCATATTATTACTAACACACTATACATACTAGATCTTAGCATTACAACTAAGTATTTAAATTCACGGCTTAGGTCATGCATCATATCATAGTTTGATCATATAAAGCATCACGTATGGGCCAACACATATTCCCACTAGTCTGGTAGGTTATTAACATAGTGCTATGCATAATGCTAAATTATATAGATAGTCGAGTGCCTGAGTCTACCCTACCACAACAATCAAATAAGAACATGCAATAAGGCCAATCCAAGTATTCTAAACCTATATATCTAGTACCATGCATGGTAGTAGGCATTCACAAAAACACAAGATGTATAACATCAGTATCACCTCATCAATATAATTCAAAATCACCATATCATCAACATAAATAGCTAATCAGGACCACCTCATCAATATAATTCAAAATCACCATATCATCAACATAAATAGCTAATCAGGACCATAAGCTCCAACTGACAGCGTGTTTAAAATGTTTGTAAAATCACAAGTTAGGTATAGAGACTACAATCCAACCCCGAGGGAACAATCAAACATGAAAATGCATCATAATTTGACGCATAATCCCTTACCCAACTAGTTTTAAAATTCTTTTTCAACCGAGGTTTAAGTCCAAACACACCACACAAGACTTTTACAATAATAGTAGTAATTATGATGCATGTAGTAGTAATTCAAAAACATATATTAAAATATTTAACAAGTATTCTTCCATAAATATGCACTTGCCCTACACATGGGACTTACGGTTTAAATAAAAATTGTTAATTTAAATAAATGTATTAGAGTTTGTAAAATTCGGAAATAGCTATCATGTCAGCGCCTTGCCCTTGTCCACACGAGATAGTAATAAAAAATAATCAACAAACACGAGTAAGCATAAAGCTTAGTGAGCTAGAATAGTACATGCACATTATAGTAGATAGCACATAACAAGAAATTGGAGTATTTATCTGCACATAAATTACTCGCACATTTTAATGTGTGAGTAAATTCCCACACATATATTATATATGAGTGGATAATTATGAATTTTTATTTTTTAAGACTTTTAACACTTATCATATGTGGGTAATGCTATTTACCAACACATTAATTTGGAGGAAAAGTTTCCCTCTAATATTGTTGAAAGATATCAAATGAAATTACCCACACATAGTATATATTTTATTAATGTGTGAGTAAATGTTGGGTTTTCGTGGTCCAAAATCACAGCGGAAGCAAAACGAGTAGAAAATATGTTTCAAAATTTGACCACAAATGTGCCCACCATATAACGACCTGAAAATATTGTAAAAATTCTTAGACGTGAATTATATATTTATGGAATTTAAGGATATACAAATAATAGATATATTATTTGAATATATTAAGAAGGTTTTTACTCCAAAGATACGTGTATATATATTAGTATTATACGTATAATAATATTGCCAATATATATTTATATACTTTGTATTCAAGGAGTTTGAGGATAGATATTTAAATATAGTTATTAAATTACGTTGTATTCAAGCACGGCGTATCATCCTCAGACGGACGGCCATAGCGAAAGAACGATTCAAACTTTGGAAGATATGTTAAGAGCTTGCGTGATAGAGTATGGCGGAAGTTGGGATTCTCACTTACCTCTAGTAGAATTCACATACAACAACACTTATCATGCAAGTATTGGTATGGATCCGTTTGAAATGCTTTATCGTAGAAAATGTCGCACTCCTACCTGTTGGTTAGAACCGGGTGAAAAGCAGTTTGCGGGTCTGGAGATTGTTCAGCTCACTGCAGATAAGGTAAAAGTGGCCCGTGAACATTTAAGGGTAGCTCGGGAAAGACAAAAGAAATACTCCGACAAGAAGCACCGACCCAAAACTTTTGAAGTCGGTGAGAAAGTAATGTTGAAGGTCTCGCCCTGGAAGGGTATTATCCGTTTTGGGAAACGGGGTAAGCTTGGACCTCGTTTTATCGGTCCGTTTTTGATACTTGAACGTGTTGGAGAGCAAGCTTACAAACTTGAGTTGCCACAAGAGTTGGAAGGAATACACAATGTGTTCCATGTATGCTATTTACGAAAATGCTTGGCCGAGGAACCAAGTATACTACCTCTGGACGAACTCCGTGTTGACGAAAGTAAGAAGTTGATCGAAGAACCCTTTGCAATCTTGGATCATAAGGTCAAACAACTTCGAAAGAAATGGGTGAAACTAGTGAAAGTACAATGGAAAAATAAGCACGGTGGGGATATGACGTGGGAAACCGAAGATGAGATGAAGACTAGGTATCCCCAGCCGTTTTCTTAGTCGATTCCGAGGACGGAATCTTTTTAAGTGGGAGAGAGTTATAACGACCTGAAAATATTATAAAAATTCTTAGACGTGAATTATATATTTATGGAATTTAAGGATATACAAATAATAGAAATATATTATTTGAATATATTAAGAAGGTTTTTACTCCTAAGATACGCGTATATATATTAGTATTATACGTATAATAATACTGCCAATATATATTTATATACTTTGTATTCAAGGAGTTTGAGGATAGATATTTAAATATAGTTATTAAATTACGTCGTAGAAAGAAATTAAATTAAAAGATTAAGGTTGAAGGTTTAATAAAATTCAAAACTAACTAAAAGGACTGAAAGTGTAAATTAGGGGGGGCCTAAGTGTAACTTGCAAATTCAAATTGAATTCAAAATTGAATTCACATGACACATTGCTTGTACGGTTGGGTTTGGGTTTCCTTTTTCCTTTTTGCAGCTTTTATTTTTGCAGACTTGTGCTTTATATATATATATATATATATATATATATACATCAATCTCTATATATAGAGAATAGATAGAAGGAGTTACAAAAAATAGAGAAAACACAGTGAAGAAATAGCGAGGTACTTTGGGCAGAGTCTCGGTTGTACTCGTATAGAAGTTACGGGAGACCGAAAATATTGTTACGGGCATAGCTTCGATCGAGGTTTTGCGAGAATTGATCCGAGAGGTATATTTCTTTAATCTTACGCTTCTATTTCGACTATGAAGATGTTTAGGCTACATGCATGTCGAGTTTATGCATTTTTATGGAGTTTCTAAGCACGTGAAGCGATAATCTTTGGTCGGGAGTTGTTATTTTGCATGTCTAAGTATTCTAAGCTAGTTTAGACTTCTCTAGAATCTTTGGATCGTGTTTTTAACGTAGTAACCTTCAATAGGTTATTTGTGGCGTTTGAGTTCGCGTTCTTGACAATCCGTGAGCGTTATTTGTCTTTTCAAGCTCGTGTGTTTCGTTATTTGGACTAAGGTGAGTTCAATATTTCTCAAAACCGAGTACTAGACAAAAATGATATATTTACAAAAGTAATGATTTACTATAAAATGGTAATATGTGTTTATATATTACCTATGCATGAAATATGTGATATATATATATATATATGAATGTTACGTGTTATGAAATCGTATGATGATTATGCTTTGTTATGAAGTTATGAGTTTTAACGTAATATTTATTTAAGAGACCTTGGGATGGGGGTAGTCCAATCCTTATTTATGATGCCTAGTAGTTTGAACATTCTAGGAAAAGTGCTAGCCATTTGTGGGTTACCGAACGTTCATGACAAGTCTGGGACAACGTGATGATGTATTTATACTCATTGGAATGATATTTGGTACTAGAGGTTGTACCTTATTAAATATCATGCGGGTGTGAGGAGGTGTAAGAGGTAAAACACCGTTATTACTTCACCTTAACGGCATTGTGGAATACGTTGTATACCACGTCGCCGGAGTAACGATAGCGGGAGATGTTGCAGTCTAAGAATTATTGGAAGTCACGCTACGGGTAATAACGTAACTCGTGAACCAGGTCTATATATTGGGTTAAGATAATATCCCTAGACCATTAATGATGATTGTGATGATGACGATAGTTATGATTTAAAGAATTACGATAACGGAGTATATGAAATAACTGTTTGAGGTACTATGATTAGTTGACCGTTATGTGCTAAATGTCAAATGATGGGGTTGGTCAACTATATGAATGGGCGGGAATGGATTATTATTTATTCTGATATTACCGCTTAAAGTATGTTATGTTTTAATTGAATCTTTTCTTAACTCTATTGACTCACGAGGCTTTAAGCTGACACTTGTTTCTTGAAATGTGTCTTGTACTCGTGCAGGTTGCTTAGAGTTTGCTTATGAGACAGAGACTTTGGGTAGTGTACTGTCTTAGATGATACCATTTTGTTTTATCACATCAAACAATTTATGTCTTTATGATTAATTTTTATGAACGTGATGTCGTGATTTTCAAACTGATGTAATCTCTTATCATTTCGGTAAGATGTATTTTATGGCTAAAGACTTCCGTTGCATGTTTTCTGATAAAATGGCAAGATTTTTTTGTAAATGATAAATTTTGGGAAATCGCGGTCGTCACACACCATATGGACCAAAACTCTAAACATGATTAAGCAACAAAATAAAGACAAGAAGGAATAGACTCTTACCCTTCAAGCTATCTTCCTTAGTCAATTGGATTTGGAGTTTGGAAGTGCGTGTACTAACTTGTACACCTCTATCAAAGTCTACACCAAGATATGATCGTCTCCCACTTGCTAGAGTGTTAGGTATGCCAACCTAAACACCACGAAAATGGTCTAACACACAAAGTACCAAAGCCTTGACTACCTTTTGTGTTTGAGAGAGATATGTATGCAATATGTGTTTGTATATCTTTTAAGAACTAGTAACCTCACAATAGATTCATGCACCACCTTATATAGACTCCACAAAAGAGAATCAAAACGTGCATGCATTGATACTCCATCAGTTACCAATTAAAACACCATTATCTTCTTCATAAACAGCCTTGAATGCTGTTTAAGTAGACTGTTACTGCATGGGGCACGCTCGTGCCTCACGAGGCACGGGCGTGCTAGCCCAAAAAGCCACACCCAAGTCACGCCCGACTTGGGCTCGTGCCTGTCCATTGGGCTCAAGGCATGGGCGTGCCTCCAAGAGGCACGGGCGTACCTAGCCACAACCCACGCCCAAGTCACGCCTGACTTGGGCTCGTGCCTACCCGTAGGGCACGGCCGTACCTCATAGAGGCACGGGCGTGCCTTGGCCCACGAGTGCAGTTTATGGTTTTATCTCTCATTCAACCATCCGTGATGCCAGAATCGATACTTGGAGTGTGACCCAATAGGCCCTGGCATCATCAGCCATGTTACCAACTCGTGTATATGTCAGTGGGCATAATCCAACAGACTCCCACTTGCAAATGATAAACGTCCACGAAAGGTGTCACCGACATAGAGTGGCCTCTAGCAAGGCATCTATGCCCCCAAGTCAGCACAGGGTTTGTCTTCCCAAAACAAATACCTCACCAAAAGGAAAGGTCCTACAGATAAGTGATTACTTATCCCTTCGTTCATGATATCCGTTGTGAATGCAGGTCATGGAACATGATCAACTCCAAATCATTCACGATTATGTTTCTCGATATAGACTAACTATGACTAACAATACAAGTTGCACAATTGATGCATTATCAATTCAACTTGAGCACGGCCATGCATTTTGATTTGTCATCAACTTAGTCAACGAGGGACCCAAGGATATCTCTCAAAAGAGGAACGAATACCTTTGACTACATCGCTCTATCATAATAACAAGTTCTTTCCTGAAAACTTCCCTTATAATAGCCAGTTACGAACTACGTTAGAAAGTAATCTAAACAAGTCCATGTTAATAATCAAGCAACGCATGCATCTTAAGTAAAAGGATAAATAATATTATCATCCTGATTTACTCGTGATTATATCCATGAAGTAAACTCAGGTACGGGTCCTCCAATTACTTAATCACTATTAAGTACAGGCTAGTGTTGCGTAAACAAGTATTCAATCCAAGATGAAAACTTTACCAACCACTCACCTCGATCTTAATTCACTTCTTCCTTCCAATGAAGAACGACCGATCGTGGAGTATTTAGAATAAACAAGTTTATTCAAGGAAGTATTAAACATGCAAAAATAGAACACAATAATGTTTCATAAAGTAATCGCATCACGCGTATATTAAATCCCCGTTTAATAGTGATTACAATAAGAAATGCATTATTGCTCAAATGTTCTCAATAACAAATACAACTAAAATAATTAAACCAAGTCACTATCAAATCTAATACCAATAGACTTAGCATGAGAATCATGCTTAACTTGTGACAAAGGTTTGGTGAGTGGATCTGCCAAGTTCCCCTCAGTCGGTACTCTACTAACCACAATGTCTCCATTTTTGAGCAATGTGTCTCGTACGTCGATGCGCTCTTGGTTCCTTAGCTAGATCTACTGCACCCTCATTGTCACAGAAGATCTCAGTAGGGTTAGCGATGCTAGGAACAACTCCAAGGTCTTGAATGAATTTCTTCATCCAGACGGCTTCCTTAGCAGCCTCGCTTGCAGCAATATACTCTGACTCCGTAGTTGAATCGGCCACGGTATCTTGCTTGGAACTTCTCCAACTTATTGATCCACCATTTAACAAGAATACAAATCCCGATTGAGACCGGAAATCATCCTTGTCCGTTTGGAAGCTAGCATCAGAATATCCAGTAACTCTGAGCTCCTCCGATCCACCGAACACTAAAAACATTTCCTTAGTTCTACGAAGATATTTAAGGATGTTTTTAACCGCAACCCAATGACTTTGACCAGGGTTAGCCTAATATCGGCTCGTCATGCTCAAGGCATACGACATGTCAGGCCGAGTACATAGCATAGCATACATGATCGATCCCACTGCCGAAGCATACGGGACTCGACTCATTTCCTCTAGTTCCTTTTGAGAACTAGGACATTGAGACTTGCTCAACGCCATGCCATGCAACATAGGCAAATTCCCTTTCTTGGAATCTTGCATCTTGAACCTCTTCAAGACTTTATCTATGTACATGCTCTGGCTCAAACCAATGAGTCTGTTAGAGCTATCTCTATAGATCCTTATCCCCAAAATATATGCTACTTCTCCCATGTCTTTCATAGAGAAGCAACTCCCAAGCCAGGTTTTCACTTCCTACAAGGTAGTCACGTCACTTCCTATGAGAAGTATGTCATCTACATACAAGACTAGGAAAACTACAGCACTCCCACTAGCTCTAACATATACACACGGTTCATCCTTGTTTTTAGAAAAGCCAAACTCTTTGACCTTTTCATCAAAGAAAATGTTCCAACTCCGAGATGCTTGCTTAAGTCCATAAATGGACCTCTTAAGCTTGCAGACTTTATTAGGATATTTGGGGTTTACGTAACCATCAGGTTGTGCCATGTAAACCTCCTGTGCCAACTTCCCGTTAAGGAAGGCAGTCTTGACATCCATCTGCCATATTTCGTAATCGTAATATGCAGCGATAGCCATTAATATCCTAATAGACTTCAACATAGCCACTGGAGAAAAGGTTTCATCACAGTCTACACCATGAGTTTGAGTGAAACCCTTTGCTACCAGTCGGGCTTTAAAAGTGTCTACTTTTCCATCCATGTTAGTCTTCTTTCTGAAGACCCACTTGCACCCTACTGGTTTATGGCCGGGTACTGGATCAACCAAGTCCCAGACTTCATTATCCGCCATGGATTGCATCTCACTGTCCATTACCTCCTTCCACCTAGCAGACTCAGGGCCCGCTACGGCTTCCCGGTAGTTGGTCGGTTCACTATGATCCACCAATAGTTCGTCGCCCTCAGATATGAGAAACCCATATCTTTCCGGCCTATTATGAACTGTACCAGATCCACGGAGCTCTAATGGTTGTGTGTCAGGTACCTCATCCTCCATTGGTTGAGACTCCACTTCTTCTGGTACGCCGACCTCAGAAGCGGTACTAGTGCCAACATCAAGTTGAACATTGGTGTCATCTAGAATTTCTTCTAGATCGACTTGCCTCCCACTGGCTTCTGCAGATATCAGCTCCTTTTCAAGGAAGACCGCCCTTCGAGCAACAAACACCTTGTTCTCCGAAGGTTTGTAAAACAAATATCCCATAGAACGAGCTGGGTAGCCAATGAAAATACACTTCTCGGCTCTGGGTTCGAGTTTGTCTTGAGCTTCACGTCTCACATAAGCTTCACAACCCCAGACCTTGAGATAGGCTAGCGAAGGAACCCTTCCATGCCACATCTCGAACGGTGTACTTGCAACCTTCTTTGTGAAGGTATTCGTTTGGCATTTCAAGAAGCGGAAGCACGATATAATACAAAAATCGAAGCTAGCCAAACAAACACTTCCCATGGACCAAAATCTAGACATGGAATTGCAACTAAAATATAGAAACAAGAAGCAAGAAATAGTTATACCTTTAAGCAAGATCACAATATCTATTTCTCCTTGTCAAGTGTATAGAATCCAACAAGAGAATCCCTCTAAAGAAGTCCACCACAAGCACACTTGATTCCCCAATGCTAGTAGGTTGATGTAACCACCAAAACAACAAGATTAAAGTATGTCTAACACCTATGTGCATGAAAACTTGATCACAAAGTGTATGAACACTAGAGAGAAAGTATGTATGTTCTTCATATGTTCATCATAGCCATTTCTCACCAAGAACATAGAGAATTCGTGGCACTTGAAACTACCAAATTGAATGAATACTTAATCCCATTAAAATGAGCTTTAAAACCAATCAATTCTGCTGTTACAACATCTGTACACGGCCCGTACCCCTAGAGGTACGACCGTGCCCAGTCACCGGAAAACCATTTTTGACATAAAACTTAAAAAATCCGGTTTAACTCCAAAAGTGCAAAGCCATGTTAGAGATGCCTCTGATACCACTGTTGGGTTTTCGTGGTCCAAAATCACAGCGGAAGCAAAACGAGTAGAAAATATGTTTCAAAATTTGACCACGAATGTGCCCACCATATGGACAAAAACTCTAAACATGATTAAGCAACAAAATAAAGACAAGAAGGAATATACTCATACCCTTGAAGCTATCTTCCTTAGTCAATTGGATTTGGAGTTTGGAAGTGTGTGTACTAACGTGTACACCTCTATCGAAGTCCACACCAAGATATGATCGTCTCCCACTTGCTAGAGTGTTAGGTATGCCAACCTAAACATCACGAAAAAGGTCTAACACACAAAGTACCAAAGCCTTGACTACCTTTTGTGTTTGAGAGAGATATGTATGCAATATGTGTTTGTATATCTTTTAAGAACTAGCAACCTCACAATAGATTCATGCACCACCTTATATAGACTCCACAAAAGAGAATAAAAACGTGCATGCATTGATACTCCATCAGTTACCAATTGAAACACCATTATCTTCTTCATGAACAGCCTTGAAAGCTGTTTAAGAAGACTGTTAGTACATGGGGCACGGTCGTGCCAGCCCAAAAGGCCACGCCCGACTTGGGCTCGTGCCTGTCCATTGGGCTCAGGGCACGGGCGTGCCTCCAAAAGGCATAGGCGTACCTAGCCACAGGCCACGCCCAAGTCACGCCTGACTTGGGCTCGTGCCTGCCTGTAGGGCACGGCCGTACCTCATAGAGGCACGTGCGTGCCTTGGCCCACCAGAACCAGTTTCTGGTTTTATCTCTCATTCGACCATGCGTGATGCCGGAATCGATACTTGGCGTGTGACCCAATAGCCCCTTGCTTCATCAGCCATGATATCAACTCGTGTGTATGTCAGTGGGCATAATCCAACAGTAAATTACCCACACATACATAAAATTTGATCGAATGTGTGGGTAATTGTTTAAGATTTACCGACATAAAAACTATATATAAATGTGATGGTAAAATTTAATAAACATTAATTGTAAACTATTTCTTTAAAATGACGTGGCACTTTAAATACCCACACATATAAATAAATGTAGCATTTGTGTAGGTATAAAAAAAAATTCTTAACTACACATAATATATGTGTACATAAAAGTAAGTTACTTTTTTAATTGAAAATGACACGGAAATTAAAATTAATAATTAAATAGTTAAAACAAAATATAAAAGAAAAAAATAAAAAACCCACATCATGTCTCGTGATAGCACAAAGAAATCGGAGATGAGGTGATCTCTTCCAAAAAAATACTCCATATGGGTATACATGCTGACAGTTGTTTCTTTGATTTCTCCTTACTCAACTCTTCAAAATTCTCATCAGGAACAACATCCCCAGAAAGTAAAAGAAAGGAAGCCAAGTTCTCCTAGATTCAAGGTAAGTTCTTCAAAATTATGGCCTCTTTTCTCTATGTTCTTTGATTTTGGATTATACACGATTTCGTTTGTTTTCATGGATGTGTTTCATCCGATTTTTCTTACTATTGAATTCTTGTTCCAGGCTACGCTTGAACCGTTGTTAATTAATGAATTTTGATTTTGTTATAACGAGTAAGGAATAACAAATGTTTTGTGTTGAAGATGTTGTACAATCTGCTTTAAATGTGGTATCTTCATTTTGGTACATAGAGACAAAGTGATAGTTGTTGATGTACTTAATGGGGACATAGACACAAAGTGATAGTTGTTGATGTACTAATACATTAAAGGTTGTATGGTGAGTTTAAGTTTTAGTAAAAATCACTACTGCTAAAAAAAGTAGTACTATTTCTTATAGGTGATTCAAGTAGGTCTATATTCTATAGAGATATAAACAATAATGTCAACCAATCTCAATCACTAGATCAACATGGTTAGTAATAAAGTAAAGTACGTTTTTGTGTGTGTGTGTGTGTGTTGTAAAAGTAAATTAACATCTACTTTTTTCTAAGACACAATGGGAGAAACTGAGCAACAAAGTGGTACTAGTCATACGAGAGCAAAACGTGGCATTACTTGTGGTAAAGGAGCGCGGAAGGCAATGAAAGCTTCAAAGACAACATTAGTAGTATGTGACAATGATCTCATCTTTCATGTACGAATGTGGTTATATTTTACATAAAAATTGTAGCTTGAAATATAAAGAGTGTAGACATGTACCACAAGATGTTAGGGCACCATTGCGCCACAAGCTACTTAAAAGATATTCTTTTATTGTTAAGTACGATTTTAAATATCTACATTATTTTAATAACAAGATTTTTACATTTATTACTTGAATACGCCTTTTGACATTGATGTTGAGGATCCAAAGGTTCGCCAAGTTATTGATACTTACATAGCAAAGGCATGGAGCTGATATCGAAGTGATTTGCATCATTAGTTTAAAGAGATTGGAGAGCAAGAAGATTTGAATAAAGCAAAGACTACAAAACCTTCATATTTATATAGACAAGAACATTGTGAATATCTTTGTAACATGTGGTTAGAGCCAAAATACCAGGTAATATGTGAACAATATATTAACTTTCGTATTATTGACCTTAAAAAATGAGTTGTTCGGTTTTTGTTATTTTTTTTAAGGAAACCGCACAGAAAAAGATAATGGCTCATGGAAAGCGAACAATTGATAGTAGAAATGGTTCAAAGAGTACAATACACTATCACATCGAGTGTAGCCTTGATTTGCTGTCTTCTCGTGATTAAATTGAGACTTGCGTGAGATGCTGAAAAACGTTGGATATCTACACAAGCAGCTGCAAAATATGTAAGTTTACTTACTCCTTTCTAAGTAAAGTGCAATGTCAATTTTGTTTTACAAAAACCTGATATTGAGGATTTTTTTCTATGATGACAAAGTTATAAGTGATTTATACCGTAGTAATAAACATATGCCTTATATTGGTGTATTTGTGTTAATTGTCCTACTAGCTTGATTTTGGTGTAATTTATTTTCTTAAGCATATATTCAATTTTTTGGCTGTTTTTCGTGGTGATTCTTGTCATCTAGCTTGATTATGGCATGATTGAAGCATGAGCCTTTCATCTAGCTTGATTAGGTTGGACATAAATCATCAATCAATGTGTTACGTGATATGATGCAAAATTTCTTTTAAATTATATTTTATTAACAATGCTAGTAATGTGTTTGGTTGGCTAACGGGTCAATTATATTTAATAAGAGGTTAATTTGGTCCGCTACATGTATAAAATATTGGTTTTACATGCGTTAATATTGTTGATTATTGTTAAGTTTTTATTTATTTTATTTGAGTTACCTTTTGCTTCATGAAGAAATGTTGAAGTTAAGAAACGTCAATTTAGTAGACTTAATGAGCGACAAGGCTATTATGAAAAAAACTATTTGGAAGAAGTTATGTTCATTTGGGTGGTTGGGGTCATGATCCTGTTGCGGGTAAGACCACAAGTACTACAGAGTCAAATCGTCCTAGTTACAATGAGTTGGCACATTGAGTTCAAGAATTGGAAGCAATTGTTGGAACTATGCATAAACTTTTAATCGAGAAAAATATTATACCTCCAATTGTCCAAGATGATGCGCCTAACCACCCTCGGTCTGGAGAGTATCATTATGATGAGTCTAGTAAAAGTAGTGATGAGTTTCCTGACCTCGATTGAATATTTGACATCATCTACGAATTTTTAGCACACTTATGACTATTGACTCTTTTCTTTGTTTACTATTTGTGCTACATGATTGGTATTTGGGTTTTTATGGTTAAAACTATTATGTTATAATGTATTATTTAGAACGGTTTTTAGCCACCCAGTTTCGATTTATTTGCATATATGTGACTATTATTATCTACACATATTGTGTTTATTTCCCACACATAAGTGATTTTGCCAACACATCTTACCTACACATAAACATATATTTATCCAATAATTAAATGACATGTGTCACTAACACTTTGTATGTTCATGACACATCATCAGCCACATCGTCAATATATGACACGTCATTAGCCACATCACCAAACAACTAAATTATAACTCCTTCCGACACATATCGATTACTTTTAAACACACATATATGTGTCGGTATAGGAAACTATCTATACCTACACATAATATATGTGTGGGTACAGATCTTTACCTACAAACATGAGCCTGCATTGAAAGTATTATGAATATCAGACAATTCAGATGGTAGCTCAAGTGAAATTGTCTGGTCATTTACTCTTTATAGAATTTTGAATGGACCAATGTATCTTGGGCTTAACTTACCTTTACGACCAAATGGAATCACCCCTTTCCGAGGTGAAACATTTAAGAACACGCAGTCACCCATGTCAAAGGTATCAGGTTGCCGTTTAGGATCTACATACATCTTTTGTATATCACGTGTAGTTTTCAATTTCTCACATGTGATCTTTACTTTGTCAACACTTATTTGAACAATATATATATCTTCATATTGTTTCTGCTTGGGTTCTAACCAACAATTAGGAGTACGACACTGTACAACATTTCATAGGGTCGCATGCCTATACTCAAGTGATAAGAGTTATTATAGGAAAATTCAATCAAGGGTAGGTGAGAATCTCAAGAGCGACCAAATTCAAGTATACAAGCACGAAACATATCTTCAAGAGTTTAAATAGTCCTTTTGGATTGAACGTTAGTGTGAAGATGATATGTTGTGCTTAGATTAACTCATGTACCAAGCTCGCGTAGAAGACTATTCCAGAAATTAGATGTGAATCGTGCATCCCGATCCAAAACAATAAATAGAGGAATACCATGACATGATACTATCTCATTAACATAGAGTTATGGCAAACGGTTCATAGGTGTAAATTCATTAGTCGTGAGAAAATGAGCACTTTTTGTGAAACGATCAACAACAACCCAGTTTATATGGAGCAGGATAAAAAGTAGGGGAGGCCCACCATACAAAGGTCTTTCTCCTCCGCTGTGAATGCTATTATCTTAGAAGCTCAGTGAGGCAATCTTGATACATCTTGGTGCTTCCGGGATACACAGACAATCTTGATTTATGCGCCTCATGTAGGATTGTCTCTCGATTACCACTAAGATTTGATACCTAGATTCGGGATTGAAATGTCTTCAAACACTGATTATCTTTTTCTAGTTGCTTGGACAATTTAGTCGGTGTCTCAACTTTTAGGTTAACTTCTTGCAAAGTTTCTTGTTGTGCTTCCTTAACTGAGCAATAATATCAGATACTACAGTGAATTTCATGAATCTAACTTCTCCAGAAGAGTTTTTCAGACTCAATACATAAGCTACAACATTCGCTTTCCTGGGATGATAATTGATTTTGAAGTCGTAGTCTTTAATCAACTCTAACCAACTATAATACCCGTTTTAGATGAAAATATAGTCATTCCTATTAGTAAACACTTAACAATTAGTAATGGTGTAATTAAATCTTGAGTCAATTTTAATCCTTAAAGCATGGGATTTAAAAATAAAAGACTAAAAATAATAATATAAAATACATATGTATATGGTAAATGAAATGGGCCGAAGCCCAACTTGATGGACACAAGTTTAATAGGTTAGGGCTTAGGGCCCAACTTTCTTTTTATCACATTCTAGCCGCAAAGGTCTGAATGGACTTAGTGTGTGTATCGGTGTATACGACGACGAGGAGGGAAGTTGCACCGACTGCTATCGATCGATTGCAGTGAAGGAATTAGCAAGATATAACTTCCAACTTGAATATTATCTTTTGTGAACAAATTCGAGCGTTGTTAACTAGCATTCGAGGGTTTTGGTTGTCGGCAGTAATGCAACTCGAAGCACAGACCGAGAAGACGATGGAGGTTTCGGGTAATCAAATCTGCACTTATCGATCGGAATTTGAAGGAAAACCATCATGTTATCTCCCTTAACCCCCTACTAACATCCTGTGAGAGATTCTTCATCTTATCATTAAGTTCTTGGTTGGGTTTTCCCTGCTCGATAAGTGTTGTAAATTGAGAACAAATTAAGATTAAGAGTATTAAAACCTTGATAAAAACGAAATTAAATCGAGTTGCAAAATGACCCACGATGGTGGATGAATGCCGAGTCTCGAACCAAACTTGGGGACTGTCGGTGTTTTCATCTGAACCGAGCTTGAAAAGGAGGGGATATGAACATGTGAATCTAGTGTGGTTAGCAACTATATGTTAGGGAATTACTTAATCGTTACTTGGTTTTGAATGTGGTTGGGGCTGAATAAAGGTCGATGGTTCAAATAGCTCAATATTTCTTTTTGGGGATGTAATCAATGGTGGAATCATATCTGCAAACCATAGTTAACCCCAAATAACAATTTGCTTGTGGTTGAATGAATTTTGTTTATGAGGGGGCAGTTGTAGGCCGAAGACTCAGATCATGTTTTGAGGGAACTGAAATGTTTGAATCCCAATTAATAGATAATAGTTTAGTTATATCATGATTGAAATCACTAGATGGAGGGATTTTAAAATCCTTTGAATGAGGGAATGTGGAATATTACCCTGTTACCCTTAAACATCTCTATAGCCCTAATATATTTATCTCGTTCCATCGACATAACACGTGAGCCGACTCTACCCTCCAAACACCGACGGCTTCTTCCTCCGCCTCTAGATCCTCCACCGTAGCTTGCCCCCGTTGCTGCCTCCACATCTTCCGTCGCCACCTTTCTCCGTCATTGCTTCCAGACCTTCCACCGCAGCCTTCCTCCATCACCACCTCCAGACCTTCCGATGCAGCCTTCCTCCGTCACCACCTCTAGACCCTCCACCACAACCTTCATTTGTCGCCGTCTCCTGACCTTTCGTCGCAGTCTTCCTCTACTAAACCCTCTGCCGCTGCCTTCCTCCGCCAGACCCCCCGCCGCTGTCACTAGACCCACCGTCGTAGCCTTCCTTCGTCGTTGTCTCCAAACCCTCCGCTGTAGTCTTCCTCCGCGGCTCCGCCAGACCCTCCGCCGTCGCCTTCCTCCGTCAGACCTTCTGCTGCCACCTCCAAACCTCCGTCTTAACCTTCCTCCGCCACCACCTCTAAACTCTCCGCTGTAGCCTTCCGCCACAGCCTTCCTCCGCTGCCGCCTCCAGACCCTCTGCCACAGTCTTCCTCCGCCGCTGCTTTAGACTCTCCGTCACAGCCTTCCTCTGCCGCCGCTCTAGACCCTCCGCCACAGCCTTCCTCTGTCGTCGCCTCCAGACCCTCCGTCGCAACATCTTCTTCATCAGTCGTAGTCGCCAAATTCAAACTAAAAATAGTAATATTTTATAATTTATATAATATATTTTTACATAAAAGTTATAAAACGAACTAAAAATAAGTAAAAAAAACAAGAAGGGTAATTATATTAATTTACATTACTGGAACCAAATTTCAATTCCATTTCCTGCCAACCAAACAGATCACAGATTCAGATTCCAATTCCTTACAGAATCCAATTCCTTCACAGATTCCAATTCCCTCAGAAATATTCTGCGAACCAAACGGCACCTAAGGGTTGAGTCGCCATAAGGGATTCCCGATTGAAAACTTACTTCTTGTGGCTTCAATTGAAAACTTATAGTTCAATGAGTTGAAAACATAGATTTTCAATTGGGCCGAGAACTGAGTTTTCAATTGGAATAAGAATTGAGGTTTTCAATTGAATTGAGAACTCATGTTTTCAATTGAATTGAAAACTTCGGTTTTCAAACCGGTCAAGGTTGGACTTGACAGGTGGGTCACAAACCGGGCTCTTAGGAGCAAAAGTTGGGCCTAAACCCAATGAACTTGAGCGTGGGCTAAGTCGAGAGTTCGATATAGACGATTACGGGGATAAGATAAAATAAAATGAACAAGTAAAAACATATGTATATATACATAGGCAAAAGTTCAAACGAGAACTGTTTTTTCGTACGAGAACCAATCTTAGCCAACCAATTCCTCCTCCTTCAATTGCATTGCCCACCCATGAGTTCCTTACATGCACCCTGCCACACTCAACCCCCCACTCTCTTCATCCACGAACTCCATTATCCAAAATGAACGGCCAAGATTGGTTCTCACAGTTCTTGTATGAAAAATAGTTCTCGTTTGAACCCTCCCCTATATACATATATGCAGGGGTTAATAATGGAAAAAACCTTAAACTTTGACTTACTTTTTGGTTTAAACCTTATCTTTGTTTTTAAATGATTTAAACCTTAAACATTGAATATATTTCTATTTAACCCATAAACTATCAATTACTTAATTAAAATAGGTAAAAAGTAAACCTACAACCTAGTAAACCGGTTGCCTCATCTCCCCCATTAACACACGCCTTGCAAAATCAATTTGAGTGGAAAACATAATAAGCCAACGACGGGAACAAGGGTAGTGAGCGGCGAAATCGACGACGGGAAGAAAGGGAGCGAGCGACGAAATCGACAACCGGAACAAGGGGAGCAAGCGGCGAAATCGACGATTGGAAAAAAGGGAGCGAGCGACGAAATCGTCCACCGGAACAAGGGGAGCGAGCGGCGAAATCGACGACGGGAAGAAAGGGAGCGAGCGGCGAAATCGACGACGGGAAGAAAGGGAGCGAGCGGCGAAATCGACGACGGGAACAAGAGCTGTGAACGTCGGGGAACAAGGGCTTAAATGGTGATGTGAGACCGGCATGGCCAGCATGGGCAATACCAAGATTAGTATAACATGTTGGTGGAAACTTTTCGGGTGCTACTTCGGATGTTGATGATGGTTCTAAAGTTAATTAACCAATGTCTATGTAACGTCCAAATTTTTTTTAAACATAATTCATTCATAAAGGATGTCAATAATTACTGATAACGTAGTTACATGACAATTGAAATAAACACACAATGTCCTTAAGTTACATTCATCTTCATTGTTTGTCTTTGAAACTATTCCTGTTAAAACTAAGTCAAAAAGGCATGGAAGCTTGAGTACTGAGCTATCAACATCGAGCTGGAGCCCTGCCGCGGTCGTCACCTGAAAAGAGATGAAACAACAACTGTAAGCCCAAGGCTTAGCGAGTATACTACTTACAAACCAAATAGTTCATGTAACTGCTTAAGCTCATGCCCACTACCGTAATAAGTGGTCTCATCATACCCGCCACTAGGACGGTCTCGTCTCACCCGTTGTCGTCACAACGATCTAACATACCCGGCACCGAAGTGCTGGTCTCATACCCGACACCGAAGTGTACGGTCTCATACCCGACACCGAAGTGTACGGTCTCATACCCGACACCGAAGTGTGCGGTCTAACATACCAGTCACCGGATTGAACGTTCTAATCATACCCGTTACCGAAGTAAACGGTCTAATCATACCCGTTACCGAAGTAAACGGTCTAATCATACCCGTTACCGAAGTAAACGGTCTAACACGTTCAGCTATAACTCATAAGTATTCACATATTCACATGCATATAATAACTTCTGGAATCTATTCAGGTTATAAGTGAGAATACTCACCTGTCAGCTGTCTTTAGTTAAACAGTTCCTACTGAAGGACTTTACTTGCTTAACTCTGTAATTGACTGTTACCCGATCCAAGTCTAAATATGGTTAATACCGGGTACTAACTTTTACTTACATAGATCTCTAAGAGTTGGATGGGTACATGCTAGTGGAAGTCACATAAAGTGTTCTTGGCTAGATATTCTTCCTAGGTTAAAACAATATCTTATCAACTTATAAAGTGTTCTTGGCTAGAGATTCTTCCTGGGTTTTTCTTTAACCTTCAAACCCAAAAACCCATATTTCAAGCATCTAATCATCACCCTTACATAGCATGATTTAGTGTTACATGATTCTAAAGGATGGAGAAACATTACCTGATGATTTCCTTAGACAAATTCTTGGTTTCACAGAAATTCGCTTCCTTCTTCTCTATTCTACGAGAATGTCAACACCCACTCTCTCTCTCTAATAGAACAGTGATTTGATTGTTGGTGTGGGAGGCTGTGCCCTAAAATCCTATTTATACTTACTAGTAATACCTCTTGTGGGCCTAAGCCCAAAACTAAGTTCCAAGTCCAATTCCCAATAGAAACTCTTGTTGGGTTAATATACACATAGGCCCAAAGACTTTAATAAATTTCTCAATGCACAATATAAGACTACAATTTAACATAATATTCCAATAAAATACTTTCATACACTTTTAAATTGTGGGTATTACAGTCTAGATGTTATTGCTCGAGTTTTTTTTTGGTGTCTTTTGATGTAATTATTGTTGTGTAGATGTCTAATTCCTATAAATAACTATACTCTTAAGCTTATTTTTTGCAACGCGATTCCTAGCTTTGGTTATTTATTTGTTAATGTATTGGGTGTTTTTTTTACTTGGGTTATTATAATAGGTAAAAATAAATTTAAGGTTTAAACCAACAAGTAAAATAAAGTTGAAGGTTTAAATCATTTAATTAACAAAGATTAAGGTTTAAACCAAAAAGTAAGTCAAAGTTTAAGGTTTAAACCAATAAGTAAAATAAAGTTTAAGGTTTAAATCATTTAAAAACAAAGATTAAGGTTTAAACCAAAAAGTAAGTCAAAGTTTAAGGTTTTTTCCATTATTAACCCTATATACAGAGATGAAAGAATATTAATTTACCAGTAGGGACAAAACTTGCGGTTATGTGATTAATTTCAATTGAGTATTGTGTACTGCAACCAGGTGAATGGCTTGCATACGTGAATTGGCATTGTTCAATCAATTTTGAAAGCAATTTTGAGTGTCATTTTCCCCCAATAAAATAAATAAAAAGGGGATACGAGTACTCACCTTAGTTAGTTAGTTTGTCACTTGATTCCTAACGTGCTCGAAAATTACACAATTGTATGATCTAAGTTATATTCTATTCACGCGTAAAATCCTCTTTGTACTAACTCTGAATCATCGAGTTTAATTTGGATTCACTATTTAGTTTTACACTAGGTTGCATATGTGCATCCATTTCTTAGGTCTAATCCCAATATATATATTTAAGATTTCAAACCTTGTTTCTTTGCCTTTTTGATTGTGTGGGTTAAATTCTGAAATTTTTGTTACGTTACATGTATTTTTAAAATAATCCAATGGTTCCAATTATTTTCCTAAATTTTTATGGTAGAGACTTTTATGCCTTTATTATTTTATATAAATTTTTCCAAACATGAAAATATTGTTTATTATTTTTAAGAAAATCTTTAATTGGTGTTGGTCAGAAAATGCCTCCAGCTCGCGTGACATAAAGTTATTATTTATTTAAAATACTAAAAAACCTTTAAAAAATATAAAATTTTTACAGTAATTTAAGAAAACGGGAAAATACTTTCATACACATTTTTATCCTCTAATTCAGATTTTTGAATGGTTTACTATATTTTAAAACTCTGATTATAGAATTTCCTTAAACTTCCAGATTTGATAATTAAAATGTTTTTACCCAATTAAAATAGAAAACAAATCCAATAAATTCTAATATTTTATACAATGCTTATAAACAACCTAAAGTTTACCCATATTAAGTTTTAGCCTCTAATTCGAAATCTTGGATTAGTTATGATGGTTTAAATTCTGTTATAGATCGAGAAACCTTAAAATTTCCAGATTCAACGAACAAAATGTTTTTAACCGATTAAAATAGAAAACAAACTTAAAAATCCTACTATTTTTACAGATCTTTAAGAACTCCTGGGAGATGCCCCTGATTTATTTTGAAGAATTTTCTTGATATTTAGAATAGGGTTTTGTTAGTCCTACGTTCAGAAAAGTTAGATTTGATGAGACAAACCATAGATATATATAGATGATAGGTTAAATATTAGGAATTATGTAAGTCTGCTGTAGACTTACTAGTCAGCGTCCAAATAGATATAGAGTTTTCTATGTAAGTACTAGATAACTCAGTAACTTCTAAGCTGAGATAGGTTTCAAGAGTGAAGACTTGAAGATTCAAGAACCAAGGAACTCAGCTTGACAATGTCAAGCTGAGTAACTCAGCTCAGCGCCAGAAGTCAGTTTAAAAAATTTAAGTAAGTTTTAAATTCTGCTATAAACTCTGAATATCTACAACATTTAAATTAGAGTATCTGAACCTAATTTAAACTATCTATTAGTTGGATAGAAATCTCAAACGGAATTAGTTAGATATGTTCTAATTAAGGAGTTTGTTACGGTTTTAAAGAAAAGAAAAGTTCTATCTTTAAACTGCGATTTATTCGTAGATACATCAAGTATAAGTATAAACCTTTTATGGGTTTACATGATGTATGCGTGATACACAGAACAAGAACAACATAAGTTGCGAAGCCTGTGTTCATACTTGATACGCGTGTGTTGCGATAACTTTGTGACTTCAAAGTTAAAAGAGAGTTTTCCAGAATTCTTGTTAATTAGTTTTAACAAGAAGTTCGATCATCAATTAGTTTGTGATTCAAGAGTGTTTAGAGAGAAGTTGAGTTTATAATCAGTGTAATATCAAATCATCTTGTTGATTTGATTAGAAAGTAAAAATTGTAACCAGTTCATTCGATTAGTCAATATACATTTGATTAAATTTAATTGGTTGTTTAAAGTGTATTCATTCCCCCCTTCTACACTGTATCGGTTGCTTGTTTACCCTCTTTGGGACCAACGACTGGTATCAGAGTAAGTTTCTTCGTAAGTTGAAGATCAAGATCCACTGACAAGATGTTAAGATGTCAACTAACAAGCAATCAAGTCATATCCCAACAATGGCGGCAAAAGGGTGTCCTATTTTTGATGGCACTGACTATCCTATGTGGAAGTTCAGGGCTATGCTATATCTGAAGTCCGTGGATCACAGGATGAGTATCGTGATTCAAGATGGCCCAATAATACCCAAGATCCATATTACTGCCCCTGACAAATCTGTTCCCTCTGGAGAAACTCCCAAGCCTGAAGCATCTTGTACTGAAGAGGATCGTAAACTATTCAACCTTGATGACAAGGCACAGAGCATTATAGCAAATGCTTTGACAAACCCTCTTCTGCATACTGTGGCTGGGTGCCAAACTGCAAAAGAGATGTGGGATACTCTCAATGTTACGTATGAAGGCATTGACTTGGTCAAGCAACATAAGAAGACAAATCTGAGTCGTTCTTATGAGACTTTCTTTGCCAAAAGGAATGAAACTCTGGCTGATCTGTTTACCATATTTCAATGCTTGATTAATGATCTGCTCTTGGTAGGTGTCAAGAAAGATGAAAGTGAGTTGGTACTCAAGTTCTTGGATGTGTTACCAGAACAATTCAATGAGATCACCATTGCCCTTCATGCTGGAGGAACCTTAGGAAAATATGATCTCAGATCTATCTATGGTTTCTTTCTAAATCATCAACAGATCATGGAACAGAAGAAAGTGGCCCAGCAGCAACTAAAAGAATCTATCAATAATGCTGGATCTGCATTAGTTGCAGAAAAGAAGAAGAAAGGATCTAAAAAGTCTCAAGCTGAGACTGACTCTGAATCTGAATCTGAAGAAGTAAGTCCTAACTCAGATTCAGATGATGAAGAGATGGATGCTCTTACCGAACAAATGGCAATGTTAGCAAGGAATTTTAGAAAATTCAGAAGAGGGCGGGGTCAATCTGACAGAAGCAAAGGTGGTAAGTCTACTTTTGATTCTAAGAAAGCTAAGTGCTACAACTGTCAGAAGATAGGACACATAGCTGCTGAGTGCAGAGTTAAGAAGGGAGAATCAGCTTTAGTGGCTGACAAGAATGCCTACAGAGCTGATAAATATAAAAAGAAATATCAAAGATTCAAAGCCAAGCCAGATGAAAACACCAAAGGTCTTCTCGCTGAGACTTGGGATACTGAATCATCTACCTCAGATGATGATGAGCCAAATAGGTGTTTGATGGCCATTGAGGATGAAGAGGAACAAGTTAACTATGAGTTAGAAGATAGTTCCTTTGATGAGGATCTAGCAGAAGCGGCTAAGCTGAGTAAGAAAACCAACAACTGGGATCCTGCCTCAATGTATAAAGTAAATAACTTCAGCTCTTACACCGATGAACAAAAATGTTTAATGTTCAATTATTTGTTGAATGATTTCAAAACCTCTCTCAATGTTCAATCTGATTTAAAAACTGAAATATCAAAATTAAAAGATGAACTTAAACACTCTGAAACTCTCATAAATGCTGGTAAAAAGACTCAAAGTGATTATGAGTGTCAGCTTCATATTAACAAACTTCTAAGTGAAGAATTACAAGAATCAAAAGAACAAGCTGACAATCTAAGAAAGATCTGTGAATCTTGGTGTAAGTCATCAAGGGAAGCAGAAAAATGTATCAATCAACAGATACCAAATCAAGTAAAAGCAGTACTTGGGGGAGATTATAGTGCTGCAGCTGATGAGATCATCAAAGAACAAGTCAATCTTGAAGACAAAAATGTGAAATCAGATGAAATACTTCCAAAGACATTTTTAAGGAACAAGGATGAAAAACAGTTCAAAACCAATAAGTTTGTGAGACCAATCCAAAGCCCCCAGGTTATTCATTCAAACCATCAAGCTGAATGTTCCAGATCCAATAGAAACTGTAAGTCAGTTTTCAAAAGATTGGATTACAATCCTATTAGAACAACTTTCTTTGACAGAATAACTCACATCAACTCAAAAAGACATAACTCTCAAGTCAAATATGAAAGGATGTCTAAGAATAGGAAGTTATCTGTAAGTCAGACTTCACCAAATAAGGGTAACCATAAAGCTGACAAAGGTAAGTCCAAGGTCAGAGAAAATCAAGTAGACAATCTGTCTAGAAGAATTGAAAGGTTATCCACATCCTATGACCCTAAAACTGGATCCAATTTAATGTTGGAAAACTTAAAGAAATCACCCAAACACCTATATTTAGAAGAAAATGCTATAAGTGTGGTGACAGAGGTCATGAAGCCAAAGATTGTGTAAGTACCAATCTTAGGCCTGAAAAAGTAAAGGATGATAAGTCTAAAACAGACTCAGAATCTGTTCAAGCTGATCAGTCAGCTTCCAATGGATTAGCTAAGTGCTCATCCTCAGAACCCACAAAACAGTAGGTTCCTAAAAGGAACTAATATGTTTAGTTGATCATGTGCAGGGCTCCTATAAGTGGTACCTAGACAGTGGATGCTCAAGGCACATGACAGGAAGCAAGGAGATTCTAAGTGAATTCCAAAATAATGAAGGACCCAAGGTGACATTTGGGGATAATTCTCAAGGAAGGACTAAAGGTTATGGAAAGATAACTGCTAGAACAGTCACTTTCAAAAAGGTAGCATACGTTGAAGGCCTTAAACACAATCTGATAAGTATCAGTCAACTGTGTGATGAGGATTATGAAGTCACCCTCAGAAAGCATGCAGGAACAATTTATGATAAGAAAGGAAAGCCAATACTAATGGCACAAAGAGAGAGAGATATCTATTTTTTAGATATCAGCTCTGCAGATCCTTCAACTGAAACCTGTTTGTATTCCGACTCAACCCCCAAGCTGAGTTGGTTGTGGCACAAAAGACTGTCACATCTAAATTTCAAATATATTAACAAATTGTCTAGCAAAGAATTAGTTTCGGGTCTACCAAAGATCACATTTGCTAAGGACAAACTTTGTTCAGCTTGTGAGATGGGAAAACATCATAAGGGATCTTTCAAGTCTAAGCAGAATTTTTCAATTACAGAACCATTGCATATGTTGCATTTGGACTTATTTGGACCTATAAGCACCCCAAGCCTAAGTGGCAAAAAGTATACCCTAGTGATTGTTGATGAGTTTACAACATTTACTTGGGTAATCTTCTTAAAAGCCAAAAGTGAAGCTACGTATGAGTTAATTAGCTTCATAAGACAAGAAGAGTTGCAGAAGGGTAAGTCTCTTAAACAGCTCAAGAGTGATCATGGAACTGAGTTTAGAAACTCAGTTCTAGAAGGCTTTTGTGAAGAAAAGGGAATCATCCAGAATTTCTCATCTGTAAGAACTCCACAACAAAATGGAGTTGCTGAAAGGAGGAATAGAACTTTAATCGAAGCTGCCAAAACTATGTTATGTGGAGCAAAGCTTAAGCTGAGCTTCTGGGCAGAAGCTATAAGTACAGCCTGTTATACCCAGAATAGATCTATAATAGTTAAAAGACATGGTAAAACATCCTATGAGATGTATCATGGCAGAAAACCTAATATTGGATATTTCCATATTTTTGGTTCAACATGCTATGTGCTAAACCAAAGAGATCAGCTCCATAAGTTGGAACCCAAAGCTGATCAAGGCATATTTGTTGGATATTCTTCAATCTCCAAAGCTTACAGAGTCTATAATTTTAAAAGAAAGGTCATTGAAGAGTCATTACATGTTACGTTTGATGAGACAAGTATTGACCGATCTGACAAAGCTCAACCTGACCCAGTTAGTCTGAGTGAGCTTGAAAGAAGCAAAGAAGATCTCACATTAAATCCCATGTATGTTATGGATGATTCTGATGATGAGGATGGTGGCAAATCTGAAAAGGTAATATCAACTAACGAAGCCACAAATATTGAAGATGATCACATCAATAATTCTGTTGAAACTGATCATCAGCCTGAGAATCTAGGTGAATCATCAGGTACAAGTCAGATTGAAAATCTAAGTGATCTCTCAATCCCTACTCAGGCTGAAGAAGTAAGTCCTGTTCAGCCTGAGAGACACTGCTCAGATTCAGACCCAGAACCACAGTCTCCTAATACAACTTTCAAAGTATTAAAAGATCATCCACTTGATGACAGTATCGGTAACATTGAAGATGGTGTGTTAACTAGATCTAAGGCAAATGCAAACTATGTTGCCTACTCTAGTTTTCTATCTCAAATGGAACCAAAGAAGACCGAGGAAGCTCTAATAGATGAAGATTGGATTGAGGCTATGCAAGAGGAGCTGACAAAATTTCAAAGAAATAAGGTCTGGACCCTTGTCCCTGCCCCAAAGGAAAGACAATTATAGGCACTAAGTGGGTCTATAGAAACAAAATGGACAAGGATGGAGTAGTGATCAGAAATAAGGCAAGGCTAGTAGCTCAGGGGTATAGACAAGAAGAAGGTATCGACTATGATGAGACCTTTGCCCCTGTTGCAAGGATTGAAGCCATAAGATTGTTTCTAGCCTATGCAGCATTCAAAAATTTTAAAGTATATCAAATGGATGTTTAAAGTGCTTTTCTAAATAGAGCATTACAGGAGGAAGTCTATGTGAAACAACTTCCTGGGTTTGTTGATCCTAAACATCCTGATTATGTCTATAAGTTAGACAAGGCTCTGTATGGACTCAAACAAGCTCCAAGAGCATGGTATGATACACTGTCCACCTATCTACTTTCAAATGATTTTATTAGAGGAAGCATTGATAAAACTTTATTTATAAAAAAAAGCAGAGGACATGTCATTCTGGTTCAAATCTATGTGGATGACATTATCTTTGGTTCAAAAAACCAAGGTCTATGTGATTGGTTTTCAAAGATAATGTCTAATCATTATAGAATGAGCATGATGGGTGAGATGACTTATTTTTGGGACTTCAAATTAACCAGAAAGAAGATGGTATATTCATTAATAAGAGCAAGTATGTTTTTGATCTGATTAAGAAATATGGATTAGACTCAAGCCATCCTGCAAAGTCTCCAATGTTACACAATGTAAAGTTGCACAAGGACATTGATGGGAAATATTTATGTCATACTACTTATAGAGGAATGATCGGTTCATTACTCTACTTGACAGCAAGCAGACCTGATATAATATTTGCTACATGTGTTTGTGCACGATATCAGGCTGATCCAAAGGAATCACACTTGCTAGTACGAATTCTCAAATACATGAAGGGAACACCTAAGTTAGGTTTGTGGTATCCCAAAGGATCAGGATTTGAGTTGATAGGGTACTTGGATTCAGACTTTGCAGGTTTTGGTCTAGACAGAAAGAGTACTACTGGAGGATGTCAACTGTTGGGTGGTAAGTTAGTCAGCTGGACAAGTAAGAAACAAAATTCAGTGGCAATCTCCACAGCTGAAGCTGAGTATGTTGTAGCAGGGAGCTGTTGTGCTCAAATACTATGGATGCAACATCAGCTAAGGGATTTTGATTTGCAATATTCGAAGACTCCCATATTCTGTGATAATCAAAGTGCTATTGCCATTACACACAATCCAGTTTTTCACTCAAGAACAAAGCACATTGAGATAAGACATCACTTCATCAGAGACATAGTTGAAAAGGGAAAGATAGAGTTAGTCTTCATTGAGACTGAAGATCAGCTTCCAGATATCTTCACTAAACTAATTGAAGGCACAAGATTCACGACTCTACTTGGCAAGCTTGGCATGCTCAACCCTTAATTTGGTATGTTCCGTTAATTCTCTATCTCTGTTTAATATATGCTAAGTGCTAACCTTGACTAAGTGTCATTCTGAGCTGAGTGCTCATTTTGAGCTGAGTGCTAAATCTGAGCTGAGCAATCAGTCCTGAAGTGTGGTTAGTTCCACATGCCTAGGTTAGTCCTAACAAATGGTCAGTCCGACCCTATGGTAAGTCCAAAATATTAACGGTATGTCCTATTTTAAAATAGACGTAAGTCGTTTATAATTTTTTAAAAGATTTGTTCTTAAAAGTAATTTCATAAATCTTGATAAAATTCGGATCAATGTAACAGTGTATGTTAAGGTAACCTATATCAAAGGAGCCCTTATAACCGAATCAGTAATCGGTTTTCACTGTAACGGCTATATTTATTACCATTTGCTAACGGTAACTTTTCTCTCACATTGAAAAGGTATAAATAGAGATACTCTTCACCGTAATTAGTTTACACTTCCAATTAATTCTTCCAAATCACTCTTTCCTCTCTACTTTTAAACCCTCATCTTGCTGTCTGCAGTGCCCATTGCTCAGTGCTAAACCTTACTACTGCTAAGTGCAATCCAATATGATAAGTTCGCTTTCAATGGAGGATTACACTCTAAATTTAACTGATCAGATGATCCGTGGTGGAAATTTCAAGAATAATGCGCTTCCCGTCTACAAACAAAACAATGTCGTAGCCTGTATCGACATTCCCAAATCAAAGATCGGCCAGGGATACGAGGAGTGGGTCTCCTACATTCAACAGGGTCCCCTGGCACACGCTTTTCTTGCTGGTCCTACTGTGCTCATCCCACAACTCCTCACCGAGCTGCGGTACACGTGCAGACTAGATGCAAATCAACAAGTAATAAGAGGTACAGTTCTAAGTGGACAAGTGGCGATCGACATAGATACTAATTGTCTCCGACGAATTCTTCATCTCCCTGTCCACAATCAGTATGAGGCAACGGTTTCGAGGGAAACATCACGGAGCGTCTTACCCTTAATGGGTCATCCTCAAGTCGTTGGAGTGATAAGGAAATCTGTTTTCCAAACAGCATGGGGATTCATGGTGTCCACAGTGATTCGTTCACTTGGATACAAAGTGGGTGGACTTGATAATGTAAATGACTTTGAGATGCAACTTCTATACAACATATTTTATGATCGAAGATTGGACTACGCTGAGTTAATCTTTGAGGCACTCAAGTCCCTGGTGACCAAGAAAATAAGAGTTACCATTGTGCCCTTTATAAGATTTTATCGAGGACAGAATGGGTAGAAGATACACTGCCCAATATGAGTCAACCCCTACCCCTGTTCTCAGCTCAAGGATGTTTGCCCATGATATTTTCCCTGAGCACCCTACAATGAGTGCTCAGATGAGGGTATATGCACAGCTTCCGACCCTAGAGTCAAGTGAAGCTGAGGAAGTTACTAATGATGAGGAGAAAACAGAAAGCATCAATGCTTCTGAAGCTGAGTCCTCCACATCCGGCTCTGAGCAAGAGAGTATGTTCCCTAGCTCAGAGTCCCCGCTAATTGGTGTAGGTATAACTTCTCTTCCCTCCTCTCCTTCTTTCTCTCATATTTCTCCATCACCTAAACAAGGAGATGAGACTGAGTCAAGCCCAACTCGGTCTAACCCCTCTCCTCCACCACAAACTTCCCCATCTATCTTACACTCTAAAGCCCACCTTGGTCAGCCCACTGCTACCAAGGTTATATCTCACACCTATACCAGAAAAACTGCCAAAGGTGGTCCTTCACCTCAAAAGGACCTTGGAGCTGATGTCACATTCACACCTCTACCGGCAGGAGCTGAGGGGGAGACACCTTCTCTTAAGGTGCCAACCTCGAAGCTCAGTTCAACCAGTCAGCCTAAGCCGGGTATGGTGTCTACTCAGCCCATACCTATCCTAGCCATGGGAGAACCCGCTACTGTGCCTTTACAAACCCATGAAGGTTACATTGAACAATTGATCTCTCCCCAGGATCAACTAACCCCCTCCTCACCACTCAGACTAGCCCAACCTATCACCCAATCACACGACATTGGTCCTTCAACTTCATTTCTCTTTTCACACCCTATTGCACGACCTGTCAATGAATCTTTCATACACCAGGAAGGTTTACAGGGTCCCCAGTCTGGCCCTCTTGATTCCTTAGGTCAGCACCAACCTATGGATATGGGGCCCACATTCTCACCTATTAAGGAACACTCAACAGCCACTCCTACAGTGGAACTACATTCCTCCACTGGAGAGGAGGACATTGAGTTTACAAAGAGACCGGTGGAGACCATAGTTGCTGAACACACTGATGTTAACTCCATCATGAGGTATCTACAAGCTCAATTTGAGCTTTTGCACAAGAAGAGGAAGAGTGATAAAGCCAAGTTGATGCGCAAGCTGACCGATCTATCAAACTCTGTAGCTAACTTGGAGAACTTTGTGCTCAAACTAAGACCCTCCCCTATTGATGATGACAAAAAAGGGGGAGGAAGAATCAAAGAAAGATGATGATATAGTTGAGGGGGAGAATACTGAGGAAGTGCAAATAGAAAAAGAAACTCATGATCAGTTCATGAGTACCGTAGATCAACCCTCTCAACAGCATTCAACTCAACCAGACATTCCACTTGCTGTGATCCCTCAAGCTGAACCCGTTCAAGCTGGGCTACCAAAGTTTGTTGAAGCTGAGTCTGTTCCAACTTCACAAATGGATAAAGGGAAAAGCAAGGTGTTTGAGACGGTAAAGAGAAAGAAAAGAACAAGTACTAAGTCTCAAGCCAAGAGAAGGAAAGTCATCATTTCAGAGCCTGAGCAACAAGGTCAGTCCCAAGTTGCTGAAGCTGACTCTGACTCTAGTGATGAAGTTGATGCAGCACAGAAGGCCAGTGATATATTAGCTAAACAAATGTTACAAGAAATGGCCAAAGAACTGGGTATGTCATTAGAAGAATTGAAAGAACAGCAAAGGCAAGCTGAACTACAAAGAGAATAGGCCAAAGCTGATGCTGCACTAGCTGAAGCTGAGGCTGACTATTTTGGACCTAGAGCTGAGCCAATTACATACACTGACGATGATCTTAGATACTGCTACAAGAGAAAATATTTTGGTCATAAGATTAAAACTCTAACTTTGAGCAGAAAAGGTGAGTTGGTGCTACTCAACTTTGTATTAGAAAACAAAGCTGAAGTAGGATTGGATCTGAGGAGATTATACAAGTTGGGATTCTTCGAGTTAAAAATAATGGCCTCGATTGTGCGAAAGATGAATAAAAGTCAGATCAAACAACAGGTCATTGATGAGATGAAGAGAATATTTATTAAAATTGATCAGCTTGGAGAAGTTCCCACAGCTGAGTTCGATGTCTTCTTCAACAGAAACAAAGCTGCAAGAGAAAGAGTAGCAAGGCAAAGAAAAGACAGAACTCTCAGCCTACAAGTTCCCAAGGGTGTTGAATTCAAGGAGAATACATATATTGATCAACCCCTAGCACGCTTGATGTACTTGGATGTCGAAGGAAATAAATGTTTCTTGGAGGAAGCCAGTATACACTTGGCTAGCTTTGAGCAAATTTTGTATCTGAGGATTCTATGTGATGACTCAGTTCAGAACTCACCATTCAGATATCAGCTTTACAAGGCTATCAGGTCCAGAAGGGATGAGATGAAAGAATATCAAGATGGTGAAGAAACTCTTATCAGTGCTATCAAAGAAGCAGCCGTCTGGGAGCTTAAGTGTTATGATATGTGGTTAGAAGTTGGAGATCCTGTTGATTAAATAGATTAGTTCTATAAATTTTTGTAAGCACTAAGTGTGCATAAGCTAATCAAAATGATCAAGCTAAAATGTAAATGATATGTTCATTAATGAAAATTCAAGTTTGATATGTTCAACGGTTTGATGTGTTCAAATAAACAGCTTAGTAAGTTTAAGCTGACTATTGATATGTTCAAGTATAAACTGATAAGTTCAGTGTTAAAAGTTTTGTAAGTTTAGAACTTAAATAAATTCTGATAAGTTAAGTGTCTAAGTAATTGTATGTTCAAATACTTAGAATACAAGTCTTAGAGTAGATTTGTAACGTAAAGTCGTGTAAGTTCAAGAAATGATGAAAAGGTATAGATAAGTTTAATACTTATTTCAAGAACTAACTTTGGTCAGTTCCAGAGCTGTTCAACTTAATTCTTTAACCTATACTTACTTTGATTCAATATTTTGTCATCATCAAATAGGGGGAGATTGTTAGTCTTATGTTCAGAAAAGTTAGATTTGATGAGACAAACCATAGATATGTATAGATGATAGGTTAAACATTAGGAATTATGTAAGTCTGCTGTAGACTGACTAGTCAGCTTAGGCTGAGTAGTCAGCGTACAAACAGATATAGAGTTTTCTATGTAAGTACTAGATAACTCAGTGACTTCTAAGCTGACATAGGTTTCAAGAGTGAAGACTTGAAGAATTGAAGACTTGAAGATTCAAGAACTCAGCTTGACAATGTCAAGCTGAGTAAGTCAGCTCAGCGCCAGAAGTCAGTTTAAAGAATTTAAGTAAGTTTTAAATTCTGCTATAAACTCTCAATATCTACGACATTTAAATTAGAGTATCTGAACCTAATTTAAACTATCTATTAGTTGGATAGAAATCTCAAACGGAATTAATTAGATATGTTCTAATCAAGGAGTTTGTTATGGTTTTAAAGAAAAGATAAGTTCTATCTTTAAACTGCGATTTATTCGTAGATACATCAAGTATAAGTATAAACCTTTTATGGGTTTACACGATGTATGCGTGATACACAGAACAAGAACAACATAAGTTGCGAAGCCTGTGTTCATACTTGATACGCGTGTGTTGCGATAACTTTGTGAGTTCAAAGTTAAAAGAGAGTTTTCCAGAATTCTTGTTAATTAGTTTTAACAAGAAGTTCGATCATCAATTAGTTTGTGATTCAAGAGTGTTTAGAGAGAAGTTGAGTTTATAATCAGTGTAATATCAAATCATCCTCTTGATTTGATTATAAAGTAAAAATTGTAACCAGTTCATTCGATTAGTCAATATACATTTGATTAAATTTAATTGGTTGTTTAAAGTGTATTCATCCCCCCTTCTACACTGTAACGGTTGCTTGTTTACCCTCTTTGGGACCAACAGTTTTAGTGTGATTAAAGTTGGTAGAGCAAACTGTCGGGATTCAACAGATTTGCCCACCTATACGGTTTTGATTATTTGGGCGACCAAAACTCCTTAATTTTGCACGAAATCAATTGTTGTAGAAACTAGACTCTTTGAACTTAATTATAGAATCCCAAACCATTTTGTTTTACTTTGTTTTGGACGATATATGAACTCTTAAAGTTCATCCAAGTTTCTGCTAGATTTATAGGGTTAATCTTAGAGGACTTTTGACCAATACAACCCATCCCATGGTTAAATGTTTGGCCAAGACCCCTAAGAATCATATTTTTATATGTGTTTAGGATGTATTTGTTCTAAAATTCAACCCATCAATCGGGTTTACCAAAGAAAACATCAAGAAAAAGAGTTTAAAGGTGAAATAGATACATACCAAAAACCTTGAGGAACTAGATGACTTGTGCTTACTTGAAAGGATGAAGAACGCAACCAAACTTGTTCTTGGGAGGATGGAATTTTTGGATGGAGAGAAGAGTGGGGGCTGGAGAATTCGATCTAGAGAGAGAAAGGAGAAATGTTGGGTGGTGAATATGGAATGAGGAAAAGAATAAGGCTAATGGGTGTATAAAGATTGAAGATACCTTATTTCTAAAGTTGAGTTGATGGTGTTTTCAAAAGAGAGAGATCTTGGTTTCCTCCCCCCCCCTTTGGCTGAGTTTTTTTTACATATATTTATATATTATTATTATTATTTTTATTAATGTTGTTATTAAGTTGTATTTTAATGTTACAATCTATGTAGGTGCATTAGTCGTTTTACGTGTTTTATAGATGTTACAATGTTTACTTGATGTATTTGTTGTCTAGAACAATATTTTTAGTACAACTTATTTCTTTATTTCATTAATTACATAATATTTAATGTGGTATATTTACTTGATGGCTCAATTCACCCGTTTATCTCACCGAAAACACTTGTACGACTTAAATCGGGTATTAGGAATTTGATCAAGTTTGTGAGATTGTGTTCCTTTGGTTGTTAGAGTAACTAAAATATTTGAGGCATTTGTCATGCTTAACACTTAGAACTTAGAACTTCCTAGATTTCAAGAGTTCGCTCGAGCACACAAATAATGTTAAATGACTATCGACAGTTATAGGTCAAGTCAACCAACCTGCTTTGGTGACGGATATCACAGCATTCTCCCGTTAGAAGAATTTCGTCCCGAAAAATGACTAACAACGGTTATAGGTCAAGTCAACCAACCTGCTTTGGTGATGGATGTCACAGCATTCCCCCGATAGAAGAATTTCGTCCCGAAATTCAACTGATACTGAAGTTAGAAATTCACTTGTCAAATAGATGCGGGTATTTGATTTTCATTTGGTCTTCCCGCTCCCAAGTAAACTCCGTTCCGCGATTTGAGTTCCATCGGACCTTGACTATCGGGATCTTGCTTCTTTTCATTTTCTTTGTTTCTTGATCCAAAATTCAACGGGTTCCTCTACGAAGCGCAACGTGTTGTTTACTTTGATTTCTTTTAAGGGTACATGCAGGTTCTCATCCGCCAGACATTTCTTTAGATTTGATACGTGAAACGTATCGTATATGCCGCTTAGTTCTTGTGGGAGTCTTAATTGATAGGCCACGGTCCAAACCTTTCAATGATCTCGAAAGGCCCCACTTACCTTGGTGCTAGCTTACCCTTCATACTGAAATGCACCACACCTTTCTAGGGTGACACCTTTAGTAACACCTGATCGCCAACACTGAATTCTAGAGGTTTCCGCTGATTGTCGGCGTAACTCTTCGGACGATCCCTTGCTGTCTTGAGTCTTTCCTTGATTTGAAAGATTTTGTCAATGGTTTCTTGTATGGTCTCTGGCCCGATAAGTTGACTTTCCCCCACTTTGGCCAAACAACGGGTGATCAACATTTCCGCCCGTATAGTGCCTCGAACGGTTGATGCTTGTATGGTAACTGTTGTTATAAGAAAATTTCAATGAGAGGAAGGTGCATGTTCCAACTTCCTCCAAAGTCAATTACACATGCCCTCAACATGTCTTCTAAAGTCTGGGTGGTACGCTCGCTCTGTCCATCAGTTTGAGGATGGTAGGCCGTACTCATGTCCAATCTTGTTCCCAAAGCCTTCTATAGTGTCTGTCAAAACCGTGACATGAACCGACTATCCCGATCGGATAAAATAGACACGGGCACCATGCCTAGCCACTACCTCGTTAATGTATATATTCTTGCCAACTTACCCATTTTGTAATCTTCCCGGATTGCTAGGAAGTAGGCTAACGTCATCATTCTTATCCATGATAAACCAGATTGAATCGTGTCTGCTACCACTCTTGGGCAATTTTGTGATGAAGTCAATGGTTATATTGTCCCATTTCCACTCAGGAATCTCCGGTTGCTGCAACAGTTCTAAGGGTTTTTTTTGATGTTCGGCCTTTACCTTTGAGCAAGTCAGGCACTTGCTAACATAACTAGCTATGTCATTTTTTATTCCAAACCACCAATACATATCTCTCTGGTCATGATACATCTTATCCACTCCTGGGTGGATATAGTATCTTGTTGTGTGCGCTTCATCCATGATCAGGGTCATCACATCTCCCGTTAGTGGCACCCAAATTCGTTCCATAAGGTATAATCCACCATCTTCTCTTCTCTCTAATTGCTTGTCTATCCCTCGCATCATTTCCTTTGAAACATTCAGGTCTTTGGTTGTTTCTTTCTGTGCTTCAAGTATCTTATCCTTGATACCCGAATGAATTGTCATGCTCGTAGCCCTTACTCTCCTTGGCTTGACCCTCTCTTTCCTACTTAACGCATCAGCCACCACGTTAGCCTTACCCAGGTGGTAGCGAATCTCACAATCGTAATCACTGAAGAGTTCGATCCAACGCCTCTATCTCATGTTTAACTCCTACTGATCGAAGATGTGTTTTAAGCTCTTATGGTCGGTGTTGATAATGTTTTTCGTACCATACAAATAGTGTCTCCAACTTTTGAGTGCAAAGACCACGACTCCCAGTTCTAAATCATGGGTAGTGTAGTTTTTCTCATGGATCTTTAGTTGTCGGGATGCACATGCAATTACTTTACCCCTCTGCATCAACACACATCCAAGACCTTGATTCGACACGTCGCAGTACACTACAAAGTCGTCGGGTCCGTCGGAAAGCCTCAGTATTGGAGCGTTGCACAACTTCTCCTTTAGGGTCTAAAACACTCCCTCTTGTTTCTTCTTTCCAATCAAATCTTGTGTCCTTATGGGTTAGTAGGGTAAGGGGTTGGCGATCTTTGAGAAGTTCTCGATGAACCTGTGGTAGTAGCCTGCTAATCCTACAAATGAGCGGATTTCTAAGGGTGTAGTTGGGGTTTTCCCATTTCTTTATGGCCTTAATCTTATTGGGAGGTCCACATGTATTCCTTGTAGCCAAAATTTGCATTTCGAAATTTAGCGAATAGCTTCTCCTTCCCAAGTAACTCCAAAATCAATCTCAAATGTAGCTCAAGTTCCTCCTTAAACTTGGAATAAATAAGAATAGTATCAATAGAGTAGATAATGAATTTGTCCAAGAATGGCTTGCATACGCGGTTCATTAAAACCATATATACTGCGGGTGTGTTAGTTAACCCGAAAGGCATAACGGTGAAATCAAAATGTCCATAACCAGTTCTAAACGCGGTCTTTGGGATGTCAACCTCGCGTAATCTTAGTTTATGGTAATCGGAACGAAGATCTATCTTGGAAAAACATCGCGAGCTTTTCAACTGGTCGAACAAATCTTGTATCCTAGGAAGAGGATATCGGTCCTTGATAGTGAGTTTATTCAGATTATGGTAGTCGATGCACATTCGAAACGAATCATCCTTCTTTTGACGAATAAAACATGTACTCCCTAAGGCAAATGACTGGGTTGGATGAACCTTGTCCTGTAGTTCCTGAAGTTGGCTAGACAACTCTTACATTTCTAATAATGCAAATCGATATGGTGATCTTGCTACAGGAGTCGCTCCTTGTATCAAGTTGATGCCAATTTCTACTTGTCGAATGGTGGTATTCCGGATAGGTTTTTGGGGAATACTTTTGGAAATTCCCGGACCACTGGTGTAACACCGTATTTTTAACCCAAAAACTTTCATTTTGATAATCATTGCGGAAGCTAATTAAATAACCAAAGTGTTTACAACTGTACAAACACAACTGTTTAAATATCAGTATTACAAAACACGGCTCGTCACAATTAAATTATCAGAGTCCTAGGTGATTACTGCCCAAGCTAACCACTCTCAGCCGAGCCGCTGACTTACCAAAACTTGTAAACGAGTGAGAGGTGGGGGATTAGCACAAATCTAAGTGAATGGAGTAAAACCACAACAGATATATCAGCAATTAACCGCTTCAATATCAACAACACATAATAGATAATCGTGCCCCGGGAAGACTGGCGGCTCTGCATGAACCTACAACCAATGCCGGCGCTATTCTCACACAGTATTACCTTAAGTTGCAACAAATGCATCAAAATATCCCAATACTGATTAGCCGATAGCAAACAAACCCAACTCATATGCCCAGCCGAAGCTGACTTCCTAACCATCATGTATACATATCTGACGCACAATTATTTTACAATCAACAATTAATCAATTATGAGATGCACAATCTATCCATGCGTCAAACCAATAACAGTTGCAACCCAAGCCAGTTACAACTAATAACATCTGTGAGTAAACGTCCACTCACCTCAAGCTTTCAGTTTCTCCACTCAGTGATCTTATATTACTAAGCCTTGTTTGTTCCTGAGAACATAACAAACTGAAATCAGTAACGATTCATAAATATATGCCAAACACATAAATTTATATTCTTTTAATCAATCATAAGCATGTATGATTCACACAATTATTATGCTAACTTAAACCAAGTAAAACATAATAAAAACAAGCATATTTCTGAAATTAGGTCCGTAGTGCCGCGACACAATACCCGTCGCGCCGCGACTGTGTCGGATTTCAAATCTGGAACTCATGACTCGGATTTCGGTGGCGGATTTCAAATAAATCGGATTTCAGTGTCAGATTTCCAAGGGTCGGTTTTGCAATATAGTCGGATTCTAGCAATCCGAAACTCATCTATCAGATTTCACCCTTGTCGCGCCGAGACCCTTAAGCGTAGCGCCGCGACATGCTATTTCCAGGTTGTCTTCTCTATTTTTGTGTCGGATTTCTAGCCAACTTAAACTTCCAAATCCGATTCAAACCCTCATAATTCATTATGAATACTTCTAAAACATGTATGAACATCTTATAACATGTATACAACAACAAGAACACATCAAACCCTATTTAACATGGCAAATCATGCAAAACCCACCAAGCAAGTTTACTTCTAAAATTCTACAATGGCAACTTCATGTTCTTAGCATATCTTTACAAATTAAACATATCATAATGATCAGAATCATGCTAGGATTGCAACCATACCTTTACTTTGAATTAACACTCAACAAATCTCAACTTCCACTTTAACTTGCTTTCTTGCTTTTCTTCTCTCAAGAACACACACAAACTTCAATTGTCGGTTTTTGCAAATGAGAAGCAATTTCAGATGTTAATCAATATAAGTCCATATATGGATATCTCAATTTGTGTAGCATGATGTGTCAAATGATATTAATTAATAATAACATACTAACATGCATACTAATACTCATATATATATATATATAAATATATATATATATAACCGTACATACGTATATATATTCTAAATACATATCCGTACATGAATATACATATCAATATTTAACTTTTAATCAAATCCATTAATTAAAACCAAGTAATAATACTTAACTATTAATTAATCACAATTAATCAAAATTAACATACCAAGCCGTTCTAATTACAAGGTCCGATCTTAGGATGTTACAAATCCTCCCCCCTTAAACATGATTCTGTCCTCGGAATCTATTCACTACCAAACAACTAAGGGTAACGAGCTCTCATATCAGCCTTGGTTTCCCACGTCAAGTCGGAACCCAAACTGTGCCTCCATTTAACTAGAACCATCGGAATCTGTTTCTTACGCAGTTTCATCACTTTCCGATCTAGTAGTTCAATGGGTTCCTCCACTAGTTTCTTGCTGGAATCCACTTTAAGATCATGTAGAGGTAGAATCTGACTCTCATCCTCAACTCTACATTTCTGCAAGTAACAAACATTGAAGGTATTGTGAATACCTGATAATTCCGCTGGAAGATCAAGAGTAACCGTCTGATCATTAACCACCCGCTGGACACGAAATGACCCAATATAACGCGGAGCTAGCTTTCCGCGCTTCCCAAAACGGATAACCCCCTTCCATGGAGAAACCTTCAGATAAACCAATTCCCCCTCAACAAAAGTAACAGACCTACGACGTGGATCAGCATACATCTTTTGTCGATCCCTCGCAGCTTTCAACTTTTCTCGCGCAATAGCTACTTTGTCTGCGGTGATCTGCACAATATCAGGACCTGCATACTATTTCTCACCCGCCTCTAACCAACAAGTAGGAGTACGACAACGATGACCATATAGCATCTCATAAGGCGGCATACCGATACTCGAGTGGTAAGAATTGTTATACGCGAATTCAATCAACGGCAGATGGGAATACCGAGACCCTCCACATTCTAACACACATGCTCGCAGCATATCCTTGTGTGTCTGAATAGTTCTCTCAGATTGCCCGTCTGTCTGAGGGTGGTAAGCTGTACTCAGATTAACATGCGTACCCAACTCCCGCTGTAAACTGTTCCAGAAGTTCGACACAAACCTGGAATCTCTATCTGATACAATCGAAAGCGGTATACCATGTCGGGAAACAACTTCATCTATATACAACTGAGCCAACTTACTGAGTGACACTGTCTCACTGGTAGCCAAGAAGTGAGCACTCTTGGTTAATCTGTCAACGATCACCCAAATCATATCATGATTCCTCTGCGTACGTGGAAGTTTAGTTACGAAATCCATCGTTATGTACTCCCACTTCCACTCTGGAATCTGCAACTGTTTCAATGATCCATAGGGTTTCTGGTGCTCTGCCTTAACCTGTGCACAAATATGACAAGACTCCACAAACTGTGCAACATCCGTTTTCATTGTAGGCCACCAATACATCACCTTTAGATCGTTATACATTTTTGTGTTACCTGGATGCACACATAGTCTCGATTTATGAGCCTCAGTCATAATCAAACTCCGGAGACCTCCAAGCAAAGGCACCCTGACTCAAGATTGATAAACCTTCAATCCCCTAGAATCATTAGTTAAATCATTCTTTTTCTTTAACATAATCTCAGACTTTAGATTTTCATCCTTCAAGGCTTCCAACTGAGCTGCCTTCAATCTATCGATCAAGCCGGAGACTATTTCAATTCGCATGAATTTAACATGTTCACTAACACCTTTGTGACTCAAAGCATCGGCTACCACGTTGGCTTTCCCGGGATGATAGTGAATCTCGCAATCATAATCTTTAACAAGTTCCAGCCATCGTCTCTGTCGCATATTGAGTTCCTTCTACGAAAATACATACTGTAGGTTTTTGTGATCCGTACAAATAACACATTTTGAACCGTAAAGATAATGTCTCCATAACTTTAATGCAAAAACCACAGCTGCTAGTTCCAAATCATGGGTTGGATAATTCTTCTCATTAGGTTTCAACTGACGAGAAGCATAGGCGATAACTCTATCCCGCAGCATCAACACGCAACCCAACCCTGCTAAAGATGCATCACAATAAACTATGAAGTCATCTGACCCATCCGGTAACGCAAGAATAGGAGCCTAATATAAAAGTCGTTTCAGTGTCTGAAAAGCCCTCTCCTGTTCATCAGTCCACTTAAATGGAACCTCCTTGCGAGTTAACTTAGTCATGGGATTCGCAATTTTAGAAAAATCTCGGATCAACCATTTGTAATATCCTGCCAATCCCAAGAAGCTTTTAATTTCAGAAGGCGACTTTGGAGCTTCCCAATTCATTACAACTTCTATCTTTGCCGGATCAACCTTGACTCCATCACTGCAAATAACATGCCCCAGAAAGTGAACCTCTCGCATCCAGAATTCACACTTTGAGTACTTGGCATATAATTGCTCCCGTTTCAAGGTTTCAAGAACTTGTCTCAAATGAATCTCGTGATCAGCTTCAGATTTAGAATAAACATAAATGTCGTCGATAAATACTATCACAGATTTATCCAGAAACGGTCGACAAACCCGGTTCATCAAATCCATAAACACTGCAGGTGCATTAGTCAAACCGAACGGCATGACTAAGAATTCATAATGACCATACCGGGTACGGAAAGCAATCTTGGCAACATCTTTGTCAGAAACTTGTACCTGGTGATAACCTGATCTCAAATCGATCTTAGAGAAATACGAAGCACCCTGTAACTGATCAAATAAATCATCAATCCTAGGCAGAGGGTATTTATTCTTTACCGTCCTCTTATTTAGTTCCCTGTAATCAATACACATCCGTAGTGTGTCATCTTTCTTTTTCTCAAACAAAACCGGTGCACCCCACGGTGAATAACTTGGACGAATAAAACCCCGATCCAATAGATCCTGAATCTGTGTCATCATCTCCCTAATCTCCGAAGGAGCCAACCTATAAGGAGATCTAGCCACTGGATTTGAACCTGGTATTAAATCAATCTTGTACTCCACCTCTCGGACGGGAGGTAGCCCAGGTAACTCATCCGGAAACACTTCTGGAAAATCTGATACGACTCGCACATCAGTAACTGCCCGCTTTTCCTTTCTAGCATCAATAGCATATGCAAGAAAACACTCGCATCCCTTACTCAAGGATTTCTTAGCCATTAACATTGAAATAATAGGAAACGTAGACCTGTTCTTTTCCCCACGAGCCACCACATGCGACCCATCAGACAACGGAAAAGAAATTAATTTTCTATGACATTTAATGCTCGCCCTGTGCTTACTCAGCCAATCCATCCCCAAAACCACGTCAAACCCAGCTATTGGCATCAATAGAAATGACACAGGAAAGCACTTACCATCGATATCTATCTCAGCCCCAGTTACAGAACTTGTAACAGGAACTATCTTACCATATGCTACTTCTATCTCAATTGGTACAGAAATAACTGTAATAGGCAATTTCAACTTTTCACAAAAAGCCACAGAAATAAAGGAGCGATTCGCTCCACAATAAAATAACACACGCGCAGGTAGGGAGTTTATAAGAAACGTACCGATGATAACATCATCAGTAGCAGTAGCATCGTTTACTGTCATCCGGAACGCCTACCCTCCAGTGTCAGAGGATTCTTCCATTTCTGTGCCCCTGACAATGATCCCCCAACGTCCCTGTCCCGGCTCCTCTCCTAGTAGGGCAATCACCATCCCTATGCCCTTCTTTCAGACAATTCCAACAAACATTGCGGGGAAACCTGCAATCTTTCGTTTCATGCCCATGTGTACCACAACGCAAACAACACATGGTCTGGGCTGTACACTTCCTAGTGTGACTGGATTTACATCGTGTACACCATTGGGACTTTCGTATTCGTACCCCCTGTAGTCGGCTTCCGACTTTGATTACCCTGAGAAGAATTGCCCTGCCACTTCTTCTTTTGTTGACCACCTGCCTGGTCATACTTCGGCTTCTGCACAGCCGTCTCGTCCTTATTCTGTCTATCCCTGGCTTGAATGTCTCCCTCAGCAGATTTTGTAAAGGTGAAGGCCTGAGACAGTGATCCAGCCAATCGAGTGGTACTCATGTACTCCGGTAACAAACTCCGATGAAATGCTGAACCTGTGAAGATTCATCCGGTACCAACTGAGTGACGAACCTCAGTTTCGAGTTAAATTGTTCAATCAATTCATCAACAGACATCCTCCTGGTCATCTTCAATTCCATGAATTCCTGCCTTATCTTATTCAGTTCGAAGGCATTGCAATACTACTCGCACAGTTTATCCCGGAATTGATTCCATGTTATTGAATCCATTTGAGCTCTCGATAAGTGGGTGGTAATGGAATCCCACCAAACCATCGCCTTGCCTTTGAGCATCTGGGTGGCAAAGCATACTCTCATTTCCTCTTCACAGTTACACGCATCTAAAATCCTTGCGGTATCTCTCAACCAGTTTAAAGTAACGTTAGGATCCGTGCTGCCATGATATTCATCGGGTTTACAATCCAGAAATTTCTTGTAAGTACATGGCTGTCTGAATCCCATGCCGGGTGGAAATCCCATGTATGGATAAGAGTAGGATCCTTGAGGCATAGATCCCTGTGGATAAGACCCTTGAGAAAACAACGGGTAAAAGAACGGTTGTGACGTAGGTTGAGACATCGGTGGTAGTGGTACAGATAATGGTGGAATCTCAGCCAGAGTAGTAATCGGTGGTATCGCAGGTGCACTTGATAACACTATAGTAACCGGGGGTTGAATTATAGGAACTTGTCTTTGTTGCTCCAGTTCCTTTCGCAAGTCTTGAAGTTGGCCTTCCAACTGAAAGATATATTCGTCTCTTTCATCCCCAGCGGTACCAGATGTACTGGAATTGATCAATGTTTCCACTGTAGTATTAGGGACTTCAGCAGAAGACGGGACAATAGGGGCAGCAGTCGAGTGATCACGATCAGCCATTGTTATCTGTAACAATCACATCACCTCACGATTTATTAGATAAACCCGTTAGTACACAACATACTAACCACACTCCAATTCACCCCAATCCCACACCCAAGGAGTAATCGACCTACCACGAGCCAAGATTTGGGAATGTAACACTTCCACTATGCCTACTTTGCCAAACCAAGGCTCTGATACCAAACTTGTAACACCGTATTTTTAACCCAAAAATTTTCATTTTGATAATCATTGTGGAAGCGAATTAAATAACCAAAGTGTTTACAACTGTACAAACACAAATGTTTAAATATCAGTATTACAAAACACGGCTCGTCACAATTAAACTATCAGAGTGTTAGGTGATTACTGCCCAAGCTAACCACTCTCAGCCGAGCCGCTGACTTACCAAAACCTGTAAAAGAGTGAGAGGTGGGGGATTAGCACAAAGCTAAGTGAATGAAGTAAAACCACAACAGATATATCAGCAATTAACCGCATCAATATCAACAACACATAACAGATAATCGTGCCCCGGGAAGACCGGCGGTTCTACAGGAACCTATAACCAATGCCAGCCAAAGCAAAGGTTTACCGATAGTTCATTTGCTATTTTCACACAGTATTACCTTAAGTTGCAACAAATGCATCAAAAGATCCCAATACTGATTAGCCGATAGCAAACAAACCCAGCCCATATGCCCAGCCGAAGCTGACTTCCCAACCATCATGTATACATATCACTGATACAATTAATTAACAATCAACCGTTAATCAATTATCAGATGCACAATCTATCCATGCGTCAAATCAATAATAGTTGCAACCCAAGCCAGTTACAACTAATAACATCTGTGAGTAAATGTCCACTCACCTCAAACTTTCAGTTTCTCCACTTAGTGATCTTATATTACTGAGCCTTGTTTGTTCCTAAGAACACAACAAACTGAAATCAGTAACGATTCATAAATATATGCCAAACACATAAATTTATATTCTTTTAATCAATCATAAGCATGTATGATTCATAAAATTATTATGCTAACTTAAACCAAGTAAAACATAATAAAAACAAGTAAATTTCTGAAATTAGGTCCGTCGCACCGCAACACAATACCCGTCGTGCCGTGACCGTGTCGGATTTCAAATCCGGAACTCATCACTCAGATTTCGGTGGCGAATTTCAAATAAATCGGATTTTAGTGTCGGATTTGCCATGTTTCGGATTTCCAAGGGTCGGTTTTGCAATATAGTCGGATTCTAACAATCCGAAACTCATCTATCGGATTTCACCCTTGTCGCACCGCGACCCTTAAGCGTAGCGCCGCGACACGCTATTTCTAGGTTGTCTTCTCTATTTTTGTGTCGGATTTCCAGCCAACTTAAACTTCCAAATCTGATTCAAACCCTCATAATTCATTATGAATACTTCTAAAACATGTATAAACACCTTATAACATGTATACAACAACAAGAACACATCAAACCCTATTTAGCATGGCAAATCATGCAAAACCCACCAAGCAAGTTTACTTCTAAACTTCTACAATGGCAACTTCATGTTCTTAGCATATCTTTACAAACTAAACATATCATAAGGATCAGAATCATGCTAGGATTGCAACCATACCTTTACTTTGAATTAACACTCAACAAATCTCAACTTCCACTTTAACTTCCTTTCTTGCTTTTTCTTCTCTTAAGAACACACACAAACTTCAATTGTCGGTTTTTGCAAATGAGAAGCAATTTCAGATATTAATCAATATAAGTCCACGTATGGATATCTCAATTTGTGTAGCATGATGTGTCAAATGATATTAATTAATAATAACATACTAACATGCATACTAATACTCATATATATATATATATAACTGTACATATGTATATATATTCTAAATACATATCCGTACATGAATATACATATCAACAATATTTAACTTTTAATTAAATCCATTAATTAAAACCAAGTAATAATACTTAACAATTAATTAATCACAATTAATCAAAATTAACATACCAAGCCGCTCTAATTACTAGGCCCAATCTTAGGATGTTACAACTGGAATCCCTTCGAGTTTCTTCTCTTCTGCTTTTGTGCTCATAGGGTACTTCAGATCCCCTTGGGTTGGTCTCCACGGACCATAAGCATTTCGAGTTGATCTTCTTGGAGGTATGTTATATACGAAGGTAAGTACATAATTTAAATGGAAGGCAAATCATGGGTATCGTTACTCTTAGTATTTTGTATGTCATGTGTCATAGCACTTGGCTACTTTCAATCATATAGTTATAGCTATCGGTCTCTTGCGCACTATCTTAACCGTAAACCGTAGTCTGTTTCACAGGATGCTTCACAATGCTTTAAGTGTCCTTGTGCTAGGTATGTGTCCATGGCGGTGATCAGGTGCAATGCATCCATACTTATCACAACTCTCCTTAAGGTACTACTAATCATCCCGATTCACTAACATAGGTCGATACTCTACTTCCTATAGGTCTAGGTAGTTATGAACACTCGTCCATGTATGACACTAGATCACATAATCATTCGAATTATTGGCCCTACTCTAAAGCAACATCAAACGAGAACATGCAGTAAAGCTAGGTTAAGAATTCTAGGTCTATATATTTGAATCATACATTAATAGAAGTGCTCACACAACCCTTCCCTTTATTTTCTAACAACATATAATAACAAACAAATACGTGTGCACATAGTCATTCAAAGAGGCTTTGCATGTATGCTTGGGTTGCACGGAAATTTGTAATTAAACAATGCGTGCTAGATATATAAGTAAGCAAGGTATTTAGTGATCAAGTCGTTTGGCTTTTATTCATATTAAATTTGTGGGTTCGAAAACTGTACAAGAAATCATTAAAAGAAATTAAACAGGATAAATAGAATAATAGTGGGTAATCCGATAGGCGGAATGATAGACTATATAATAGGTACCGATCCTCAGATGGTCCTCCTTGGGGTCCTCTTCAACCTTATCCAAGGTTGCCATAAGATGACCTTGGATCCTAAGGATCTCCTCTAGTACTTGAATCCTTCGGCCTTGTCGTTTATGCTCTTCAGCTTGGTTGTTAACCCGATCTTCAAGTTTAGAGATGGCCCGGTTCTCTCCATCACTCATTCTCTTTAGTTGACCTTGAGGGTCTATGCTTCCCACTAGGATGGGATCGGGCTCGTCTACTGTGGCTTTACGGGGTTGTCTCGTCGCCGTATGCTCGGGTACATGGTGTTTCCCATCCGTAGCTTGAATCATACCGGCCGATCGCATCATCGTCTTGAGCCAACGGGTCTCATCCTCTTTCTCCCGGATTTGTTGGTTCCTTTCTTCAAGTTTCCTTTTTAGGGAGGCGATCGTCACCTCGGATCGAGTAGGGGATCGGATTGTTCATACCATCGTAGATAGAATAATTAAAGGAGTTTAAGATTTTGAAGAGTGTCGTCCGCGGTTTGCGTTAGTCGATTAGGCTGAAGCGTGAAAATTCACGAAATAAAATAATGTGCACACATAGTTCCTATTATGCAATAATATGAGGTACTTAGGTTATAGTCTAGGTCAAACCACCTAGTTCTCTATAACCAATGGCTCTGATACCAATTTGTCACACCCCGCCTAGGCGGAAACATGGAGTATGACGGAGAGGATCGTCATAACACATTGATTTGAGGTATAGAGAAAATTCTAATTGGACATACCAACGCTTCATGACGTTTCCCCGACACAAGAGGGGACTTGTGCCGTGGTCAGTCACCCCACGACAATCATAGTTAGCATGAAAGTATATAAATAAAGTATATGGCTCAAGTATATGGGGCTACATGCCCAAAACTTAAGTATTAGAGTAAATCAAAGTATATAAATAAGAAATAAAACTTCATAGTTAACGGCTCAAGTCACGCTAAGGTCGTCTAGAGTCACTAGGCTCCTTATGCGGTGTTATTAGCGTTACCTGAAAATGAACACTCGAAAAATGTCAACACAAGGTTGGTGAGCTCGTAGGTTTGCAAGTAAAATAAATTGTGCCATGTATAGTGAGTTGTATGACAATAACACGTAAGGCATGGTACACATTAATAGTATAGTGATACCCGGAACCTATGTTCACAAGGTGCGAGTCGTTTGTCTTCCAACGATTGCCTACCGGCTGGAGCTACTAGTTGGCCATAGATAGTAATGAAGTAATCAACAGTCTTAACCCAAACACGGGTTTAATAGGCATAATCCCAAACACGGGCTCAATCGGTGCACACACATAACACGCATTTGTCATACAAGAAAATATAGAAATGAATTGTTGGCATGGCATAAAGAAATTTTGAAAGCTATATTGAGTGTCATTTTCCTCCAATAAAATACATAAAAAGGGGCCACAAGTACTCACCTTAGTTAGTTGATTTGTCACTTGATTCCTAACGTGCTCGCAAATCTACACAATTGTATGATCTAAGTTATATTCTATTCACGCATAAAATCCTTTTTGTACTAACTCTGAATCGTCAAGTTTAATATGGATTCACTATTTAGTTTTACACTAGGTTGCATATGTGCATCCATTTCTTGGCTCTAACCCCAATATATATATATTTAAGATTTCAAAACTTGTTTCTTTGCCTTTTTGATTGTGTAGGTTAAATTCTGAAATTTTTGTTACGTTACATGTATTTTTAAAATAATCCAATGGTTCCAATTATTTTCCTAAATTTTTATGGCAGAGAAGTTTATGCCTCTATTATTTTATATAAATTTTTTCAGAGATGAAAATATTGTTTATTATTTTTAAGAAAATATTTAATTGGTGTTGGTCAGAAAATGCTTCCAGCTCGCGTAACATAAAGTTATTATTTATTTAAAATAATAAACAACCTTTAAAAGAATATAAAAATTTTACAGTAATTTAAGATCACTGGAAAATACATTCATAAACATTTTATCCTCTAATTCGGATTTTTGAATGGTTTACTATATTTTAAAACTCTGATTAGAGACTTTCCTTAAAGTTCCAGATTTAATAATTAAAATGTTTTTACCCAATTAAAATAGAAAACAAATCCAATAAATTCTAATATTTTATACAGTGCTTATAAACACCCTAAAGTTTACCCAGATTAAGTTTTGGCCTCTAATTCGAAATCTTGGATTATTTATGATGGTTTAAATTCTGCTATAGAGAAATCTTAAAATTTCCAGATTCAACGAACAAAATGTTTTTAACCCATTAAAATAGAAAACAAACTTAATAAATCCTAATTTTTTTACAGAACTTTAAGAACTCCAGGGAGATGCCCCATATATATTTTGAAGAATTTTCGTGATATTTAGAATAGGTTTTTGTGTTATTAAAGTTGGTAGAGCAAATTGTCAGGATTCAACAGATTTGCGCACATATACGGTTTTGATTATTTGGGCGACCAAAACTCCTTACTTTTGCACGAAACCAGTTGTGGTAGAAACTAGACTCTTTGAACTTAATTCTAGAATCAAAAACCGTTTTGTTTTACTTTGTTTTGGCCGATATATGAACTCTTAAAGTTCATCCAAGTTTCTGCCAGATTTACAGGGTTAATCTTAGAGGACTTTTGACCAATACAACCCATCCCATGGTTAAATGTTTGGCCAAGACCCCTAAGAATCATATTTTTATATGTGTTTAGGATGTATTTGTTCTGAAATTCAACCCATCAATTGGGTTTACGAAAGAAAAGACCAAGAAAAAGAGTTTAAAGGTGAAATAGATACATACCAAAAACCTTGAGGAACTAGATGACTTGTGCTTACTTGAAAGGATGAAGAACACAAGCAAACTTGTTCTTGGGAGGATGGAATTTTTGGATGGAGAGAAGAGTGGGGGCTGGAGAATTTGATCTAGAGAGAGAAAGGAGAAAGGTTGGGTGGTGAATATGGAATGAGGAAAAGAATAAGGCTAATGGGTGTATAAAGATTGAAGGTTCCTTATTTCCAAATTTGAGTTGATGGGGTTTCCAAAAGAGAGAGATCTTGGTCTCCTCCCCCCCCTTTGGCCAATTTTTTTACATATATTTATATATTATTATTATTAGTGTTGTTATTAAGATGTATTTTAATGTGACAATCTATGTAGGTGCATTAGTCGTTTTATGTGTTATATAGATGTTACAATGTTTACTTGATGGATTTGTTGTCTAGAACAATATTTTTAGTACAACTTATTTCTTTATTTCATTAATTACATAATATTTAATGTGGTATATTTACTTGATGGCTCAATTCACCCGTTTATCTCACCAAAAACACTTATACGACTTAAATCGGGTATTAGGAATTTGATCAAGTTTGTGAGATTGTGTTCCTTTGGTTATTAGAGTAACTAAAATATTTGAGGTATTTGTCATGCTTAACACTTAGAACTTAGCACTTCCTAGATTTCAAGAGTTCACTCGAGCACACTGATAATGTTAAATGACTAACATCGGTTATAGGTCAAGTCAACCAACCTCCTTTGGAGAAGGATGTCACACCCAGCCCAATTCCACGCATAGCTGACTTTTCAAACGTAATTCAATATCATACAAAGAGTGCGTAACAGCAAAATAATCATGCAACAGATATAATCAATCAACAATCACAATCAACAATTAGACTCAATAGTTTATCAATTACATACGCATGCATCACATCAATTACATCAACCATAATCTTTACCATCCACGATTAACGTCCACTCACCTCTTGATTCCAAACGTGTAACTCAGAGATCTTATATTACTGAGTCTTTGGATTGCCTGAAAACACAGTAACAACGAAATCAGTCTCGAATTTCATAAATATATCTGTCCACATATATTTATATCTCATTTCTTATAAACTCTAACATAAATTCTCATAAGATAGCATATATATCAAAACAACTTCAAATCAGACCCCAAGTGTCAGATTCTTAAAATGTCGGATTAGAGAATCCGCCGGATTTCAAGTATCCGGATTCTGGGTTAACGGATTTGGGGTGTCGGTTTATGGGAAATACCGGATTCAAACATTATCGGATTCATGTGTATTGGTTTCTCAAGGGTATCGGTTTTCAAGACTGTCGGATTTAAGAGGTACCGGATTTTGGGGTATCCGGATTTAACAATACCGGGTTTAACATCATCGGATTCATCATCTGCTTCTTCAATACAAAAACCGCCAACTTCAAACATTCATGTATTCACATACAAAACATATTCAATCATCTACAAACATGTATTCACATATCACAAACACCTTTTAATCATATAAATCACTAAAACCTACAAAACCCACTTAACCAAGTTTTGAGCTTCAAGCTCCATTAATGGTGGTTTATCATCTATTCATGGATTTCAACAGAAAAACACATCAATATCATTCTAAATATGCTAATATCACATACTAACCTTTAATTTGGAGTTTAGAACACCAAATCTTCAATTCAAGTATTCAAGGTTGCAACTTTTCTAGCTTTCTTCACAAGAGGGTTTTTCTCTCAACACACAGTACACTTTTCTTCTTTCAAAATTATGAGCAGATGTATTTCCTATTCCCATATATACACACGTACACATAAGCCTCTAAATTCAAAGCAGGAGGTGGGACTTTTTCTCCTTATCCATTTTCATGCATACATACATGATCACATAAACATACATACATACTTAACACATGTTTTTATATCCATTTCATCCTCCAGTAACTTTTATATATATATATATATATATTTACGCATTATATATATTTTCAATTTAATTACTTAATTCAATTAACTTTAATAAGCACATAATTAGTTAAACGCAAAAAAGCACATACCACTAACCCGCAAATCAACTAGCCCAGGTTTGCAGGTGTTACAAATGTCCCCTCCTTAAGAGGATTCCGTCCTCGGAATCTCTTCTCCTTCAAACAAGTGACGGTATCTGCCTCTCATATCTGCTTCAATCTCCCAAGTCAAATCAGAACCTAAACTGTGCTTCCACTTGACCAACACCATCGGAATATGCTTCTTGTGGAGCTTGGTCACTTTATGATCCAACAGTTCAATAGGTTCTTCTATCAATCTCTTCTTCGAAGCAACCTTCAAATCATGTACTGGGAGAATCTGGCTTTCATCTTAAACCTTGCATTTTCTCATATAACAAACGTTGAATGTATCATGAGTTTTTGCCAACTCTGCTGGAAGATCCAACGTAACCGTCTGGTCATTCACTATCTGACAAATGCGAAAAGGACCAATAAAATAGGGAGCTAACTTCCCGCCTTTGCCAAAATGAATCACGCCTTTCCACGGAGAAACTTTCAAATATACTAACTCACCCACATCAAATGATATCGGACGATGTCGCAGATCTGCATACATCTTCTGCCAATCCCTGGCAGCTTTCAACTTCTCTTTGGCAATAGCAACCTTATCAGCAGTCAACTGAACAATCTTTGCCCTAACCGTACAACAATTCATACGGAGGCATTCCAATACTGGAGTGGTAAGAATTGTTATACGCAAACTCTATCAATGGCAGGTGCGAATCCCAAGATCCACCATACTCAATTACACAGGAACGTAACATATCTTCCATTGTCTGTATGGTTCGTTCAGTCTGACCATCAGTCTGGGGATGATAAGCAGTATTCAAATTAATCCTCGTCCCTAATTCTCTCTATAAACTCCTCCAAAAGTTAGAATCAAACCTGGAGTCTTTGTCAGATACTATGGATAACGGTATACCATGCCTCACAACAATCTCATCAATGTACAGTTGTGCCAACTTACTCAAGGAAGCCGTCTCACAAGTAGCCATGAAATAAGCACTTTTCGTCAGTCGATCTAGTATCACCCAAATCATGTCATGATTCTTCCGAGTCCTCGGAAGTTTCGTTACAAAATCCATTGTTATATGTTCCCATTTCCACTCGGAAATTTCCAACTATTTCAAGGACCTATATGGTTTCTGATGTTCCGCTTTTACTTGCGCACATATATGACATGATTCCACAAAGTGTGCCACATCTGATTTCATCGTTGGCCACCAGTAAAGCACTTTCAAGTCGTTATACATTTTGGTGCTTCCTGGGTGTACTGACAGTCTTGACTTATGTGCTTCAGTTAGAATTAGCTTCCTCAACTCTCCAAGCATAGGCACCTAAACACGGGTCTTATACACTTTTAATCCACGAGAATCGTCAGTCAACTCATCCTTTCGTTCTTCATTAATTCAACCTTCAGGTTCTCTTCCTTTAGGGCTTCCAACTATGCAGACTTTAGTCTATCCACTAAATCCGATACAATCTCCATACGCATAAATTGGATAGAACTTCCACCTCCTTTGTGACTTAGGGCATCTGCCACCACATTCGCCTTTCCAGGATGGTATCTGATCTCACAATCATAATCCTTAATCATCTCTACCCATCTCCTTTGTCTCATATTCAATTCTTTCTATGAAAACACCTACTGTAGACTCTTGTGATCAGTGCAGATTACACATTTAGTACCATACAAGTAATGCCTCCACAGTTTGAGCGCAAACACAAAAGCTGCTAGCTCCAAGTCATGAGTCGGGTAATTCTTTTCATGAGGTTTCAATTTCCTTGAAGCATACGCAAACACCCGATCTCTCTCCATTAAAACACATCCCAATCCAGCAAACGACGCATCGTAATACATAATGAAATCTTCTGATCCACTTGGCAAAGTAAGGATGGGAGCTTGTCATAACAACTGCTCCAGAGTCTGAAAAGCTTTATCTTGTTGATCACCCCATACAAACTTCACATCTTTCCGAGTCAACTTAGTCAGCGGCCTGGCAATCTTGGAAAAATCCTTGATAAATCTACGGTAGTATTCTGCCAATCCAAGAAAACTCTTTATCTCTAAAGGCGTCTTTGGAGCGTTCCAATTCATCATCGCTTCCACTTTTGAAGGATCCACTTTTACCCCCTCGTTACAGATTACATGCCCCAAAAACTCAACCTCTCTCAACCAGAATTCGTACTTTGAGAACTTTGCATACAATCGTTCTTTCTTCAGAGTCTCCAAAATCTGTCTGAAATGTTATTCATGTTCCAACTCTGTCTTTGAATAAATCAGGATACCATCGATAAAGACAATCACAAACTCATCAAGAAATGGTCGACAAACTATGTTCAAAAGATCCATGAATATCGCATGTGCATTAGTTAAGCCGAATGGCATAGCCAAGAACTCGTAGTGACCATAACGCGTACGAAAGGCTGTCTTTGATAGGTATACTCATAATACGCAAACTATATCAATTGCAGGTGCGAATCCCAAGATCCACCATACTCAATTAGATAGGTATGTAACATATCTTCGAGTGTCTGTATGGTTCGTTCAGTCTGACCATCAGTCTGGGGATGATAGGCAGTACTCAAATTAATCCTCATCCCCAATTCTCTCTGTAAACTCCACCAGAAGTTAGAAACAAACCTGGAGTCTCTGTCAGATACTATGGATAACGGTATACCATGCCTCGCAACAATCTCATCAATGTACAGTTGTGCCAACTTACTCAAGGAAGCCGTCTCATAAGTAGTCAAGAAATAATCACCTTTTGTCGGTCGATCTACTATCACCCAAATCATGTCATGATTCTTCTGAGTCCTCGGAAGTTTCGTTACAAAATCCATTGTTATATGTTCCCATTTCCACTCGGAAATTTCCAACTGTTTCAAGGACCCATATGGTTTCTGATGTTCCGCTTTTACTTGCGCACATATATGACACGATTCCACAAAGTGTGCAACATCTGATTTCATCGTTGGCCACCATTAAAGCACTTTCAAGTCGTTTTACATTTTGATGCTTCATGGTTGTACTGACAGTCTCGACTTATGTGCTTCAGTTACAATTAGCTTCCTCAACTTTCCACGCATAGGCACCCTAACACGGGTCTTATACACTTAAAGCATATGCAATCACCCGATCTCTCTGCATTAAAACACATCCCAATCCAGCAAACGTCGCATCGCAATACATAATGAAATCGTCTATCCACTTGGCAAAGCAACGATGGGAGCTTGGCATAACAACTGCTTCAGAGTCTGAAAAGCTTTATCTTCTTCATCAACCCATACAAACTTCACATCTTTCCGAGTTAACTTAGTCTGCGGCCTAGCAATCTTGGAAAATACCTTGATAAATCTACGGTAGTATTATGCCAATCCAAGAAAACTCTTTATCTCTAAAGGCGTCTTTGGAGCGTTCCAATTCATCACCGCTTCCACTTTTGAAGGATCCACTTTTACCCCCTCGTTACAGATTACATGCCCCAGAAATTGAACCTCTCTCAATCAGAATTCGTACTTTGAGAACTTTGCATACAATCGTTCTTTCTTCAGAGTCTCCAAAATCTGTCTGAAATGTTATTCATGTTCCAACTCTGTCTTTGAATAAATTAGGATACCATCGATAAAGACAATCACAAACTCATCAAGAAATGATCGACAAACTATGTTCAAAAGATCGATGAATATCGCAGGTGCATTAGTTAAGCCGAACGGCATAACCAAGAACTCGTAGTGACCATAACGCGTACGAAAGGCTGTCTTTGACACATCTTCTTGAGATACACGTACCTGATGATAACCCGATCTCAAGTCAATCTTAGAAAAGAACGAAGCTCCCTATAGCTAATCGAATAAGTCATCAGTTCTGTGCAACGGATACTAAGTCTTTATCGTCTTCTTGTTCAATTCACGGTAGTCGAAACACATACGCAACTTACCGTCTTTCTTCTTCACAAATAATATTGGCGCACCCCATGGAGACGAACTCGGACGAATGAAACCCTTGTCTAACAAATCCTAGATCTTTGTCATCATCTCTCTAATATCTGAAGCTGCTAATCTGTACGGAGACTTAGCAACTGGTCGAGACCCAGGGATCAAGTGAATCTTGAATTCTACCTCACGAACCGGAGGCAACCCTAGCAATTCCTCTAAAAATACATCTAGGTATTCCGTTACCACCCGAATATCATTCATAGCTTGCTTCTCTTTCTTTCTGTCAATAACATACGCCATATAAGATTCACATCCTCTATTCAATGCTTTCTTCGCTCTCAGACATGAAATAATCGGTATCACAGACCCAACTTTCTTTCCCATGCTACCACACGCGTGCCATAGAAACAAAGGAGCGATTAGCCCCAGAGTCAAATAACACTCTAGCAGGAGTAGAGTTTATCAGAAACATACCCGTAATGACATCGTCTGTGGTGGTGGCATCATCCACCGTCATTTTAAATGCCCTACCCTCAGCAGTGGGTGGGTTCTTTCTCTTTTGGCCTGACGCTGAAGATGATCCATCAGCCGCTTCCGCTCCTGACCCTGACCCTGATTTCTTACCCATTGGGCACTCACCAATTATGTGCCCCTCTTTCTAACAATTCCAGCATACACTCTTCTGAATTCTGCAATTCTTAAAGTTATTGCCAAACTAACCACACTTCACACATCTCAGTGTCTGCGGCGTACACTGAACATTATGAAAGGAGTTACACCTACCACCCCAAGGTGCCCATTGAGTAGACCCACCCGAAGTAGACCTCCTATTCTGATCTCCTTGTCTTGAACCACTACTTCCCTCCTTGCCTCTGCTGGGTGCTATAGTATTCAAACTTTGACTTCTGTTGGGAAATCCTCTCCCTGCTCAATCTATCTATCGCAAGAATATCCCCTTCAGCCGATTTGGCCAAAGTGAAAGCCTGGGATAGTGTGCTGGCCCATCCGGTAGATCTGCGATAATCGGGATGTAACACTCCCACAAAATGAGCAATCTTTGATGCCTCATCCGGCACCCACTGTTTTACAAATCTCAATTTCTTGTTGAATTGCTTAATCAAATGATCCACCGGCATATTCCCTGTCATCTGTAAATCCATGAACTCCTTCTTGATTTTGGCAATCTCAAACGAATTGTAGTACTGTTCACATAACTTTTCCTGGAACTGGCTCTAGGTAATACTCTCATGTTGTTCTTCACTAAAATGGCCGGTAATCGAATCCCACCATACCATAGCATCCCCTTTCGGCATTCTCATTGGGTACTTCACCTTTAATTCATTCTCGCAATTACAGGTGTCTAACGCCTTAACCATCTCACATAACCAGTTCACGGTAACATTGGGGTCGGCACTTCCTCGATACTCTAAAGGTTTGAAATCCAAAAATTGTTTCTACGTGCAAGGTTGTTTATATCCAGGAAACGCAAAAGGGTAAGTTCCCTGTGGTGTATAAGGATAAAAGAATGGCTGCTGCATCATCTAGGTCACCGGTGGTAATGGTATTGTTACTGGTGTAGTAGTGGATTGTATTGGAATCGCAGTTGGAACTAGGGTTGGTTCAGCCTGAGTATGTCTCTGTTGCTCCAAACTATGAACCAAATTCCTCAAATCCAGCAACTTGTTCTCCAGTTTAAAGATATACTTACTCTGATCTTCCTCGTAACCCTAAGCTGATGTTCCAGCAACCTCTATATTATCCAAGTTTTCAATTACGGGTGCTTCAGATGTATCCTGGGTCATAGGAGGAAGGACAGGGGTCTCTCTGTCAGCCATATCTGTTATAATCACATCAACTCACAATTCATTAACATAAACCGTTAGTTCTCAAAATACCAACTACTACAAGCATCTCCAACTCACTCTAATTCCCCCAAAGGAAAGCTTGACCAGTCACGAGCTAAGATTTGGGAATGCAACACTCTAGGTATGCATGCATCGCCTAACCAAGGCTCTAATACCAAAACTGTAACACCGGAAACCAAAGCCACTTTTTTTAAATGCGTTGCGGAAGCTTAATTAAACAAATTCACTTTACATATATAACAAATATTTACAATAACAACCATTGTTCAAACAATCAAAACATCCGTTTGGTGTTACAAAATAAACGGGCTCGTTTCCTTTTAAAAAAATTATCAGAGCAGGGTCGAGCTTTCCTTCTACAACCATCAATAACTCACAAACCTGCAAAAGCATCAACTGAGGGGAATTAGCACAAATCTAAGTGAGCAGAAGTCAAACACAAAAGCAAACATCAACAGTCAACATCAAAACATGTAATCACACAATCAACAAGGCGCATAACCTACAACCAATACCGGTCAAAGCAAAGGTTTACCGATAGCCCTCTACAGAATTGTCACAGTGAAATTCCCCTCAGATGCAACGCATGCATCTGTAAGACTACCACTATTCAACCAACCAGTAGACGAGCCCAGCCCAATTCCACGCATAGATGACTTCTCAAACGCAGCTCAATATCATCCAAAGAGTGCATAACGGCCAAATAATCATGCAACAGATATAATCAATCAACAATCAGACTCAACAGTCTATCAATCACATACGCATGCATCACATCAATAAAATCAACAAAATCAGTCTCGAATTTATATTACTGAGTCTTATATTCCAAACGTGTAACTCAGAGATCTTATATTACTGAGTCTTTGGATTGCCTGAAAACATAGTAACAACAAAATCAGTCTCGAATCTTATAAATATATCTGTCCACATGTATTTATATCTCATTTCTTATAAACTCTAACATAAATTCTCATAAGATAGCATATATATATATATATATATCAATACAACTTCAAATCAGACCTCAAGTGTCGGATTCTTAAAATGTCAGATTAGAGAATCCGCCGGATTTCAAGTCTGTCGGATTTGGGGCTTCGGATTTTGGTTCTCGGATTTCAAGTATCCGGATTCTGGGTTATCGGATTTGGAGTGTCGGTTATGGGAAATACCAGATTCAAACATTATCGAGTTCATGTGTATCGGTTTCTCAAGGGTATCGGTTTTCAAGATTATCGGATTTAAGATGTACCGGATTTTGGAGTATCCGGATTTAACAATACCGGGTTTAACATCATCGCATTCATCATCATCTTCTTCAATACAAAAACCGCCAACTTCAAACATTCATGAACTTATTTCCAGATTTTACAAAACTCATCAAAACTTATCAAAAACATATTCAATCATCTACAAACATGTATTCACCTGTCACAAACACCTTTTAATCATAAAAATCACTAAAACATACAAAACCCACTTAACCAAGTTTTGAGCTTCAAGCTCCATTAATGGTGGTTTATCATCTATTCATGGATTTCAACATAAAAACACATCAATATAATTCTAAATATGCTAATATCACATACTAACCTTTAGTTTGGAGTTTAGAACACCAAATCTTCAATTCAAGTGTTCAAGCTTGCAACTTTTCTAGCTTTCTTCACAAGAGGTTTTTCTCTCAACACACACTATACTTTTCTTCTTTCAAATTATGAGCAGATGTATTTCCTATTCCCATATATACACACGTACACATAAGCCTCTAAATTCAAAGCAGGAGGTGGAACTTTTTCTCCTTATCCATTTTCATGCATACATACATGATCACATAAACATACATACATACTTTCATATCCATTTCATTCTCCAGTAACTTTTATATATATATATATACTCATTATATATGTTTTCAATTTAATTACTTAATTCAATTAACTTTAATAAGAACATAATTAATTAAACGCACATAAAAACATACCGCTAACTCGCTAATCACCTAGCCCAGGTTTGCGGGTGTTACAGATAATCACTTCACCACAATAATAAAATTTGACTATTGAATTATATAGAATTTGATGATAACCAAAGCACACATTCAGTATGACTTAGAATATTTTCGAACATGTGTTGTTTGAAACAGACTTGAAGAATGCTATAGCTTTTCAAAGTTAATGTTGCTCGACAAAGTTGATACTGCTTTACAAAGTTAATGTTGCTTTTCAAAGTTAATGCTACTCGATAAATTTGATACTACTTTACAAAGTTAATGTTGCTCGACAAAGTTGATACTGCTTTACAATGTTAAGGCTGCTTTTCAAAGTTAATGCCGCTCGACAAAATTGACACTGCTTTACAAATTTATACTGCTCAAACAGAATTGATGCTGCTCAACAAAGTTAATGTTGTTCAACAAAGTTGATGTTGTTTACCAATGTTGATGTTGTTTACTAAGATTGATGTTGTTAGCCAAAGGTGATACTGCTAACCAAAGTTAATGCTGCTAGTCCTAGTTAATACTACTAAGACCATCAGCTAACCACTTACATAGCATCACAAGAAGAATAACATTGTTCAACTAAGGAAAACTATCCATCAGTCGAGGGAATCAATTTGATCAGTTGAGGGTAACTCACATAAGTTATGTAAATCTTACACAAGACTTTTTTTTATAAGCTTATGACTCTTAATGTAACATCCTCACAAATGGCCTAGACGCATGCTGACGTGGTACGTGTAATAAATTAGATAAATGGAATAAAATATATATATATTTAAAGATATTAAAGAAAAATAACTAATTTGGTTATTTAAATGAGTTAGTAAAATATTAATAAAAATAGAAAAGAATAAAAGAATATTAAATTGTTTAGAACGAGGTTTCCAAAAATATCCCCGTTAGTTAAAACGGGTACTTGTGCGTTGAGTTGTAAGTTGAAAAGGGGAATAATATACCCACTTGTGGATAATATTAATCCACAAGTAGGCAGACTTGTCTTACTCACGTGAATAACACAGCCACCTCCAAACTCATATGTGTGTGTGTTCTTGTTCAAGCCTTGAAGGAGAAAGCAAGAAGAGGGATCAATCAAGACACCAATCTATTGTAATTCAAGCTTAATTCAAGTTCTAATCTGCTATTGACCATCATCTTCATCATCTCCACCTTGTTGGTAAGCTCCACCTTCTTGTTCTTGAGTTTGACCATTTAGGTCAAATGCGCCAAAAACCCAATTTGACATATCCAACTGAAATTAATGATTCCAACAAGTTTCTATATCAATTCTAAGTGTTTAGCAATCTGATTATTGAACTAAAGAAGTGATTTTGATTGAATTTAGTAAGAAAGCTTAAATGGGTAAAAAATGGCGATTTTGGTCCCAATCTTTGAATTGGATGTTAAAGTGTGAATTAAGTGTTGTTTCTAGCTTAGTGTATTGAGCATTTCATATGTGAACACCAGAATTTGATTTGGAACCATTTGATTGAGTTTTGGTGTTGAAAATGGCAAGAACAGAGGCTGAAATCGCATAGGTCTGCACAGCAGTCCTTGCGGGCGCAAGGAAAATCCCTTGCGGCCGCAAGGGTACCTTGTTTACGGCCGTAAGGCCAGACTTGCGGGCGCAAGGACCTGTCATCCTTTCTGGGCGCAAGCTTTTCTACTTGTGGCCACAAGGAGCTCTGTTTCAGCGAATAGTTTGTTGTCTCATATTGTTTTGACATTCGAGGTATTTGTTTAGGTGTACCAGTTGATCAAGAATCACCTGTGACTTAGTGCTTACCTGTTATAACTTCACAGGTGAGTAACAGTTAACTCGAGCATGATATTGATAGTATTATAAGATGTTTTGTATGTTATAAACCAAGAAATTGTAGTTATGCATGCTTAAAGGTTTAATGAACCAATTGTGTAATTCAAATGATATGTACGCGTGTAAAAGACCTGTGTAGGTTATTATTGATATATAAAAGGCCCGTATGGGCAATTCTTGATATATAAGGGCCGGAGTAGGCCATTTATGTTTGTGCTAAGGCTGGAGTAGGCCATTGTTTGTGTACCGGTACAATCTTTGAGGTTGGGGCTAGATTATCTAGGTCTTGAGTTGGGGCCTTGTGTCGCCAGCTAGGATGTGTGGAGATTCAATGATCACGAATCTTGGTTCTTGCTAAACCTCCGCCCCTCGATACTACCTAGGGGATCTCAGTTCCCGTTGATCCCAAATGAGATGTGTATCCCGATAATGCAATGGTGGACCGCTACCCGCTTCTCCACCGGCGCGGAGGAAGTATCGGTTTCCCCAGTGAGGATCATTGAGCCGGGCTTATAACCCTGCAAGACGTGATGCGGTGCTTCAGCATGTGTTAGGATAGACTTGAATGAAGTTATGTGCTGCATGTAATGTGTTTATGATACTCTTGATATACTGCTTTCGCTTAATTGTTATCCATATGTAGGTAAATAAACTGAAGGTGAGGACGGGTACCTGCTGGTAGTTCATGTTAGGTTTTGGGGAAAACTTTGTATAAAAATTGTTATCTAATAATAGTGTAATGGTCGAACGAGTTGGTAATGCTTGGAGTGTTTGTTTTAATAATACTTTTGTATTACAACTTATATTTATATAAGTTGTAAAATGTGAATTAAATATTATGCTTCCGCACGTGTTTTTTTAATAAAAAAATAGACTTTGAAATTTAAGGACCGATGTTAAACTTAATGACCAGCTAAGCATCCTTGATTAACCGATTATCTAGGTTGATTAGCTTACACTTCTCCCAAGTCTAACATTGGTTAGCTGAGCATATCTATGATCAGCTGAGCATCTGTTATCAATTGAGTCTTTGTGTTTGAGAATTTGATCATCATTCTTTAGGCTTAGCAATCTTATTATGCAGTTTAGAACATTTTATCAGCTGATTCACGAAATATGTTATATCAGCTCACTATTTACTTTGTGTTATTCTTAAGTCAAAGGCAGAACATGTGTTGTTCTTGTATGGCTTTAGATCTTTCTTTGTAAAAGTATAAAGCACTTTTTAGATCAAGTACGAGACAAAAAGAATCGATCTTATCCTCTGGAAAAGAAGAAAGATACCTTAGAAGAATAAGATCTCAAAGTTTTGTGTCGACAACTAAGTATGGCTGGCAACCCTATACTTAGTAATGTCAAATTTGAAAGAAGCATGATTGTTGATAAAAGTACAATCATGGAAAGAGAAGTTTAAAGTTACAACGCAAAAGGCATTAGGTTTAATATTTTATATTGTTAGTGGGTTACACTTTTTCAGAAAAGTACATTTACTTTATTCAATCTTTGATTAAAGTAAGTTTATTTTTCACCTACTAACTTTACAATTAAAATATATTTTCCTTGGTCCTTTTCATCTCCTTCATCTTTGCCAACCGGATGCCAAAACTTCTATATATACTCATGCATGTTGGACATGCAAGAAACACAACAATCTCATAAGTTGAGATCTACAAAGTATCTTCAGAAAAGATTTTAGAAGCAAGTTCAAGCTTTTAATCAAAAGCAAGTTTTTAGAGTTAGCATAGTTGTGTAGAAACAAATTCGTTCATGTGTTGAACTTTCTTAAAAATTAGTTGTTTAGAAATAGCTTGTCTATGTGTTAGACAAATTGTTGCCACCTTTTATTGCACTTAGAATTTCTGCTTCTAGTACATGTAATTCTTGATTCATATCAATAAGAATTATATAAAAGTATAAACGTGTGTCTTTAATTTTAAAAAGCTAGAGTTTGTATTCAACCCCCCCTTTTAGAAACATTTATTGTTGCCTGACTAACAACTGCTATCCAAGTAGGTTAGATAATTCATATCTATATGAGTTTTGCTTACTCTACAACTGCTTCTGCTTCTGCCTGACTAACAACTGCTATCCAAGCAGGTTAGATAATCCAATATTTGATGGTGAAAACTTCTCCATGTGGAAGAGTAGAGCACATATCTTCCAATCCACCCTTAGCATACAAATGCTTGAAATTGTCACTAAGGGTCCTTTTGTTCCTACATCTGTTCCATCTAAATCCAAAAGGTCAAACCTCGACAACTGAAAGAATCATCACTAAGCCCATGCATCTGTGGTCTGATGAAGATAAGAGGTTGGTTAACCTTGATGTTAAAGCTAGATAAGCTCTTGTCTCTACACTACCAAATGAGATCTATCTTTAAGTGCTTAACTGCACTTCAGTAAAAGAGATGTTAGATACACTCACGGTTGCATATGAAGGGAGTGAAGAAGTTAAGGAGAATAAGAAAGTCCTCCTTAACCGAGAGTATAAATTCTTCTTTGCTTATAGAGGTGAGAGTCTTACACAGACATACACCAGGTTCAACTGTCTTGTGAATGACTTAAAAAAAGCAAATGTAACCAAGAGCAACTTTGTCTTGGTGAACAAATTTCTGGATTCCCTCCCTGAAACATGGGATCACTTTGTCAATGTATTAATACATAGTGAGAAACTAAAAGGAATGTCTCCGGTTGCTCTTTATGGTTATCTTCTCAACCATGAGCAATCAACCAAACAGCAGAAGTTGTCTACTAAGGAGATGAAAGAGGTGGTAAAGGCTTCATTAACTACCCTGGTATCTAGGGATACTATGATAAGAAGCTTTGCTACTGTTGATTCTAATTTAGATGAAGATGAAGAAGAGGAAGAGAGTGTTGGAGAATAGGAGGAGATAGGTGATGAAGAAAGAGGTCTGGAGAGCCTTGAAGCAGTGTTTGGGGAAGCTGCAATGCTGCTTTGTAAGTTCAAACTATTCAAGAAGGGGAAGGGTGTCAAGAAGTTCAGAAAGAGACCATCAAAGCTCAACAACTTCAAATCCAAAACCAACTTTTGATGCCTCTTCAGCAAAGTGTTACAACTGTGGCAATATTGGCCACATTACCAATGTCTGTAAGTCCAAAAATAACACTAGTTTTATAGTTGTTCCAAAGCAGGAGGGTAAGGTGTACTATGAAGCTAAATACAAGAAGCTCCTTGCTGCTGTACTTGACAAGAAAAAGAAGAAAGCTCAAGGTTGTATGTTGATGGCAGAGGAAAAGGATTGGGCTGAGGAAGATCTCTCCTCAGATGAAAATGAAGTCATCACTGCTCAGCTCAGCTTAATGGCCAACACAGATAGTAGTACTAGCTCCTTTGATGAGGATATAAAAAAGGCTGCTAAAGCTTGTACTGCTACCAACTGGGATCCTTCTTCCATGTAGCATGTTGGCAAGTTTATAAACTATAATGAGAATGAGAATAACGTTATGTTTGTTTACTTATATATTAATTTCCAGTCTACTATTCAAAGAGAAAATAAGCTAAAAATAGAGATAGAATCACTTAAGTAGAAATTAAGTTTTATAGATTATGAACTTAAACAGATGATAGTTTTAAAGGATGAACTAGCTAATCAAGATACTCAATGAGATCTTAGTAAAAGAAACTAGTAAAGCAACCAAAAATTTCAATGACCTTCAAAAAATAGTAAAATCTTGGTGTGTATCTGCTGAAAAGACCACCTAGTATGTCAATGAGCAAATACCTAGACAAGTTCAAACTATTATTGGTGGAAATTACTCTAAAACTGCTAACTATGTTGATTCTAATCTATACTATATTATAAAGCATGTAGACATTTTGCTTAATCTCTTAAATTTTAAGTCTTTTGAAATTACTAAATTACCCCTCATTTAAATTAAATGAAAACTATTATATAAAGTAACTATTAAATAGAGTTAATAAGAATCTTATATTCTATTTTAATAACTAAACCTTTCATATTTAAAAATTCAAATAAATTAACTTAATTATTAAAAAAATACTTTCATAACCAAACCTTTTATATTAAATATTATATTATGTAATAAATATTTTAACATAATTATCAGAAAATGTGTACAAGTAGAACTCATAAATCTGAATAATCTATAATAAGAATTTATAAACATATATTTTAAAATTTTTTAAATAGCTCATATAATTAATAGTTTCAAATTAGTTTACTATTTTCTTAATCTCTTAATTTTAAATAGTTTCAAATTACTAATTTACACTCAGTATTTTCATGCAATTTAACTTATTTTATAAGTAAAGACTTTTTTTATTATTTAATGTTTCTCAAAGTGTATTTAAAAATAATAGAAGAGTTGATTAAGAACAGGAAAATAAAGAAAATAGACATGTTACCAATGTAAAATTATTCGTTGTCACCGTATTACGTAAATTCCCAAAACAAACAAGTTATGGAGTAGAAACTATTTGATGCCGCCGTATTGCGCAGGTACCATGCTAGTAAGAACATAAATATCTTAGATAAAGCTGACATTTTGCCACAAATTTTTCACAAAGTTGTTAAAGGTAAAAGTGTGTTCACCAATATATTTGTCAAAAGAAAAAGTTCTCATGTGAAAGATTTAATCACTCCTAGAGCTGATTCAACTTCTATTGTTATGTCAAAATGCAAGGATACTAAGAATATAAAGTCAAATACTATGAGTAAAGGGTATGAATCATGTGTTGAGACCAAAGAGACATTATGTTTTCAAACATTAGAAATAGATGACTTAAATCTTTATACTAAGAAAACTGTAGAATCATTAGCTAGTACCTTTGTATCAACTGATAAGTTAGTAAATGATAAATTCTCAGCTGATGACCTATCAGCTGATCATAGCTCATCTTCTAGACACTCAGTTGATCATGAAGTACGTAACTCTCTTTCAATAAGAGAAAATGTGAGTAAAGGAAATGATGTTCACATTGTTCCTAAGTCTGCCAAACCAATGATTGACTAAAAACTCTTTAAAACTAAGGGTAAATCCAAGGTGCATGTTATCAAAGACCTAAAAGGCTTACAGGATCAGATTTAAAAGCTAAGTGGTCAAGTTACTAAGCTGATGACCCAAGTCACTAGAAGACTGATAAGATAGCTCATGGGCGCTATAAGAAATTTGTTCAATGCTCTAAGGGCACTAAAAGAAAAAAATGTTATAAATTTGGAAGCAAAGAACATAAGGCCTATGAATGTTCTTTAGAAGGAAATTCAAGACAGCGGACTTGCATTGAAAATGTAGTTGTTCCTCTTGTTCATATATAATTTTATATGAAGTGGATCGTTAGGTGCAATCCATCAGGATCCACTGAATAAGTGGATACTTTAAGTGTTACTAATTCTTCTTTCATTGATAACTATGCATGGTAATAGCACATGGTTTATTGACACTGGCTGCTCTAGAACCAAGAAAAGTCATAAAGCTTTGCTTAGTAACTACAAGAAGGAAAAAGGTCCAAAAGTGACTTTTGGTGACAACAACCATGGTCAAACTAAAGGCTATGGAGAACTTCATAATCGGAACCTCAAGTTGTCTAAGGTTTCATATGTTAAAGGACTAAAGTATAATCTCATAAGCATAAGTCAATTTGTGTGATGGAGATATTGAGGTCCACTTCGCCAAGATAGGAGGTTCCATAATAAATCAAGAAGGAAAAATAGTTCTAAATGACAAGAGAACCAATGATGTGTATACTCTTGACATGTCCTCTAGAGACCCTTCAAAAGAAACATGTTTGTATTCCAAAACAATAGAAAATAGAAACTGGCTTTGGCACAAAAGGATTTCCCACCTCAACTTCAAAAATATCAAGAAGCTTAGTGTAACACCCTGATTTTCAGTACAAATTTAAAATTTTCAAAAATCAGTTGAAAACATGTTTTAAATAAAACTCTTTAAATTCTAGCGGAAGCATTACGTTATCTCTAAAGTATTTCATCAAAATACAGCACCATTTAACTATAAACTTTTATCACTAAATATGAAAAGGGACTTTTGGTGTTACCACTGTCAATCTCACGACCATAAACAAAAGTGTAGAAATCCAAGATTACCGTAAATTCAAACAACCAAAGCTATGCCCAAGGCATCTAACCACCTCATCAAGGCCACTAGACATCCTATAGATACAAAACATTCTACACACAGGGTTATCTATAAACATAGCTAGTGAGTACAACAAAAAACGTTAGTCTTTTCAAAAACCAAGTCATCATCTTTTGAAAATACAAGTTTGGCAACAAACATAATATCAAGTATCCACATAAGCACATAAGGATGCGGGTCTGTCCATTGAGCCACAACGTCTCCACGTGATAGCTAGCCACGGTCAACATGTGGCCACATGGGGGATAACCACATCTCCCCGTCAAGGGGGGGGGAGGGGGAAGTACAAAGCAGTCCACCATACAACAGTTATCTAGAGTGAATGACCTGTTACCCAAATCCACTCATGTTGATTAGGTTCGGTGGCTTGTCAGCCCATTGAACCTACACGGTCATGATGGGTAGTATCATCCCCCTCCACTATCTGCACCGATTCCTCAACCACCCGTGTATCAAGGTTTCTCAATTGCCAAAGCGACATGAACCAGTACACGTCTCAATGGCTAGGAACCATGATCGTACAAAGTACATATCTCAACACTGGTCCGGACCACACATACGACACGGGTCACATATATCACTTTCCATAAAGGCCAAATAATCCAAGCAATCAAGCTTAACAATAAAGACATTAGTGTCACTTAACTCATAGCACTTGAGCATAAATGCTCACAAACAATATCACTTTAGGCATCTTAATGCCCAAAACACACCATAGGTGTAAGCATAATTTCATTATCTTAAAATCATATGTGCTATAAAAATATCAAAACTCACTCCTATATGGATTATCATGCTTCAAGAAATCATCAAGTAAAACATAACATTTGTGTAGACCTTCTCCTAAGTGGAGCATTGGTCATTCTTTGAAAACCATTGTTAATAAACACATCATATAATAAATCAATAATTTCCAAATCCTTAGATTCAACAAATTTCATAAAACATTTTGCCAAAAATATAGAACACATTGATAATGACTTAAGCTTAAACAAAAGTTGGGTATCCGCAGGGTGTAGTCACCTAAAGGGTGTGATGAGAATCACCACCCAACCCAAAGGCAACAAGCTTACAAATAGCTCCAATTAACTCCCATCTCTAAACTAGAGCAAAATCAATTATCACTTAATCATTCTTACTCAAATAAATGACTTAAGTTTCATCTATGGTTATACAATGTCCAAACCTTTCTTAAGACTCGTTTTCTAATCGCTTGATAATTCAGAATGTGCAAGCCGAAAAACACATATGAAAAAAGTTCTAATTATGATTAAGGAATTTTAATACATAATAAAAGTGGTACCGATGCAATCCAAGACGCTCAAAGGGAGTTTAGAGTTCAAACTTACTGAAACTTGAACTTGCTTGCATGAAAACATCCTTCAAAATTTACCCTTATGTATTGTACCGGATATTTAACCAGTTAAACACTTGATTTAGCCTCTGATGTCTGAAAGTAACTTAAAGTAGATTCAAAGAGCTTTCCAACGATATATAAAATGACTTCTAATAATGTTTCTTTGATTTTATATGATTTTTACAAAACTGGCCATATTTCATAGCCGGGCTCACGGCACGAAACATGATCCTCGCGCCGCGAGGAAATCTTTGGAACACCAAAACGCACCCAAACGACATCCTCGCGCCGCAAGACATCTATAGGTCAAATTTTGCTTATTTTCAAGTCCAAAACTCATCTTTTGCAACCCAAATCAAACTCAAACAAGTTGGACACTAAAAAATGGTAGGAAAACAGATCCAAAGACACCATAAACATGAATCTAACATAAATCATATGAATCAAACTCAACTTGATGGGTTTTGACCCATTTGACTTAAAAAGTCAACTAATCAACAACAATAAATCATTCTTTGTAAAAGGTATGACTAAAATCAAACACAAGTGAAGATTAGAACTTACTTGAAACTTCGATCTCTTCTTGTCTTTCACCAACCAAGCTCAATCAAGCATCAATGGAGGAAGAATGACTAAATCCAACCTAAATTAACTTTATGTCAACCAAACTATCAAACTTCTTCCCTTTTCTTCTTGTTGAATCAATTTCTCGAGCTCTCCCTCCTACTCTCGATGCTTATAGATGAAATGGGGGTTTTCTTTGACTCAATTGAGTCAATAAGGATATTTATAGCCATCTTTTCACTTTTGACCCCTCCAAAGCCCACATTTGACATATCTAGCCCTTAGTGTTTCACCCAACTTACATTTACAAGATATATCTTATAAAATCTACATCACTAATATTTATAACTTCAATCAATAGTACTTATGCATTATCAATTGTATATCATAATCAAATAACATCAAATTGATATAATCACCCTTTTTACACATTAATTTCTCCAATTAACTATAATATATCACAAATTATTTATAAAATGTGAAACACATTACTTTTTGACAAGCACTTACTTCACAAATAATGAGGTCGTATTAAATTTTGGAATATTACACTTAGCAAGGGTGATCTAGTGTTAGTCCCAAATTGAGTACGCAACAACAAATGTTTGTAGAATGGGGGGTTGCATACAAACTTTAGCTTTTAAAATTTAAAGACACATGATTATACTTTATATAATTCTTATTGATTATAAATCAAGAATTACATGTACTAGAAACGAAAATTCTAAGTACAATAAAAGGTGGACAACTAATTTGTCTAACACATAGACAAGCTAACTATGAAACAACTAATGCTTAAGAGTGTTCAACACATGAATAAGTTTGTTTTTACACAATTTGCTAACTCTAGACTGTTTTCTCAACTAATGAGATTTATGTGTTATGTAGAAGATGATTTGCATGTCCACCGTGCATGGGAATTTATAGAGGCTTTAGTGTGTCTGGTTGGCTAAGAGGAAAGAGACAAAAGGGCCAAAGAAAATAATACTATATTTGTTAGTCCCAGATTGAGTACGCAACAACAATGTTTGTAAAGGGGGGGGGGGTTGAATACAAACTTTAGCTTTTTAAAATTTAAAGACACACCATTCTAGTTTTATTTAATTCTTATTGATATGAATCAAGAATTAAATGTACTAGAAGTGGAAATTCTAAGTACAATAAAAGGTGGAAATTAATTCGTCTAACATATAGACAAGCTAAATCTAAAACAACTAATGTTTAGGAGTGTTCAACACATGAACAAGTTTGGTTCTACACAATTGCTAAACTCTACGATTTTTCTCAACATATGAGATTTCTATTGTGTTGTGTAGAAGCTTGTTTTTGCATGTCCCCCATGCATGAATATTTATAGAAGCAAGGACATCCGGTTACATGTATGAAGGAGACAAAGAGTGTATGGAGATATAATATTTTAATTGTAAAGTTAGTGGGTGAAAAGTAAAGTTACTTTAATCAAGTGTTTGATAAAAGTAAATGTAGTTTTCTGAAAAAGTGCAACCCACTCACAATATAAAATATTAAATCCCACACCTTTTGCCTTGTAAGACTGTCTTTCCCTTTCCATGTTTGTATTTTAAACAACATCCATGCTTCTTCTAGATTGGACTTTACCAAGTATGGAATTGCCATCCATACTTAGTTATTGAAACAAATCTTCGAGATCTTCATCAGTTTGAGGTATCTTTCTCCTTTTCCAGATGATAAGATCATACCTTTTTGTCTCGTACTTGATCCAAAAAGTGCTTTATACTTTTACAAACAAAGATCTAAGGCATAATAGAACAACACATGTTCTGCCTTTTACATATGAAACTTACAATGTGAAAAGAAGAGCAGATTTGACATTTTGCTCGACTCAACTAACAAAAAGTACTAAGAACTTTATAACTTTCACTACTCAGTTGAGAGAATAGATCAGTTAATCATTTTGCGTAGACTCAGTTGATACTTGTTGCTCAGATGATCATATAGATGATCAGTTTATCAATAGATATACTAGGAAGACATAAGTTCATGAATTGATATAATCAGTTGATCAAGTATGCTTAGCTGATCATTAAATACATCAGTTTATGTAAAAAGATAACTTGTGTTTAGAAAGACTTACTTAGCTAATGCTCTGGGTCTTAACTTATCTAATATACACTCAGCTGATGGTATAGCTGATTAAGATTCTTGCTCAACTGATGGTGTAAACACTCAGCAGATCAAATTTCTTCACTCAACTGATAGATGATTCTACTCAGCTGATGGTCTTCTTCACTTTTTTCTTCATCTGATATTCCTCAGCTGATGTCCTTTGGCTGATACTTTGAGTAGTGGTTGATGCTTAGCTGATGGTTGCATACATAGCATATTTTCATAAATCTCATTCAAACAACACATGTTTGAATACTTTTAAGTCATACTGAAAGTAGGGTTTGGTTATCATCATATTCTATATTTTTCAGATAGACAGAGTTGATTATTAGGGTGAAGTGATTATCTGCCCAACAATCTCCCCCTATTTGATTTTGACAAAACCTTTTTCTTTTTGAAGAATTAGTTTGACTTCGAATACAAAATATATAAACTTTTAAGTACATTTGGCTAACTAGCTATCTATTTTTGGTAGCTCTTTTTATTTGAACCTTGTTCTGTTTTTTGTTTCTTTTCGGTGTTCCATTTTGTTCTGTTTTTGTGGAATCTTTTTCTTTGTTGTACCATTTTGTTCTATTTTTATGATATCTTTTCATTTTGCCATTTTTATATCTTTTTGATTTCCTGTATTTACATAAACATGACTTGAATAACAGAATGAAGAAAGGTACAAAAGTAATTACATGAGATCAACTACTAGCTATACTAGTCTAAGAAGAAACTAAACAGAATTTACAAGTATATAGAATCAACTAGAGTAATCAATTTGTCTTTAGAGAAAGCTCAGTCTTCAATCCCACCATTCTTCTTCTTTAACCTCAAAGGTTTTTGCAAGAGGATCTCCTTCGGCAAGAATTTCACACTGAGCTTGTACAAGGGCCTCAAATTGGTCATTTCCATTTCTTCCTCTTGTGGATACTCTTAGTCCGAAGAGAAAACTCTTGCTTGCCTTAGGGATCTCAGACTACCTAAAGAATCTCCATGAGGTACCTCTGTCCAAGAAGAATATACCCTCAACAGGCATAGATATGAACTTGAAGAGCTCAGGGGTGGTGTTGAGTGGTAGAGTTGTGTTGAGACCCTCAAAATCATAAAGATACTCATGTTGTGGAAGTACCACTATAAGCTCAAATGGTTTAAAAGGCCTTGAACCTTTTTTGTGTAGAGTTTCAACTGTATGCACATGCCTGTAATAATCATCATATATGAAGGCTATCTGTGAAACAACAAGAGCTATCCAAGCTTGAATTTTCTTGATGAATTGAACTTTGAGCTTGCTCTTGGATTTGTAAAGGAGGTACAAAATCTCAATCAGCTTTGTGAACCCATAGACATGGCATCTCTCATATGATACAACTTCTTAGTTGTTGAAGTTGTTTTTCCTTGTAACTCTGAGATATGGGTCACCATCACCCTTTTGGACAAAGGTATTTTTGATAAGAGTTGTCTCAATTCCGCTTCTGATAATGTTGATTCTTTCTCTGAAGATCTTGATTCTCTGTTGACTGAGGTTGCAAGGAGCAGATAAGTCAAGATTGAAAAGAGTTTTGATTGCATCCGCATGGGATCTAGCTTTGAGCAACTTAGCTTTAGATCTCTCCCTTGCCAATTTGGTTTGAGCAGCAGCTTTACTTTGTTGTTTCTCTTGTTCCTGTGCATATGCTAGCTCCTTGGCTTGGTAGATTTCCTTGACTGGAACACCCAAGGCTTGAGCCATTTGGGCATTCTCCCTCTCCTCTTGTTCTTTAAGCTCAAGCTCCCTTTCTCTTTGCTCTTCCTCTTCAACTTGCTCAGTTGTCATTTTTCTCTTTCCTTTGTCTTTTTGAGCAGAGGTTGAAGGAATTTGGACTTTTGGAGATGATTGGACTGATAGAGCAGGGATGGTTTTGGGCTTTGTCTTCTTCTTCTGAGGATGTTAGATAGTGGATTGTCATCTTCATCATTAGAATCAGACTCAATGTCAATTTGTGGAGGGAGAGGTCATCCTTGAGATCCCTTAGAGCTTTCCATAAGGAGAGATGACTCATACAGCTTTGTTCTGTTAGGGCTTCAATATCATCAAGGATGCCTTTAAGGAATGAAGGCATAGGAAGGATTCCTCAGGGATGGCAACAAAGACGTTGGGGTTTACTGGTTTGATAAGGTTAAGTTGGTGAGAAGGTTGGACATGGTTTGCTTTAGAGAGGATATGTTAGTTTGGGGTAAGATGGGAGTGGATGGTTGAGAGGGAAGACTGGTAGACAATTGGTCAAGTTTGGTGACAAGGGGAGTGAGATCAATTGGTTGTTGGATAGGTGCAGGAGAGGGTTGGGATGGGGTTTTTAGTGACTCTATGTCCTTTGCAAGCTTGGACAATCAAGTATCTGTTTCTGTTTGGAAGGATTGGAAGGTTTGGGTTAAGTTGTCAAGGTTTTGATTTATGATTTGAAGAAGGTTAAGGTTTTGGTTAAGGATTGAGGTAGAGATAGATGGTTTGAATGAGGAGGATGAAGATATAGGTTCTAAAAATTTGGGTAAGGACTGGGTTCCCTCATTTGAGCCTTGGTTTATAAGCTCAAATTTATTGGGAAAGAGGTTTGAGCCCTGTACCAATGGTTGGTTTGTACCACTGGCATTGGCAGGCTGTGCTTGTGTAAGAAGTGAATTGACAATAGGTGCAAGGAATGTGGATTGAGTGTGGGATGCACTCAGCATTATGGTATCCCTTATTGGATCCACATTATGTTGGGAGAATGTGAATGGTAAAGGCTAACTCATAATTGGAGTTGACATAGTGTGACCTTGGGGTGAGGTCTGTCTTTCAATGATAACACCCTTTTGAGAGGGTGTCTCAAATGTCTGTTTAAGTCCCATTTTTACAGATGCATCTTATTGTGAGAATGCATCCACCGGTTCAGGGTGTGCAACATCCAATGGTTCCCCTTACACACGAGGAGGGCTATTGGTGTTGAGGTCAAAGGTGTAAATATTACTACCTCAAAGGGCTCAAGATGAGCATCCTCTATTGACCTTATGTATATTGGGCTACAAATGGGAGTAGAACTAGTGACCACTGGAGGTTCACTAGAGCTTGGCTGTTGGAGTTGTGTTTGGACAGGAGATGAGGATGGGCTATCAAAGGTTGAGACTACCATTTGAATATCCTCAGAAGTGGAGTCAGATTCGTTTATACCTTAGGAGATAATGCGCCTGCTTCTATCAATGAGATCAAGTAATTGATCTGAAATTTCTTGTTCAGGTTACTATCACCAACAAAACCAAGATCCCCAACACCATCATTATAATTACTATCACCATGGTCACCACCATCAGCATTATCACCATCATCACTATTATCATCATTATTTTCATCATTATCAGCACCACTATCAATATCATCATCATTATCAACATTCGCCTCAGCAGCAACATCAATCAACTCTTGCATTTGTGCAGTAATTGTAGGACCCCTGTTGGCTTTGATAAAGTGAAATTCTTTTTCTCCCATTGGAGAAACAAGGATACTATCAAGATGCTCATTAAGTCCCACAAAATCATTTTCTCCAATCTCCCTCATAGCAACCAGGCTCAAAAATCTTATGTATGAAACATGAGACCTTGATGATTTTTTATTCATACTCTGTGTGATTTTATCAATAAGATCTGAGAATATAACCTGAGCAAAATCAATACCCCAAACACTAGGGCATAAAGAACCATAAGCTCCATTTGATTTATGAGATGATGACTTCCGGATTTGGGACCAAAGCAACGTATAACAACGTTCGCTAAATACTTCTAGGGGTGCGCCAAGGCAGAGACTTTCACTTAGCCATGCACAATAGGCTCATTGTAGCCTATAGTTTGGAGAACAGTTTGAACTTCGGCTTTAGAGGGGAAAGCAGTGTAGGGAGCGAAGTTGGGAATACCAATAACTTCTCTTAGAGTTTCGGTGGTTATTCGCAAATGGTAGTTTCCTTGGGCTAGGGTGCAGTGAATGGCGTTGTCATTGATGTTGTAGGTGGTAGAGTACTAGATTTCTCCAATAATGGTAGGGAAGATATAATGGGGATCAGTAGTGTGACAATCGAAGAGAGGGTGAGCTTGAAGGAACTGCACCATTAGTTCATATCCCTGGTTTTCGCGAGAGGTAGGTATTGTGGTGCAAAGAAGAATTTTGTTTGAAGTGATGTTCATGGGTTAGTTGGATGCAACATTCTCACCAGGGTTTATTGCAGGGTCAGGAGTATAAGTTTCCATTTTACAACGATGATGAACTAAGAAATATCGAGAGAAAATGCTAAGGTAAATCTTTTTCAGAGAGAGAGAGAGAGTTATGAGAATTTCAACAGATAAAGAAGAATGAGAGTGGGAATGAGGTATCTATGACGTGTAGTTAACAGAGATCGTTAAATACTGACAAAAGTTCTAACAGAAAACTCATTAGTAAGCTAATAAATGAAATCTGACAGACGGAGTAAATAACTAGGGTTAAAAAGCATTAACTGAGCATAAATAAGAAAAATTGAACAAGTGTTGATTCATTAACTGAGCATTAAAATGTATCAGTTGAGAGACATCAACTGAGAGAAAAGCATTAGCTGATAGAAAGGTTTTGAGCTACATCAGCTGATAGAGTTACTTAGTTGAGCATTTCCTCCTTAGCTGAGTGTGATCAACTAAGTGATTTTGATCAGCTGATAGGTATTAGCTGAGCAAACTTACTTAGTTTTCTTAGTGTTAGTAAGGCTTAGAGATGCTTAGATAAGTAAAACATAATATTCAACACTTATCAATTAATTAAGACACAACAACTACTAATCTAGTCTAGAAGTTAAGCATACCTAGTTTGGATATTAGGAAATTGAGACTTGCTTCATCCAATGGTTTGGTGAACAAATCTGCAAGTTGCAGATCAGCGTTGATGTAGTGTAGATATACCTTTTTCTTCTACACATTATCTCTTAGAAAATGATGTCTGATTTCAATATGCTTTGTCTTGAAATGCATGACTGGATTATTTGAGATGGAGATGGCACTTGTATTGTCACACAGAATTGGGGTGTCTTCAAACTTCACATCATAGTCAAGTAACTGATTTTGTAACCAAAAAATATGTGCACAACAGCTTCCTACAGCAATGTATCCTGCTTCTGCAGTACATGTTGATACTGAATTTTTTTTCTTACTAGACCAACTTATTAATCTTCCACCTAGAAGTTGACATCCACCTGAAGTACTCTTTATATCCAATGTACATCCTGTAAACTCAGAATCAGAATATCTAACTAACTCAAAATCTGAGTCTTTGTGATACCAAAGACTAAGATTATGAGTTCCTTTGAGATATCTAAATATTCTCTTAACAGCAGCAAGATGTGATTCCTTAGGATCTGCTTGATATGTTGCACAGAGACATGATGAAAACATTATATTTGGTCTACTAGCAGTGAGGTATAAAAGTGACCCAATCATTCCTCTATAGGCAGTGATGTTCACTGATTTTCCATCAATGTCCTTTCCTAACTTAAGGGAAGTCGACATGGGTGTTTTCGTTGAGGAACAATTTTCAAAATCAAAATTTTTTTAGTAAGTCATTAATGTACTTTGTTTGATGTATGAAAATACCATCAACCTCTTGTTTAATTTACAAACCAAGAAAATAATTTAATTCACCCATCATGCTCCTTTGATAGTTATCATACAAGAGTTTAGAAAACTTTTTACATAGTTCCAAATTAGTAGACCCAAATATTATATCATCTACATATATTTGCACAAGTATCATATCACCTTTATACTTTCTTATAAACAAAGTTCTATCTATGCATCCTCTTGTGAATCCTTTGTTAATGAGAAAAGAAGAGAGGGTATCATACAAGGCTCTTGGAGCTTGCTTAAGACCATATAAAGCTTTGTTTAGAAAGAATACATAATCAGGTAAGCTTGATTCCTCAAAACCAGAAGGTTGTTTGACATGCAACTCTTCTTTTAGATCTCCATTTAGAAATGCACTTTTCACATCCATATGGAATACTTTGAAGTTCTTGAAGGCATCATAGGCTAGGAATAATCTGATAGCTTCCAATCTTGCAACAGGGGCAAAGGTTTCATCAAAATCAATTCCTTCTTCTTGACAATACCCCAGTGCCACTAGCCTTGCTTTGTTTCTGATGATTTGCCCATGTTCATCTAGCTTGTTTCTGAACACCCACTTTTTTCCAATGATGGTTTTATCAAAGGGTTTAGGTACCAAGGTCCATACATTATTTCTTTTGAATTCTGGCAGCTCTTCTTGCATGGCAGTCACCCAGTGGAGATCATTCAGGGCTTTATCAACCTTCTTTGGTTCAATCAGAGAGACAAATCCATAGTAAAAATAAATGTTGCAAGCTTTTGATCTTGTTCTAACTGGATCCTCAATATGGCCTATAACCAGATTATGAGGATGATATTTGTGGTCTCTGAAGGCATTTTGGATGATTTGGGAATTGGGATGAATTTGGATTTGGGGAGGTAAAGTTATATGTTAACTATTAGCAGTGGAAATGAATTCAATTTGAGTGGCTGATATAACTTCAGTTTCACAATCTGTGGGTGTCTCTACTGAAGAGGGGATGTGTGATATGGAATTAGAATCCAATGATGTTGAATCATTTTCCACATGATTCAGTAGAGGTATATGATTGAATGAGGTGGTTGTACATGGTTGAAGATTTGAATGGGAACAGGTTCATCTATATCATGAACACTTGGTGGAGACAGATCAATTTGCTCTGGTGTGGTCTATCCGGTTTGCATAAGATCATTAAATTCTTCACCTGAAACATGATTAGAAGAACAGGAAGCAACAAAGTCATTTTAATTAAAACTTACATTGATAGATTCTTCTATGACTTTTGTCCTGAAGTTGTATACTCTGTATGCTTTGGAAATCACTGAGGATGAAACATTGACATCCAAATATAAGCAGAAAACTGATGCTTGGCTTCCTTCCTTTGAGCACTTCTATGGAGTTTTGTTGTGCCTTTTGATGATTAAGGATCTGTTCTATGTGAAACATGCACAACTTACAGCTTCAGCTCAGAAATTGAAAGGTAACCCACTTTCACACAACATAGTTTTGGCAGCTTCAATCAATGTTCTGTTTCTTCTTTTAGCTACACCATTTTGTTATGGGTTTCTTGGAGCAGAAAAGTTTTGAGATATCCCTTTCTCATCACAGAAACCTTCCAGAGTTTGATTTATGAATTCAGTTCCATGATCACTTCTAAGACTCCTCACCAGATTGCCATTCAACACTTCCATCTTCTTGATAAAACATATAATCTCCTCAGCAGCCTCACGCTTTGCTTTAAGAAAGAAAACCCAAGTATATCTTGAGATTTCATCAACCAATACAAGAGCATACTTACTTCCTCCAATACTAGCAGTTGGAATAGGACCAAATAGATCCATGTGCAACATATAGAATTGATTCGTAATGGAGATGGACTGCTTGGATGAAAATGATGTCTTATGCTGCCTTCGCTTCTCACAAGCAGCGCAAGGTTTAGGCTTAGAAAAAGTTAGAGAAGGCAGTCCTGAAACTAGTTCACCTTTGCACAACTTATTAATATTTTTAAATTAAGATGGGAAAGCCTCTTGTGCCATAGTCAGTTTGTATCCTCAATGGTTTTGGAGTACAAACATGTTTCCTTTGAAGGGTCACCGGAGGACATGTCAAGAGTGTATACATCCTTGGTTCTCTTGGAACTCAACACTATATTACCTTCTTTATTTATTATGCCCCTGTCTTGGTGAAGTGGACTTCATTATCTCCATCACACAATTGACTTATGCTTGTGAGATTGTATTTTAGCCCTTTAATATAAGATACTTTGGACAATTTTTGGTTCCCATTATGAAGTTCTCCCTAGCTTTTAGTTTTCCCATGATTGTTGTCACCAAAAGTCACCTTTGGAGCTTTCTATTTCTTATAGTTACTGAGCAAAGCCTTGTTGCCTGTCATTGTTCTAGAGCATCCACTATCAAGAAACCATGAACCAACACCCTGCATAGATCGAATGAAAGAAGAGTTAGTGACACAAGCAGGAATCCACTAATTAGTGGATCCCTGTGGAATGCACCTAGCTTTCCACTTCATCTCAGGTTTCTTATGAACAAAAGGAATAGCTATGTTATCATGACAAGTCCGCTGTCTTGAATTCCCTTCTAAAGAGCATTCAAATGCCTTATGCTATTTGCTTCCACATTTATAACATTTTTGAGATTTGTGGCCTTGGAGCATTGAACAACATTGTTTGAATGCCTATGAGTTTTCTTATCAGTCTTCTGACAATTATTAGTCATCAGTTGACCAACTTGACCACTCAGCTTATGAAGTTGATCTTGTAAATTTCTTAGGTCTTTATTTACAGGCACCTTGGATTGATCTTTTGATTTGGAAAGTTTTTGACCAATCTTTGATGTGGCAGAAATGAGAACAATGTGAACATCATTCTTATTACTCATAGTTTCTTCTATTGCAAGAGGGTTGATTACTTCATGATCAACTGAGTGTTTGGAAGATGAGCTATGATCAGCTGACAGGCCATCAACTGAGCATTTACCATCTACTAACAAATCAGTTGATAAAGTAGTATTTGCTAATGATTTTGCAGTTTGTGAAATACTAAGATTTAAGTTATCTGTTTTCAAGGTTTGACAACTCAATGTCTCTTTTGTCTCAACTAATGATTCCTTTCCTTTACTTACCTCCTTTGACTTTATATTCTTAGTATTTTTACATTCTGAAATCTTGATAGAAGATGATTAAACATAAGGAATAATTGACTCTTTTACATGGGAACTTTTGCTTCTAACAAATTTATTTGTGAACACAGTTTTGCCTTTAACATTTTTCTGAAAAGTTTGTGGCAAAATGTCAGCATTGTCTAAGATAATAGGGTTCTTACTAGAATCAACATAGTTAGCAGCCTTAGAGTAATTTCCACCAATAATAGCTTTAACTTGTTTGGGTATGTGCTCCTTGACACACTGAGTGGTCTTTTCAGCTGATACACACCAAGACTTTACTATCTTTTGGAGGTCATTGAACTTTTTAGTCGCTTCACTAGTTTCTTTTACTAAGATCTCATTAAGTATCTTTTGATTTTCTAGCTCATCATTTAAGATCGTTATCTGCTTAAGTTCCTCATCTTTAAGAGTTAAATTTTCATTTAGTGATTCTACTTCTAGTTTTAGCTTCTTTTCTCTTTGAATAGCAGATTCGAAATCAATAGACAAGTAATCAAACATAGCCTTCTTTTCATTATCATTGTAGTTAATAAACTTGCCAACCTGGTACATTGAAGAAGGATCCCAATTGGTAGTTGAACAAGCTTTTGCAGCCTTTTTCATATCTTCATCAAAAGAACTGCCATCATCATTGTTGGCCATCAAGCAGAACTGAGCTGATATCACCTCATCTTCATCTGAGGAAAGATCTTCTTCTGCCCAATATTCTTCTTTTGCTATAAGAACTTGGCCCTGGGATTTCTTTTTCTTTTTCTTGTCAACGACAGCAGCAAAGAGTTTCTTGTACTTGGCTTCATAATCAATTTTGCTCTCCTGCGTTGGCACAGATGAAGAACCAGTGTTACTTTTGGACTTACAGTCACTGGCTAAGTGGCCAATCTTGCCACATTTGTAGCACTCTACTCTGGAGGCATGAAAAGTAGATTTGGATTTGACAAACTTTGATGGCCTCTTGCTGAACCTCTTGACACCTTTCCCTTTTTGAAAGGTTTAAATGTAACATCCTGATTTTGGGCCTAGTCGTTCCGTAGGCCAAGGTATGTTTAAACACGTGATTAGTATTTGATTATATGTTTAATTATTTACTAATGGATTTAATTGAATTAATTGTTAAATTAATTAATTAAAGTTAAGATATTTACTTATATATATATGTATATATGTGTGTGTGTGTACGGATATATATATATATATATATATGGATTTAAGTATGTGTATGTTGCATGTGTATGTATTGTGTATTACATGACACATCATGCTTCCTTGAAAACATACGTGGGACTTCAAAAGGGGTTTACATATGATATGTTTTACACATAGTGAAAACCGACATAGTATTTGTGTGTGTGTGTGAGAGAGAAAGCAAGAAAAGTTGTATACTTGGAAAAGTGAAAGTGAAGAATTGTGTTGGATAATTCAAAGTAAAGGTATGATGATGTTCTTTGCGTGATTCTGATCATATTGGTATGCTTTTCTGTTGAAATACATGTTTATATAGTGAAACACCATGAATGGAGCTTGAATCTCCATACTTGACAAATGGGTTTTGTTTGAATTGGTGTTTTAATTGTTATTGATGAGTTTTTTTTATGTTAGATACATGTCATAAGATGTTTACACATGTTTTAGAAGTGTTCATATTGGATTTTCGAGTGGTTACATGTGATTTTGGAAAAGTTGAGTCAGCTGGAATATGAAGAAGATGATGCAGGTTCTTAAAGAACGCGACGCGTCAAAGGCTTGGACACGACGCGTCCATGAAATTTAGCGGATTCTCAAGGAATCCAAAGGTGTAATCCGACAAGTGAAATCCTAACCCAAAATCCGATCATGGAAATCCGATAAGTGAAATCCGACACTAAGAATCCGATAGTAGAAATCCGGGACTCAAAATCCGACAAGTTGGGAATTGGATTGTGGAAATCCGATAGTTACTCGACGCGACGCGTCGGATGCTTGAACGCGACGCGTCCGCGGTGTGGGAGGATTTTGATGTGGTTTGCATTTTTTGTTGCTATATGCTATATGTATGCATATGTGAACCTTTTATGTGTGTTTGGTAAAAGAATGATATAAATATATGTGCTTGGTATATATTTATGAATCGGTTACGGATTTCAGTTTATTCTGATCTCAGGAAAGGACAAGGCTCAGTAATATAAGACCATTGAGTGGGAGTTTGAGAACTCGAGGTGAGTGGATGTTTACTCACGGGTGATATTAGTTGTAACTGGTTTGGTTGCAACTGTATGTGAATTGATGCATGGATAGACTGTTTATCTGCTAATTGATTAACTGTGTTATGTTAATTGATTGTTGCTCCTATGGTGAAGTCAGCTGACGGCTGGGCATACTGGGCTGGGTTTGTTGGCTATCGGCTAATCAGTATTGTGGTCTTTTGATGCATTCGTTGCAACTTAAGATAGCACTGTATGATAATAGCAAATAGACTATCGGTAAACCTTTGCTTGGCCGGCATTGGTTGTAGGTTCCTGCAGAACCGCCGGTCTTCTCGTGAGGCAAAGGGTGATTATGTGTTTACTATTGTTAATATCATGCTGCTACTTGCTAGTATATCTGTGGTGGTTTTCTTCTATTCACTTAGCTTTGTGCTAATCCCCCATCTCTCACTACTTTTACAGGTGGCTGGTAAGTTCTGCGGTTCAGTGTAAGGGGGTGTAGCCTGGGGAATAATTGACAGGCACTCTGATTGGAATTGTGACGAGCCGTAGTTTTTGTAATACTGTGTTTTAAACTAATTGGTTTTGTTACACAGTGGTCTAACTTCAGTTGTAAATACTTTTATGTTTTGGCAAACGCTTCCGCAGTGTATTTAAAAGTGAAAATTTTATGGGTGAAAATGCGGTGTTACAAGTTTGGTATCAGAGCCTTGGTTTAGCGATGTAGGCACAGTGAAAGTGTTGCATTCCCAAATCTTGGCTCGAGTTGGGGGTCAATTATTCCTTGAGTGTGTGGATTAGGGTAAATGTGAGTATTGCTTGGGTGGTTAGTATGTGGTATACTAACGGTTTTAAACTAATCAGTTGGTGAGATGTTGTGATTGTTACAGAAAACAATGGCTGATGATGAGAACTCAACTGGCGCCCCTATTGTCCCAGCAACAGTGGAAACTCTACAGAGTGTTGGTACATCTGGTACAGCTGGAGATGAGAGGGATGAATACATCTTTCAGCTTGAGGGTCAGTTACAAGATCTAAGAAAGGAGTTGGATCAACAGAGACAAGATTTTGTGAATCAACCACCAGTTGTTACAGTGGCTTCTACTACACTTGAGATACCACCAATTTACCTGGCTAATACTATGTATACAAGGATGCCTTCTGCATAGATACCATTTCCACCAGTGTCTCAATCGATGTCTCAACCATTCTATTACCCTATGTTTTCGCAAGGATCGATGCCATATCCTTTCATGGGATTTCCACCTGGTATGGGATTTAAACAACCGTGTACGTATAAATAGTTCTTGGATTGTAAATGTTGGAATCTGCCCACCGACACACGTAGGCCGGCATCACTGCCAATGAAGCGCGGGCCTATTGGGTCACACGCCAAGTTTCAATCTCGATAGCCTACTATAAGAAGAAAGAGTCAAAATGGTCAAATTGCAGTTGACCTAGGCTTCACGACCGTGAAGGATGCTCCACGTGTCGTGAAGCAGCTCGTGTCCACGAGTCCTGTCGTGGGCCGCATGTTTCGTGAAACCCTAGGGCTTCACGACCCTACACGGCCCGTGAAGGAGGTCGTGAAGGCACAACCCTCACAATTCTTGCACAGCGCGGCACGGCTCGTGGAGGATTAATGGCCGCTCGTGGCGCATTTATCCTTCACGGCCCGTGAGAGCCCGTGAAGAAGTCGTGAAGGAAGAATTCTAAGTGACACTTGAATTTGGTTGGACCATTTTGTTGGTCCAATGAATGAGTGCCAATTAGCACGACTCTGGACTCTAAAGAACAGATGATATCTCTTTATAAGGGGCATTGTTTGTTCATTCAACACTCTTGGATAAATTGTGCAAGCATACTTCATTTGTGAGTTCATACTAGTGAGAGTGAGCAAGAGCAAAAGGTCAAGGCTGTGCACAAGTGATTTCAAGGCTGTTCCAGAAGAGATCCATCAAGTGTTGGTGGTGCTTCGGTTTGCTAGTACAAAGAGGTTGAAGGTTTCTTGGTGTGGACTTGCATTAGGGCTTGGAGCCTTTTGTTTCAAGCTTGCATCCCAAATCCGATTTGTTCCAGCCAAGTATCAAAGTCTTTGAGGGTATGATTTGATCTCCTTCTTCTCTTTGTTCTTGTTTTTTGGTTGCATGCATGTTCTTGCAAGTTTACACCACCATTGGGAAATCATGGGATCATTTTGTGTGTTTTTGTTGCTTCCGTTGCTTGCTTAGATCCACATGGATTCCCAACAGTAAACCCGAGGAGTATCAGGGTAGCACAGATCCAAATGTTACCCTGAATTGGTTGCGAGATATCTCTAGAATTCTGGATGCTTGCAATTGTGAAGAAGAAATGAGGGTTTGTTTTGCCACTAGAATGTTTGAAAGAGTTAGTAATGATAACATCTTGTATATGCTAGTTGGAAGTATCTCTGATTTGGTGGATGAATCAAGATTTCCTTTGCAAGAAAGTCTTGAAGAATGAAAAGGTTGATACCTTTGAGAATGAAAAGAGAGAAGAGGACTGCAATAACCTGAACTTATGGAGTGACATCTTGTGGATCTTGTGTGTGAAGATGCCTTTTCTTGGAGATGCATATGCTTGGAGATGCCTATGCCTAGAGATGCCTGTGCTTGGAGATGCCTTTGCTAGGAAATGCCTTTGCTAAACACTGGAGTTGAACTTTACAGAGATTGATGAATTTTATTGCCAATGCTATATTGGTAAATAATGACCTGATGGTTGTGTACTGATGGTGTACTATGAGAACAGAGATATTATGTGATATGAGGTTTGACATATGGAGTGCAAATTGAAGTGGTATACCGGAAACTTATGTAACCTTAAGATATTCGAGATATCTAAGGGGTGATGATGACAAGTGAGACGGTATCTGTTGGATAGATGGATTTAACTGAATGTTTGAAAGGGATGAATTGAAGAGATGATAATTCATATCTGAAGGCTTATGGTGAAATTGGAATTCTTTTTTAGAGTTTACAAACGAAGATTGAAACGAGAGTTGGATGATGTGACAGGATTTTTCCTGATGGATAACCAAAGGTGGGATTGAAACATAATGATTGTGTGGGTAAACTAAATTCTGAAGATGGGATGTCAGAATACTTTGTGTGAAGTTGTGAAATTGTGGTTATGATACTTCAACCTGTTGAATTAAAGTAAGTGATAAAATATATGTGAATGCTTTGGCATGACACATAATAAATAACTGGAAGCTATTGGGATATATGACTGAGTTAGACATAAGTTCAGGGGATGCTTGAAGACAGGATCTATGAACTAACTGGTGGTATTAAAGGAGTTCTAAAAGATAAGCTGTAAAGCTTGTGTGGTTATATATTAACAGTTGAAAGTGCGATGGAGATTATCTGGCTAAAACTATCGGAAGAAGATATGTAGAGTTGACATCGTGGATGATGTGTGTGCAGTGAGATCCCGAGGACGGAATCCTTTTAAGGAGGGAGGATTTCTAACATCCTGATTTTGGGCCTAGTCGTTGAGTAGGCCAAGGTATGTTTAAACACGTGATAAGTATTTGATTATATGTTTAATTATTTACTAATGGATTTAATTGAATTAATTGTTAAATTAATTAATTAAAGTTAAGATATAATTACTTATATATATGTGTGTGTGTGTACGGATATATATATATATATATATATATGGATTTAAGTATGTGTATGTTGCATGTGTATGTATTGTGTATTACATGACACATCATGCTTCCTTGAAAACATACGTGGGACTTCAAAAGGGGTTTACATATGATATGTTTTACACATAGTGAAAACCGACATAGTATTTGTGTGTGTGTTTGAGAGAGAAAGCAAGAAAAGTTGTATACTTGGAAAAGTGAAAGTGAAGAATTGTGTTGGATAATTCAAAGTAAAGGTATGATGATGTTCTTTGCGTGATTCTGATCATATTGGTATGCTTTTCTGTTGAAATACATGTTTATATAGTGAAACACCATGAATGGAGCTTGAAGCTCCATACTTGACAAATGGGTTTTGTTTGAATTGGTGTTTTAATTGTTATTGATGTGTTTTTGATGTTAGATACATGTCATATGATGTTTACACATGTTTTAGAAGTGTTCATATTGGATTTCGAGTGGTTACATGTGATTTTGGAAAAGTTGAGTCGGCTGGAAAATGAAGAAGATGATGCAGGTTCTTAAAGAACGCGGCACGTCAAAGGCTTGGACGCGACGCGTCCATGAAATTTAGCGGATTCTCAAGTAATCCAAAGGTGTAATCCGACAAGTGAAATCCGGACCCAAAATCCGATCATGGTAATCCGATAAGTGAAATCCGACATTAAGAATCTGATAGTAGAAATCCAGGACTCAAAATCCGACAAGTTGGGAATCGGATTGTGGAAATCCGATATTTGCTCGACGCGACGCGTCGGATGCTTGGACGCGACACGTCCGAGGTTTTGGAGGATTTTTATGTGGTTTGCATTATTTGTTGGTATATGCTATATGTATGCATATGTGAACCTTTTATGTGTGTTTGATAAAAGAATGATATAAATATATGTGTTTGGTATATATTTATGAATCGTTTACTGATTTCAGTTTATTCTGATCTCAGGAAAGGACAATGCTCAGTAATATTAGACCACTGAGTGGGAGTTCGAGAACTCGAGGTGAGTGGATGTTTACTCACGGGTGATATTAGTTGTAACTGGTTTGGTTGCAACTGTATGTGAATTGATGCATGGATAGACTGTTTGTCTGCTAATTGATTAACTGTGTTATGTTAATTGATTGTTGCGCCAATGGTGAAGTCAGCAGACGGCTGGGCATACTAGGCTGGGTTTCTTTGGTATCGGCTAATCAGTATTGTGGTCTTTTGATGCATTCGTTGCAACTTAAGATAATACTGTGTGAGAATAGCAAATAGACTATCGGTAAACCTTTGCTTGGCCGGCATTGGTTGTAGGTTCCTGCAGAACCGCCGGTCTTCTCGTGAGGCAAAGGGTGATTATGTGTTTACTGTTGTTGATATCATGCTGCTACTTGCTAGTATATCTGTGGTGGTTTACTTCCATTCACTTAGCTTTGTGTTAATCCCCCATCTCTCACTACTTTTACAGGTGGTTGGTAAGTTCTGCGGTTCAGTGTGAGGGGGTGTAGCCTGGGGAATAATTGAAAGGCACTGTGATTGGAGTTGTGACGAGCCGTAGTTTTTGTAATACTGTGTTTTAAACTAATTGTTTTAAACAGTGGTCTAACTTCAGTTGTAAATGCTTTTATGTTTTGGCAAACGCTTCCGCAGTGTATTTAAAAGTGAAAATTTTATGGGTGAAAATGCGGTGTTACATTAAACTTCCTAACCAGCATGGCTATTCCTTCAACCATTGCTTCAAGATCTTCCGAACTCCTCTCCTCATCACCTTTCTCCTCTTCACTTACTCCAGCACTCTCTCCTTCATCTTCCTCTTCATCAGATCCAGAATCAATAGCTGCAAAGCTTCTCATCTTTGTATCTCTTTATACAAGGGCAGTTGGTGCAGCTTTCACAACCTCCTTCATCTCCTTTGATGACAACTTCCCTTGATCTTTTCACTATGTCTTAAATAGTGACAGAGTGATCCCATGTTTTAGGGAAGGAGTCTAGAAACTTGTTCACCAAGACAAAATTTCTCTTGGATATGCCTGCCCTTTTTAAATCATTCACAAGGCAGTTGAACCTGGTGTATGTCTGTGTAAGACTCTCACCTTTCTGATCAAAGAAGAATTCATACTCTCTGTTGAGGAGGAGCTTCTTGTTCTCCTTCAGCTCTTCAGTCCCTTCATATGCAACTGTGAGTGTATCTAACATCTCTTTTGCAGAAGAACGGTTAAGCACTTGATGATAGATCTCATTTGGTAATGCAGAGACAAGAGCTGATCTAGCCTTAACATCAAGGCCAACCAACCTCTTATCTTCATCTGTCCACAAATGCATGGGTTTGGTAATGATTCTTTCTGTTATAAAGGTTTGACCTTTAGATTCTGATGGAATGGATAAAACAGATGTTAGAACATAAGAACCCTTAGTAACAATTTCAACCATTTGGATATCAAGAGTTGACAAAAAGAGATGTGCTATACTTTTCCACATGGAGAAATTCTTAGCATCAAACATGAGACATCTTGTTAAAGACCCAGTGTTTGAGATGTTCATGTTGTTTGAGGATGAGGCCATTTAGAGAGGGGTAGAAGCAGTTGTAGAGTAAGCAAAATAGATCTACATATGAATTATCTAATTTGCTCTGATACCAGATGTTAGTCCCAGATTGAGTACACAACAACAAATGTTCGTAGAAGGGGGGTTGAATAAAAACTTTAGCTTTTTAAAATTTGAAGACACACCATTCTAGTTATATATAATTCCTATTGATATGAATCAAGAATTACATGTACTAGAAGTGGAAATTCTAAGTACAATAAAAGGTGGCAATTAATTCGTCTAACACATAGACAAGCTAACTCTAAAACTACTAATGTTTATGAGTGTTTAACACATGAACAAGTTTCGTTATACACAATTGCTAAACTCTACAAATTTTCTCAACATATGAGATTGCTATTGTGTTGTGTAGAAACTTGTTTTTGCATGTCCACCATGCATAAATATTTATAAAAGCAAGGACATCCGGTTGCATGTAGGAAGGAGACAAATAGTGTATGAAGATATAATATTTTAATTGTAAGTTAGTGGGTGAAAAGTAAAGTTACTTTAATCAAGTGTTTGATAAAAGTAAATGTAGTTTTCTGAAAAAGTGCAACTCACTCATAATATAAAATATTAAATCCCACACCTTTTGGCTTGTAAGACTATCTTTCCCTTTCCATGCTTGTACTTTAAACAATAGCCATGCTTTCTTCTAGATTTGACTTTACCAAGTATGGAATTGCCAGCCATACTTAGTTGTTGAAACAAATCTTCGGGACCTTCATCTATTTGAGGTATCATTTTCCTTTTCCAGAGGATAATATCAAACCATTTTTGTCTTGTACTAAAACTAAAATGTGATTTATACTTTTAAAAACAAAGATCTAAGGCATAATAGAACAACACATGTTCTGCCTTTTACATATGAAACTTACAATCTGAAAGGTAGAGCAGATTTGACATTTTGCCTGACTCAGCTAACAGAAAGTACTAAGAGTCAGTTGATACCTGTTGCTCAGCTGATCATATAGATGATCAGTTGATCAATAGTTATACTAGGAAGACATAAGCTCATGTATTGATATGATCAGTTGATCAAGTATGCTCAGCTGATCATTTAAATACATCAGTTTATGTAAGAAGATAACTTGTGTTTGGAAAGACTTACTTAGTTGATGCTCTGGGTATCAGCTTATCCAATATACACTTAGCTAATGGTATAGCTGATTAAGATCCTTGCTCAGCTGATGGTGTAAACACTCAGTTGATCAGATTTCTTCACTCAGCTGATAGATGATTATACTCAGCTGATGGTCTTATTCACTTGTTTCTTCATCTGATATTCCTCAGCTGATGTCCTTTGGCTGATACTTTGAGTTGTGGGTGATGGTTCCATACATAGCATATTTTCATAAATCTGATTCAAACAACACATGTTTGAATACTCTATAAGTCATACTGAAAGTAAGGTTTGGTTATCATTGTAACATCCTCAGAAAGGGCCTAGACGCATGCTGACGTGGTACGTTTAGTAAATTAGATAAATTGAATAAATATATATATATTTAAAGATATTAAAGAAAAATAACTAAATTAGTTAATAAATGAGTAAATATAAAATATAGTTAAAAATAGAAAAGAATAAAAGAATATTAAATGGTTTAGAACTAGATTTCCAAAAATATCCACGGGAGTTAAAACGGGTACTCGTGCGTTAAGTTGTAAGTTGAAACGGGGAACAAGATACCGTGTTGTCGATAACTTAGAAGCAAAAAGCAATTCTAAGTTATACACATACACAGATACGTGACACACACACACACACACCTTCTCTAAAACTCATTTCTTCTCTTCTCTTTGTGTTCAAGCATTCAAGAAGACTTTGAAGGAGAATCATTCAAGCTCAATCTGTTGTAATTCAGGGATTAAATCAGAGTTTCAATCTGCCAACTATCTTCTTCCTCATCTAATCCTTTGTTGTAACTTCTTGTTACTTTTCTTGAAGTTTCTAAGTTTTTGGGTAATTGGGTGAAAATGATCAATTGATGCCAAAGATGAAATTAAATGCTACAAATTCGTTTCTATAGTGATTTTAGATTCCCAGAAGTTGAATTTGTTAATTAAAGGCTTCATTTTGATTGAGTTTGTGAATTAAAGTTGAAATGGGTCAAAAGTATGATTTTGAACCCAAAGACTGAATCTATTTTTAAATGACGTAAAAGTGGTGTCTTTAGGTTGTATTTGATGTGTTGTTTCATATGTGAACCATAGAAATTGACTGGAATCAAATTGGTAGTGTTTTGGTAAAAGTTTGGCTGGAAAACAGCAGGTTCTGGTCGAACCTGCTGCTGCAAATGGAAAGGCACGGGCGTGCCTCTCAAGAACAGCCCGTGACCAAGGGCGTACCCATGGGGGCACGGGCGTACCTCTAAAAGGTACGGGGGTGCCTAACCCTAGAGGGTCCGGGGTAGCGCCTGCAGTCACGGGGCGTACCTAAGTATCAGGTACGGGGCGTGCTTGCCCAAGTCCGGGGTGTGCCTCGCCAGGCAAGGGCATGCCTTGGCAAGGTACGGCCGTACCCTGCTTCTGGCAGATTCTGTTTTAAGTGTTAAATTGTATGTATTGATTTGTTTAGGTGTACCAATTGATCAAGGATCACCTGTGACTTAGTGCTTACCTGTTATAGCTCAACACGTGAGTAAGAGTTAATCGAGCATGATATTAATAGTATTATAAGATGTTTTTTGTGTATGTTACAATCCATGAAATTCTATATATGCCTGTTTAGAGGTTTTATAAACCAATTGTGTTAATTAAATGATATGTATTCATGCTTAAAGGCATGTGTAGGTCAATCTTGAATGTAAGGGCCGGAGTAGGCCATTTGTGTTTGTGCTAAGGCTGGAATAGGCCATTGTTTGAGTGCCGGTACTACTTTGTAGAGATTGGGGCTAGATTATCTGGGTCTTGAGTTGGGGCCTTGTCTCGCCAGCTAGGATGTGCGGAGATTCGATGATCACGAATCTTGTTTCTTGCTAAACCGCCGCCCCTCGATACTAACTCGGGGCTCTCAGTTCCCACTGATCCCAAATGGGATAGGTTCCCGATAATGCAATGGTGGACCGCTACCCGCTTTTCCACCGGCGCGGAGGAATTATAAGTTTCCCCAATGAGGATCATTGAGCCGGGCTTATAACCCTGCAAGATGTGAGGCGTGCTGACAACCGGTGCTTCACCATGTGTTAGGATAAACTTGAATGAAGTTATGTGATGCATGAAATGTGTTTATGATACTCTTAGTATACTGCTTCTACTTTAGTTGTTATTCACTAGCTATTTGTAGCTAACCCTCTCATGTACATTCCTTATGTTGGTAAATAGATTGAAGGTTAGTACGGGTACCTACAGGGATGTCATGATAGGTTTTGGGGAACACTATGTAAAGACAATGTTATGTAATAATTAGGGTAATGGTCGAACAAGTTGGTAACGTTTGGAATGTTTGTTAAACAATACTTTTATATCACAACTTATATTTATATAAGTTGTATAATGTGAATTAAATATTTAGCTTCCGCATGTGTTTTAATAAAAAAATATACTCTGATATTTAAAGACCGACGTTACAAATTGGTATCAGAGCCTTAGTTTGAGTGAATTAAGTACTATAAATAGTATTCAGTATCAAACTCAGGTTCAAATTCAACTATTACCATGTGTTCCCAGGGTGGTATTTGGGTGTGAAGAGTGATTTATATGTTTCATGCTATGTGATAAGAAAGTATAAGTTAAGATAAGATAAGAGTTATATATATGAAGTATACTAAAGATTTTTATTTTGAATGTGTATAGAAGTCTAACTCAATATGGAAGGATCTTCTAGATATAAGGATGCTTATATCCTTAAATTAGAGGCTCGGCTCAAACAAGCACACAAGCCCACGAAATTTAAGACTTCCCTGAACTATCAGCCTCCTACTTTCGTTTGCCCAACCAATTATCCATCAGCAGTTGAGACTTGGATCAGGGATAAGCAAAATACCTTTGAGTCTAACGAATGCGATGAGGACAAGAAGGTAAGTTTTGCCAAACGCATGTTTAGAGGTTGTGCATTGGCATGGTGGGACACTGTGGTTGTTATCACACCACCAGCCACACTGGAGGCTATGACCTGGGAAGGGTTCAAGGAGAGGGTTTGGGGAAAGTATTGCTCTGACTATGATATGATGAGGATCGATAATGAATTCAGAGCACTTCAAAAGGGTGACAAGCCTTTGGAGGATCTGATCTCCAAATTTACCGAGAAAATGAGGTTTGTTACGCATCTGTTGCCCAATGAAAAGGCAAAGATCACACACTTTGCCAATACTTTTCCTTTGGAATATCGATCAGCTGTGAGGTTTGCAGCAACTCTGGATTAAGTATTTAACAATGCTAGAAATACTGATGACGATTATAAACAGAGGGCTAGATCTCAACAGCAACATCAGCAATCTGGGGGAGGCAAAAGAAAATTTGATCAACAGTCTAATCAGAAAGGAGGAGAGAGTGGATCTGGTGGTAAACCGCGGGGTAATACATCCCAAAAGTCTGAAAACTGGGATTCAAGGTGTGCAAAGTGTGGGAAAAAGGGGCATCAATTTAATGAATGCGGGTACAAGGAAAACGTGTGTTACCGGTGTCATAAACCTGGGCACCGAATTGCGGTATGCCCGACATGGCCAGCCACGGGTACTGGGGGTTCTTCGGTAGCTACAGCTCTGAACTAGGGAGGCGCTCCTCGTGCACAGGAGAGCTTTCCAAATGACGGCTGATGAAGCCAAGGATGCAGGTGATGTGATTACAGACACTTATCTCATTAATAATATTCCTGCATGCATTTTGTTTGATTCGGGAGCTACATACTCCTTTATCTCTATGTCTTATCGTGAAAAGCAACAACTGCCTGTTTCTCTGTTATCTATTCCTATTAAAGTTTAAGTAGCTGATGGTAAGGTAGTACATGTTACCATAAAAGTTCCAACAACAATATTGTATGTTGACGGGAATAGTTTCACTATTTCCTTTCTTGTGATGCTGATAGCGAGGCTTGATGCTGTTATCGGTATGGATTGGCTCAGTAGTCAAGATGCTGAGATCTTGTGTCCAAGAAGTTGATCAGATTTCCTTTATCCGACGGTTCATATGCCATAGCTTGAGGGGAGAAGAGGGAGTCTGCCATTCCTGTGATTTATGTGATAAAAGCTCAAAAGCTAATTTCAAAAGATTGTATCTCCTACTTTGCATATGTGATTAATGCTGAGATAGGAGCAAAGACAGTTAATGATATCAGGGATGTCTCTAAATACCCTGATGTTTTTCCTGAAGACCTACCAGGTTTGCCTCCTGTCAGGGATGTAGAATACCGGATTGATCTTGTTCTTGGAGCTACACCTGTAGCAAAATCTACCTATCGTCTCGCTCCATCTGAAATCCGGGAGATGATGTCCCTAATCAAGGAATGACTTGATAAGGGCTTTATTCTCCCAAGTGCTTCACCATGGGAAGCTCCTGTTTTATTTGTTAAGAAGAAGGACGGGACTCTCAGAATGTGTATGGATTACAGGAAGCTTAATAAGCGAACTGTAAAGAACAAATATCCGTTACCTCAGATAGATGATATGTTTGATCAATTGCATGGTGCCATGTTCTTTTCAAAGATTGATTTATGTTCTGGCTATCATCAAGTCCGAGTTCACAAAGACTGCATTCAGAACACGATATGGGTACTACGAAATCTTGGTTATGCCATTCGGCTTAACCAATGCTCCTGCTATCTTTATGGATATGATGAATCGCGTATGTCACCCTTTTGTTTATAAATTTGTGATCGTGTTCATCGATGATATTCTCATCTATTCTAAATCCGAGGCGAAACACGAGCAACACCTTCGTCTTATTCTGGAGACACTAAAGCGAGAACAACTCTACGCAAAGCTATCTAAATGTGAGTTTTGGCTTAAGGAGGTCCATTTCTTGGGCCATGTTATATGCAAGGAAGGTGTCAAAGTTGATCCTGTGAATATTGAAGCTGTGATGAACTGGATATTACAGGCGATTTGTCTAGAATTTCTCTAACTTTGCTGGTCCATTGACCAAATTGACCCACAAAGATGTTGCTTATGTATGGAGTTAAGATCAAGAGAAAGCATTCCAGACTCTAGAGTAATTGTTATGCCAAGCACCAATTCTAACATTGCCTAATGGGTCTGAAGACTTTATTGTCTATTGTGATGCTTCATATGCATGTCTAGGTTGTGTTTTGATGCAACGAGACAAGGTGATTGCATATGCTTCTTTTCAATTGAAGACACACGAGAAGAATTATCCTACACATGATCTGGAGCTTGCAGCTGTGGTATTTGCATTAAAGATATGGTGTCATTACTTGTATGGCACCAAATGTATTATATGCACAAATCATAAGAGTTTGCAGTATGTGTTCACGTAGAAAGAGCTAAATATGAGACAGAGACGTTGGTTGGAGCTGATCAAGGATTATGATTGTGAGATCAAATATCATCCGGGTAAAGCAAACGTAGTAACTGATGCATTGAGTCGAAAGAACTCTCCTGCAATGGCTAAATTCATAAAAATGACTGTTGAATCTGATACATTGCTCAGTTGAAAGTAGCACAACAAGAGGCTTTGCAAGAAAACAACTTGAAAGCTGAGAAAATGATCAAATTATCAAAGCAATTGGGAGAAGACAGTCGGGGTCTGAAGACATTTCAATACAGAATCTGGGTACTGAGTCTTGGTGGCAATCGGAAGACAATCTTACACGAGGCTCACATATCTAGATTGTCTATTCATCCCGGAAGCACGAAAATGTATCAAGACTTGAAGTCTTTATATTGGTGGCCTACATTGAAGCGTGACATAGCTTCATTTGTAGAAAAATGCCATGTGTGTGCGCAATTTAAAACTAAACACCAAAAGCCCTATGGTAATCTGCAACAACTAGATATCCCGTAGTGGAAATGGGATCACATTACCATGGACTTTGTTACTAAGCTATCTCGAACTACGAAGGGGCATGATATGATTTGGGTCGTGATTGATCGCCTTACGAAGAGTGCACATTTTCTCGCGACTAATGAGTCTACACCCATGAATAGTTTGGCTCAATTATATATCAATGAGGTGGTGTCACGACATGGCATACCTTTATCTATTGTTTCGGATCGAGATTCGTGGTTCACATCAAACTTTTGGCATAGTCTTCAACATGAACTTGGTACGCGGGTGAATCTTAGCACAACATACCATCTCCAGACAGACGGATAGTCCGAAAGGACTATTCAAACTCTTGAAGATATGCTGAGAGCTTGTATTTTGGAATTTGGTGGTTCTTGGGATTCACATCTTCCCTTGATTGAATTTCCTTATAACAACTCCTATCATTCGAGAATAGGCATGCCACCATATGAGATGTTGTACGGTAGGCGATGCCATACACCTACATGTTGGTTGGAACTTGGAGAAAAGTAATACGCAGGTCCTGATATTGTGCAAATGACAGCTGATAAGCTATACGAGACAGGCAAAAGATGTATGTGGATCCAAAACGGAGGCCCATTACTTTTGAAGTAGGTGACCGGGTTTTCTTGAAGGTTTCACCTTGGAAAGGGGTGATTCGATTTGGTCGCAAGGGTAAGCTAAGCCCGAGATATATTGGTCCGTTTAAAATTCTACAACGGGTCAATGAGCAGACTGTATCACTTGAACTTCCTCAAGAGCTATCCGGTATTCATAACACATTCAATGTGTGATATTTGAGGAAGTGCAAGGTTGATGATGATCAGATTCTACCTCTACAAGAGTTGAAAGTTGATTCAGCTAAACGCCTTGTGGAGGAACCTGTTGAGATTTTGGAATCCAAAATCAAGAAGCTGCGTAAAAATATGATCAAGTTAGTGCTCGTCAAATGGAAGCACAATCTGTGTCTTAACTTGACATGGGAGACTGAGGGTGAGATGAAAGCACGCTACCCGCACTTGTTCATTGCTGAGCAGATTCCGCGGACGGAATCTTCTTAAGGGGGGTAGATTTGTACCATCCTCAGAAAGGGCCTAGACGCATGCTGACGTGATATGTTTAGTAAATTAGATAAATTGAATAAATATATATATATTTAAAGATATTAAAGAAAAATAACTAAATTAGTTATTAAATGAGTAAATATAAAATATTGATAAAAATAGAAAAAAAATAAAAGAATATTAAATGGTTTAGAACGATGTTTCCAAAAATAGCCCCGTAAGTTAAAACGGGTACTCGTGCATTAAATTGTAAGTAGAAAAGGGGAACAAGATACTATGTTGTGGATAACTTAGAAGCAAAAAGCAGTTCTAAGTTATACACATACACAGATACGTGACACACACACACCTTCTCCAAAACTCATTTCTTCTCTTCTCTTTGTGTTCAAGCATTCAAGAAGACTTTGAAGGAGAATCATTCAAGCTCAATCTGTTGTAATTCATGGATTAAATCAGAGTTTCAATCTGCCAACTATCTTCTTCCTAATCCAATCCTTTGTTGTAAGTTCTTGTTACTTTTCTTGAAGTTTCTAAGTTTTCGGATAATTGGGTGAAAATCATCAATTGATACCAAATATGAAATTAAATGCACATCAATTAGTTTCTATAGTGATTTTAGATTTCCAGAAGTTGAATTTGTTAATTAAAGGCTTCATTTTGATTGAGTTTGTGAATTAAAGTTGAAATGGGTCAAAAGTATGATTTTGAACCCAAAGACTGAATTTGTTGTTAAATGATGTAAAAATGGTGTCTTTAGGTTGTATTTGATGTGTTGTTTCATATGTGAACCATAGAAATTGAGTGGAATCAAATTGGTAGTGTTTTGGTAAAAGTTTGGCTGGAAAACAGCAGGTTCTAGTCGAACCTGCTGCTGCAAATGGAAAGGCACGGGCGTGCCTCTCAAATACAGGTCGTGACCAAGGGCGTACACATGGGGGCACGGGCGTACCTCCAAAAGGTACGGGCGTGCCTAACCTTAGAGGGTCCGGGGTAGTGCGTGCAGTCACGGGGCATACCTGATTATCAGGTACTAGGCGTGCTTGCCCAAGTCCGGGGCGTGCCTCGCCAGGCACGGGCGTGCCTAGGCAAGGTACGACCGTACCCTGCTTCTGGCAGATTCTCTTTTAAGTGTTAAATTGTATGTACTGATTTGTTTAGGTGTACGAGGTTGATTAACTGTGACTTAGTGCTTACCTGTTATAGCTCAACAGGTGAGTAACAGTTAACTCGAGCTTGATATTAATAGTATTATAAGATGTTTTTTGTGTATTTTACAATACATGAAATTGTAGATATGCATGTTTAGAGGTTTTATAGACCAACTGTGTTAATTAAATGATATGTATTCATGCTTAAAGGCATGTGTAGGTCAATCTTGATATGTAAGGGCCGGAGTAAGCCATTTGTGTTTGTGCTAAGGCCGGAATAGGCCCTTGTTTGAGTGCCGGTACTACTTTGTAGAGATTGGGGCCAGATTATCTGGGTCTTGAGTTGGGGCCTTCTGTCGCTAGCTAGGATGTGCGGAGATTCGATGATCACAAATCTTGGTTCTTGCTAAACCACCGCCCCTCGATACTAACTCGAGGCTCGCAGTTCCCACTGATCCCAAATGGGATATGTTCCCTATAACACAATGGTGGACCGCTACCCGCTTCTCCACCGGTGCAAAGGAAGTACCGGTTTCCCCAGTGAGGATCATTGAGCTAGGCTTATAACCCTGCAAGACGTGATGCCTGCTGACAACCGGTGCTTCACCATGTGTTGGGATAGACTTGAATGAAGTTATGTGATGCATGAAATGTGTTTATGATACTCTTAATATACTGCTTCTGCTTTAGTTGTTATTCACTAGCTATTTGTAGCTAACCCTCTCATGTACATTCCTTATGCTAGTAAATAGATTGAAGGTGAGTTCGGGTACCTGCAGGGATATCATGATAGGTTTTAGGGAACACTATGTAAAGACAATGTTATGTAATAATTAGGGTAATGGTCGAACAAGTTGGTAACGTTTGGAATGTTTGTTAAATAATAGTTTTATATCACCACTTATATTTATATAAGTTGTATAATGTGAATTAAATATTTAGCTTCCGCATGTGTTTTAAATAAAAAAATATATACTCTAATATTTAAAGACCGGCCTTACAATCATCAAATTCTATGTTTTTCAGATAGACAGAGTTGATTATTAGGGTGAAGTGATTATCTCCCCAACAATATCTGTAAGGTTAGTGGGTGAAAAGTAGACTTACTTTAATCAAGTGTGGCGTAAAGTAAATTTACTTTTCAGAAAGGTGTCGCCCACTCACATTAAAATAATATTATTCCTTGTGCTTTTTGCCTTCGAAGTTTAAGTTTCCCTTTTCATGATTAAACTTTTCTCAACGGTTATTCTTCTTTAAGATTTGACTTTAACAAGTATAGAATTGCCGGCCATACTTAGTTGTGGTAACAAATCTTCGAGATCTTCAGCTTCAACAGTATTTTTATCCTTTTCCAAGATCTATCCTTTTTGTCTCGTACTTGATCCAAAAAGTGCTTTATAGTTTTACAAACGAAGATCTAAAGGCATAATAGAACAACACATATTATGCATTTTACTTATGAAACTTACAAAGTGAAACAGTGAGCAGATCTAACATATTACTCAACTCAGCTAAACAGAATTTACTAAGTTCTTTAAAATAACATTGATCAGTTGGAGGAAATGATCAATTGATCATTTTGCAAAGGCTCAGTTGATAACTGATGCTCAGCTGATCATAGAGATGCTTAGTTGATCAAAAAGTTATACTTGGAATGTCAGCTCATCTATTTAGATGATTTGTTGATCAAGTATGCTCAGCTGATCATTCAAAGAGATAAGTTTGTGTAAGATGATGACTTGTGTTTTTGTAAGACTTACACAGCTGATGTAGGTGACCTCAGTTGATCCATGTTTCACTCAGCTGATTGTTATGAATCCTCAGTTGTTCAAAGTTCTTTGATCAACCGTTGGTTATAAGCGCTCAGCTGATCAAGTTTGTTCACTCAACTGATATTTGTAATCCCTCAGCTGATGGTCTTTTACACTTAGTCTTTTCTTCTTAATGTTCCATAGTTCATGTCCTTCGGCTGATACTTAGAACAAGGGCTGCTTCCCAGCTGATGTTTCCATACTTAGTAAAATTTCCACACTCTGCTTCAAACAACACATGTTTGAATACTTTGTAAGTCATACTGAATGTAGGGTTTGGTTATCATAAAATTCTATATATAAATTTCAATAGACAGAGGTAATTATTGAGGTGAAGTGATTATCTCCCCCAACAATCTCCCCCTATTTGATGATGACAAAACCTTTTCCTTTTAAATAATCAGTTTGACTTCGAATACAAAACTTTATAAACTTTTTAAGTGCATATGGCTACCTAACTATCTGTTTTGGTAGCTCTTTCTATTTGAACCTTATTTTGTTTTTGGTTTCTTTTCTAGTGTTCCTTTTTCTTATGTTTTTAGGAATCTTTTCTGTTTTTCTATTTTAATGTACTTTTTGATTTTCTGTAATTACACTAATTAGCTATGACTCAAATACTTATACTTGCAATTTCCAAGTAGTCCATGATCAAAGTTTCCAGCTTGAATTACAGGACAAAGAGAATACAAAAGTTTATACAAGAGATTAGATACAATATAAACTAGTCTAAATAGATACTAACAAAATTTATAACTAGTATAGTTATACTAAGTGAAAGGAAAGTCTTCAGCAAGGAGTTAAGATCAGTTTTTAATCTTCCCACCATTTCTCTTCCTTGATATCATGAAAGGCTTCAGAAAGTGGATCTGTAGTAGCAAGTTCTTAGCATTGAGCTTCTATAAGGGCTTCAAATGTGTCATTTCCAGTTCTACCTCTTGTAGAGATCCTTGAGTGGAATAGAAAGATCTTGCTTACCTTGCCAATCTTAGACTGCCTAAAGAATCTCCATGTGCCAGCTCTGTCAAGAAAGAATATCCCTTCAACAGGCATATATATGAATTGGAAAAGCTCAGGGGTGATGTTTAGTGGCACACTTGTGTTCAAGCCCTCAAAGTCTGTTAGAAATTAATGCTGAGCGAGTACTTCTCTTCTCTTAAAAGGCATAAATGGTCTTGAATCTTTCTTGTGTAGAGTTCCCACTTGATACACATGCCTGTAATAGTCATCTTTGGTGAAGGCATTCTGGGAAACTACGAGAGCAATCCAAGATTGTAGTTTGTGAATGAAAGGCACTTTTATTTTGCTCTTGGATTTGCAGAGAAGGTAGAGGATCTCTACTAGCTCTATGAAACCATATATTTGATATCTCTCATATGAAACTGTTTCACAATTGTTGAAGCTATTTTTTCTTATCGGTTTGAGATATGGATCCCCATCACCATTATGAACTGAGGCTCTTGAGATTGGCATAGGTCCAATCCTTCTTCTTATTATATCAATGCTTTGCTGAAAGTTTCTTATTCTTTCTTCACTTAGGTTGTAGGGAATAGAGAGATCAACAGTTAGAATAGTGTGGAGATGTGATTTGGCATTTAATAGTTCTGCTTGAGCTTTCTCCCTGGCTTCTCCAATTTTGGCAGCAACAACAGTTTGGTGTTGCTCTTGCTCTTGAGCAAATGCAAGCTACCTAGCTTGGTAGAGTTCCTCAACAGGAATTCCAAGGCTTTTAGCTAGTTTATTTATCTCCTTCTCTTCCTGTTCTTTGATAAAGAGCTCTCTCTTTCTGTTTTCCTCTTCCTCAACTTGCTCAAAAGTTGTCTTTCTTTTTCCTTTGTCTTTAGGAGCAGATGTTGAAGGTACTTGGACTGATGGAGTTGTAACACCGCCTTTGCTATATTAAAAATCAGTATAAATTCGAGTTTTCAAACTGTATGGGTCCGTTTGTAAATTGAATATTTACCTGTTTGTTAACTTAACCGAATTTCAAAAACATTGCAGCGGAAATTTAAATAATAAACAAACAAACCCAAGTAGCTATTATAGTTTAAAAACACATGTTTGGCGTATATACAAATATACAATATCAAAATTGCCAAACATGACAACCGGTGTTACATTATTCTAAACCGACCATTGTACTATAATACCAAAAGCAGTGTTCCTTCAAAAAGGCATGTATATCAGCTACGAGTGTCCCCAACTCACCAAACCTACCTATTCTTTATCTGTAAACGGGTTAACATCAACAATATTAGCTATTTAAAATTAGCTAGTGAATACTAACAATCATGCATGGCAATAAGGCAAGTCATCAGGAATAAAGCAAGTCATATAGCAGGAATAAGCAAACAATGCTATCCTATCACATAGCGGAGTGCTGAAATGTCCAGCGAGTGAATTATATTGCTGGGTTGCAAGTCCAGCTCAAGTCACTACCACCGGGGAATCAAACACTACCATCCGTTCTGGTTTCATCACCTAAGTGATTCACCGTGCTCGTTAAGGAGCCAAGGTTCATTAGGCTTAGCCATTTAAGGCACTCACCCCAAGTGCTGAAAGGAACAGTACTCGAGTACCGTTAATCCAGAATCTTAGCCCGAAGGCACTGGATCAAGCCGAAGCTGACCTTAATTACATGTTAGTCCGGACATACCGATAGCTCATCAAGAATCCTTTTTAGGAACAAGTGCATGCATGCTTATTCATATAACATATATTCATCAAAGTGTGCACATGTACTTAAATACATGTCTTGCACATCAATTATCAAGGCATATCATGGATCTTTATCATACTAGCATACATATGGCTTTCATAATACAAATTGTAGCATGTCATAATCATATAACCTTTCTTGCATTCAAACCTTCCTTAATTGAAGTCATAAGAGTCAGTACTCACCTTGTGTGTTTAAAGCAACACAATTAGGTATTTGGTTCTCCTCGTTTGCTTAATTACCTATTGTATACATTCATTTCATTTAGATAATCATACAACATTCACATGTATTCTTACACTAGTTTTAACCCCCAATTATCCCCTTAAAGTGTCAAAAACGATCCAACTATAACCCATGTACCCAAAGCATTGAACAACAGCAAAATAGCAGCCCGTATAGAACTTCACGCCGTGAACAAGCTTGTGTTCATGCCGTGAAGTCGGCCCAGCAAGCCGAACAGCAGCTTTGTTCTGTTGTGTTTCCATCCAATCCCAAGTTTAAGCCTTTCTTAATTGTTTCCAATTTACACAGTAAGTTTGGGGCATCATTTGGAGTTCATAAACATAAACATAACATGCTTTTAACATATGATTCAAGTTTGAATCATCAAATAACCATTAAAGACCCATTTAGTCAAATTCAAGAAATTCCTTCAAGATAGCATCTTTAATTCATAAAATTAGTCCTAAACAACCTATAGATGATCTTATAACAAATTAGAATCAAAAGATCTAAGCTTTGTGGTCAATTTCTAATTGACCCGATTTTTGACCTAAAGCTTGAAAATGAAGAACAAGGAGGAAGAAGACTTACTAGGTACAAGATGATGAAAAAAGAAGGATCAAGAACAGATTAGAGACTCGATTAGAGCTTGATTCCAGCTTTAATTGATGATCTTTGATTTGGGTTTCCTCCTTTAAGAACAAGAGATGAAAGAAAACGTGAGGTGTGTGTGTTTTTATGGGTGTAAGTGTGTGTCTGAGATGTTATAAGTGAGAACCGACTATGAGGCTCTCATTTATCCTAAAGGGGGTATTTTGCTCCCCTTTTCAACATACAACACAACAACCGAGTAACCGTTTCAACTAACGAGGATATTTTTGGAAACCTCTTTTGAAACTAGTTAATATTTTATCATTATTATCTATTTTTATTACTATTTTCAGATTCACATTTAACTAGCCAATTACATATTTTCTATTAATACTTATCATATATATTCATTTAATTCTTTAAATTAAATTCACGTACCAAATAGAGCGCACGAATAGGCCCAATTTGAGGATGTTACAACTCTACCCCCCTTAAGAAGATTCCGTCCTCGGAAGCTCAATTGGGAACAAGTGAGGGTATCGTGTCTTCATGTCATCCTCAGTTTCCCATGTCAGGTTGGGACCTAGGCTGTGCTTCCACTTGACAAGAACCAGTATGATCATCTTCTTACGCAACTTCTTAGTCTTTGCGTTAAGAATTTCAACTGACTCCTCTACAAGACGTTTAGCTGAATCAACTTTCAGCTCTTGCAGAGGTAGAACTTGATCTTCATCAACTTTACACTTTCTCAAATAGCATACATTGAAAGTATTGTGAATACCAGATAGCTCAGAAGGTAATTCAAGAGATACAGTCTGCTCGTTGACCTTTCGGATAATCCTGAATGGGCGAATATAACGTGGACTCAGCTTGCCCTTACGTCCAAACCGAATTACACCCTTCCAAGGAGATACCTTCAAGAATACCCTATCACCTTCACAGAATTCAACAGGTCGGCGCTTTGGGTCTGCATAAATCTTTTGACGATCACGAGCTGCTTTTAATTTCTCCAGAGCTATTTTAACCTTATCAGAAGTGATCTGCACTATTTCGGGTCCGGCATACTGCTTCTCACCCGGTTCAAGCCAACAAGTGGAAGTGCGACAACGCCTCCCGTATAACATTTCATATGGTGGCATTCCAATGCTAGAATGATAAGAGTTATTATAAGCAAACTCTATCAAAGGGAGATGAGAATCCCAAGAACCACCATATTCAAGTACACATGCCCTCAGCATGTCTTCAAGAGTCTGAATTGTTCTTTCAGACTGACCATCCGTTTGTGGATGATAAGCAGTACTCAGATGAACCCATGAACCAAGCTCACGTTGTAAGCTTTGCCAGAAATTTGACACGAAACGAAAGTCATGGTCAAAGACAATAGAACAAGGTAAACCGTGACGTGTTACAATCTCGTTAATATAGATTTGAGCTAGGCATGTCAATGATGCAGATTCGTTTGTAGCAAGAAAATGGGCACTTTTGGTCAATCAGTCAACAATGACCCAAATCATGTTGTGCCCCTTCAGTGTCTTGGGTAGCTTTGTAACAAAATCCATTGTAATATGATCCTATTTCCATTCTGGAATGTCAAGCTGTTCCTGTTGGGAATCCATGGGGATAAAAGCACACAACGGAAGAACCAAAACACACAAAAGGATCCCATGATTTCCCAATGGTGGTGAAAACTTGCAAGAACATGCATGCAACCAAAACAAACACAAAGAGAAGAAGGTAAGCAATCCATACCCTAGAAGACTTTGGTAAAATTCTGGAACAACTTCGAATTTGGGATGAGCTCTTGAAACAAAAGGCTCCAAGCACCAAAGAAGTCCACACCAAGCTTAGCTTCTCGCTCCTTGTACTAGCAAGCCACCAAACCACCAACACTTGACGATTTGGTTTAGGAACAGCCCTTGAACAACACTAGAAGATCACCAACACAAGGTCTTGTGCTTCTCTCAACTTAGAACACTCACTTGTGTATATCTCTAATGTGTATAATTGCAAGAATTAACCAAGAGTGTAGAATGCACCAAAAGGACCTCTTTTATAGGCATTCTATCTGTTCAAAGAGCCCAGAGTCGGAGCTAAGTGGCACACCATCATTGGACCAACAAAATGGTCCAACCAAATACAAGTGTCACTTAGAATTCTGCCTTCACGACTTCTTCACGGGCTCTCACGGGCCGTGAAGGATAAACGCACCACGACCGGCCATTTATCCTCCACGACTCGTGCCGCGCCGTGCAAGAATCGTGAGGGTTCGTGTCTTCACGACCTCCTTCACGGGCCGTGTAGGGTCGTGAAGCTCTAGGGTTTCACGAACCATGCGGCCCACGACAGGACTCGTGGACACGAGCTGCTTCACGACCCGTGGAGCATCCTTCACGGTCGTGAAGCCTAGGTCAACTGGAATTTGACCATTTTGACTCTTTCTTCTTATGGTAGGCTGTCGAGATTGAAGCTTGGCGTGTGACCCAATAGGCCCGTGCTTCATTGGCAGTGATGCTGGCCTACGTGTGTCAGTGGGCAGATTCCAACAAACTCCCACTTGCACATGACACACCGTATCCATGGACACCACAGACAGGGAGCGGCCCCTAGCAAGGCATCCCTGCCCCCAACTAAACATGGGGTAGGTCATCCCTAAAAAGTACCATGATAAACTAAAAGAGTTTGACATGGTCCTATAGATAAGTGATCAATTATCTTATTGTTCGCGATATCCAAGTGAACACGAGACATGGTACAAAGTCATTCTCCGATCATTCACGATTATGTTTCTCGATCAATATTGGTGGTGACCAAAAGGTGAGTTGCAACTGATCAACAATCATTGCAAACTCAAGCATGGCCATGCATTTTGGTGTCAGCTCCCAATCATCAAGGGGCCCAGGGATATCTCTCTTTACAGAGGAACAAATTCCTTCGACTACATTGCCTCCAATACAATGGCAATACTTTACCCAAATGCCTCCTTTATAATAGCCAGTTACGGACTACGTTTGAAAGCAGTCAGAATAAAGCAAACCAAAATAGTGAAACACATGCATCTCCGGTCTAAGGATAAAAGATATTATCATCCTGATTTACTCTTGACATGTACTATGGGTTAAGATCAGGTGTGGGTCGTCCAATCACTTGAAACTCTTTTCAAGTATAGGCGAAATATTGCATCCCTTGTATTCAATCCCCATTGAATACTATGACCAATCATTTCCCTCGATCTTCGTTCATACTTCCTTCTTTGAAGAATGTCCGATCGTGGACAGTTTAGAATGTAAAACATTGAAGGAAGTGATAAAACATGCAAAGTTGGAACACAATAATGATTTAAAGAAAGTATCCGCTACACGCGTATCATTAAATCACCATTTAATAATCAATACATTCAAAAATACAATATTGCTTAATGTTCCCAATATCACAGTAAATACATCGAATACAATAACTAATATTTAACTCAAACCAAGTCACTAGCAAATCTAATCCCAATAGCACGTGTGTGGGCATCGTGCTTGGCTTGCGACAACGGTTTGGTGAACGGATCCGCCAAATTGCTATCCGTGTGTACTTTGCTGATGACGATGTCTCCATTTTCGACCACGTCCTGGATAAAATGATATTTCCGCGGAATATGCCTCATGCGTCGATGAGACCTTGGTTCCTTTGCTAAAGCAACGGCACCCTCGTTGTCACAGAAGATCTCAACAGGGTCGCTAATGCTTGGAACCACTCCCAGATCAAGCAGAAATTTCCTTATCCATACGGCCTCCTTAGCAGCTTCACTGGCCGCAATGTATTCCGACTCGGTAGTGGAATCGGCCACGGTGTCTTGCTTGGAGCTCCTCCAGGATATAGCACCGCCGTTTAATAGGAACACGAACCCCAATTGTGATCGGCAGTCATCCCTATCGGTTTGGAAGCTTGCATCAGAGTAACCCTTTACTCTAAGCTCTTCCTCACCTCCGTACAACAAGAACATCTCCTTAGTCCTCCGAAGATACTTCAGAATGCTCTTCACCGCCGTCCAATGAGCTTCGCCAGGGTTGGCTTGATATCTACTCGTCATGCTTAAGGCACACGATACATCAGGCCTTGTACATAGCATGGCGTACATGATCGAGCCCACAGCCGAAGCATATGGCACTCGCTTCATTACTTCCTGTTCCTCTGGGGAACTAGGGGATTGAGTCTTACTCAATACCAAACCATGTGACATTGGAATGAACCCCTTCTTGGAGTCTTCCATCCTAAACCTCTTTAGGACTTTGTCAACATATGTACTTTGGCTAAGCCCAATAAGCCTCTTGGATCTATCTCTATAGATTTTGATCCCTAGAATATAAGTCGCATCTCCTAGATCCTTCATTGAAAAACAATTCCCTAACCAAGTTTTTACACCTTGAAGGGTCGGGACATCGTTTCCAACGAGGAGTATGTCATCGACATACAAGACTAGGAACACAACTATGCTCCCACTAGCCCTGACATATACGCATGGCTCATCCTTGCTTTTCGAAAAGCCAAACTCTTTGACTTTCTCATCAAAGCACAGGTTCCAACTGCGTGATGCTTGCTTAAGTCCATAAATGGACTTCTTAAGCTTGCAGACTTTATCCGGATGCTTGGCATGTACAAAACCCTCGGGTTGAGTCATATAGACCTCCTCGCTTAGTGTCCCATTAAGGAACGCGGTTTTTACATCCTTTTGCCAAATCTCATAATCATGAAATGCGGCAATTGCCATAAGTATCCGGATAGACTTCAACATAGCCACCGGGGAAAAGGTTTCATCATAGTCTACACCATGAGTTTGCGTGAAACCTTTAGCCACCAGTCGGGCTTTGAAGGTGTCTACCTCTCCATCTATGCCGATCTTTCTCTTAAAGACCCATTTGCACCCTACGGGTCTACACCCGGGCACCGGATCTACCAAATCCCAAACTTGGTTATCCGACACAGATTGCATCTCGGACTCCATAGCCTCTTTCCACCTAGCGGACTCAGGGCCCACCACGGCGTTCCGATAAGATGATGGTTCATCATGATCCACCACTAGGTCGCGGCCCTCAGACCTGAGAAACCCATAGCTCTCTTGTTCGTTGCGACTCCTACCGGATCTCCTAAGAGGTAAAGGATCCGTGTCAGATTCTCCAGCAACGCCGTGCTGAGAATCATCTTGTGAACTAGTGCCAACTTTAGGTTGGTCATTGGAGGGTTCTTGAATCTCTTCAAGATCTACCTTTCTCCCACTAGCGTCTTTGGATAGCATCTCCCTTTCAAGAAAGACGGCCCTCCGAGCAACAAATACATTGTTCTCGGACGGTTTGTAAAACAAATATCCCATAGACCCGGCAGGATATCCAATGAACAAACACCTCTCTGCTCGGGGTTTCAATTTGTCCTCCACCTCACGTCTCACGTAGGCAGGACAACCCCAAACCTTTAGATATGATAGTGATGGAACCTTTCCATGCCACATCTCAAAGGGTGTCTTCTTGACCTTCTTGGTTGGTACGAGGTTAAGGATTCTAGCGGCCGTTTCCAATGCATATCCCCAAAAGCTAATGGGTACATCCGTACGACTCATCATACACCGAACCATATCTAATAATGTTCAGTTCCTCCTCTCGGCGACAACATTTAATTGTGGTGTCCTAGGAGGTGTCAATTGCGAAACAATTCCACAATCTTTTAGATAGCCACGGAATTCCGAACTTAGATACTCACCACCACGATCCGATCTGAGCATCTTAATTCGTTTACCCAATTGGTTCTCAACTTCGTTTTTGAAAGTCTTGAAAACCTCAAAGGTTTCCGACTTTTGTCTCACCAAGTAGACATACCCTTACCTACTAAAATCATCGGTAAAGGTTACAAAGTACCTTGAGTTATCCCTAGTGACATGCTTGAACGGACCACACACATCCGTGTGAACGATATCCAACAAGTCTTTGCCCCTCTCACAAATGCCGGTGAAGGGTGCTTTGGTCATTTTTCCCAACAAGCAAGATTCGCATACATCATCTGACCCATGGTCAAATGATTCCAAGATCCCATCCGCTTGGAGCTTGGCGATGCGTTTCTTGTTTATGTGGCCCAAAAGACCATGCCATAAAGATAACTTACCCAAATCACAGTTGGATTTAGAACCAACATTCATGATTGATCTATTACTTTGCAAGAATACGCTTGTCTCATATATGCCACGACATGGATGTGCTTTAAAATAAAATAAATCATTTTTAAAGCATGAAATAATTCCATTAGAAAAATTAAAGTCAAATCCATCGTCAACAAGTGCATAAAATGATAAAATGTTTCTTGCCACGCAGGGCGAATAAGATACATTTAATAAAGTAATAGATAAGCCGGATGGAAAGGCGAGGTCCACGCTCCCTATCTTCTCAACCGGGACAACCACCTTGTTTCCCATGATGAGATCCAGCTCCCCATCAACCAAGTCCCTACTTCTTCTTAGTACCTGCACATTATTAACTATGTGAGTACCACACTCGGTGTCCAAGACCCAAGCATTAGAAGTAGAAGTGTTATGGAGTTCAATCATATACGTACCGGAGGCCCCTTGTCCCTTGGCGCGAAGCCTCTTGAGCTCCTCCATGTACTTGGGGCAACTACGCCGTTAGTGTCCCTTCTGGTGAGGGGGCTATAGGAGCGGGTTCCTTCCCCTTCGGATCCGGCGCCGGGAGTGGCTTGGGTTTGGGTGTTGCCACCTTCGCCTTTCCCTTTCCCTTGCCCTTGGAGTTTGAAGCGGGCTGCTTCCTCTTAGCACCACCCTCATGGATGGCTAGGACGGGTGCGGAGGTCGATGGTTTTGCCTTCGTCATGTTAGACTCGGCGGTCTTCAACATGCCGTGCAACTCCATCAAGGACTTATCCATGTTATGCATATGGTAGTTCACAATGAACGGACCATTTGCTTGAGGCAAAGATTGGAGGATTATCTCCGTAGCCAACTCTTTCCCCATAGGAAAGCCCAACCTCTCGAGCTGGTCCACGTATTGCTTCATACGAAACACGTGGGAGCTCACGTTCCCGCCCTCCTGCATCCGACACCCTACAAAGGCCTTGACACACTCGTAGAGTTCTTGCCTCGCTTGCTGCTGGAACATTTCCTTCAGCTGCGTGATCATGTCGAACGCACCAACGTCCTCGAATTGCCTTTGCAATTCAGAACTCATGGTCGTCAACATGAGGCAAGTCACCTCATTAGTGTCTTTAAGGCGCTTCTCATCAGCATCCCTAATGGCCCGCGTAGCGGTGGTAGCAGGAGCCTTCGGAAGAGGTTCCTCTAGGACGTACAACTTACTTTCATGGCGTAAGACAATTCTCAATTGCCTAAACCAATCCATGAAGTTTACGCCTACGAGTTTCTCTTTTTCCAAAAATGGACGGAGTGAAATGTGTGTCGCGGTGTTGCTTGTAGATGCCATCTAAAAGAAGGCAAAGCACACAAAAGGTTAGTTCGACATATTTTAATCCTTGTTAAATAATTACCCAATAGTTTAACACTTAAATTTAACAAGGGCTAAGAACCCAACATAACTTCACTACATGACGGGTTTACCGCGGATATCTTCGTGAAGGCATTTAGGCCGGTAAACGCTTTACCAATTGCAATCCATGATTACAACTCTTAGGCACTTGCGGGATCCTTCGATACTCACAGCACCGGTTTGGCATGTTTGATCCCTTCCCACACCGATTCCTCAATAAGTCGCTTTGATAACTCGGTATAGGCACGACAATTATCAAGGCGTATTAAATTGGAATTGCAAATTGTCCAACAAGATACACGATGACGCCCTTGACAATAATTGGCTCGTGCTAAGCTCGATAACCAAATATTTCAAGACGCCACACTGTCACACCCCGCTAAAGCGGAAACACGAGGTGTCACAGCACAAGATATCATCGCACAAGGTAAATAGATAATAACCATTAGATTAAATTAACAAAATAAGTAGTTCGGATGAAACATAAATAAAGGTTACATAACCGAATAATATTTAAAGGACATTGTCTTGTATGATGCGTAAATAAAATAGATATTGTTTTTATAAAATGTGACGATGAAGATGAAGATGCCACACATCATGTTTGTAAGCATAAGGTACCTAACGGCGGTCACCTGAAAGCACGGGTAAAAGAAAAGGGTCAACTACTAGAGTTGGTGAGTTCATAGGTTTTTAATGTATGCACATGCTTTCACCCCAAAAATAATATGAAATACGGTAAAAAGGGACTATGATACTCACTCGGTATGCAAAGGTGTTTACTCGTGAGGATTTCTTGTTCCTACCGAAGCTCCTTTCCTAATATAAGAGGTATGTAGCTCTATTAGACTTATTTTATTTATTATTTTGTATTATTTATTTGTGGTTAACTTATTTATTTAAATAGTTAAAGGTTGTCTCTATTTTTCCATAAATCATAAGTGTTTACTGAAATTTTCAGTTCTTTGAGTTGAACTTTAAAAATTAAAAACTATAATTTAGGAGTCATATTAAGGCTTGATATTTTAATATAATCTTACTACATGTTTCTAGAATGTCCAGTAAAAATATAGGAATTTATAATCCATGTTTAGTATTTTTAATAATTAAAAGTGTATAGGATGTCCACTGATCAGTGTCTGGATGACATGTTGTTACTAAAACGTCTGTTTAGGGCTCATACGACCTCCTTTTTACATGATTCAAACTGGGAAATAACCAAGACTCAAAGATTAAACTTTTAAAAAAAACTTGACGTAATTTGACCCAAGAATGAGTAAGTTACACGCGTTTAAAGTGTACCCTTCTAAATCTGCCAGACTTCCAGATTCAACATATGGGTCTTTTTAAATATGTTTGAAGGATCAAACGTTCATGAAAATTAGTGAATCCAGGTTTAAATGAAAGGTAAAACTTTAAACTAAGATTAGCAAAAAGAATCAACTGATTTTGAAACACATGCATGATCAAAGTCTTATTTTCTTACAACATTTGTTAAGATGAAACACATGCATGATCAAAGTCTTATTTTCTTGATTTTTAGTTGATTAAGTTCCATACAACAACGGTAGGATGATGCACATTTCATGTGCTCCTTACAACATTGGTAGGATTTTTATATTTACATGATTATATATATATAAATAAAGGAAATAAGATGAACAACAAAGAAAATAAATAAAAGAAAGAAGAAGAGAAGAAAGGTAGAAGAGTAGAGATGAGTGTTTTATGATCATCTTACCACTCTTTTCCTTGATTTTGTGTTTGATCTTCAAGAGAAGATCAAGACTTGGATGTATTTGGGAGATTTTTGTTGGTGAAAGAAGAAGAGAGAAAAGAGAAGAGATGGAGTGTGGTGGTAAAGGAAATGATAAAGAGTAGTAGGGGGCTTATATAGAGCATGGGGAGATCAAGTGGTGGTTCTTGGGAAGAGAATGAGGCAAGAGAAATTTGAGGGGGGGGTAGTGGTGGCCGGCCTCATGGGGGGGGGGGTTTCTTTTTTTTTTTTTTGAATAATTAAGTGTAATTGGTTTAAATGAATTTTGTATAATTGTTGATTTTGTTTAAATCTTTTAATTACAAGGTTTTTATTACTTTTATAAGTTTATTTTTATATGTTTTATATTTTAACTTATTTATATTTATCATAATTTATTTAATTATTTTAATTGATATTATTTTTATTATTGTACCTCATTTGTAATTCTTGACTCGTAATTATTCGATTTTTCGAGCTCCGGAAGGTTCTAACCATATAGGCGGGATTTCTACAAAATCTAATATTATTATGGATGTATTTAAGTCATAATTACTATTTTTAGTCATACTAGGCTTAAAATTAGAATTTCTAATGGCTAACCTGGGAAATTTGTTGCCGAATGTCACAGTCTCCCTGATTAAAAGAATTTCGTCCCGAAATTAATCGTTGACGTCTTGGACTTGCTTTTTGGCGAAGAGGTGTGGATATTTGAGTTTCATATAATCCTCTCGCTCCCAAGTGTATTCAGGCCCGTGCCTTGAGTTCCAACAAACTTTTAAGATGGGGATCCTGCTTCTCCTTAGTGTTTTGACCTCCCGGTCAAGGATTTCGATTGGTTCTTCTACAAAGTGCAACCGGTCATCAACTTGCACATCTTTTAAGGGTAAGACTAAGGTTTCCTCTGTTTGGCATTTCTTTAAATTCGACACATGGAACGTGTCATGGATGGCGCTCAGTTCTTGTGGCAGTTTTAGCTTGTAGGCTACCGGTCCGATCCTTTCGATTATCTCGAACGGCCCAACATACCTGGGACTTAACTTGTTCTTTTTACCAAAACGCACTATCCCTTTCCAAGGTGATATCTTTAGTAGAACTTTATCGCCAACTTGAAACTCTAGGGGTTTCCTGCGATTGTCGGCGTAGCTCTTTTGTCGGTCCCTAGCGGTTTTGAGCCTTTCCCTGATAATCTTTATCTTATCAGTGGTTTCCTGTACGACGTCTGGTCTGGACAATTGTCGGTCTCCGATTTCCAACCAGCTGAGTGGGGATCTACATTTGCGTCCGTACAATGCTTCATAAGGTGCACACTGGATACTGGTGTGATAACTATTATTGTATGAAAATTCAACCAGTGGCAAATGCGAGTCCCAGCTTCCACCAAAATCTAACACACAAGCACGTAACATATCTTCCAGCGTTTGAATAGTCCTTTCCGATTGTCCGTCTGTTTGGGGGTGGTAAGAGGTGCTTAAATTGACTCGCGTTCCCAATGCTTTCTGAAGTGATTGCCAAAATCGGGAAGTGAAGCGACTATCCCTATCCGAGATGATAGAGATGGGCACTCCATGACGCATGACGATCTCATTGATGTAGATTCGTGCCAACTTTTCCATCTTGTAATCTTCACGAATAGGTAGGAAATGTGCTGACTTTGTAAGCCGGTCTACTACTACCCAGATGGAATCGTACCCTTTTGCGGATCGGGGTAACTTAGTCACAAAATCCATAGTTATCTGTTCCCATTTCCATTCCGGAATTTCGGGTTGCTGCAGTAATCCAGAGGGTTTCTGGTGTTCTGCCTTAATCCTTGCACAAGTCAAACATTTCCCCACGTATAGGGCGACATCCTTCTTCATTCCGGGCCACCAATAGTATTCCTTCAAATCCTTGTACATTTTATCGGCTCCGGGATGAATAGAATACTTAGACTTATGTGCCTCATCCAATATCGTTAACCTTATGTTAACTACCTTGGGTATCCAAACCTTCTTTTCGAAGTAACGTACTCCATCAGTTCCAATCTCAAACCTGTGCTCCAAATGACGAAGGGTTTCCTCTTTTAGATTTTCTGCTTTTAATGCTTGCTCCTGAGCTTCAAGGATCCTTCCTTTCAGACTTGTTTGCACAACAGCTCCTAATGCTCGTACTCTCGTTGGTTTTACTCTTTCCTTCCTACTCAACGCGTCGGCTACCACATTGGCCTTGCCTGGGTGATATTTGATTTCGCAATCATAATCATTGAGTAGTTCTACCCATCTCCTTTGTCTCATACTGAGCATCTTTTGATCAAAAATATGCTGGAGACTCTTATGGTCAGTGTAGACGGTACACTTGGTGCCATATAAGTAGTGTCTCCATATTTTGAGTGCAAACACTACCGCTCCTAGCTCCAAATCATGAGTAGTGTAGTTTTTCTCATGAACCTTCAATTGTCTCAAAGCGTAGGCGATAACTTTTTCTTTTTGCATTAAAACACATCCCAACCCTTGGTGTGATGCGTCGCAATAGACCACAAAGTTTTCTGATCCATTTGGCAATGCCAAGATAGATGCGTTGCATAGCTTCTGCTTTAAGGTTTGAAAGGCTTCTTCTTGCTTATCTCCCCAAATGAATTTCTTATCCTTCTGAGTCAAAGTCGTTAATGGTTGAGCCACGCGTGAAAAGTTTTCGATGAATCGCCTATAATATCCTGCCAGACCCAGAAATTGTCGAATCTCAGTTGGCGTCTTTGGTGCTTCCCACTTTTTGATTGCTTCGATCTTTGCTGGATCGACATGAATTCCATTTGAATTAACTACATGACCAAGGAAGTGTACTTCTCGGATCCAAAATTCACACTTAGAGAATTTGGCATACAACTTCTGGTCCTTGAGTAGTGTTAAGATTAATTTCAAATGCTGCTCATGATCTTCCTCGCTTCGCGAATAGATGAGGATGTCGTCTATGAACACTATAGAAAACTTATCTAGATATAGTCTACAGACCCTATTCATTAAGTCCATAAATACTGCTGGAGCGTTAGTCAACCCAAAAGGTATAACTAAGAACTCATAATGTCCATAGCGGGTTCTAAAGGCGGTCTTGGGGACGTCTTCTTCGCGAACTCTCAATTGGTGATATCCCGAGCGAAGATCGATTTTGAAAAATATTTGGTGCCTTCAAGTTGGTCGAACAGATCATCGATTCGAGGGAGAGGGTATCGGTTCTTGATTGTTAACTTGTTGAGTTCCCGATAGTCGATACACATTCGTAGCGACCCGTCCTTCTTTTTGACGAAAAGAACTGGGGCTCCCCAAGGGGATGAACTTGGTTGAATGAAACCTTTGTCGAGTAATTCTTGTAGTTGTGCCGATAGCTCTTGCATTTCTGATGGGGCGAGTCGATATGGTGCTTTTGCCACGGGAGCCGCTCTAGGGACTAGATCGATATGGAATTCGACTTGCCGATTCGGGGGTAATCCTGGCAAATCTTCCGGAAATACTTCAAGAAAGTTTCGCACGACGGGAATTTCTTGAATGTTTTTCTCACAGGTTTTCTTATTGATTATATGTGCTAGGAATGCCTTGTTTCCTTTCCTTAAGCATTTTCTCATCTTGATGGATGAGATTATCTTGAAATTCCTTCCGGATTTTTCTCTATACACCTTAAGTGTCTCACCATTAGGCGTCGGAATTCGGACGATCTTTTCGAAGCAACAGATTTCCGCTCGATGGCTAGAAAGCCAATCCATCCCAACAACTATGTCGAAACTTCCCATTTCAAGTGGGATTAAATCTATGGTATATGTTTTATCGGCTAAGCCCAAGGTACAACCAGGGATTATGTCCTTAACGCTAGTTTTCTGACCGTTAGCAAATTCAATGGTGTAAGGCTCTTTCATTTCTATGGTTTTTAGGTTTAGCCTTAACTTAAATCTTAATGATATGAAGCTTTTATTGGCCCCTGAATCAAATAGTAGTGATGCGTAATAACCGTTTAGAGGAAACGTACCTGTAACGACATCGGGGTTTTGTCTAGCTTCATTTGCTCCAATCTCAAACACCCTGCCTCGTGCTTGATTTCCTTGGTTACTTTGGCTTGCAGGACGTGCTTGATTATAATTAGACCCTTGAGTTGGCCGCGAGCAGACGGTGCCATGGTGCTCCAGACTTCCGCATTTAAAGCATGGCTTTACTCGGCAAGTTTTGCTGAGGTGTCCTAGCCGCTTACACCTAAAGCACACCATGCACTTCCCTTCGTGGTGTTTGTGGCACTTGTCACATTTGGGTAGGATCTCCATCCTTTATCGGCCGCTTGCGCCTGAGCTCCGAAGTTTCTAGCCCTTTTTTGAGTCCTCGCAGCTTCTCCACCGGATGGCTTCCTCGGCATCTCCTCAAGCTTCCTCTTACCCTTGTCCTTGTTGCTCCCAAGCGATCCCGATCGGATGGCATTGTGGGTAAGTCTTGTAGCTAGATTTACCGCACTTTGGATGGTGTTGGGGTTTGCAGCCGTGACATTTGCCCGGATCTCAGGGGCTAGACCCCAAATGTATCAATCGATACGGTTTTCTTCCGGGGTCACCAAGTGCGGCACCAGTCTGGCCAAATCATGAAATCGGGTGGTGTAGGAGTTGATGTCATCCCCGATCATTTCATGATTCCACAGCTCAGCTTCTAGCTTTTGAATTTCACTCTTCGAGCAAAATTCGTCCCTTAATAGCCTGAGGAATGCATCCCAGGTGAGTTGGTGCGCGGCATTTCTTCCAAGCGTTTGCACTTGGATATTCCACCACGATAAGGCTCGCCCTTGCAGAAGACATGCTGCAAACTCCACCTTGTTTGCTTCCGTACATTTACTAATGCTAAGGATTGATTCCATGCTTTCAATCCAGTTTAGTAGACCCACACCTCCTTCCGTTCCAAAGAATTCTTTAGGGTTGCAGGCCCTAAAGGTTTTGTAGTTGCAATCTTGGGTTGGGGTTGGTGCTCCTTGGTTTGTTTGAAGCCCAGCAGCAACTTGGCTAACTATGTTGGGTAATGTTGCAATCACTTGTTCCGTGACAAGTTGATCTAACTCGGGGTTTGCTCTTCGTGGAGGCATCGTTCTAGAGCATAATCACACGACGATTTTTAGTCACTCAATCTAATCGGTTTTATCATACTACTCTATGTGTAACATGTGTAATTCATTCATGGCATTAAATATGACTTAATAGTACGAGATTTAATTAAATAATCAATCATTCACTTGGCACAAAATAATTACCAAAATCGGCTCTTTAAAAGATGCCATATATATTAATAAGGAGTTAATAGTAGCCATACAATCATACATCCTTCAAACCAACATAGGATATTTTAGTTCATAATCAACAAAAGAGAAGGACATTAAAACACAAAGTAGATCCACTCCAACCCATCTAGCGCCCAATTCCAATGTAAGCTAGCCCTACTAACATCATCAACACAACCCCTAAAACTAGGCATGTATGCACTAGCCTAATTAGTCTTCGGGCTTCTTGAGCCGCCTCTAAGGCTTGCCTTGCGTGATGGTGGTTAAGGTTCGCCATGTCTAAGCACGAACTAACCCTGTAGGTTTGGTAATCTAACATGCCTCTTATGTTATATAGCTCCAGAGACATGTGGTGGAATCTCCTCTTTTCTTCGTCGGTCATCCCGGATGAAGGTATCATCGGGATTCCCGTGAGGGCTCTTACCGGCTCGTTCACCTGCCGGGAAGTTTCTCCCATGGTAGGCTGGGGTGGTGCTACGGTTGCTCGTACTGGAATGGCTACCCTCTTTCGGGCAGTTTGTCTAACCCGAGGCCCGGTTGTTCCGGGGTTTGGGTTTTGGTTTGGTTGAGAGGAGGGAATGTCAAAGATCCTTACAGGTCTACGTAGGGGTTCTAAGAATCCTTCAGGCAGCTGGTATTGTGGGGATTGGTTACTATCGGTGGAAGATCTTTGGCTGTTCTCGGTAGGTTCACTTTCGCTTGACATGATCTGCAAGGTTTGAATAGACTTATTTACTAAATTCATAACTTAAATTGTCTATATATGAATGTTATGCTCATGCACACACACAATGATCATGATCTAGAAAGAAAGTAAATAAAATTTTGTTTCTAAGTATATTTTTATTATAACTAACCTAAGTCCCATATTGTACATAGCTAAATTAGACATAGGTGATCAAACTTTGTCTAATTGAGGTATAACAATGTGGTACTCAACTTAATTATATTATCAATACACTTGATGTATTTTAAACAAAATTATTTTGAAAACATTTTTATAAACCTTTGGTTATAGTTGGTGTTTTCCCCCCATAAGGAAAACATCATTCTATAACCTTCGGCTCTGATACCAAATATGTCACACCCCGCTAAAGCGGAAACACGAGGTGTCACAGCACAAGATATCATCGCACAAGGTAAATAGATAATAACCATTAGATTAAATTAACAAAATAAGTAGTTCGGATGAAACATAAATAAATGTTACATAACCGAATAATATTTAAAGGACATTTTCTTGTACGATGCGTAAATAAAATAGATATTGTTTTTATAAAATGTGACGATGAAGATGAAGATGCCACACATCATGTTTGTAAGCATAAGGTACCTAACGGCGGTCACCTGAAAGCACGGGTAAAAGAAAAGGGTCAACTACTAGAGTTGGTGAGTTCATAGGTTTTTAATATATGCACAAAACATCTTTTAAATGAGAAAAGTTTAAATAATTGATGGAAGTTTTTGGATAAAAATCCAAGTATGAAATAATGATAGAAGATGTATTATATTGCCCAATACGTTGCACATGGTAGTAATAGACTATGATGATTTGTTGCTTGAGCCATTATCCAACCTAGCCGACAACCAATTGCCCATGATAAACCTAAAGCCTATATTAAATGACGTTAGTAGTGGTAAAGTACATCTATAGTTCGTCAACCATAAATGGGAGACGTCGGAATCTCCAAATAGCGCTACTTACTAATACCATCGGCTCACTAGCGGAGTTAAGGAATAATGTCCAACGAAAGGGCCTTACAACGATCACCCAAGCACATCAAAGAATAATACCATAAGTGCTCAAAATAATATTTGAAATAAATAAGAAGATAGGCAATAAACTTTTCATGAAACGTATACACATGCTTTCACCCCAAAAATAATATGAAATACGGTAAAAAGGGGCTATGATACTCACTCGGTATGCAAGGATGTTTACTCGTGAGGATTTCTTGTTCCTACCGAAGCTCCTTTCCTAATATAAGAGGTATGTAGCTCTATTAGACTTATTTTATTTATTATTTTGTATTATTTATTTGTGGTTAACTTATTTATTTAAATAGTTAAAGGTTGTCTCTATTTTTCCATAAATCATAAGTGTTTACTGAAATTTTCAGTTCTTTGAGTTGAACTTTAAAAATTAAAAACTATAATTTAGGAGTCATATTAAGGCTTGATATTTTAATATAATCTTACTACATGTTTCTAGAATGCCCAGTAAAAATATAGGAATTTATAATCCATGTTTAGTATTTTTAATAATTAAAAGTGTATAGGATGTCCACTGATCAGTGTCTGGATGACATGTTGTTACTAAAACGTCTGTTTAGGGCTCATACGACCTCCTTTTTACATGATTCAAACTGGGAAATAACCAAGACTCAAAGATTAAACTTTTAAAAAAAACTTGACGTAATTTGACCCAAGAATGAGTAAGTTACACGCGTTTAAAGTGTACCCTTCTAAATCTGCCAGACTTCCAGATTCAACATATGGGTCTTTTTAAATATGTTTGAAGGATCAAACGTTCATGAAAATTAGTGAATCCAGGTTTAAATGAAATTTAACACTTTAAACTAAGATTAGCAAAAAGAATCAACTGATTTTGATACCTAGAACTCCAGATATAACAAAAACAAATAGGGAGTTCTAACATCAGATTCTGCCAGATTTGTGATTCTTTTTGCTTATGGGTCATAACTTTAATAATACATGTTTATATTCATGAATAATCATATTGTATGAGTATAAGCTTTGATAATCCATGTGTTCTTACAACAATGGTAGGATGATACACATTTTATGTGTTCCTTACAACATTTGTTAAGATGAAACACATGCATGATCAAAGTCTTATTTTCTTGATTTTTAGTTGATTAAGTTCCATACAACAACGGTAGGATGATGCACATTTCATGTGCTCCTTACAACATTGGTAGGATGTTTATATTTACATGATTATATATATATAAATAAAGGAAATAAGATGAACAACAAAGAAAATAAATAAAAGAAAGAAGAAAGAAGAAGAGAAGAAAGGTAGAAGAGTAGAGATGAGTGTTTTATGATCATCTTACCACTCTTTTCCTTGATTTTGTGTTTAATCTTCAAGAGATGATCAAGACTTGGATGTATTTGGGAGATTTTTGTTGGTGAAAGAAGAAGAGAGAAAAGAGAAGAGATGGAGTGTGGTGGTAAAGGAAATGATAAAGAGTAGTAGGGGGCTTATATAGAGCATGGGGAGATCAAGTGGTGGTTCTTGGGAAGAGAAGGAGGCAAGAGAAATTTGAGGGGGGGGGGTTTCTTTTTTTTTTTTTTTTGAATAATTAAGTGTAATTGGTTTAAATGAATTTTGTATAATTGTTGATTTTGTTTAAATCTTTTAATTACAAGGTTTTTATTACTTTTATGAGTTTATTTTTATATGTTTTATATTTTAACTTATTTATATTTATCATAATTTATTTAATTATTTTAATTGATATTATTTTTATTATTGTACCTGATTTGTAATTCTTGACTCGTAATTATTCGATTTTTCGAGCTCCGGAAGGTTCTAACCATATAGGCGGGATTTCTACGAAATCTAATATTATTATGGATGTATTTAAGTCATAATTACTATTTTTAGTCATACTAGGCTTAAAATTAGAATTTCTAATGGCTAACTTGGGAAATTTGTTGCCGAATGTCACACACACGCACCTTCCACACAAGTCCACATGGAACAACTCGTGCTAAGCTCGAAAATTGTCCCATGCTTCATTAGATTCGGGTGGTGTCATCTTTTGGATGGCGTGTGATTTACGTTTTTAAGAAAAACGGGACTTTTGTTTTTCCGGTTAAAAACCTCTTTTCGTTTTGATTAACAAATAAGTGACAAAACGCATTTTTCACCAATTGAACATAAACACTTTATATTCGTTTGTTAATCATGTGAGCAAGCGGGGTTTGTTAACCAATAAAGGAAAACTAAATAGTTTTATTATTTTCAAAAGATTTTCTAGCATGCGTAGATCCTCCAACCACGCAAGAAAAACAAATAAATAAAACTATACAACCACGCATACAAAACCGATTTGAGCCAACCTAAGTGTTCCCCGGTGAGCCAACCGAGGAACTAAGTCTACTAAGGACAAACAATCCAAGACTTCGTGGTGTGCTCCCACTCGATCCCGCGCCTCCGGATCCGAGGTAGCCAAGACGTCTCCCAAGACTCCCGTTGGTGCCTCCGGTCTTCTCTTCTCATTACATACATAATTTAAAGAGAAATGGCATGCAAGCCACACAATCTATTCTAAGCTAATATACAATTACAAAGAATAAATACTTTGGCGTGCAAGCCACAAATAAATAAATTATTACAAACCGGATTAAATAAATTATTACAAACCAAATGTGGTACAAACCACCAAATGAATGAACAACAAATAAAGCAACCAAACAACCACACAAAGTTCTAGGCTCAAACCGGTGCTCACAAAAACGAAACAAACCACAAAGCATGGTGTGCCACAACAAACCATGCACAAAACAATATCCCAATTAAGTTTACTCAAAAACTAAAGGCACAAGAATAAACCTTGTACATATGCATTAGGATTCCAAACACTTTGAAATCCATATTCATATATACACAATTTATATGTATGCATGTGTGCATTTTATGCCAAAACCACCCAATACATACACATAAAAGAATTAGGATATTATGGGGCTTAATCTACAAGGCAAAACAGCCTAAAATGATTCTGGAAACACAAAAAACAAGTGCCAAAATCCATATCAAGTTTTCTTTTCCAAAAGGCCAAAAACAGCCTGTTCACGACGCCTTCACGAGTTACTGCTCTTCACGGGCCCTCACGGGCCGTGAAGGCAGTACGCTCCATGACTCGTGAAACAGATTAAAAACCATTCACGACCACCACCCCACGAGACTGGTCGTGTGGCCTTCACGACTCGTGAAGCAAGCTCCACGGCCCGTGAAGGCCTTCGGGACAGAAAGTCTAAAATCAAAAATATGGATTTTCAAGCCACAAAGGTGCATGCATCTTACAAGTATGGCTCTGATACCACTGTTGGGAATCCATGGGGATCAAAGCACGCAACGGAAGCAAAAAAACACACAAAAGGATCCCATGATTTCCCAATGGTGGTGAAAACTTGCAAGAACATGCATGCAACCAAAACAAACACAAAGAGAAGAAGGTAAGCAATCCATACCCTAGAAGACTTTGGTAAAATTCTGGAACAACTTCGAATTTGGGATGAGCTCTTGAAACAAAAGGCTCCAAGCACCAAAGAAGTCCACACCAAGCTTAGCTTCCCTCTCCTTGTACTAGCAAGCCACCAAACCACCAACACTTGACGATTTGGTTTAGGAACAGCCCTTGAACAACACTAGAAGATCACCAACACAAGGTCTTGTGCTTCTCTCAACTTAGAACACTCACTTGTGTATATCTCTAATGTGTATAATTGCAAGAATTAACCAAGAGTGTAGAATGCACCAAAAGGACCTCTTTTATAGGCATTCTATATGTTCAAAGAGCCCAGAGTCGGAGCTAAGAGGCACACCATCATTGGACCAACAAAATGGTCCAACCAAATACAAGTGTCACTTAGAATTCTACCTTCACGACTTCTTCACGGGCTCTAATGGGCCGTGAAGGATAAATGCGCCACGACCGGCCATTTATCCTCCACGACTCGTGCCGCGCCGTGTAAGAATCGTGAGGGTTCGTGTCTTAACGACCTCCTTCACGGGCCGTGTAGGGTCGTGAGGCTCTAGGGTTTCACGAACCATGCGGCCCACAACAGGACTCGTGGACACGAGCTGCTTCACGACCCGTGGAGCATCCTTCACGGTCGTGAAGCCTAGGTCAACTGGAATTTGACCATTTTGACTCTTTCTTCTTATGGTAGGCTGTCGAGATTGAAACTTGGCGTGTGACCCAATAGGCCCATGCTTCATTGGCTGTGATGCTGGCCTACGTGTGTCAGTGTGCAGATTCCAACAGTTCCAGATTGCCATAAGGCCTTTGATGCTCGGTTTTGACTTGTGCACATATTTGACACTTCTCCACGAAGGAAGCAATGTCTCTTTTAAGAGTAGGCCACCAATACAGCTTTTTGAGATCGTAATATATTTTTGTTATACCTAGATGAACAGACAACCTGGAATTGTGTGCTTCCTGTAATATGAGATCAAGGTTGCCTCCAATGAATGGTACCCAGATTCGGGATTGAAAAGTCTTCAAACCCTGGCTATGATCAATAAGCTGATCTTTCAGCTTTCTCATAGTCTCTGCCTTTAGATTCTCCTCCTGTAGAGCCAATTGTTGTGCTTCCCTCAATTTGGAAATAATAAACCACCGTAAGCTTCATGAATTTGGCTTCAGTTGAAACCCCTTTTCTGCACAAGTCATCAGTTACTACATTAGCTTTGCCTGGATGCTAACGGATCTCACAATCATAGTCTTTGATTAACTCAATCCAGCGTCGTTGTCTCATATTGAGTTCTTTTTGAGAGAAGACATATTGCAAGCTTTTATGATCCGTGAATATAACACATTTTGTGCCATACAAGTAATGCCTCCACAGCTTCAATGCAAATACAACTGCTGCGAGTTCAAGATCGCGTGTTGGGTAGTTCTTTTCATGCGGTTTAATTTCCTTGAAGCATAGGAAATCACCTTATCGTGTTGCATTAGAACACATCTCAAACTAGAATAAGTAGCATCACAATATACAATGAAATCCTCCGACCCATTTGGCAGAGTAAGAATCGGAGATTCACAAAGTAGCCGCTTTAAAGTTTGAAAGGACTGCTCCTGTGCATCAGACCACACATAAGCAACATCCTTCTGTGTCAATTTAATAAGAGGACCAGCGAGTTTAGAAAAATCGTGAATAAATCGCCGATAATAGCCATCAACACCAAGGAAACTCTTCATCTCTATAGGAGTTTTAGGAACCTCCCAATTCATCACTTCCTCTACTTTACAGGGTCTACTTTCACACCTTCCCTGCAGATAACATGATCAAGAAAATGCACCTCCCGAAGCCAAAACTCACATTTAGAAAGCTTGGCATAGAGTTGTTCTCGCCTAAGAGTTTCGAGAACTTGACGAAGATGTGATTCATATTCAGCTTCGGTCTTTGAATAGATCAAGATGTCATCAATAAATACTATCACAAACTTGTCCAGAAATGGAAGACAAATTCTATTCATAAGATCCATAAAGATAGCTGGTGCGTTGGTAGAGCCGAATAGCATCACCAAGAATTCATAATGACTGTAACGTGTACGGAAGGCCGTCTTCGGAATATCTTCAGCTTGAACCCGTACTTGATGGTACCCTGATCGAAGATCAATTTTTGAAAAGCACGTTGCTCCCTGCAATTGATCAAATAAATCATCTATGCGCGGGAGTGGGTATTTATTCTTTATTGTTCGCTTGTTAAGCTCCCTATAATCTATGCACATTCGCATAGTCCCATCTTTCTTCTTGACAAAAAGAACTGGAGCTCCCAAAGGAGAAGAGCTCGGGCGAATAAAGCCCTTGTCAAGCAATTCTTGAATTTGATTCATCATCTCACGAACTTCAGAAGGAGCGAGACGATACGGAGCTTTAGCCACTGGAGTAGCTCCGGGAACAAGATCAATCTTATAATCCACATCCCCGACTGGAGGCAGTCCGGGTAATTCATATGGAAAGACTTCAGGATATTCTGACACTACCATGATATTTTCTACCGGTTGTTTCTCCATTTGGGTATTAATAACATAAGCAAAGTAGGAGATACAACCTTTGGAAACGGATTTCTGAGCTTGAATCACCGAAATGATAGGAATATCAGACTCCCGTCCTTCTCCCCTCATGATAGCATAAGACCCGTCGATTAGAGGAAATCTGATAATCTTCTTAGAACATATAATCTCAGCATCTCGACTGCTGAGCCAATCCATCCCGATCACAGCATCAAATCCCGCAATAGGCGTAATAAAGAATGAAATTGAAAAGCTATGCCCATCGATATAAACATGTGCTACCGGGACTTTCTCCGTAACGTGAACTACTTTACCGTCAGCCACTTCTACTTTAGTTGGATCAATTAATGGGGTAACAGGTAGTTGCAGCTTCTTACGACATGATATGGAAATAAAAGAGTAAGTGGCTCCAGTATCAAACAATATACATGTTGGAGTAGATTCAATAAGAAAAGTACCCGTTATCACATCACCTGCAGCTTTGGCCTCTTCGTCCGTCATCTGGAACGCACGCCCTTTTGCACGTGGGGCGCCGTCTTTCCTCTGCTCAGTGGATGATCCACCGGCTCGGGTACTTGTTCTTTAGGGCATTGGGCTATTTTATGCCCTGATTGATGACATCTGAAGCAGACATCATCCTTGTACCTGCATTCATCCACTGAATGCCCTTTGGTTCCACACCTGACACACCTTCTGGTTGCCTTAGAACAATTGCCATAATGGTAGGTGCGGCATGGATTGCACCACGGGCTATCAGGTTTAGTCTTCTTGGAATTGCCTGTTTTGGTACCTGCAGAAGATTGTCCTTTATAAGGACTTGGGTTAGAAGAGGACTGGAATTTCCTCTTGTTGCTTTCCCCTACACATTCACCCCTGCACTGGATGCGATCACCCTCCATATGTCGAGTTGTTTCAAAGGCTCGATCCAAATCACTAGCTGCTCTAACATGAGCTCAAAACTCCAAAGGTAATGTATTGACAAACCTCCGGATCTTTGTATTCTCATCAGTTAACAAATGAGGTACAAACCTCATTTTATCAGTAAAGGCACTGATATGTTGCTCCATGGATTTATCTCCTTTTCGGAGATTCTTGAACTCGCGTTCCAGTTTATCCAGGTCATACTGTAACATCCTCAAATATGACCTATTCGCGTGCTCCATTTGGTATGTCAATTTATTTAAAAGTATTAAATGAATATATATGTTAAGTATTAATAGAAAATATGTAATTGGCTAGTTAAATGTGAAATTGAAAATATTATTAAAAATAGAAAAGAATTATAAAATAATAACTGGTTTCAAACGAGGTTTCCAAAAATATCCTCGTTAGTTGAAACAGTTATTCGGGTGTTATGTTGTATGTTGAAAAGGGGAACAAAATACCTCTTAAAAGATAAATAAGAACCTTGGGTCGGACCTTACTTATCTAAAACAGACAACACACACACACCTACGACACACACACATACGAGACACACACACTCATCTCTTTCACTTGATCTTGAAGAAGAAGGTTCAAGACAACTTCAAGGCTGGAATCAAGCTCCAAAGGAATCTCCAATCTGTTCTTGTTCCCTTCTTCACCATCATCTTCTTGCTTGTAAGCTCTCTTCACCTTTCTTCTTCATTTCTCGTTTTAGGTTAAAATGGGGCAAAACAAAATTAGCTAACAAAGCTTGAGTTATTGAATTGAAATCTGTTCTAGGATCATTTATAGGTTGTTAGGAACTGATTTTGTGTATTAAAGATGCCAACTTGGTTGAATTTCCTGAAATTGACCAAATAGGTCTTTAATGGTGAATTAGTGATTCAATCTTGAATATGATGATTAAATTGTGTTATGTTAGTGTTTATGAACTCCTTTTGATGCCCCAACAATAGTACATGAGCTGGAAATAATTAAGGGCATGTTAGAATTGAGTTTTGATGGAAGAACAGCAGCTGCAGGGCACAAAGTCGCAGCTCTGGTGCTGCGTAGTTGCGCGACACCCAAAAGTGTCGCGGCGCGACCGTGTGTGCAGCAAAACAATCTTTGTTTTTTCAATGGTTAATGTTATTTGGGATGGGTTATGGTATTTGTAATAAGTTAAACATGTATTTGGGGATTAAAAACAGAATATTGAATATATGTACATGTGGTATGATTTTTAAGTAAACTTGTAATATGCAATAGATAATGGTTGAATCACTTTTGACCATTTTAGAGGCATTTAGTATGGTTTAGACATTTTTACTCAATTAAACACATAAGTAGAAATATAACACTAGTAATAGAATATGTGTTTATATGTGATTATCTAAGTGGACTTAAATGTGTACTAATAGGTAATTAAGCTATCAAGGAGAGCCGAGTTCATATTGTGTTGTTTATAAACACACGAGGTGAGTACTGACTCTTATGACTTCAATTTAGGAAGTTTTGAATGCAAGAATAGTTATATGATTATGATATGCCACAACTTGTATTATGAAAGCTATATGTTTTCTAGTATGAAAAGAATCCATGATATGCCTTGTTAATTGATGTGCAAGACATGTATTTAAGTACATGTACACACTTGATGAATAATATGTTATATGAATAAAGCATGCATGCACTTGTCCCTGTAAAGGGTGATTGATGAAACTATATGTATGCCCGGACAATATATGTAATTAAGGTCGGCTTCGGCTGGGTCCTGGGCCTACGGGCATAATGTTCTAGACTAACGGTACTCGAGTACCGTTCCTTTCAGCAATTGAGGTGAGTGCCTTAAATGGCTAAGCCTATTGAGCTTTGGCTCCTTAACGAGCATGGTGATTCACTTAGGTGATGAAACCCGCACGGATGGTAGTGTATGATTCCCCCGGTGGTAGTGGTTTGAGCTGGCTTTGCAACCCGGCAATATAATACACTCGCTGGACATGTCAACACTACACTATATGTTAGGATAGCATTGATTGCTTATTCTGCTATATGACTTGTTATATTGCTAAGGACTTGCTTAATTGTTATGCATGATTGTTAGTAATCACTAGCTATATTTATATAGCTAATGTTGTTGATGTTTAACATTTTTCAGATAAGGAATAGACGGCTTGGTGAGTTGGGGACACTCGTGGCTGTTATAGAAGCCTTTTTGGAAGGAACACTACTTTTGGTATAATAGTATTATGGTCGGTTTAGATTATGTAACACCGGTAGGCATGTTTGGCAAATTTTGTTATTGTATATTTGTATATACGCCAAACATGTGTTTTAAAACTGTAATAACGGCTTGGGTTGTTTGCTTGTTAGTTAAAACTCCGCTGCATAGTTTTTTTGAAATTCAGTTAAGTTAATAAACAGGTAAAAGTTCAAATTACAAACGTACCCATGCAGTTTGAAAACTCAAATTTATACTGATTTTAACATAGCAAAGGCGGTGTTACAAGTTAAGTATCAGAGCCTAAGTTTGAGGGAATTGGGTACTTGAAAGAGTATTCAATCTCAAACTCGGGCCCGACCATTATGAAGTGTTCCTTATTAGGTAAAGGGGATTGAGTATGAGAGTATTATGATAAGTACTTGTAAATAGATAAGTTATATGTTAACATGTAAGTATAAGTGCTATAATGAATGATTCTTCTTTCATATAGCAAAAGTTGAAATATGTCTGCACCGCATGATGCTACTAAGCTGGCTTTAAAAGAAATGGAGGACGAAGCCTCCCATATTCCACCACAGGCTGGAGATGCGCAGTCTCAGCACCACACTGAAGGTGCTCCAGCCGTTAATGTACAGCAGGAATACATACGACGCCTCGAGGAGGAGCTCCGTGTTGCAAAGGAGCTATTATTTCACTCGGCTTTGGGTAAACCACCTCGCCAGCCGTGTTCTTTCAAGAAATTCATGACATGTAAACCACCTACTTTCGAGGGGAGTGATGACCCCGTGGTTACTATGAGGTGGCTTTGTGAAACAGAATAGGCTTTTGAGTCCTGTGAATGTGAAGCTGAATACCGCGTCAGGTATGCAGTTAGGATGCTTAAGGGCCATGCCATATTCTGGTGCGACACGGTCAGGGCCTCAGTCAGAAAGGAGGTACTAGAAGCTCTGTCTTGGGAGCAGTTTTCGGAGAAGGTGCAGAAGAAGTACTGCACTGAATATGACATGGAACGGTTGGAACGGGAGTTCAACAATCTCCGAAAAGGAGATAAATCTATGGAGCAACATATTGGTGCCTTTTCTAATAAAATGAGGTTTGTACCTCATTTACTAACTGATGAGAATCTGAAGATTCGGAAGTTTGTTGCTACTCTACCACTTGAATTTCGGGCACATGTCCGAGCAACATCTGATTTGGATCGAGCTTTTGAGGTAGCTCGACAGATGGATGGTGACCGTATCCAGTGCAGGGGTGAATCTGCAGGGGAAAGCAACAAGAGGAAATTTCAATCCTCTTCAAACCCGAGTCCTTTAAAAGGACAATCTTCTGCAGGTACCAGAGGAGGCGACTCTAAGAAGCCCAGATCTGATAGCCAATGGTGATATCAATGCCGCACCTACCATTATGGTGATTGTTCTAAGGCAACCAGAAGGTGTGCCAGGTGTGGAACCAAGGGGCATTCAGTGGAGGAATGCAGGTACAAGGATGATGTCTGCTTCAGATGTCATCAGTCAGGGCATAAAATAGCCCGATGCCCTCAGAGTCCAAGTACCCAAGCCGGTAGATCATCCACTGAGTAGAAAAAAGACGGCGCCCCACGTGCAAAAGGGCGTGCGTTCCAGATGACGGCCGAAGAGGCCAAAGCTGCAAGTGATGTAATTACGGGTACTTTTATTATTGAATCTACCCCAGCATGCATATTGTTTGATACTGGAGCTACTTACTCTTTAATTTCCATATCTTGTCGTAAGAAGCTGCAACTACCTGTTACTGCATTAATTGATCCAATTAAAGTAGAAGTAGCTGACGGTAAAGTAGTTCACGTTACCGAGAAAGTCCCGGTAGCACTTGTTTATATCGACGGGCATAGCTTTTCAATTTCATTCCTTATTATGCCTATCGAGGGATTTGATGCTGTGAACGGGATGGATTGGCTCAGCAGTCGAGATGCTGAGATTATATGTTCTAAGAAGATTATCAGATTTCCTTTAAATGACGGGTCTTATGCTATCGCGAGGGGAGAAGGACGGGAGTCTGATATTCCTATCATTTTAGTGATTCAAGCTCAGAAATCTGTTACAAAAGGTTGTGTCTCCTACTTTGCTTATGTTATTAATACCCAAATGGAGAAACAACCAGTAGAAAATATTAGGGTAGTGTCAGAATATCCTGAAGTCTTTCCAGATGAATTACCCGGACTGCCTCCAATCAGGGATGTGGATTATAAGATTGATCTTGTTCCCGGAGCTACTCCAGTGGCTAAAGCTCCATATCGTCTCGCTCCTTCTGAAGTCCGTGAGATGATGAATCAAATTCAAGAATTGCTTGACAAGGGCTTTATTCGCCCGAGCTCTTCTCCTTGGGGAGCTCCAGTTCTTTTTGTCAAGAAGAAAGATGGAACTATGCGAATGTGCATAGATTATACGGAGCTTAACAAGCGAACTATAAAGAACAAATACCCACTTCCGCGCATAGATGACTTATTGATCAATTGCAGGGAGCAATGTGCTTTTCTAAGATTGATCTTCGATCAGGGTACCATCAGGTACGAGTTCAAGCGGAAGATATTCCGAAGACGGCTTTCCGTACACGCTACGGCCACTATGAATTCTTGGTGATGCCATTCGGCTCTACCAATGCACCAGCTATCTTTATGGATCTTATGAATCAAATTTTTCGTCCATTTCTGGACAAGTTCGTGATAGTATTTATTGATGATATCTTGATCTATTCAAAGACTGAAGCTGAACATGAATCACATCTTCGTCAAGTTCTCGAAACTCTTAAGCGAGAACAACTTTATGCCAAGCTTTCTAAATGTGAGTTTTGGCTTCGGGAGGTGCATTTTCTTGGCCATGTTATATGAAGGGAAGGTGTGAAAGTAGACCCTGCTAAAGTAGAGGCAGTGATGAATTGGGAGGTTCCTAAGACTCCTACAGAGATCAAGAGTTTCCTTGGTCTTGCTGGCTATTATCGGCGATTTATTCGCGATTTTTCTAAACTCGCTGGTCCTCTTACTAGATTGACATGGAAGGATGTTGCTTATGTGTGGTCTGATGCACAGGAGCATTCCTTTCAAACTTTAAAGCGGCTACTCTGTGAAGCTCCGATTCTTACTCTGCCAAACGGGTCGGAGGATTTCATAGTATATTGTGATGCTGCTTATTCTGGTTTGGGATGTGTTCTAATGCAATGCGATAAGGTGATTGCTTATGCTTCAAGGCAATTAAAACCACATGAAAAGAACTACCCAACACACGATCTTGAACTCGCAGCAGTTGTATTTGCATTGAAGCTGTGGAGGCATTACTTATATGGCACAAAATGTGTTATATGCACGGATCATAAAAGCTTGCAATATGTCTTTTCTCAAAAAGAACTCAATATGAGGCAACGACGCTGGATTGAGTTAATCAAAGACTATGATTGTGAGATCCGTTATCATCCAGGCAAAGCTAATGTAGTAGCTGATGCCTTGAGCAGAAAAGGGGTTTCAACTGAAGCCAAATTCATGAAGCTTACTGTGGCACCTGATATTATTTCAAAATTGAGGGAAGCATAGCAACTAGCTCTACAAGAGGAGAATTTGAAGGCGGAGACTATGAGAAAGCTAAAAGATCAGCTTGTTGATGACAGCCAGAGTTTGAAGACTTTTCAATCCCGAATCTGGGTACCATTCATTGGAGGCAACCGTGATTTGATATTACAGGAAGCACATAATTCCAGGTTGTCTATTCACCCAGGTATAACCAAGATGTATTATGATCTCAAAAAGCTGTATTGGTGGCCTACACTTAAAAGAGACATTGCTTCATTCGTGGAGAAGTGTCAAATATGTGCACAAGTTAAAACCGAGCACCAAAGGCCTTATGGTAATCTGCAACAGCTTGATATTCCAGAGTGGAAATGGGATCATATAACCATGTATTTTGTTACAAAGTTATCAAAGACACTGAAGGGGCACAACATGATTTGGGTCATCGTTGACCGATTGACCAAAAGTGCTCATTTTCTTGTTACCAACGAATCTGCATCATTGACACGCCTAGCTCAACTCTATATCAACGAGATTGTCACACGTCACGGTTTACCTTGTTCTATTGTTTCTGACCGTGACTCTCATTTTGTGTCAAATTTCTGGCAAAGCTTACAACGTGAGCTTGGCACACGGGTTCATCTGAGTACTGCTTATCATCCACAAACGGATGGTCAGTCTGAAAGAACAATTCAGACTCTTGAAGACATGCTGAGGGCATGTGTACTTGAATATGGTGGTTCTTGGGATTCTCATCTCCCTTTGATAGAGTTTGCTTATAACAACACTTATCATTCTAGTATCGGGATGCCACCATATGAGATGTTATACGGGAGGCGTTGTCGCACTCCTACTTGTTGGCTTGAACTGGGTGAAAAGTAGTATGCCGGACCCGAAATTGTGCAGATCACTTCTGATAAAGTCAAGATAGCTTTGGAGAAACTAAAAGCAACTCGTGATCGTCAAAAGATATATGCAGACCCAAAGCGCCGACCAGTGGAATTCTGTGAAGGCGATAGGGTATTCTTGAAGGTATCTCCTTGGAAGGGGGTAATTCGGTTTGGACGCAAGGGCAAGCTGAGTCCACTTTATATTGGTCCATTCAGGATTATCCGAAAGGTCAACGAGCAGACTGTATCTCTTGAATTACCTCCTGAGCTATCTGGTATTCACAACACTTTCAATGTTTGCTATCTGAGAAAGTGTAAAGTTGAAGAAAATCAAGTTCTACCTCTGCAAGAGCTGAAGGTTGATTCGGCTAAGCGTCTTGTAGAGGAGCCAGTTGAAATTCTTAACGCAAAGACAAAGAAGTTGCGTAAGAAGCTGATCAGACTGGTTCTTGTCAAGTGGAAGCACAGCCTAGGTCCCAACCTGACATGGGAAACAGATGATGACATGAAGACACGATACCCTCACTTATTCCCAGTTGAACAGATTCCGAGGACGGAATCTTCTTAAGGGGGGTAGAGTTGTAACATCCACAAATATGGCCTATTCGCGTGCTCCATTTGGTATGTCAATTTATTTAAAAGTATTAAATGAATATATATGTTAAGTATTAATAGAAAATATGTAATTGGCTAGTTAAATGTGAAATCGAAAATATTATTAAAAATAGAAAAGAATTATAAAATAATAACTGGTTTCAAACGAGGTTTCCAAAAATATCCTCGTTAGTTGAAACGGTTATTCGGGTGTTGTGTTGTATGTTTAAAAGGGGAACAAAATACCTCTTAAAGATAAATAAGAACCTTGGGTCGGTCCTTACTTATCTAAAATAGACAACACACACACACCTATGACACACACACACACATACGAGACACACACACTCATCTCTTTCACTTGATCTTGAAGAAGAAGGTTCAAGACAACTTCAAGGCTGGAATCAAGCTCCAAAGGAATCTCCAATCTGTTCTTGTTCCCTTCTTCACCATCATCTTCTTGCTTGTAAGCTCTCTTCACCTTTCTTCTTCATTTCTAGTTTTAGGTTAAAATGGGGCAAAACAAAATTAGCTAACAAAGCTTGAGTTTTTGAATTGAAATCTATTCTAGGATCATTTATAGGTTGTTAGGAACTGATTTTGTGAATTAAAGATGCCAACTTGGTTGAATTTCATGAAATTGACCTAATGGGTCTTTAATGGTGAATTATTGATTCAATCTTGAATATGATGATTAAATTGTGTTATGTTAGTGTTTATGAACTCCTTTTGATGCCCCAACAATAGTACATGAGCTGGAAATAATTAAGGGCAAGTTAGAATTGAGTTTTGATGGAAGAACAGCAGCTGTAGGGCACAAAGTCGCAGCTCTGGTGCTGCGTAGCGGCGCGACACCCAAAAGTGTCGCGGCGCGACCGTGTGTGCAGCAAAACAATCTTTGTTTTCTCAATGGTTAATGTTATTTGGGATGGGTTATGGTATTTGTAATAAGTTAAACATGTATTTGGGGATTAAAAACAGAATATTGAATATATGTACATGTGGTATGATTTTTAAGTAAACTTGTAATATGCAATAGATAATGGTTGAATCACTTTTGACCATTTTAGAGGCATTTAGTATGGTTTAGACATTTTTACTCAATTAAACACATAAGTAGAAATATAACACTAGTAATAGAATATGTGTTTATATGTGATCATCTAAGTGGACTTAAATGTGTACTAATAGGTAATTAAGCTATCAAGGAGAGCCGAGTTCATATTATGTTGTTTATAAACACACGAGGTGAGTACTGACTCTTATGACTTCAATTTAGGAAGTTTTGAATAAAAGAACAGTTATATGATTATGATATGCCACAACTTGTATTATGAAAGCTATATGTTTGCTAGTATGAAAAGAATCCATGATATGTCTTGTTAATTGATGTGCAAGACATGTACTTAAGTACATGTCCACACTTGATGAATAATATGTTATATGAATAAAACATGCATGCACTTGTCCCTGTAAAGGGTGATTGATGAAACTATCTGTATGTCCGGACAATATATGTAATTAAGGTCGGCTTTGGCTGGGTCCTGGGCCTACGGGCATAATGTTCTGGACTAACGGTACTCTAGTACCGTTCCTTTCAGCAATTGAGGTGGGTGCCATAAATGGCTAAGCCTATTGAGCTTTGGCTCCTTAACGAGCATGGTGATTCACTTAGGTGATGAAACCCGCACAGATGGTAGTGTATGATTCCCCCGGTGGTAGTGGTTTGAGCTGGCTTTGCAACCCGGCAATATAATACACTCGCTGGACATGTAAACACTACGCTATATGTTAGGATAGCATTGATTGCTTATTCTGCTATATGACTTGTTATATTGCTAAGGACTTGCTTAACTGTTATGCATGATTGTTAGTAATCACTAGCTATATTTGTATAGCTAATGTTGTTGATGTTTAACATTTTTCAGATAAGGAATAGACGGCTTGGTGAGTTGGGGACACTCATGGCTGTTATAGAAGCCTTTTTGGAAGGAACACTACTTTTTGTATAATAGGATTATGGTCGGTTTAGATTATGTAACACCGGTAGGCATGTTTGGCAAATTTTGTTATTGTATATTTGTATATACGCCAAACTTGTGTTTTAAAACTGTAATAACGGCTTGGGTTGTTTGCTTGTTAGTTAAAATTCCGCTGCATAGTTTTTTTGAAATTCAGTTAAGTTAACAAACAGGTAAAAGTTCAAATTACAAACGTACCCATGCAGTTTGAAAACTCAAATTTATACTGATTTTAACATAGCAAAGGCGGTGTTACACATACTCAGTGCAGTACTTTCGCTGGACTGTCTCACTATATTGCTCCCAAGTCAGAGCATTGAGTGCCTCCTTTTTTACAGAGGCCCTGACCGTGTCCCACCAGTAGATGGCACGGCCCTTCAACATCCTTACTGCGTATTTCACGTAGTATTTAGGTTCACATTCGTAGGACTCGAATGCCTGCTACATTTCTCTAATCCACCTCATAGTAACATTAGGTTCATCACTCCCCTCGAAGGTAGGTGGGTGGCACGATAAGAATTTCTGGTATGAACATGGTTCACGGGGTGGCTTACCCAAGGCAGAATTGAGAAGAAGCTCTTTTGCAGTACGGAGCTCCTCCTCAAGGCGTCTGATGTACGCCTGTTGTACATTTTCAACTGGAGCACCTTCAGTACGGTGCTAAGACTGTTCGTCTCTAGCCGGTTGCGGTATATGGGAGGCTTCATCCTCCATTTCTTTGAGAGCCTGCTCAGTAGCATCACGCGATGCAAACATATTTCAACTTTTGCTATATGAAAGAAGGATCATTCATTATAGCACTTATACTTACATATTAACATATAGACTAGCTATTAACAAGTACTTATCATATAACTCTCATACTCAATCCCCTTTACCCAATAAGGAACACTTCATAATGGTCGGGCCCGAGTTTGAGATTGAATACTCTTTTAAGTACCCAATTCCCTCAAACTTAGGCTTTGATACCTAACTTGTAACACCGCCTTTGCTATATTAAAAATCAGTATAAATTCGAGTTTTCAAACTGCATGGGTCCGTTTGTAAATTGAATATTTACATGTTTGTTAACTTAACCGAATTTCAAAAACATTGCAGCGGAATTTTAAATAACAAACAAACCCAAGTAGCTATTACAGTTTAAAAACACATGTTTGGCGTATATACAAATATACAATACCAAAATTCCCAAACATGACAACCGGTGTTACATTAATCTAAACCGACCATTGTACTATAATACCAAAAGCAGTGTTCCTTCAAAAAGGCATGTATATCAGCCACGAGTGTCCCCAACTCACCAAGCCTGTCTATTCTTTATCTATAAAAGGGTTAACATCAACAATATTAGCTATTTAAAATTAGCTAGTGAATACTAACAATCATGCATGGCAATAAGGCAAGTCATCAGCAATAAAGCAAGTCATATAGCAGGAATAAGCAAATAATGCTATCCTATCACATAGAGGAGTGCTGACATGTCCAGCGAGTGAATTATATTGCCGTGTTGCAAGTCCAGCTCAAGTCACTACCACTGGGGGAATCAAACACTACCATCCGTGCTGGTTTCATCACCTAAGTGATTCACCGTGCTTGTTAAGGAGCCAAAGTTCATTAGTCTTAGCCATTTAAGGCACTCACCCCAAGTGCGGAAAGGAATAGTACTCGAGTACCGTTAATCCAGAATCTTAGCCCGAAGGCACTGGATCCAGCCGAAGCTGACCTTAATTACATGTTAGTCCGGACATACATATAGCTCATCAAGAATCCTTTTCAGGAACAAGTGCATGCATGCTTATTCATATAACATATATTCATCAAAGTGTTCACATGTACTTAAATACATGTCTTGAACATCAATTATCAAGGCATATCATGGAGTCTTTAATATACTAGCATACATATGGCTTTCATAATACAAATTGTAGCATGTCATAATCATATAACCTTTCTTGCATTCAAACCTTCCTTAATTGAAGTCATAAGAGTCAGTACTCACCTTGTGTGTTTAAAGCAACACAATTAGGTATTTGGCTCTCCTCGTTTGCTTAATTACCTATTGTATACATTCATTTCATTTAGATAATCATACAACAATCACATGTATTCTTACACTAGTTTTAACCCCCAATTATCCCCTTAAAGTGTCAAAAACGATCCAACTATAACCCATGTACCCAAAGCATCGAACAACAACAAAACAGCAGCCTGTACATGTTAGTCCCGGATTGAGTACACAACAACAAATGTTTGTAGAAGGGGGGTTGAATACAAACTTTAGCTTTTAAAAATTAAAGACACACTTATATACTTTTATATAATTCTTATTGATATGAATCAAGAATTACATGTACTAGAAGCGGAAATTCTAAGTACAATAAAAGGTGGCAATCAATTTGTCTAACACATAGACAAGCTAACTCTAAAACAACTAATGTATTTAGAGTGTTCAACACATGAACAAGTTTGATTCTACATAATGCTTATACTCTACGAAATTTCTCAACTGATGAGATTTTCTTTTAGTGTAGTAGAGACTTCACTTTGTTGTGTTGTGTAGTATTATGTTCTCTATTTGCATGTCCACCATGCATGAGTATATATAGAAGTCTTGGTGGATCCGGTTGCATGAAGGTAAGAGACTAAGAGGATGTGGAAATATAATATTTTAATTGTAAAGGTAGTGGGTGAAAAGTAAAGTTACTTTAATCAAAAGTATGATAAAAGTAATTGTACTTTTCTACAAAAGTGCAACCCATTCACAATATAAAATATTAAAGTCCACATCTACTGTCGTGTAGAAGTATCTTTCCCTTTCCATAATTGTACTTTAATCAACACCATGCTTCTGATTGAGTTGACTTTACCAAGTATGGGATTGCCAGCCATACTTAGTTGTTTGAACAAATCTTTAAGATCTTTGTCTGTTTGAGGTATCATTATCCTTTTCCAGAGGATAAGGTCAAACATTTTTGTCTCATACTTGATCCAAAAAGTGCATTTTACTTTTATAAACAAAGATCTAAGGCATAATAGAACAACACATGTTCTGCCTTTTACATATGACTTACAATCTGAAAAGATAGAGTAGATTTGACATTTTTTACGACTCAGCTAACAGATTGTGCTAGGAACTCTGATATTCACTACTCACTTGACAAAATATATCAGTTGATCACTTTTAGTTAGGACTCAGTTGATACAAATTGCCCAGCTGATCATATAGATGCTCAGTTGTTCAATAGTAAGCTTAGGAGGACATAAGCTCATGTATTTGGATGATCAGTTGATCAAGAGTGCTCAACTGATCAATCAAATACATCAGTTTATGAGGAGAGATGACTTGTGTAAAGGAAGACTTACTTAGCTGATGCTTTGGGCCACAGCTGATCCAATTGTTCACTCAGCTGATCAATCTGTTCACTCAGCTGATCACTTTCTTCACTCAGCTGATCAATCTGTTCACTCAGCTGATTACTTTCTTCACTCAGCTGATCAATCTGTTTACTCAGCTGATGGAATATTTTCATCAGCTGATCAACAATTTTGCTCAGCTGATAGACTGTTTTCCTCATCTGATGGTCTTCTTTACTTGTTTTCTTCATCTGATGCTCCTTGGCTGATATCCTTTGGCTGATACATTGAGTAGGATCTGATGCTCAGCTGATGGGTTATTTTCCTCAGCTGATGGTTCCATACTTAGCATATTTTTACATAAACTGATTCAAACAATACATGTTTGAATTCTTTCTAAGTCATACTGAATGTAGGGTTTGGTTATCATCAAATTCTATGTTTTAGGATAGGCAGAGTTGATTATTAGGGTGAAGTGATTATCTCCCCAACAATCTCCCCCTATTTGATGATGACAAAACCTTTTTCTTTTTGAAGAATCAGTTTGACTTCGAATTACAAAAGATTTAAACTTTTAAGTACATATGGCTACCTAGCTATCTGTTTTTGGTAGCTCTTTTTATTTGAACCTTGTTCTGTTTTTTGTTCTTTTCTAATGTTCCATTTTGTTCTGTTTTTGTGGAATCTTTTTTTGTGTTGTACCATTTTGTTCTGTTTTTGTGGTATCTTTTCATTTTTCCATTTTTATATGTTTTTGATTTTCTGATATACATAAACATTATTTGAAATAACAGAATAAAGAAATGTACATATAGATTAACTACTAACTAACTTATTCTATAATGTACAAACAACTAAATAACAGCAAAATCTTCAGAGTTAGAATCAGTCTTCAATCATCCCACCATGGTTCTTTTTTAACTTCAAAATCTTTGGCATGGGGATCAGCTTCAGCTAAGACTTCACATTGGGCTTGAACAAGGGCTTCAAAGTTTTCATTTCCAGTTTTGCCTCTTGTAGATATCCTTAGCCCAAATAGAAACTTCTTGCTAGCCTTAAGGATTTCAGACTGTCTAAAGAACCTCCATGTGCCAGCTCTGTCCTGAAAGAATATACCTTCAATAGGCATAATTATAAACTTGTACAGCTCAGGAGTGATGTTCAGTGCAAGAGAAGTGTTGAGACCCTCAAAATCTGATAAGAATTCATGCTGGGGTAGTACCTCTCTTAGCTCAAATGGTTTGAAGGGCTTGGAGCCTTTCTTAGGAATATTATCAACTGTGTGCACATCCCTGTAATAGTCATCTGGAGTGAAGGCCCTTTGTGATAGAGCTAGAGCTATCCAATTCTGAATTTTTTGAATGAATTGAACTTTGAGCTTTGATTTGGATTTGAAGAGAAGGTACAGGATCTTAACTAACTCTGTGAACCCATATATGTTACACCTCTCATAGGATACAACTTCACAGCTGTTGAACTTGTTCTGTCTGATAGCTTTGAGGTAGGGTTCACCATCACATTTATGGACAGTGGCTCTTGTTATTGAAGTTGGTTCTGTTCTATTTCTCAAAATATTAATTCTTTCTCTGAAGCTTTGAACTCTTTGTTGACTTAGGTTGATGGGAGCAGATAAATCAAAGTTGAAGAGGGTTTTGATGGCATCAGCATGGGATCTAGCTTTGAGTAGTTCAGCCTGAGATTTTTCCTTTGCCAATTTGTGTTGAGCAGCTGCTTAATTTTGACTTTGTTCTTGCTCTTGCTGATATGCTAGCTCTTTGTCTTGGTAGATTTCTTCAACTGAAACACCCAATGCTTGAGCCATTTGAGCATTCTCCCTTTCTTCCTTTTCTTTAAGAGCAAGCTCCTTTTTCATTTGATCATCTGCTTCAACTTGCTCATCTGTCATCTTTTGTTTGCCTTTATCCTTAGGAGTAGAGGTTGAAGCCTTTTGGACTGATGGGGTTGATTGGACTGGTGGAGCAGATGGTTTAGGGCTTTGTCTTCTTCTTCTGAGGATGTCAGAAAGTGGAGTATCATCCTCATCATCAGAATCAGACTCTATGGTGATTGGTGGAGAGCAACCCTCAACAACTTTCCTTTTAGGCTTTGGCCTATTTGCCATTCTTTTCAAACGTTTAGGAAACCTTTACTCCCTCTCTGAAGATGCTTTTCTTTTAATGGGTGAGGGAGCTGTTGCTTTGGGTGCTTCCTGCTGCATGATTTTTGAGGCAGTTTCAGCATAAGCAACATCAATATCCTCTGAGTCAGGATCATCCTCCCTTGAAGAACTTGAGAATTTCTCCCCCATTTTGGCATCATCAAAATGAGGAGGTGAGTCACCTGCTGCAGGCTTATGGGAATGGGGTAGAGGTAATTTTAGAGAGCTGAAGGTAGAGGTCATCCTTGAGATCTTTGATAGCTTTCCACAATGAGAGATGACTCATTCTGGATTGTTCTGTTAAGGTCTCTATGTCATCAAGGATGCCTTTGAGAAAAGAAGGCATAGGGAGTAGTTGTTCAGGATTGGGTATAGAAATGTTGGGGTTTTTTGGGCGTAGGGTTTGGAGTCGGGATAGGAGGTTGGATATGGTTTGGTTTAGGGTAGATATGGTAGATTAAGGTAGGATGGGAATTTATGGTTGAGAGGGAAGAAAGGTAGAAAGATGGTCTATTTTGGTAAGGATTGGGGTAAGGTTAATGGGTGCAGGGGAGGGTGTGGGTGGGGTCTTGAGAGGCTCAATGTCTTTGGTAAGTTGAGACAATTAAGCAGACGTTTGGGTTTGGAAGGTTTGGAAGGTTTGGGTTAGTTGATCAAGGTTTTGGTGAATTGTCTGGATAATGGTAAGGTTTGGGGTTTGGGTAGATATGGATGGGGAAGAGGTGGAAGGAGTAGATAGAGGTTCAAAGAAGATGGGTAAGGTTTGTGTCCCCTCATTTAAGCCTTGGTGTATAAGCTCAAATTCATTGGGGAAGAGAGTTGAGCCCTGTGTAAGTGGTTGGTTTGTACCACTAGCATTGGCAGGCTGTGCATGTGTAAGAATTGAATTAATAATAGGTGCAAGGTAAGTGGACTGAGTGTGGGATGCACTCAATAACATGGAATCCCTTATTGGATCCACATTCTGTTGGGAGAATGTAGATGGTATAGGCTGACTCAATTGAGGGATAGACACAGTGTGACCTTGGGTTGAGGTCTGTCTTTCAATGAGAACAACCTTTTGGGAGGTTGTGTCAGCTAACGGTTTAAGTCCCATTTTTACAGATGTATCCTGTTGTGAGGATACATCCAGTGGCTCAAAGGTTGCAACATCCAATTGCTCCCCCTCAACATGAGGAAGGGTAATTGGAGTTGAGGTCAGAGGTGTGGATTGCACTCCCTCAAAGTGCTCATAATGAGTTACTTCTGGTGACCTTGTGTATATGGGGCTACGGATAGGAGTAGAACTAGTGACCACAGGAGGTTCACTAGAGCTTGGCTGTTGGAGTGGTGTTTGGACTGGAGATGAGGATGGGCTATCAAAGGTTGGGACGACCATTTGAATATCCTCAGAGGTGGAATCAGTACTGTCCATACCTTGGGTCATGATGTGCCTACTTATATCAATGAGCTCCAGAAGTTGTTCAGAGATCTCTTGTTCTTGGGCATCACCATCATCACCAAGAGGACTTAGCTCCATTGGACTGGGAGGAGGAAAATCACCAGCATCACCATCACCAGCATCATCATCATCATGCTTAGAACCAGTGTGGCTTTCATCAGCATCATCATCACCATTATCATCATCATCATTCTCATCATCATCAGCATTTTCATCACCATTTGCAACATCTATAAGCTCTTGCATTTGGTCAGTGATTGGAGGACCTCTGTTTGCCTTTAAGAAATGGAATATCTTTTCACCCATGGCAGGGACAGGTATACGCTCAAGATGTTCGATTAAGACCACATAATCATCCTCTCCAATCTCCCTCATAGCTACCAGGCTCAATAGTCTAATGTAGGGCACCTGCGTCCTCGATGATTTCTTGTTCGTGCTCTGGGTGATTTTATCAATAAGGTCCAAAAATATCACTTGAGCAAAGTCGATATTTACCCCGAAGACTAGGGCATAAAGCACAAGGAGCTAGGTTTGATTGATAAGATGATGGCTTCTAGATTTAGGACCGAAGCAGCGTATGACCACGTTTGCCAAATACTTCCATGGATGAGCGAGAGCAGAGACTTTGACTTGACCATGCACTATAGGTTCATTGTAGCCGATGGTGTCTAAAACTGTTTGAACTTCTGCTCTGGATGGAAAAGCTGTGTAAGGTGGGAAGTGAAGAAGACCAGTGGCTTCACGAAGTGTGTCAACGGTGATTCAGAGATTATAGTTGCCTTGGGCTAGGGTGCAGTTGATGGTGTTGTTGTTTAGGTTATAGGTTGCGGACTACCATAGTTCACCGATAATGGTAGGGTAAATGTAGTGTGGATCAGCGGTGAGACTATCAAACAGTGGATGAGCTTGAAGGAACTGAACCATTGGTTCATATCCTTGGTTTTCTCGCGAGGCAGGGATGGTGGTTCAGAGTAGAATGTTGTTGGGAGTTATATTCATCGGTTGATTGGGTGCAACATTCTCACTAGGGTTAACAGCCGGGTCTGGAATATAGGTAGCCATTTGGTAGGGATGATGAACAGTGACTATCGAGAGAGAAGGTAGGGTAGTTCTTTGTAGAGAGAGAGAGGGAATTTGGAAAGTTTGAACAGGTAAAGATGAAAGAGAGAGAAATGTGGATATTTATTAAGGTTAGTTAACAGAGATCGTTAGATACTGACAAAAGATCTAACGGAAAACAAATTAATTAGCTATTAAATGAAAACTGACAAACGGAGTAAATAACTAGGGTTAAAAAGCATTAAATGAGAGTAAAAAGTGAAAATTTACCAAGTGTAGAATCATCAGCTGATCAAGGAGAGTATCAGCTGAGGTGTATCAGCTAATGAAAAACTATTAGTTGAGGGGTATCAGGTGATGGAAAACTATCAGCTGAGGGGTATCAGCTTATGGAAAACTATCAGCTGATAGTGAGAATTTGGGTATCAGCTGAGTAAAATACTTAGCTGAGCATGTCTTCCTTATCTTAAAGTGATCAGCTGAGTAAATTTGATCAGCTGATAGGCATCGGCTGAGCATAGTTACTCAGTTTACACAAATCACGTAAGACTTAGATATGCTTAGAAAAGTATCTTATAATTTTCAACACTTATAAATTGACACAAACTAAATTACCGCTATTCTAAACTAAAAATTAAGCAAACCTAGTTTGGATATTAGGAAATTGAACCTTGCTTCATCTAATGGCTTTGTGAACAAGTCTGCAAGTTATAAATCAGTGTTGATGTAGTGCAAAGTTACCTTCTTCTTTTGCACATTATCTCTGAGAAAATGATGTCTGATTTCAATATGCTTTGTTTTTTAATGCATGACTGGATTATTTGAGATGGAGATTGCACTTGTATTGTCACAAAGAATTGGGGTGTCTTCAAACTTCATATCATAATCAAGTAGTTGATTTTGTAACCACAAATTTTGAGCACAACAGCTTCCTGTAGCAATGTATTCTACTTCTGCACTAGATGTTGACACTGAATTCTGTTTCTTACTAGACCAACTAATCAATCTTCCTCCTAGAAGTTGACAACCACCTGAAGTACTTTTTATGTCTAATGTGCATCATGCAAAATCAGAATCAGAATATCCAACTAACTCAAAATCTGAGTCTTTGGGGTACCAAAGACCAAGATTAGGAGTTCCTTTGAGATATTTGAATATTCTCTTAACAGCAGCAAGATGTGATTCTTTAGGATCAGCTTGATATCTTGCACAGAGGCATGTTGAAAACATTATATCTGGTCTACTTGCAGTGAGGTATAAAAGTGACCCAATCATTCCTCTATAAGTAGTAATGTTCACTGATTTGCCATCAGTGTCCTTTCCTAACTTAATAGAAGTAGACATAGGTGTTTTCATTGAAGAACAGTTTTCAAAATCAAACTTTTTGAGTAAATCTTTGACATACTTTGTTTGATGAATGAAAATACCATCAACCTCTTGTTTAATTTGCAAACCAAGAAAATAGTTTAACTCACCCATCATACTCATCTGATAATTATCAGACATGAGTTTAGAAAACTTTTTGCATAGTTCCAAATTAGTAGACCCAAATATTATATCATCTACATATATCTGCACAAGTATCACATCACCTTTGTACTTCCTAATAAATAAAGTGCTATCTATGCATCCTCTTGTAAAACCTTTGTTAATGGAAAAGAAGAGAGGGTATCATACAAGGCTCTTGGAGCTTGCTTAAGACCATATAAAGCTTTGTTTAGAAAGTAAACATGATCAGGTAAGCTTGACTCCTCAAAACCAGGAGGTTGTTTGACATACACCTCTTCTTTCAAATCTCAATTCAGAAATGCACTCTTCACATCCATTTGGAACACTTTGAAGCTTTTAAAGGCAGCATAGGCTAGGAATAATCTGATAGCTTCCAATCTTGCAACAGGGGCAAAGGTTTCATCAAAATCAATACCTTCTTCTTGACAGTACCCCTGTGCCACTACCCTTGCTTTGTTTCTGATGATTTGCCCATTTTCATCTAGCTTATTTCTGAACACCCACTTTGTTCCAATGATGGATTTATCCTTTGGTTTGGGTACCAAAGTCCATACATTATTTCTTTTGAATTCTGCCAGTTCCTCTTGCATGGCAGACACCCAGTGGGGATCATTGAGAGCTTCATCAACCTTCTTTGGTTCAATCATTGAGACAAATCCAGAATACAAACAGATGTTGCAAGCTTTTGATCTTGTTCTAACTGGATCATCTATGTTGCCTATCACCAAATTATGAGGATAATGCTTGAGGTCTTTGAAGGCTTTTTGGATTTCTTGGGAATTGGGATTAATTTGGATTTGGGGAGAAGAAGTTACATGTTGGCTATCAGCAGTAGAAATGAGTTCATTTTGAGTGGCTGATATAACTTCATTATTGCAATCTGTGGGTATCTCTACAGAAGAGGGAATGAGTGATATGGAATTGGAATCCAATGATGTTGAGTCATTTTCCACATGATTCAGTAGAGGTATGGGATTGGATAAGGATGGTTGTACATGGTTAAAAATTTGGATAGGAACAGGTTCATCTAAATCATGAGCAGCTGGTGGAGAGGGATCTACTTTCTTTGAAGGAACTTCTCCAGTTTGCATAAGATCATTAAATTCTTCACCTGAAACATGATTAGAAGAACAGGAACCAACAAAGTCATTTTCATTAAAAACTTACAATGATAGATTCTTCTATGACTTTGGTTCTGAGGTTGTATACTCTGTATGCTTTAGAAATCATTGAGTAACCTACAAACACTCCTTCGTCACCTTTAGGAGCAAACTTCTGCAATTGATCTTTTTGATTGAGTATGAAACATTGACAACCAAAGATATGCAGAAAGATGATGCTTGGCTTCCTTCCTTTGAGCACCTCATATGGAGTTTTGTTGTGCCTCTTGATAATAAGGGACCTGTTCTGTGTGAAACATGCATAACTTATAGCCTCAGCCCAGAAATTAAATGGTAACTCACTTTCACACAACATGGTTCTGGCAGCTTCAATCAATGTTCTGTTTCTTCTTTCAGCTACACCATTTTGTTGTGGGGTTCTTGGAGCAGAAAAGTTTTGAGATATCCCTTTCTCATCACAGAAAGATTCTAGAGTTTGATTTCTGAATTCAGTTCCATGATCACTTCTAAGACTCCTCATCAGATTGCCATTCAACACTTCCATCTTCTTGATTAAACAGATAATCTCTTCAGCAGCCTCACTGTTTGCTTTAAGAAAGAAAACCCAAGTATATCTTGAGAATTCATCAACCAATACAAGATCATACTTACTTCCACCAATACTAGCAGTTGCAACAGGACTAAAGAGATCCATGTGCAACATATAGAAAGGTTATGTAATTGAGAAGGCTTGCTTGGATGGAAATGATGTCTTATGCTGCTTTCCCTTCTCACAAGCAGTGCAAGGTTTAGGCTTAAGATAAGTCAGTGAAGGTAGTCCTGACACTAGTTCACCCTTGCTCAACTTGTTGATGTTTTTGAAATTAAGGTGGGAAAGCCTCTTGTGCCACAGCCAGTTTGTATCCTCATTATTCTTGGAGTACAAACTTGTTTCCTTTGAAGGGTCACCAGAGGACATGTCAAGTGTATACACATCCTTGGTTCTCTTGGCACTGAATACTGTATTACCTTCTTTATTTATGATGGAGCCTCCTGTCTTTGTGAAGTGGACTTCATTATCTCCATCACACAATTGACTTATGCTTATGAGATTATATTTCAGCCCTTTGACATATGAAACTTTTGACAGCTTCAGGTTCCCATTATGAAGCTCACCATAGCCTTTAGTTTGCCCATGGTTGTTGTCACCAAAAGTCACCCTTGGACCTTTCTCTTTCTTGTAGTTACTGAGCAAAGCCTTGTTACCTATCATGGTTCTTGAACATCCACTGTCAAGAAACCAAGAACCAACACCCTGCACAGACTTGAATGAAAGAGGAGTTAGTGACACACGTAGGAATCCACTACTCAGTGGATCCCTGTGGAATGCACCTAGCTTTCCACTTCATCTCAGGTTTCTTATGTATGAGAGGAGTGACTATGTTATCATCACAAGTCCGCTGTCTTGAATTCCCTTCTAAAGAACATTCAAATGCCTTATGCTCTTTGCTTCCACATTTATAACATTTTTGAGATTTTGTGGTCTTGGGGCATTGAGCAACATGGTTTGAATGCCTATGAGCTTTCTTATCAGTCATCATTTGACTAACTTGACCATTCAGCTTATGAAGCTTATCCTGTAAATTTCTTAGGTCTTTATTTACAGGCACCTTAGATTGATCTTTGTTTTTGGAAAGTTTTTGACCAATCTTTGGAGTGGCAGAAATGGGAACAATGTGAACATCATTCTTTTTACTCATAGTTTCTTCTATTGAAAGAGAGTTGATTACTTCTAGATCAACTGATTGTTTAGAAGATGAGCTATGATCAGCTGACAGGTTATCAACTGAGCATTTATCTTCTACTAACCTATCAGCTGATGGAGTAGTATTAGCTAATGATTCTTCAGTTTGTGAAATGCTAAGAATTAAGTCATCTGTTTTCAAGGTTTGACAACATAATGACTTTGAGGTCTCAACTAATGATTCCTTTCCTTTAATCACATCCTTTGACTTTGTGTTATTAGTATTTTTACATTCTGAAATCTTACTAGAGGATGATTCAACAGAAGGATTAATTGATTCTTTTAAGTGGGAACTCTTGCTTCTAACAAACTTATTTGTGAACACAATTTTGCCTTTAACAGTCTTGTGAAAGGTCTGTGGCAAGATGTCAGATTTGTCTAAGATATTAAGGTTCTTACTAGAATCAACATAGTTAGCAGCCTTAGAGTAATTTCCACCAATAATAGCTTGAACTTGTTTGGGTATCTGCGCCTTGACACACTGAGTGGTCTTTTCTTTAGATACATACCAATACTTTACTACTTTTTGGAGGTCATTAAACTTTTTGGTTTCTTCACTAGTTTCTTTTACTAAGATCTCATTAAGTATCTTTTGATTAGCTAGTTCATCATTTAAGATTGTTATCTGCTTAAGTTCCTCATCCTTAAGAATTAACTTTTCCTTTAGTGATTCTACTTCTAGTTTTAGCTTCTTCTCTCTTTGAATAGCAGACTGGAAATCAATACACAAGTAATCAAACATAGTATTCTTCTCATTATCATCATAGTTAATAAATTTTCCAACCTGATACATAGAAGAAGGATCCCAGTTGGTAGTTGAACAAGCTTTAGCAGCCTTTTTCATATCTTCATCAAAGGAGCTACCATCATTGTTGTTGGCCATCATGCAAAACTGAGTAGAGATCACCTCATCTTCATCTGAGGAGAGATCTTCTTCTGCCCAATCTTCTTCTTCAGCAACAAGAACTTGGCCTTGGGATTTCTTCTTCTTAATCTTGTCAAGGACAGCAGCAAGGAGTTTCTTATACTTGGCTTCATAATCAATCTTGCCCTCCTGCTTTTGCACAGATAAAGAACCAGTGTTATATGTGGACTTACAGTCACTAGCTATGTGGCCAATCTTGCCACAATTATAACACTCTGCTATGGAGGCATCAAAAGTGGATTTGGGCTTGACAAACTTTGATGACCACTTGCTGAACCTCTTGACACCCTTTCCCTTCTTCAAAGCTCTGAACTTCTTAACTAGCATAGCTACACCTTCAACCAACTCCTCCAGATTACTTTCCTCACAATCCTTCTCCTCATCACTTTCTCCAGCACTCTCCTCTCCATCTCCTTCTTCATCAGAACCAGAATCAATAGCTGCAAAGCTTCTCATCTTTGTATCTCTTGATACAAGGGCAGTTGGTGCAGCTTTCACAACCTCCTTCATCTCCTTGGATGACAACTTCCTTTGTTTGACTGATTGCTCATGGTTAAGTAAGTTACCATAGAGAGCAACCAGAGACATTCCCTTAATCTTTTCACTTTGTCTTAGAACAGTGACAACGTGATCCCATGTTTCAGGAAGGGGTCTAGAAACTTGTTCACCAAGACAAAGTTGCTCTTGGTTATGTCTACCCTTTTCAAGTCATTAACTAGGCAGTTGAACCTGGTGTATGTGTGTGTAAGACTCTCACCTTTCTGATCAAAGAAGAATTCATACTCTCTGTTGAGGAGGAGCTTCTTGTTCTCCTTCACTTCTTTAGTCCCTTCATATGCAACTCTGAGTGTATCTAACATCTCTTTTGAAGAAGAACAGTTAAGCACTTGATGATAGATTTCATTGGGTAGTGCAGAGACAAGAGCTGATCTAGCCTTAACATCTAGGCTAACGAACCTCTTATCCTCATCTGTCCACAGATGCATGGGTTTGGTTATGATTCTTTTAGTTGTAGAGGTTTGACCTTCAGATTCTAATGGGATAGATAACACTGATGTTGGAACATAAGGACCATCAGTGACTATTTCAAGCATTTGGATATCAATGGTGGATAGGAAAAGATGTGCTCTACTTTTCCACACGGAGAAATTTTCAGCATCAAACATGGAACATCTTGTTAAGGACCCAGTGTTTAAGATATTCATATTGTTTGCGGATGAGGCCATATTGAGAGGGGTAGAAGCAGTTGTAGAGTAAGCAAAACAGATCTAGATATTGATTATCTAACCTGCTCTGATACCAGTTGTTAGTCCCAGATTGAGTACGCAACAACAAATGTTTGTAGAAGGGGGGGGTTGAATACAAACTTTAGCTTTTAAAAATTAAAGACACACTTATATACTTTTATATAATTCTTATTGATATGAATCAAGAATTACATGTACTAGAAGCGGAAATTCTAAGTACAATAAAAGGTGGCAATCAATTTGTCTAACACATAGACAAGCTAACTCTAAAACAACTAATGTATTTAGAGTGTTCAACACATGAACAAGTTTGATTCTACACAATGCTTATACTCTACGAAATTTCTCAACTGATGAGATTTTCTTTTAGTATAGTAGAGACTTCACTTTGTTGTGTTGTGTAGTATTGTGTTCTCTATTTGCATGTCCACCATGCATGAGTATATATAGAAGTCTTGGTGGATCCGGTTTCATGAAGGTAAGAGACTAAGAGGATGTGGAAATATAATATTTTAATTGTAAAGGTAGTGGCTAAAAAGTAAAGTTACTTTAATCAAAAGTATGATAAAAGTAATTGTACTTTTCTGCAAAAGTGCAACCCATTCACAATATAAAATATTAAAGTCCACATCTACTGTCGTGTAGAAGTATCTTTCCCTTTCCATGATTGTACTTTAATCAACACCATGCTTCTGATTGATTTCACTTTACCAAGTATGGGTTGCCAGCCATATTTAGTTGTTTGAACAAATCTTCAAGATCTTCGTCTGTTTGAGGTATCATTATCCTTTTCCAGAGGATAAGGTCAAAACTTTTTGTCTCATACTTGATCCAAAAAGTGCATTTTACTTTTACAAACAAAGATCTAAGGCTTAATAGAACAACACATGTTCTGCCTTTTACATATGACTTACAATCTGAAAAGATAGAGTAGATTTGACATTTTTCACGACTCAGCTAACAGATTGTGCTAGGAACTCTGATATTCACTACTCAGTTGACAAAATATATCAGTTGATCACTTTTAGCTAGGACTCAGTTGATACAAATTGCTCAGTTGATCATATAGATGCTCAGCTGTTCAATAGTAAGCTTAGGAGGACATAAGCACATGTATTTGGATGATCAGTTGATCAAGAGTGCTTAGCTGATCAATCAAATACATCAGTTTATGAGGAGAGATGACTTGTGTAAAGGAAGACTTACTTAGCTGATGCTCTGGGCCTCAGCTGATCTAATTGTTCACTCAGCTGATAGAGTAGGCACTCAGCTGATCAATCTGTTCACTCAGTTGATCACTTTCTTCACTCAGCTGATCAATCTGTTCACTCAGTTGATCACTTTCTTCACTCAGCTGATCAATCTGTTTACTCAGCTGATGAAATATTTTCATCAGCTGATCAACAATTTTGCTCAGCTGATAGACTGTTTTCGTCAGCTGATAGTCTTCTTTACTTGTTTTCTTCATCTGATGCTCCTTGGCTGATATCCTTTGGCTGATACATTGAGTAGGATCTGATGCTCAGCTGATGGCTTATTTTCCTCAGCTGATGGTTCCATAGTTAGCATATTTTTACATAAACTGATTCAAACAACACATGTTTGAATTCTTTCAAACAACACTTATTTTCCTCAGCTAAGGTTCGGTTATCATCAAATCCTATGTTTTAGGATAGGCAGAGTTGATTATTAAGGTGAAGTGATTATCTCCCCAACAGTACAGAACTACACACCATGAACAAGCTTGTGTTCACGCCGTGAAGTCGGCCCAGCAAGCCGAACAACAGCTTTGTTCTGCTGTGTTTCCATCCAATCCAATCCCATGTTTAAGCCTTTCTTAATTGTTTCCGGTTCACACACTAAGTTTGGGGCATCATTTGGAGTTTATAAACATAAACATAACATGATTTTAACATATGATTCAAGTTTGAATCATCAAATAACCATTAAAGACCTATTTGGTCAAATTCAAGAAATTCCTTCAAGATAGCATCTTTAATTCATAAAATTAGTCCCAAACAACCTATAGATGATCTTATAACAGATTAGAATCAAAAGATCTAAGCTTTGTGGTCAATTTCTAATTGACCCGTTTTTTGACCTAAAGCTTGAAAATGAAGAACAACGAGGAAGAAGACTTACTAGGTACAAGATGATGAAGAAAGAAGGATCAAGAACAGATTAGAGACTCAATTAGAGACTCGATTAGAGCTTGATTCCAGCTTCAATTGATGATCTTTGATTTGGGTTTCCTCCTTTAAGAACAAGAGATGAAAGAAAACGTGAGGTGTGTGTGTTTTTGTGGGTGTAAGTGTGTGTCTGAGATGTTATAAGTGAGAACCGACTATGAGGCTCTCATTTATCCTCAAGGGGTATTTTGTTCCCCTTTTCAACATACAACACAACACCCGAGTAACCGTTTCAACTAACGAGAATATTTTTGGAAACCTCGTTTGAAACTAGTTAATATTTTATCATTATTATCTATTTTTATTACTATTTTCAAATTCACATTTAACTAGCTAATCACATATTTTCTATTAATACTTATCATATATATTCATTTAATTCTTTAAATTAAATTCACGTAACAAATGGAGCGCACGGATAGGCCCGATTTGAGGATGTTACAGGAGTTGTTTAGACCGAAGGAGCAGTTGTTGGTCTAGGATCTTGCCTTCTTCTTCTGAGGAGTTCAGATATTGGAGTTTCATCCTCATCAGCAGGATCAGGACTAGACTGGATGTCAATTGTAGGAGAGCAGCTTTCAGCAGTTTTATTTCTTTAAGGCTTCTTCTTTCTAGCCATTATCCTGTATATTTTAGAAGGCCTCTACTCCCCCTCCCCCCTCAACTGATGCTTTTCTTTTTAGGGGTGGAGGGGCTGTTGTTTGAGCTGCTTCCTGCTGCAAGATTTTCTTGGCAGATTCATTGTATGCAGCATTGACATCCTTTTTTTAAAGGATCACTCTCCCTGCTTGAACTTGAAGTTGAGCTCCCCCCTTTTTGGCATCATCAAAAGGATAAGGGGAGTCACCTTGAGTAGTTATGGGTTTAGGAGAAGGTGTAGGTGTAGGTTTATGTGTAAGAGTAGGAGTTGTACATGGTATAGATGTGGAGGGGGCAAGAGTAGGTTTAATGAAGATTGGTCTGTGAGGTTGGTCAAATGGGTTATAGGCAGGGGTAGATGTAGGTCTTGGTTGAGGTGTGGTTCTGTTTTAGGTTTGGAATTGAGATTGGTATTGGTAGTGAGGTTGGGTTTAATTTTAAATTATAACCTTGAGGTTAGAAAGATGCTTCAACAAGGTTAATTGACTTTTATGGCCTTGTGAAGATAAGGATTGGAGTTCCTCAAGGAGGGTGTTAAGTATAGTAGGCACCACATGGAGTTCTTGTGGAACTACCACTGATATGTTTGGGTTAGTGGGTTTCAGGGTATGTTGTTGGGTAAGGAGGTTAGAGATGGTTTGGTTGAGGCTTGTAAGGGTGGATTAGGGTAGGATAGATGTGGTAGTGGAGGTTGTAGACTGTTAGGATAGGATTTGGGTAAGTTTGGCTATAATTGGTTTAAAGTCTGGTGTAGGTGCAGGGGCTGGGGTGGGTGGGGTTTGGGTTTTGAGTGACTCTATGTCCGTGGTAAGGTTAGACAGTCGAGTGTCAGTTTGGGTTTGGAATTGAGTGGGTAAGATGGTCAAGTTTTTGGTTAAAGGTGAGAAGGGTTTGTAGGAAGGAATCTTGGGTGGGTGTGGATGTGGAAGGTTGAGGTGGTAAGGATTATATAGGTTCTTCAAACTTGGGTAAGGTTTGGGTTCCGTAATTTGAGCTTTAGTGTATAAGCTTAAATTCATTAAGAAAGAGGGTTGAGCCCTGTACCAATGGTTGGTTTATACCACTGATATTGGTAGGCTATGAGTGTGTAAGAATAGAATAAAAAACATGCTTAAAGAATGTGATTGGAGTGTGGGATGCACTCACTGGGGTATCCCTTTGTACAACTATGTCCTGTTGTGAGGACATAGGGGGATTGGCAGACTCAACGTACATATGTGACTGTGGGGTGAGGTCTGTCTTTCAATGATAACACCTTGTTAGGAGGGTGCATCAGATGATGGCTTTAGTCCCATTTTTACACATACATCCATTAGTTGAGTTCTGTATTGAACCCCCTTTCTTCACTTCTGTATCAGGTTGTTGATTACTTTAGGGACTAACAACAATTATTCTATCTATATATGGTTTCTAGTGAGTGAGATAACCATATTTGACTTTAAATATAAACCATCAGATTATATTGAATTTCAATCTCAACCCTTTAAACTTATTATTTTTTACAACCCTTGGATCAAAACTCGGTAATAAAATCTACCCTACTCATTTACCTTGAAAGTGGAAAAAAACTTGTAATCTAGAAATTGCTTACAAAATACATAACTGAATGGAGTTGATGATAACCTCTTTTGAGTGGATTAGTGGGTTAACTGTAGTAGTCTCCTCTAGAAATGGAAGCCTAATTCACCTTCATTCAACTGCTTAACTATAGAGATACAAAAAGAAAAAAAATCAGAAATGGTTGAATCCAAATCAAACTAGTCTTTGGCTAGTATTGATGTGCTATAAGTATGGATTGATATATTTTATGGTTTTTATTTAACAAAACTATTTATTATAACATTTATGTTTTTTCATGCTGTAATTTTCAGCCATTATAAAATATCAGTTTGTAATTAACACTCTATTTGCAATCTTCCATATGCATATAACTGAAATCAGGTACCACTTGAGCCATTATCTATTTATATATTTTATTAGCCGGTAAGTAAAATTGTTTATTATACTAAATAGTTTTAAATGTGAAGAGTGTCAAATGGTATAACATTGTTAATAAAACTTTTATTGTAATCTAAACATGCTCAAAGAATGTGATTGGAGTGTGGGATGCACTCACTGGGGTATTTCTTTGTACAGCTATGTCCTGTTGTGAGGACATAGGGAGAATTGGCAGACTCAATGTAGGTAAAGACACAGTATGATCTTGGGGTGAGGTCTGTCTTTCAATGATAACACTCTGTTGGGAGGGTGCATCAGATGCCAGCTTTAGTCCCATTTTTACACATATATACATCCATTAGTTGAGTTCTGTATTCAACCCCCCTTCTTCACTTTTGTATCAGGTTGTTGATTACCTTAGGGACTAACAACAATTATTCTATCTATATATGGTTGCTAGTGAGTGAGACAACAATATTTAACTTTAAATATACACCATCAGATTATATTGAATTTCAATCTCAACCCTTTAAACTTACAACCATTGGATCAGAACTCGGTAATTCATTCTGAATGGAGTTATGCCAAAAAAAAAGGCAGGTGGCAATAACCTCTTTTGAGTGGATTAGTGGGTTAACTATAGTAGTCTCCTCTATAAATGGAAGTGTAATTCACCTTCATTCAACTGTTTAACCATAGAGATACTAAAAGAAAAAAAATCAGAAATGGTTGAATCCAAATCAAACTAGTCTTTGGCTACTATTGATGTGCTATAAGTATGGATTGGTATATTTTATGGTTTTTATATAACAAAACTATTTATTATAACATTTATGTTTTTTCATGGTGTAATTTTCAGCCATTATAAAATATCAGTTTGTAATTAACACTCTATTTGCAATCTTCCATATGCATATAATAGAAAACAGGTACCATTTGACCAATTATCTATTAATATATTTTATTAGCCTGTAACTAAAATTGTTTATTATACTAAATAGTTTTAAATGTGAAGAATGTCAAATGGTATAACGTTGTAAATAAAATTTTTACTGGTTTCATTTAGAAAGTAATTAATTAAGTGAACATCAAATCAGACTTTTGCACATAATTAAGCACACATATATGAATGCAACATCATCTTTGTCGAATCTTTATATTCTAGCATTTGAATCATGCAGACAGTGTTTTAGCAATATAGGTTTTAACAATTATTCTAATTGACTTTTAAAGTAAGAATTAACAATGTTTTGCTTATATCCCTGTTTTTTAGAGAATGTGACCTGCTTTTGATGGACTAATTACGACCTGAAACTTAGGGACTTGTTTACATATCAATTATACTAATTGTAGGATATTAATTAACCATACTAAATGCATTATTCATAAATAACTATGATAATAAATCATAGCTAAGTTGTTGTGTGTGATACTTTGAAAATACGTCCAGTTAGATTTGTTGTCACAATTAAAGATAAATCTATAATATATGTATCTCGGGTTAAACTTATTCATCTAAATTTAAGTAAGTTAGAATTTGATTTCTTTTCTATGTCTTATATATTTTCCACTACTAGAAAATGTGCCAACAACAACAAACACTTTGCAACAATTTAAATTTCGTTGTTAATTCTTAATTAAGCAACAATTTTTTAAACAAAAAAAAATCTTATTTTTATTTTTCAACGAGAAATTCGTTGCTAAATCCATTGTAATTTTGGAGGAAACACTATCACCACTTTTTTGCAACTTATGTAAAGAATTGTTGCAATTTTTACAAAAAAACGAATTTAGCAACAATTTAATGATTGCTGCAAAATCTTTTTTTTTTGTGTGTATGATACTTTGAAAATATGTCTAGTTAGGTTTTTTTGTCTCAATTAAAGATAAATCTATAACATATCTATCTCAGGTTAGGGTGAAGATCGCCTGCGAACTCATTGAAAATGCGAACGCTGCGAACCATGCAAAATCTTCATAATTTTACGGTCGGTGGTTTTATACCATTTAAATTGGTGGGCTTTAAATTTGTGGGCTTGTGGCTCATAAATCTCCACAACAACTAGTAATTAATTTAGACTTATAGGTATGGTGGATTTAATTTGGACTTGTGGGTATGTTTTTAAGCTATTAATTTGTGGGTTTGTGGGTATGGTGGATTTTATTTAGAATTAATTTTTTTAACCTATATACTTGGATTTCGATGAAAGAGTTTATTAGATTTTTGTTAGTGAATATGATGCGAAATGTGTTTTGATAAGATATAAAACATTGCATCTTGACTAGAAAATCACTGTATCTTACCTAAAAATACTGAATCTTGACTAGAAAATCACTGCATCTTACATAAAAATACTGCATCTTGACTAGAAAATCACTGCATCCGGCTTAAAATTACTGCATCTCTTCTAAAAACATAAACTCTTTAGTTTTCAAGATTAATAAGGGGAGGAAATAAAAGAAAAGAAAAGGAAATCATTTCCTTATGAATTATCCCAATTTTTAAGATGATAGATTTGAGTTCAAAATAAGACTAAACTCTTCCTTTAAATCCCTTGATTTCCTTCCTTAAATGAAACCCAAGAACACTTTCTACAGTGATATCCTTCCGAATCATCTCCTTTCTATCCCTAAAAGATACTCGAGAACAGGGAGAATGTCTCCTTAAAATTTACGCATTTTGGTTAAGGATTCAATGTTTCTCCATTTAAAACCTACTAAGTCTTGTCTAAAAACACTACATCTCATTTAAAAACACTGCATCCTGTCTTCACATAGTAATAATAATAATTATTATTATTCAAAAAATAATATTAACAATTTAATGAAACGTTGAGAACATCAAAACAAGGAAAAACCAAAACATGTCAACATGGAGAGAGGCCCATCAGCAAATTAATCAAAACAAGGAAAAATCAAAATATGGGATGGTTGATAGAAAAAGGGTTCGCATTTTCAATGCGTTCGCAAGCGATACGGTTCCTAAAATAAGAACTTTAGGAACACTGCATCTAGTCTATAAAATCATTGCATCCAACTTAAAATCATTGCATAATATATAAAAAACATGAAGTTCTCTTAAAACTAGTCCATCATGTACGAATTAATCGGTGGATTCTTATTTAAAAACCAATACATCTTGTTTAAAAACCACTGCATTGAGTATAAAATCACTACATCTTGCATAAAATCACTGCATCTTGTTTAAAATATTGCATCTTATCTTTACATACAATAATAATAATAATAATAATAATAATAATAATAATAATAATAATAATAATAATAATAAATAAATAAATACCTTACAATAAACAAATCAATGTAGCCGAAAAGTTTGACTTTAATTTAGCTCCTCCTAACTTCTCGACGGTAAAATTGGAGAATCAAGTCCGGTTCGTAAGTTCGCATTTTATCGGGTGTTCGCATTAGATCCTTTCACTCACAGGTTAAACTTATTCATCTAAATTTAATTAAGTTAGAATTTGATTTCTTTTCTATGTATTATATATTTTCCACTACTAGATAATGTGCCAACAGCAACAAATATTTTGCAACAATTTAACTTTCATTGTTAAATATTAATTTAGCAACAAAAATCAAAATATTCATATTTTCATTTTTTCAATGAGAAATTCATTGCTAAATACATTTTAATTTTGGAGGAAACACTACCACCATTTTCTTGCAACAACTTATTTAAAGAATTGTTGCAATTTTTACAAAAATGAATTTAGCAATAATTTAATGATTGTTGAAAAATCTTTTTTATAATAACAATGAAGATAAAATAGAGGTTAAGATACAAGATTTAACAATTATTTTAAACTTTTTGCATCAATTTGTCATAAATTTGATATCTACTATGTGTGATGACACATAAACAAATTATGACATTTAAGTATAATTTTTCAACATTGATCCGATCTTAAGACCCTTATCTTATAAAGAATAAAAAAATTCAAAAATTCATAGTAAAACTGTTGCTACAATTTCTCCGGGGATGAAAGATAGCGAACGTGAGAAGAGCACCGGAGCTTCGGTGTTCCTGCAAAACAATACACCGTTAGCCTCGTCACGATGGTTGGACCTCGCGACTAAGCTCCGGTGTGAGAATCAGTTGGGTTCCGATCAAAGGTTGAGAGAGTCGTATTGTATGTGTTGTTCTTAGTTTGTTAGTGCTTACCTTGGGGTTCTACGTCTTCTCTTTTATCTTTGAGAAAATCCAAGAGTGCATGCTATTATCCACTAGTTAATCTTGTGCCTTCCTTTTGCTTCCTAGTAAGGTGGTCACTGATCCATTTTGTCTTCTGCTGCTTATGATCTACTTCGGGATGTGCTCCTTGTCTTATTAAGGAGATTGCAATTCGATTGGCTCTTCCATGTTCAGATGGGTAGAAGGAAGTCAAAAGGATGTCCTGATTGGTTGTTTTCTTTCTTCGGTTTTGACGAAGCAAGGATATATGTGCAACTGTGCGTTTTGTTTGGGTTGGGCTCAAGACATGTTTGGGTTCATTGAGCTTTGATGATACTGGGCTGGCCTATATACACTATCAAGTCCCCCAGTCTAGAGTGCATTTATCTATTTTTATGATAATGGGCACTAGACTTAATAAATTTTAGATGTATCCAGCTTACTTTTGTAATAATAGCTAATTATGGGATGTATTATCTATGTCTATTTATGACCCATTTGTGTATTGGGTTTCTTCATTTTTGGCTTACATTTTATTAGGTTAAGGTAACTGAAGCAAGTGGTTGAGAAAAAGGAAAAAGAAAAGGAGAAGGAAAAAGGAAAAGAATTAAATTAGAGATGGAGTGAGATTGATATATGTAGTGGGTTCTCATTTGTTTCCTGATTGAATTTTAAAACTGATGTGACTCCGCCTGTAGAGTAGACGGGTATAATTGCATACATTGGTAATTGGTGATGCCATATCCCTCATTTTCGTAGTGTAAGAAACCCTAAAGGACTTCTCCTACGCTTATTCTTCGCCGATGGGATCTCAGGGGCGATTCCGTCGTCATTCCTACTTCTAGGTTTGTAAAATCCCTTCGTCTCCTTCTTTCTTTCTTCTACCGTTTACCGTTCTTTGTCTCTCGTCGTTTGTCTAGAAATGCCTAAATATAACCTTCAATCGACGCATTCTGTCGTCGACAAGAGTAGTATGAACAGATTTTGTTCAATGTATCAAATAGGGAAAGAGTTTCAGCCTACTTTCCCTGATCGGACCGCTACCATTCGCGATTTTCCCCCTAGGTATTTGTGTTTATACATGAAATGGTTTGATTTCCGTAATCTTAGGTTCCCTTTTTTGAGGTTTTTCTTGTCTGTGATCGAGTATTTTCAAGTTCATATCTCTTAGTTATCACGCCTGGGGTGATAAAGATTACCAGTTTTGAAGTTCACCGTCGGGCTTTTGGTGGGATACCTACGGTGCCCTTGTTCCGGAAATTTTACAAGTTGGGGAAGGCTGGGGATTGGTTTACTATGAAAAAACGGAAGTCGCCTTCCCCTATGTGCATAACTGATTCCCCTTCTAACTTAAAGATATGGAAAGGTCATTTCTTTTGGGTTAGGGCATCGGCTGTTCCTCTTGCGATGACTTGGAGGGAGATGGATCGTCCCATTTCTAATCCGGTTCCTGATGATGATGAAATAGATATGGGATTGTTTACTCAATTGGTGAGGAATCATATTTGTGTTCGGTCTTTCGAAGAAGAGGTGCTTGTATTGATGGGTGTTAGTTGCTTGTGGGATCGTCCGAACAAGCAACCAGTGCTCCTTCATAACGGGAAGGATATGGTGGGATGGAATTCATTTTTCTTTGGGTATCCCCTATGCTTTTTCTAACATACTCTGTTTTTGTTTCAGCTATGAGTGTGCTAGATTTTATCTTGCTTCCAATGATAGTGAATGTAGAGACTACTGAAGAAGATGTGAGGAGGGGGGAGCTTTCTTTGGTTGAGGTGAACGAAGATAACCTTAGTGTTCCCTTAAACGAATCTGTTGTGGAGAGGGGGTAGGACTGCCACTACAAGTTCCATGAAGTGAGCCATTGTTCCTGTTAATAGCGGGTCTATGGGTGGTCCTCCTATTTCTAAGAAGAAAAATTTGGTATCAAGGAGTCGTTTATCTGATCTAATGGTGCTTGATGTAGATGATACGTATGACGAGGTGTCTAAGGTGGGTTCCCATTCGTGAATCTGATAAACAGCATAATGTGGATAAAAAAGGGGGGTGTGCATCGGCAAAAGTAGAAGTTCCGTCTCCGACTAATGATTCGTGTAAGGAAACAGATCAAAGGAAAGGTAAGAAAGTTATGGTCGAAGTGGATCAAGAGGACGATGAGAACATCCATACTTATTTTGGAGCCAGTACTGTTGTGATTGATCAACAGTTTGTTCCTTCTCTCCCCTGTGTAAGGAACAATTCTTCGTATGATCGGCCGAAGGTGTGAAGGAATCTTGTCGATTCGATGACTCTTCGTGTGGAGCTTCGAAGAATGTCGAGTAAGACTGATAATGTGATTACTGATCATTTATACTACCATCTTGTGAAGGTGTGTGCTATTGGTTCAATAATGAATCATCGTTGGGAGCGGGTGGATGAGGATGCTGGGTGGCTGAAATGAAAATCATTAAGCTATCAGCGAAGGTAGAGCAATGTGAATGCCAGGTGTCTAGGTTGGAGGAGAAGGTAAACACTCTCCGGGAGGCAAAAAAGTCTTATAAAAGTGCTTTTAAGAAGGCGTCTAAAACCATTTCATATAGGGAAGAGGAAAACTCTACTTTGAAGGAGGATCTGGGGTCGAAGGATATGAAAATCAAGCGCTTGGAGAAGGAGTTGAAAAATCTGAGGATGATAAGTGGTCAGCTTAAAGAGGATCGGATGTGGCTTATGTCCGAAGGTTTCCGGTATGTGTTTGGAGAGCTTCGTCAGAGCAGTGACTACCTTCGACCGTTAGGTGAGTTACAATCAAAGAGTTATTCAGCGTGTTATGTGCGGGGTCTGGAAGTAGGAGAAAGATATGGAAAGCGAGGGCTGGATCTTACTAGTGCACCGTGTTACACAGCTCACACGCCTCGTGAGTTGCGTATGGCTGTTGAGGCTTGGGATAGGGCATCTTTTGAATCTTTCTTCAAAAGGGTGGCTAGCATTGGTAGTGTATAAGGTATTAGGGGTATGAAGCTGGAACCTGTGACGTTAGAACAAGGTTCGACTGTTCCTGCATCTAGTGGGGTATCCGGAGGACAGGATGCACATAAAGAGATTGAGGAACATGCTGCTGTTGTTGGTGCTCATTCAATGTGTGAAGGAGAGAAAGCTATGGAAGATATTAGTCCGGTGGTGTAGAAGCTTGATGAAAGGGTTATGGCGCCTTCTACCGCGAAGGGTGATCCTACGACTATGGAAGCTGCGGATATAGGTGTTGGTATTGTTGGGAGGATGATAGTCGTGGCGGGGGAGATTGCTTTTGCTGTTTCTTCAGGTACTTTGGAAGGGTCAATCGTTGAAAGGAATGATTAATATGCTACTTGTAGTTGTTTATGACTGAACCTTTTGTTTTCTAATGGGTTTGTAGTTCAAACAAGCAATATGTTTGCAAACTTTATGTGTGTTGCTAAAAAGTGGGCCACTCCCTGTAATTTGGCTTTATGTGTTTTGAGGGAGTGGACTATTCTTCGTATTTGACTTTTGTGCCTGTTATGTAGTTATTCAGGGTATTATATTTGCGTAATAGCATCTGTTGCGATGATTTATTCTGTGTTTATACTCGAGTATATAGCATAGCCAAGACCGTTGTCGAGAACTATGAGGTAGGTGTTTTGAATATCGTACCTGAGTTGGGATGATCATCCTCGTATCAGTTGGTTTTAGTGTTAACTCATGATTTGTTTGTTTGTGTCCAATTGAACATATGATGACTTGTTTATTTGTGTCCAATTGAACATATAACTGTTATTATGATTATCCTAAGAAATTTTTATTTCATTCAAGTACTTTTAAAGTTCTTATGACCTTCAAAAGGAGTACATGAAGTTGGTCAATGCTAAATTGTTACGTTAGTGACCAGAGTACGTTGACAAATAAGTTCCTATGACAAAAGTTAATTAAGCATCGAGTCTGCTCAATTTCAGATGTAGCATTTAAATTTGTGCATACCATTCCATGTGCGCGCTATTAGGTTTCCTCGTAAGTCTTCCAATTCGTACGATCCATTTTTGTGAGATGTTCAGACCTTGTAGGGTCCTTCCCATTGAGGGGCTAGCTTCCACCGTTTCTCACACCTACTCGCCTCATTATTTCTCCGGACCAAATCTGCAGGTTTAAAAGTTGTACTTTTGACTTGACTGTTGTAATACTGCTTGATTTTTTGTTTATACCGCGCTTCCATTATCGCTACTACTTCTCTTCGTTCCTCCAATGAGTCTAGATTGTCCATGATGTACGTATAGCGTACCAGTTTTAAATTTATAAAATCCGAATTATTTAGCACGACTATAACACAAATAGGCAAGAGAACCTAATCGTATTGTAGTATAGTAAATAAGTATGGGTGTCGAACACAAGGGGAACGAGTATGATTTTGAATATAACTCTACTAATTAAATATTAAACTAATAAAAAAAACAGCTAAAAGGGGAATTTTGATTCTTATCAATAAAGATTCAAACTTTATTATCCAACTCACTAAATAATAGCAAACATTCAAAAGCAAACTAAGAACGACAAAAGCAAAGATTTTTATAGATTAAACTTATCAAATTAAAGCTTTCCCTCCCTAGATTCGATTTCTACTTTTTCAATACATTTAATTTCCAATTAATCGTGCAATGAACATTTGTTTCATCTCATACCGATTTCCATAATGGATAGACTCTTGGTCAGAGTTATAACCCTATAATCATGCATTTATTCAATTCTATGATCAAGAAATTGTTTAAGTGCATAATTAGACGTATTTAATTTCGTGTCAAATAAGACTCCACCTTTAACAATTGTTTTGGTTATTAAATTGTTAAATTGACAAATAAAGGTCATTACATGCCAAGCATACACATTAAAGTTCCATTCTTGATTATCTAAGCCTAGGATATGATCAATCACTAGTCAAGATTAATTATTGATCCTAATTAATCATGATAAAAGCTATAAAAATAGATTGGTTCTCCAATTTTTATAAACTCAGAATATAAACAATCAAAAAACAGATATTTAACACATATGGATCATTGGTGAGCTTATAAGATAAATTATAAGATGAAAACATGTTCTAATCAATGGAAATCAAACATCTTTACAAAGTATCATCTCATCTAGGGAGGAAAACAGAAATACTAGCCAATAACAGTCATATTCAAGCTCTGGAAATCATAAATAAACATATGAAACAAGAGATGAATGATAAAACCGTAAAAGCCAAGATTCCTAGCCACTTTAATCTTCAAATCAAGCTTTGATCCTTCAAATCAAGCTCCACAGCTCTTGGAATGACTTTTGGACGTGTTTTGGAAGTATTTGGGTAGTATAAGTTGGGTTGTTCTCCCCAAAACCGATCTGGATGTTCGTTTATATAGAAAACTAAAACAGGGGCGTGTCGGCGTGACAAATAAGTGTCGCATCGCGACAGGGAAGTTTGGCACGATCCAAAACTCTTTTAAAATTTGAAAATTTTCCTATCAGGTCTCGTCGCGCCGCGACAAACTTAATGGTTGCGCTGCGACATCACTTTTTTTGACTTTGACCATACAAGTGATTTTGTAGCCCTTTGAGTCTAGTTTCCGTGGCTTTTTGAATCACCTCAATCCGAGTTCGTATGAGTGAGATATGATCAAAACAGTGGAGGTGTGTCGGCGCGGACAGTTTTTCCTATTTCTTCGGTTTCTTCTGTTTTTTGCTCAAAACTTTTCATTATTTGCCTTTTTGACCTGAAAATCAATTATATATATCTAAATTTGACGATATCTAAATACCCCACACTTGAACTTTGCTTGTCCCCAAGCAAATCACAATTTTATTCAGGCTATAAATCTTAAATAATCAATACCACTCTTTGAAAAATTAAATATCACTTACAAATGTCAAAAAGGTTGATTAAAAAACACAACATTTGATATACTTAGAATTATGCACATAGTCACGATTTGATCCATATTTACTTTTCAACTATCCCAAATAATTTTTTCATTTGTACATACCAAACTTTAATTTATGAATTGCGTTTATATTTAAATTGGTTAATTTACCCCTTAGGAATCCCCCAACCTCAAGAGTTATTGCAGATTTTCCAACTTTATTTTTACATATGCTTTTTATTTTTTCAGCTCATTTTTATAAGTCTATGACTTTCTATGGAACACATGTAGCGAATCCTCAACTCAACCGATCCTAAACCAGTTGGCTTTAGGTGGCTAGGTGTCGAACACCCCTCAGAGTTTACTAATTCGAGTTACAAAGGCCATTTATTTGACTTATATATTTTTTCTAGCTCTTTTATATATTTTTTTCATTTTTTGTACATTGGCTTTTTTCACTTTTTCTTTTCTTTTTCAAACATATGTTTATAAAAATTGAAAATTAATACTCAGTCTATTTTTGTCAAGCTTAGACTCAAAAGGGGCTTAACCTTTTATTTTATATAGCAATTCAAAAATTAAAATTTGGTTACTATAAACACAAATTTCTAAGGAATTGACGAAAAGCCACAAGCACTATGCATAAAAGCTAGATATAACTATGAATTATTTACAAATCAACAAACTTGACATACTTAAATAATATCTGATTTTTAACTCGAATGGTATTAAAAATTTTAAAATTTAACACTCAAATAAAATAATAATTTAACACGAGGACAAATAAATTTCAAGCGAGGAAATATTTTCTAACCCCCAACCCACACTTAAATTGTACAATGTCCCCATTGTACACATTAAAATATAACAAGGTAGAACAAGGTTAGAAAAACTCCCTTGGTATAATTGGGCGAATGGAGCAGATAGATGTCAGCATATACACGCATACTCCATAAATTAAAAGCCCCACCGAAATATAAATCACTCAAAGCATATCGTTAGACACAGAAAAATATAAACATCAAATGATAGTAATGTCTGAATGTGATTTTATATGAAGGATTCCAGAAGCATATTTAAAGAATTGTCTAGGCTAGGACTCCCTAAAAAACAAAAAGAAAAACCTAACTCACTTTCGTAGGAATCACGGTTGCATTTAGCGTATGCAACAAGCCTTTAAACCCATCGGTAGCCCGAGTGAACGAGTTATAGTCTCGTGAGGGTTTCTAGTCAACACACCCACAAAGTTGAACAAAAAGGAAACGAAATACAAAAATAAAGCAGAAAGAGAAACTTAAACTAACCACAGGTTGGCTCCTGAGAAGCGCTTGTTTTTGTCTGAGTCTCTAGCTTGACTCCGAATTTATTTATTGTGACTTTGAACGAATGACCCTACACTCGCAGTCAAGTGCGGGTGGTAATATTTATACCTACCGGGTGATGTAAATTTGTTACCCATTTGGAATGCTGAAGCTAGTGCTGCTTCCCACCATGCCGTCTCGATCTCTACAAACATCTCTCTCGCGTTCTGAATCTTGGTTCCTCCCCATGATTGTGAACTCAATTGCGACTCAAGCAAAGACTCCAACCGGCTCCCGATGTTGTCTAAGTTGTCCGCCTGATCCTTTTCTACACTTGAAGTACTCCACAGAATTCCCGGCGCCAATGGGATTCAATATTGCGACTCCAACTCCTCACTCGATTCCGTGGTTACCTCCTTTTCTAGTTCCGGAGCGTCCTCCTCAAAGAGTAGAAATTCTAGATAGTCCAAGATTTCATCTGCGCAATTTTCCACGTCTTCTCTCTCAAGAAGGGAGGGTCCCCATACGGGTTTTGGTTCTAATCCTAATGTGGGTGTTGGTTGGACGAGGGTCGACGGTTCATCCTCTCAATATTCTTCCGGCTCTTCAAGCAGGTCAGCGAGACACTCCAGAATATCTCCATCAGACTCAGCATCTTCTCTCGACTCCACCTCAACACAAGGATCAAAATGTATACTGTCATCAGAATCGGAGTCGTCTGAATAGTACGGTTCAGGACTAACATGTGGTTCACCAGGAGAGCCAATCGGATGGTCATTCTCATCATCTTTTGGGATAAAATCGTAATCATCCCGTTCGATGCCATCGTCGTAAAATTCATTCAACAAATCTTTAAGGAAGGACTTCCAACAGATCGGATGATCCTCGGGCCAATACATAATCACAAAAGAGACATCGAAGAAAACAAAAATAGCGAGCGCAACAACTAACTAGAACTAAATACTAAAATACGAAAAATAACTTCCTTTTGAGCCAAAACTCGCGGGAAGGATCGTTTAATAAATATTTAGTCAAGTTATACCAAAATAAAACCGTTCCCCGACAACGGCGCCAAAAACTTGATGTGCGTATAGCGTACCAATTTTAAATTTATAAAATCCGAATTATTTAGCACGACTACAACACAAATAGGCAAGAGAACCTAATCGTATCGTAGTATAGTAAATAAGTACGGGTGTCGAACACAAGGGGAACAAGTATGATTTTGAATATAACTCTACTAATTAAATATTAAACTAATAAAAAAACAGCAAATAGGGAAATTTTGAATCTTATCAATAAAGATTCAAACTTTATTATCCAACTCACTAAATAATAGCAAACACTCAAAAGCAAACAAAGAACAACAAAAGCAAAGATTGTTCTGAATTAAACTTATCAAATTAAATATTTCCCTCCCTAGATTCGATTTCTATTTTTTCAATACATTTAATTTCCAATTAATCGTGCAATGAACATTTGTTTCATCTGATACCGATTTCTATAATGGATAGACTCTTGGTCAGAGTTATAACCCTATAATCATGCATTTATTCAATTCTATGGTCAAGAAATCTTTAAGTGCATAATTAGACGTATTTAATTTCGTGTCAAATAAGACTCCACCTTTAACAATTGTTTTGGTTATTAAATTGTTAAATTGACAAATAAAGGTCATTACATGACAAGCATACACATTGAAGTTCCATTCTTGATTATCTAAGCATAGGATATGATCAATCACTAGTCAAGATTAATTATTGATCCTAATTAATCATGATAAAAGCTAAAAAAATAGATTGGTCCACTAATTTTTATAAACTCAGAATATAAACAATCAAAAAACAGATATTTAACACATCTGGATCATTGGTGAGCTTATAAGACAAATTATAAGATGAAAACATGTTCTAATGAATGGAAATCTAACATCTTTACAAAGTATCATCTCATCTAGGGAGGAAAACAGAAATACTAGCCAATAACAGTAAGATTCAAGCTCTGGAAATCATAAATAAACATAAGAAACAAGAGATGAATGATAAAACCGTAAAAGCCAAGATTCCTAGCCACATTAATCTTCAAATCAAGCTTTGATCCTTCAAATTAAGCTCCACAGCTCTTGGAATGACTTTTGGACGTGTTTTGTAAGTATTTAGGTAGTATAAGTTGGGTTGTTCTCCCCAAAACCGATATGGATGTTCGTTTATATAGAAAACTGAAAACAGGGGCGTCGTGGCGCGACATATAAGTGTCGTGTCGCGACGGGGAAGTTTGGTACGATCCAAAACTCTTTTAAAATTTGAAAATTTTCCTATCAGGTCTCGTCGCGCCGCGACAAACTTAATGGTCGTGCCGCGACATCACTTTTTTAGACTTTGACCATAAAAGTGATTTTGTAGCCCCCTGAGTATAGTTTCCGTGGCTTTTTGAATCAACTCAATCCGAGTTCGTATGAGTGAGATATGATCAAAACAGTGGAAGTGTGTCGGCGCGGACAACTTTTTCTATTTCTTCGGTTTCTTCCGTTTTTTGCTCAAAACTTTTCATCATTCGCCTTTTTGACCTGAAATTCAATAAATGAAGATAATTAAATATATATTACTTATTTATAAACAATAACAGGCTAAAATAAAATAGATATCGCTTAAAATATATATCTAAATTTGATGATATCAGTCCTGCAAGCCCTTTTCATTGTTTTCTTCATTCACCTAGCTGCGTCGATACGATGGTATTCCTACCTCAGAGGGGATTATTGCTTCAGTTCAGTAGGTCAAACTGAATGGAGTTTCTCTGTTTCTCGTTTTGATCATGGTTTTGTGTGCCCATAGCATATGACTGAGATGATCTAGCCAAACTCCCCTATCTTTTGCCATTCTTGTCTTTATACCTTCGACTATGCTTCTGTTCATCCGTTCCACTTGCCCATTCGCTTGGGGGTGCGCGACAGACGTGAATCGCTGCTTTATCATCATTTCTTTACACCATGAATGGAACGGGTCATTCGCAAATTGTTTGCCATTATCGGTTATTAATATTTTTTGGAGCCCAAATCGACAAACTATGTTTTCCCAAACGAACTTCATGACCTGTGAACCGGTGATACTGCCAACTGGTTTTGCTTCACACCACTTTGTGAAATAATCGATGGCTACGATCAAGAATCTTACTTTCCCTGGTGCTTCAGGAAAGGGACCAACTATGTCCATTCCCCATTTCATAAATGGCCAAGAAGTAGTGACTGACACTAAGTTGTGCTTTGGTTTCTTAGGTAACGGCGAGTGTATCTGGTATGCTACGCATTTCTTAATCTCCCCAAATGCGTCCTGGTGCATGCTAGGCCAGTAGTATCCTATCTGTTTTGCCTTGGCGAGGACAGACCTAGGACCAGCGTGAAGTCCACATGACCCTTCATGAATCTCACGTATCACATAGCTAGCCTGGTTTGGCCCTAAGCAGCAGAGGTCCAGGCCTAGGTATGTAACACCCTGATTTTCAGTCCAAATTTAAATTTTTCAAAAATCAATTGTAAACCATATTTACACAAAACCCTTAAAATTCATCGCGGAAGCATTTTCATTTTCTGTAAATATCTCATCAATAAACATTTATAATCCAAAGCCTTGAGTGTTACCACAGTCAATCTCACGACCATTACCACAACAGGGGAAATCCAATATTACCGGAAATGCAAGCAAAACTATGCCCAAGGCATCTACCCGCCTCACCAAGGCCTCTGTACAACCTGCGGATACAAAACATTCCATACACAAAGTTAGCTATATACATAGCTAGTGAGTACAACCAAAAACATTTGTTTTATCAAAACCAAGTCATCCTTTTACTTCTTTTGAAAATATAAGTTTGGCAATCAAAATCCTTTTAAAATTCCACATAGTAGCACATAAGGATGCGGGTCTGTCCATTGGGCCACAATGTATCCACGTGGTAGCTAGCCACGGTCAACACGTGCCCACATGGGGGATAACCACATCACCCCGTCAAGGTGGGGGATGCACGAAGCAGTCCACCATACAACGGTTAACTGGAGTGTAAGCCCTGTTCACCAAATCCACTCTTGTTGCCACGGGTTCGGTGGCTCGTAAGCCCAGTGAACCCACATGGTCATGATGGCTACTGACATACCCTCCACTCTCTGCACCGATCCCTCAGCGACCCGTACCTCGGGGTCCCCCCAATTGCCGATGCCACAGGAACCGCTGTGTACGTCTCAATGACTAGGAACCTTATGGTACGGAGTTATATCACACAGTGGTCCGGACCGAAGCACACATACCCCGAAGGGTCACATAAGCACATACCCCGAAGGGTCACATAAGCACATACCCCGAAGGGTCATAAAACCACTTACCCCGAAGGGTCATAAGATCTCTTACCCCGAAGGGTCATAAAACCATTTACCCCGAAGGGTCATAAAACCAGTTGCCATAAAGGCCACAATTTATCTTGCCATAAAGGCCAATTAATCCAATCATAATAGCTTATCGATAAAACGAGCAAGTTTCGCAATTTATAACACTTGAGCATAAATGCTCAACAATCAAAACCATATTTGGCGTCTCAATGCCTAAAAACATCTTTGGTGAAAACATGAGTTTCAGTAAGTCAAAACCATACCTTTTGTTTCAAAATCAAAGTCCACTCCAACCTGGAGTAGCATGTTTCAAAATCGTTAAGTAAATCATAATTTAAACCTAGACCATCTCCAAAATGGAGCAATGGCCCTATTTGAAAACCAATTCTCAAAATACATCATTTAATCACATCTTGAATCAATTTCACAATTCCACATTCATAAACCCAAAGGTTTCATAGAGCATTTATACTTCACAAAACCATAGTATAAAACAATACATGGTTTGCTTATTTTGTAAGTTCAAAACTCTTAAACAGTTTCCAATCATATAACCCGCATTTATAAACAGTTTCATAATCCACATCATTTGAATCATCAAGATTCGTCAAACAATTGCCAAACAATCAAGACACAACATGATGACTTGTAATCTTATCAAACAGTTGGGTATCTACAGGGTGTACTCACCTGAGGGTGTGATGTGGATCACAACCCCATCCATACCACGGCTCAAACACTTGATCATAAACCTATGATCACAATACACAAGGTTAACTAACATAAGTTAACCCAAAACCAGGCTTCTGGACTCAAATCTAGAATTAGACACCCTTTCGGGTCTTAAAAGACTCCAAATAATCCTCCTATAACCATAGGAATCAATCCCCAATCGATTACAAGGTCAAATGGGGTCAAAGACAAGTTTTTGGACATTTCAGGATGCCTCGTGCCGCGAAGCACTCATGCTCGCGCCGCGAGAAAATCTCTGGAAATTCCTTCTTCTCCTACGCGACCCGTCGCGCCGCGACGAAGCTCTGCACAGCTCATTTCTTCCTTTTTCTTGGCTGCAAGCTCCAAATTTCCCCATTTCTTAACTTTAAACTTCATGACAACCAACCAAAACTTTAAAACTCGACTTGAACAACTTTATAACAACTAATTTCATCATTTTTATACATAACCATTATCAAAACCCAAACTTTATAAATTCCCAAGTTTTTGACCCAATTACCAAACTTTCACCAACAAACTACCACTTTCAACACATATAGCTAAAATCAAACAAAACTTCATGTTGAGACTTACTTGATCAACATTCCAAGCCTGTTGTCTCCCTCTAAGTTCAAAACCCAAGCTCTATGGTGGAAGAACTCAAGAATCTACACCATAGGAGCTTTATCCACACAATCATCAAGCTTTCTCCATGATTTTCCTTCCATTTCTTGCAAACCTCTCCTCCACCACCATTTTCCTTCCCAAGTTCCTCTCTAGAACTCTCTCTCTCTCTCTCTTCTTTCTTTTTTTTTCTTCCAGACATTTCCTTGCTTCTTTGACTCCAAATGAGGAGTCAATATATATATATATATATGATATATATAAGCATATTTACATAATTAGTCCCCCTTCTTTCACTCTCTTTACATATATATATATATATCATTTATTTATAAAACCCAATACACTACTACTAACCCTTAAATACCAACATAACCCATAACTTCATTATTTTTCAAGTAAATTGACATTATATGTATTTTTTATATTTTTATAAAAGTACAGGTTTTACGATTCTTCCCTCCTTAAAAGGATTCCTTCCTCGGAATCGAATCAAACCACAAGCTTAGGTATTTCACATGTTTGCACTAAGATCCCAACTAGCATCATTTAGTTCAACTATTGGTATCAACTCTTTCATAATCCAAGCTCAAGATCAATTTCCTTAACTAGACCTTTTTAAAATAGCCTAGTATCTTACCACTAAATGGTTTATAGTTGTCTCCCAATTGGACTATCAGAGATCAACATCATTAATCCCAGCTTTACAGCTCTTAAGCCACCTAGTCTTATGGCTAGCTGTTGCTCACACTAGATAGTGATTTACCAATCACTTCTAAATTTTCAAACACTATGGCAATTGTAAACTAACTCGGGCAAACAACCCATTCATGAACAGATGTGTTACTTACAAATATTCCTCCCACATTTCTAGTAACGCACAAGTGTCTATTCATAACTGAATATCATGATCCCATGTCTTAACACAATCATACTCATTAAATACTTGTCCATAATGTGGACAAACAAGCACATGAGTATCCTTAAAACGAAATCATTCGTTCATCAATTGGTCTACGAAGACCCAAATCCTATAATCTTCTCTCATGATTCATAACAACCTTGGCACATAACCAAAAGTACATAACTAACCTTTGTTTCGAAAATTTCTACGGTAAGAATTACCGATCACATTATGGCACATCACATAACTCAAAGGTTCTAAGCATCATACCTTAATTCAATAACCATGCATACCATCAACATCAATAGCTCGCACACGAGTTCAGATCTCTTCACAATACTAACACGACACCAAAGGAAAGTTCGCCAGAACCAACATACGTTTAACACAAATAACTCATACCTCATATCAAACCTTAAGGCTCAAATTGACTCATTGGTCAAAATATCACAAAATATCGTCCCTAAGACGATCTTATCTACAAGCACAATCTTACTTAGAGATCTTTATCCCGCAAGGCCTCTCGCTGATCACCTCTAAGTTGCCTCATTAAGTTCATAACAACTTTTGGTCAAAAGACCCACAATATCCCTATTAGGACCATAGTCTAGCGACTCCATACCTAGGTCACAACTTTACCATGCCCAGCTAAATCAGACTTCAAGGTCAAAACTCTCGACCAACTCGAGCTACCGGCATCGCCGCATGCTCCTAATGGTCATATGCTCAGTCAACTCTTGTGGTCTCAAGGCACCACACTATGATTAACACATGTAAGCTAGCTACTTGTCGCAAGGACATCTATTATCAAAATCGAAAGATCTTAACTCTATCTCATAGCCTGAGGACCTACCTCAATACATGCACAGGAGCTTCACTTTCGGTTCAGCTCCACTAACCTCTAAATCTCTTTTTGGTATCCAAAGACATAAATAGAGTGAATCACTCCTTAGGTAACAAACTACCCATTACACTAAGATGTCACAATCATATCGAATTTAACTCAAAGAATCACATTTGATTCCAAAAGTAACCACTATGAGGTCCTAAAGATTTTTCACCTCAAAGGTAAATCTATAGACCCCCAGCACCATATCACATAAAAATTTTTATGTTCTTAATGGAATTCATATTTCATACATAAACCGGATTATGGATCTGACCATAACTTACGATAATCATTAGAAACTCCTTTCAACACTACCCAATATGGGCCACTTGGTCAACTTATCAAACTATCAATCATTAACACTTATCGCAGTTCTAATGAACTTACCATTAATCATTCCCACTATTGGGAATAAATTGACACATAAGGTCACACCAAGATATAATCCAAATTTTCATATCACAAAACTGACCTTATAATTGGTCTATCCTCATAAGAGGTTCAATAATTCACAATTATCATTCTTTAAAATAACTCTCTAAATCATCAAAGAATAGAGATTTAGTTACACAGACTCTTAAGTGATCAAATCACTAATCAATAGCATCACAATCTTACTTTCATAAAATCTCAACCATTAGAGAGTTCAAATCTCTAAGGTTAATCAACAACTTAATCATAGGGTTCCTCATAGTTCAACCTTACTTAAACATTTCATTACATAATCTCAATCACAAGATACGATTGGGATTCCCCCAAACTACTTATACCTCTTATCTCCTCTAAGCACATAACAAGTGCCAAGAGTGGTTATGAGCTTTCAACTGAAACTTGAGAGCTTATGGGACTAAAAGATTTTCAATTCAAACTTAATCATTCTACTTCACATCTCAATGTGAGATCCATTAGATCACAAGATCTATACTAGATTTCCACGAAGAGTCCAACTCATTTGGACCAAACTACACAACCTCAATGGTGACACAATATCTATTCTTCTATTATAGATGGCATAATTTAGCAAAAGATTCATGTTTCTCTCGAAGAAACACACAAACACTATTTCATTTATAACTTAACTCATAAGAGTAAGTCTATCATACACGAAACAATAACTTCAATTTCAATTTCAACTTAACCACTAATCCCAATAGGATTTATACTTAGATAGAGAAACAACTCTCAAGTCAAAACACATAGAGTGTCACTAACGGATGACTCTAACAATTATCCATAAAGGATCCGAACCCGCAACCGCAGTCGCATAAAGGGTTCATTCTATAGACCAAATCGTCTTATACACCACTTCTCATAGGATGCCTTCCTCCTTGAACCAAGGATAATGGCACTTTTCTGATCTAACTCCATTTCATGGAGTTCATCACTTACTTGCCTTAGCATTAACGCATACTAAAGCAGGCTTACAATATCATAATCTCATGTTTCTATTGGCGAAACTGGTCTTAATCAAGATTCAGTTTCTCATTCTAGTGCTCAAGGCGTCTCATATATCATCAAGGAAACATTTCCTTCTAAACCAGGCTATCCTTATAAAGGATTCATCATTGACTTATCCATAATACAGGATTCTAAACACAAGCTCAAACAGCTTTCTGTCTCTATCCGAGGTTCTATGTGAACCAGGACCACCAATCTTAGTACTCAACAGTACAATTTATTTCTAAACTGCTACCCAAAGTAGTCTTTTTCATAAACGTATCTCATCTCTGAAATCAAACTTAGTAACAGCGGGCTAGCAACACACTTGAGTTACCTAACACTCAGGCAACTCTCAATCTAACCCAAGTTACCCCTTCCAGTTCAATTGGATTTCCTGTAATGGTCGGCCTGGTTTGAGACCAAACACTAACTCGAGTGCATGATTCACTCAAACCCAGGCTCTGATACCAACTTGTAACACCCTAATTTTCAGTCCAAATTTAAATTTTTCAAAAATCAATTGTAAACCATATTTACACAAAACCCTTAAAATTGATCGCGGAAGCATTTTCATTTTTTGTAAATATCTCATCAATAAACATTTATAATCCAAAGCCTTGAGTGTTACCACAGTCAATCTCACGACCATTACCACAACAGGGGAAATCTAATATTACCGGAAATGCAAGCAAAACTATGCCCAAGGTATCTACCCACCACACCAAGGCCTCTGTACAACCTGCGGATACAAAACATTTCATACACAAAGTTAGCAATATACATAGCTAGTGAGTACAACCAAAAACATTTGTTTTATCAAAACCAAGTCATCCTTTTACTTCTTTTAAAAACATAAGTTTGGTAATCAAAATCCTTTTAAAATTCCACATAGTAGCACATAAGGATGTGGGTCTGTCCATTGAGCCACAATGTATCTACGTGGTAGCTAGCCACGGTCAACACGTGCCCACATGGGGGATAACCACATCACCCCGTCAAGGTGGGGGATGCACGAAGCAGTCCACCATACAACGGTTAACTAGAGTGTAAGCCCTGTTCACCAAATCCATTCGTGTTGCCACGGGTTCGGTGGCTCGTCAGCCCAGTGAACCCACACGGTCATGATGGCTACTGACATACCCCTGCACTTTCTGGACCGATCCCTCAGCCACCCGTACCTCAGGGTCCCCCCAATTGCCGAAGCCACAAGAACCGTTGTGTACGTCTTAATGACTAGGAACCTTATGGTACAGAGTTATATCACACAGTGGTCCAGACCGAAGCACATATACCCCGAAGGGTCACATAAGCACATACCCCGAAGGGTCATAAAACTACTTACCCCAAAGGGTCATAAGATCTCTTACCCCGAAGGGTCATAAAACCATTTACCCCGAAGGGTCATAAAACCAGTTGCCATGAAGGCCACAATTTATCTTGCCATAAAGGCCAATTAATCCAATCATAATAGCTTATCGATAAAACGAGCAAGTTTCGCAATTTATAACACTTGAGCATTAATGCTCAACAATCAAAACCATATTTGGCATCTCAATGCCTAAAAACGTCTTTGGTGAAAAGATGAGTTTCAGTAAGTTCAAACCATACCTTTTGTTTCAAAATCAAAGTCCATTCCAACCTAGAGTATCATGTTTCAAAATCGTTAAGTAAATCACAATTTAAACCTAGACCATCTCCAAAATGGAGTAATGGCCCTATTTGAAAACCAATTCTCAAAATACATAATTTAATCACATCTTGAATCAATTTCACAATTCCACATTCATAAACCCAAAGGTTTCATAGAGCATTTATACATCGCAAAACCATAGTATAAAACAATACATGGTTTGCTTATTCTGTAAGTTCAAAACTCTTAAACAGTTTCAAATCATATAACCCGGATTTATAAAACAATTTCATAATCCACATCATTTGAATCATCAAGATTTGTCAAACAATTGCCAAACAATCAAGACACAACATGATGACTTGTAATCTTATCAAATAGTTGGGTATCCGCAGGGTGTACTCACCTGAGGGTGTGATGTGGATCACAACCCCATCCAAACCACGGCTCAAACACTTGATCATAAACCTATGATCACAATACACAAGGTTAACTAACATAATTTAACCCAAAACAAGGCTTCTAGACTTAAATCTAGACTTAGACACCCTTTCGGGTCTTAAAAGACTCCAAATAATCCTCCTATAACCATAGGAATCAATCCCCAATCGATTAAAAGGTCAAATGGGGTCAAAAACAAGTTTTTGGACATTTCAGGGTGCCTCGCGCCGCGAAGCACTCATGCTCGCGCTGCGAGAAAATCTCTGGAAAATCCATCTTCTCCTACGCGACGCGTCGCGCCGCGACGAAGCTCTGTACAACTCATTTCTTCCTTTTTCTTGGCTGCAAGCTCCAAATTTCCCCATTTCTTAACTTTAAACTTCATGACTGAAGGTATTTGTTTGGCATAAACGAGTAGCAACGGAAGCAAGATACAATACAAATACTAAACTAGCCAAACAAACACACATGCCATGGACTAACATCTAAACATGAAGTTGCAACTAGAATGTAATAAACAATAAAGAAGAAAGGTTATACCATAATGCAAGATCACCAAAGCTTTCTTCTTTGTCAAAGTGTGTAGAATTCAAGGAAGAATTCCTCTAGAGTAGTCCACCCCAAGCACACTTGATTCCCCAATGCTAGTAGGTTGATGTAGCCACCAAAACAACACGATACAAGAACAAACAACACCTTTGTGCATCAAAGCTTGATCACAAAGTGTATATTACCTTCCTCTTGTGCACCAAACTTGATCACAAAGAAGAAGAACCATAGGAGAGAATATGAACTCTAGCATAAGACTCTAGAGCTACCAAAAGTCTATTCCAGAGACATATGAATCGTGGCCTTTCATTCACTCACATTAACCCCATTAAAATGAGTGTTTAAAGCTGTTTATTCTGCTGTTACAGAGCCTGTACACGGCCCGTGTTGGTCATCACGACCGTGTAGGCCCAAAGCCCACGGCCTCAATTGAGCTAAGACGGCCTGTGTCTATCAAGCACTACACGGCCCGTGTTCATCTACACGGCCCGTGTAGGCCCAAACTACACGACCTTGAACTGGGCTAATACGCCTCGTGTATGTTGCACTGGACACGGCCCGTGTTCAGGAACACGGCCCGTGTACCATCCTGCCAAAACCCATTTTGGACTTTTCCTCTCTTTTGCTTGATCGTGTTGCCGGAATCAATACTTGGTGTGTGACCCAATAGGCCTATACCTCATCGGTAGTGCCATTAACTCGTTCGTGTCAGCGGGCATATTCCAACAGACTCCCACTTGCACGTGGCACGACTACGAAAATAACACAAACGTAGAGCGGCCTCTAACAAGACATCTATGCTCCCAAGTCAGTATAGGGTATGCCACTCTTGACAAGATCCCAATCATAAAATGATTGTCCTAAAGATAAATGAACATATACATCCCTTTGTTCGCGATATCCTATGTGAACACAAGGCATGGAATAAAGTCAACCTTCAGATCGTTCACGATTATGTTTCTCGATTGTAGATTAGTGGTGACCAGCAAACCAAGTTAACATTGATCCATCATCAATATAACTTGAGCACGGTCATGCATATGAACGTCAGCACTCAATCATCGAGGGGCCCATGGATATCTTCTCTATACATAGAGGAACAAATTCCTTTCGACTACATAGTCCCGCCACATAGATAATACTCTACCCAATCATCTCCCTTATAATGACCAGTTACGGACCGCGTTAGAAAACGATCAAAGCAAAGCAGACCTATGCTTTGGAATCACATGCATCTCTAGTTTAAGGATGAAACGTCATCATCATCCCGAGTTTCTTATGACTAGAACCATGAAGCGAACTCGGGTGCGGGTCCTCCAATCACTTGAAACCCCTTTCAAGTATAGGCAAGAATCACGTTTAACAAAACCAACTCTTTACCTCAATCTTAATTTATACTTCCTTCCCATAAAGTATAACCGATTGCGGAGATTTTAGAATGATAAACATTCTCGGAAGTGTTTAAACATGCTAAGATGGAACACAATAAGGATTCATAAAATACTCGCCCTCGACGTATTATTAAATCTCCATTTAATAATCGATATGGTATGAATTGCAATATTGCTTAATGTCCCCAAAATATAAGTACAAATCAAACATAAACCAAAACATATTCAAGCCAAGTTATACGCATTAGACATGCCAATGGACCTAGTATGACAAACATCACTACTCCATAACAACGGCTTAACTAGTGGGTTTGTCCCACAACATCCACAAGATCTTTTGTTCTTCAATTATATCTCTTTTGACAAGACTACTTCAAAAGTATGCATCAAAGAGATCTTACTTATCAAAAAATTTAAAGTAATCACACACTCATTGTCTCAAAACCCACAATAAGTTTAGTGATACTTTAAGAATCTACAAACAACACCACAAGTTAGGATCATCAACTTTGATCAAAGATCAACCGTTATCCTAGCAGAAACACGCATTAGAGTAACTACTTACTCCAAACCTATTCAAGTCGTCAAACATCAAGAACATATCTCTATATTTCTTGAACTAAATACTATCCAATTTTGTATCTCTTAAATGCCCCTATGAAGCAGTAATTCCTGAATTAGGTTTGCATATAACCTAATATCAGGACATTATCTTCCATAGACATTTAACACTAGGAATACAACAAAGCTCCCACTAGCCCTGACATATGTAAAAGGTTTTATCTATGCTTTTAGAAAACTCATCACTATGATCTTCTAATAGTAAGCAAAGATATCTTTCCTTCAAGATGCAAGAATAAGCCCGAAGTGGTCTTATCCACTTTTCTAGACATAATTCTGATACTACGGACGTATATTAAGACCCTCGGATAGTGTTATAAGCACTTCCTCATCATATTGTTTCATGACGAAATGCGGTCATTAATATCCACAAGTATCAAACATTCTTCAACATAGCCACTAGGACAAGTTTCTCCATAACCACCATGAAAAACTTTACGACTAGTCGATATTTGAAGTTGTCTACAATCCCATACATGTTAATCTCATCACTACCACCTTGGTATACACCTAGGTATGGGATCAAGTCAAGTCAAGCACTTGGACATTCCAAATGGATTGCATCTCTTTATCATTTACTTCTTTTATTTTTAGCGAATTCTGGATCCACTACGTCTTCCGATAGGTGGCGAACTCAATAAGACTCACCATTAAGTCATTACCACTTAGATATGAGAAACCCATATCTCTTTGGCTCTATATGACTCTAATCAGAATTAAAAGAAGTAATGATTCTTAGTCAGGCATACCAGCATAACCATGCTGATCATCTATCAAAGATATCAGATTATATGCTAGTACCATCATCAAGTCTTCATTTAAGTTCCACGCTCTTCCACTGGAATGCCTTAGTTTTAGTTTCTTTCTTCTTCCCCTTTTAAGCAACAAACATTGTTCTCAAAAGGTTAAATAACTAAAACTTAGAAGAACTCCTCAAATGTATTAGCACTTCTCGATTTCAAGTTTATCCTTCTCCCACTGAATGTAGAATGGATAACTCCGAACTATTAAGATAGACAAGCAAAGAACCTTTCTAGTCGTATCTTAATAAATGCTAAATAGACTATCTATTGAATTTGGATTTTAGGACTTAGTCACAATGGCAAATGAATATCCCAACAAACCAGACACACATTATCGACCCGTCATAAACCGGATCAATAACACCCGGTTCCCTACTCCGTGATACCATGTACCAATGCGTCTTAGTAGGATACGAATTGTGAAACAATTCCACAATTCACAATATGGTCATCCAATATATAGATAACAGATATCTTAGCATCTTAACTAGATCTAAGTACCTTGATCTATATGCCCTATTAATTCTTAAAGTTGTTCTGGCTAATTCTGAACACCAACAAGGTTTTAGACATATGCCTAAACTAATAAACGTCTCGCAATTACTACCATCAAGGTAGTGATGAAGAGGTTTCTCTTTCGTTATTCTTTGTGGTATGCTTGAACGGATTATCCACAAAGTGTGATCAATAGCCCACAAGCTTATAATCCTCTCACAAACTCCGGTGAAGGATCTCATAATCATCTTAGCCTAATAAACAAGATCAACATCAAAGCGTTTAGCCCGAGACTAAACCATTCCGAGATCCTAACCACATGGATCTAGGCAATATATTTCTTGTTTATGTGGTGAAGTTGATTATCACACAAAGATAACGCATCCAAACTATTTTGGATTCAGAATCAATTATTCATGAATATTCTATTACTTGTAACAAAACCTTGTGTATGCCATGACATGGGAAATTTTGAACAAAATATCTCACAATATATTTTCATAATAAACTTCATATTTTAAGAATAAACTCCTCGTCACCCCATGTTAAGTTGTGTGCCACGAAGGGCAAAACAACACATGAGCTATGACATAAAAACCTTTGAATAAACAACGCTTAAAAAGGTTTCACATCAATTCTTAAAACTTCAAAATTATGTCCATCGTAATTGAAAACGAGCAAACAAAGAGATGTTACTTGCCACGCAGGGCAATAAAACAAAGTAATAAATAAACCGGTGACAAAAGCGAGATCAATTCTCCTTATCTTCTCTTGGAGGACAATCACCATGGTTTCCTCGTTCGAGATCCGGTTCTTCATGCTTTTCTTTCACCAAAGGACCTACACTTTGTAACAAACAAATTTGTGACAAACGTGAGTCAATTAGCTCGGGTTAACAACCCAGCTTATTGAAGAATAGCAATGAATCATGAACGTATCTGAAGATGAAAGTTAACTCTCTCTTTCCTGAGAAGTTTTATATCCTCTCGGCACGTAGGGCAGGCGTGACAGCCCCAATTTCCAAATCTTCCACAGAAGTAGCAAACCACCTTTTCTTGAGTCTCTTCTTGAGGCACATTCTCTATGTCCTTCGACTCAATATTAAGGATAGGCTTGGAAACTCCAACCTTTCCTCTTAGGGTTAGTTTCTTCTTCCTTTTCTTTTGTTTCTTTAAGCCCAATGCGGGAGTGGTTGAGGTGGAATTATGCTTGGCCATGTCAGATTCCGCAGACTTCAACATGTCATGCAATTCACTTAAGGACTTCTCCAATCCTTGCATATGATAGTTTGTGACATACTGTTCATATGATGCGGGCAGAGACTGGAGTACAATATCCAAAGTGAGCTCTCTCCCAATAGGAAATCCTAACCTCTCTATTTGGTCCACGTTCGCCTTCATCTTAAGGACGTGAAGACCAACATTCCCGCCTTCCTGCAACCTACAACCGACTAGGCTTTTAACACACTCATAGTGTTCCTGCCTAACTTGCTGTCGGAACATGTCCTTGAGCTTGTTTAACATATCGTATACACTCATGTGCTCGAGCTGCTTTCACAACTCCGAGCTCATAGTTGACAACATGAGGCAGGCAACATCGTGCGTGTCCTCAACACATTTTTCATACCCGTATCGGACGGCCTAAGTCGCGTTGGTAGCAGGTGGCTCCGGAAGGGGTTCCTCAAGGATGTGCAACTTTGACTCATGGAGAAGGACAATCCTCAATTGCCTAAGCCATGCAATAAAGTTCACCCCCGTGAGTTTCTCCCTTTCTAGGAACACTCGAAGTGAAATGTTTGACGTGGTATTGTTATGATTTGACATCTATAAATAACAATAATACGAGTTTTGGTTAGTTTAGATAGACCTTGTTAAAAATAATTACCCCAAAGTTTTAGAAAAAACAATTATTGGTAACAAGGGCTAAGAACCTTATTTCACCTCGCACCGTGACGGGTTTGCCGCGGATCACGTGGCGAAGCTATTTAGGTCGGTAACCATTTTACCAATTGTAATCTCTATTACAACTCTTAGACACTTGCGGGATCCGTTGACATCCATTATGTCGGTTGGCATGTTTGATCCCTTTCTTACACCAATCTTAATATATAATTTTTGTTTAGCTCGTGCTTAGCTCGACAACTAATCAAGAATTATATATTAAAATTGTAAACCGTCCGACAAGACACACGGGTGGCACTCCCGACCATCAATTGGCTCGTGCTTAGCTCGACAACCAATCGTGCGAGCTACCCCACTCACCTTCCACACAACTACGCAAGGAATGACTCGTGCTTAGCTCAACAATCATCCTTGTTTCGTTAGATTCGGGTGGTGTCATCTTACGGATGGTGCGTGATTTACATTTTTTAAAACGGGATTTTGTTTCCGGTTTATAAAAAAACCTTTTGTGAATTAACAAAGTAAGTGTCAAAACGATTTTTAAGCACTTTTAAATATAATACCAAGTTCATATTTTCTTTGTCAATTCTATTCGTACGAGGTTGTTAACCATTTTAACAAACGTTGTATTTTAATTTTATAGAAAAATTGTCTAGCATGGGAATCCTAGTCTATGCATAGAAAAATAAAACACAACCACGCAAATATATATATATGTATAATTCGGTAACATGCCCAAAATTCCTATGCATTTTCCCCGTGAGCCGCAACAGGGAAAACTAGGCCAAAACCTAAAGACAAGGTAAAGTCTCGTTGGGTGAGCTCCCGTTGAATCCAACACTTCCAATAGCGTGTTGATTCCTTTTCGCCAAGACGTCATCACCATGACTCCCGTTGACTTCTCAGGTTCTAATTCTATACTATTTACAAATACATAGAATATATATATAAATGACACGCAGGTCGCATTCCTACACTATTTATACAAATACACGGAATAAAATAAACGGCGTGCAAGCCGCACCAACAAATATATAAATAAATATTTACATCAATATGGCACGCAGTCCACCAAAAACCGAATTAATCAACCACCACAACACATAGGTCTAAGGGCATGTCGTGTTACCGAATTAACCAAACACAACATAAGAGAAACATGGTGTGTCACACATAACCATGATATAAATATATATCTATATTTTAGTCAAGATTGTCAACAACATCAAAGGCACCAAAATGACAATCCTTGTACATATGCATTAGTGTACCAAACCATTTTTGAGACACATATTCATATATACATTTATAAGTATATATTTGTGTACACACTTTATGCCAAGTTACAACAAATATATAAATATAAAAACTAAAATATATTAACACGTCTACGAATAAATCTATTCTAGCACAACAAGAGCCTCAATGGAAAAACCAATTTTAAGAAAACAATTTTCTTACATAAATGTACTTATATGGTTTTTAAGACTTGATGTAAAAACTAACATCTTAGGTAGGCTACAAATATACCAATTTTAGCCTAACATGAATCTACATGAAAAACCATTTCTAGAAAACAATTTTCTAATATAAAAATATTTATATGATTATTATGTAGGCTACAAATATATCAATTTTAGCCTAACAAAAATCTACACGAAAAACTTTCAAGAAAACAATTTTCTTGTATAAAATATTCATATGGTTTTCTAGACTCGTTAGTGCAAAGCCATGTTAGATATGGATCTGATACCACTGAAGGTATTTGTTTGGCATAAACGAGTAGCAACGGAAGCAAGATACAATACAAATACTAAACTAGCCAAACAAACACACATGCCATGGACCAACATCTAAACATGAAGTTGCAACTAGAATGTAATAAACAATAAAGAAGAAAGGTTATACCATAATGCAAGATCACCAAAGCTTTCTTCTTTGTCAAAGTGTGTAGAATTCAAGGAAGAATTCCTCTAGAGTAGTCCACCCCAAGCACACTTGATTCCCCAATGATAGTAGGTTGATGTAGCCACCAAAACAACACGATACAAGAACAAACAACACCTTTGTGCATCAAAGCTTGATCACAAAGTGTATATTACCTTCCTCTTGTGCACCAAACTTGATCACAAAGAAGAAGAACCATAAGAGAGAGTATGAACTCTTGCATAAGACTCTAGAGCTACCAAAAGTCTGTTCCAGAGACATATGAATCGTGGCCTTTCATTCACTCACATTAACCCCATTAAAATGAGTGTTTAAAGCTGTTTATTCTACTGTTACAGAGCCTGTGTCAACACGGCCGTGTAGGCCCAAAGCCCACGGCCTCAATTGGGCTAAGACGGCCCGTGTCTATCCAACACTACACGGCCCATGTTCATCTACACGGCCCGTGTAGGCCCAAACTACATGACCTTGAACTGGGCTAATACGCGTCGTGTATGTTGGACTGGACATGGCCCGTGTTCAGGAACACGGCCCGTGTACCATCCTGCCAAAACCCATTTTGTCCTTTTCCTCTCTTTTGCTTGATCGTGTTGCCGGAATCAATACTTGGTGTGTGACCCAATAGGCCTATACCTCATCGGTAGTGCCATTAACTCGTTCGTGTCAGCGGGCATATTCCAACAATGACAACCAACCAAAACTTTAAAACTCGACTTGAACAACTTTATAACAACTAATTTCATCATTTTTAAACATAACCATTATCAAAACCCAAACTTTATAAATTCCCAAGTTTTTGACCCAATTACCAAACTTTCACCAACAAACTACCACTTTCAACACATATAGCTAAAATCAAACAAAACTTCAAGTTGATTATTACTTGATCAACATTCCAAGCTTGTTGTCTCCTTCTAAGTTCAAAACCCAAGCTCTATGGTGGAAGAACTCAAGAAACTACACCATAGGAGCTTTATCCACACAATCATCAAGCTTTCTCCATGATTTTCCTTCCATTTCTTGCAAAGCTCTCCTCCACCACCATTTTCCTTCCCAAGTTCTTCTCTAGAACTCTCTCTCTCTCTTCTTTCTTTTTTTTCTTCCAGGCGTTTCCTTGCTTCTTTGACTCCAAATGAGGAGTCAATATATATATATATATATATATTATATATAAGCATATTTACATAATTAGTCCCCCTTCTTTCACTCTCTTTACATATATATATATATATCATTTATTTATAAAACCCAATACACTACTAATAACCCTTAAATACCAACATAATCCATAACTTCATTATTTTTCATGTAAATTGACATTATATGTATATTTTATATTTTTATAAAAGTACAGGTTTTACAAGGTATGACTTTCGATACAATCTTCCATCGATCAGCTTGTACCTTCCTACAATGCGCCAGAGCTTTTCCGCATCGTCCTCTTCTTTCGTTTTTTCATTTTGTAGATAACGAATGATCGGTGTCATCCAATTATCACTTTCTTCTTCTGCGACAGTGTGGACTTCTTCCGTATCAATAGACCGTCTGTTTACAACTTCAACTAAGATCTCCTTTGTTAGATGTGCGAACGTAACCGAAGCTAATTTGCTCAGGGCGTCCGCCTTCTTGTTCTGGCTTCGGGGCACCTGTTTGATGACACATGTCTAAAAGTCGTGCATGGTCTCCTTTGCTTTCTATAAGTACCGCTTCATCATAGGATCTTTCACTTCGTATGAGCCATTAATATGTGATTCAACAAGTTTAGAGTCAACATATACTTGTAAATTCCGTACCTTCATAGATAGCGCTATCCGAAGGCCAGCTAGGAGGGCCTCATAATCGGACTCATTGTTGGAGCTATTGAAATTGAAGCATAAAGCGTACGTAAACTCCGACCCTGTGGGGCTTGTTAGAATCAATCCCCCACCAGCGCCCTCTACACTTGACGCTCCATCCATATATAACTTCCAGCATTCTTGTTCTTTTTCTACGTCATCCCAACGTTGTTCCCATGGTTCGGCTGATTCGACTATGAAATCAGCTAGTATCTGAGCCTTCATCGCTACTCTTACCTCAAAAACGATGTCGCAGGTCCCCAACTCTACTGCCCATTTTTCCAATCTTCTAGAGGCTTCTGGTTTTCCAAGCACGTGCTGATCCGGGCATCGGTAATTACCTTCACCTGGTGTGCCTCAAAGTACCTTCGTAATCTTTGTGTAGCAAAGACCAGGCAAAGTGCAACCTTCTCTACGGCCGGATATTTGACTTCCGGACCTTGGATCACCTTACTTATAAAGTAAATGGGTACCTGCCTTTTGCCTTGTTCCACCATTAACACTGCTCCCAACATATGGATGGAAGCGGCTAAATACACAGTTAAAGTCTCGCCTTTTCGTGGGGCCGTGAGAGTCGGTAGTTCTGAGATCGTTTGTTTTATCTTCTGGAACGCTTCCTCTGCCTCCTGCGTCCATCGGAAGTCTTTCTTGCTAATGCAGTCTTTTAATGTTTTGAAAATCGGCAAGGAGTGTTCTGCCGCTCTTGAAGTGTACCTGTGTAAAGCTACTAGCTTCCCGCTCAAGCTGTGCACTTGTTTGATTGTTCTGGGAGACTGCAGTTCCATTATCGCCTTTGTTTTTCCGCGGTTAGCTTCTATTCCTTCCGGAGTGATAACATGACCAAGAAAATGCCCTTGTTCCAAGCCGAAGGAACATTTCTTTGGATTCAACTTCATATTCACTTGCTTCAAATTGGCGAACGTTTCTTCGATGTCTTTGATCAAGTCATCCTCCGTTAAACTTTTTATTACTATATCGTCAACGTAGGCCTTGATATTTCTCCCTATTTGCTTCTGGAATATCCTATCTATTCTTGAGGCCAAACAACATCTTCTGGTAACAGAAAACCCCTTTTTTAGTGTAGAAAGCTGTCTTGTCTTCATCTTCTTTTCACATTTGTATCTGATGATACCCCTTGTATGTATCAAGAAAACATTTAAAGCTGTACCCAAACAACGATTCTACTTTGAGATCAATCTCCGGAAGAGGGTATGGATCTTTGGGACAAGCCTTGTTGAGGTCCGTAAAGTCTACACACATCCTCCATGTACCATCCTTCTTTTTTACCATCACTAGATTTGCTATCCAAGATTGATATTGCACTTCCCTCAATATTCCGGCTTCTGCTAGTTTGCTTACTTCGGCACTTGTAGCCCTGCTTCTGTCAGGTGCCAAATTCCTTTTCTTTTGGATCACGGGTTTAATTGCTTCACCAATCCCTAGCTTGTGTTCTATGACTTCCCTGGGCATACCCACCATATCCGCCGGCCTCCACGCGAAGACTTCTTTGTTCCTTTGAAGTAGCTGTATCAAGTTCTTCCTACATTCGTTGCTCAATGTTAGGACGATGCTCACTGGTTGCTCCGGATAATTATTGTTGACCACTATCGTTTGACCTTCACCCTCTTTGACAATAGCTTGTTGTGACCGTAGCTCTTCCCGTTCTATCTATAAACACTCTTTTGCAGCTTTCTTCTCTGAAATAACGGTTGCTACTCCTCCAGGGGTCGGGAACATTATTGACAAGTGTATGGTTGATACTACAGCTCCTAGAGAGCAAATTTGTGTTTGTCCCAGGATAATGTTGTACAAGGATGTAGAACGTACTACCATGAACTTGAGATGAATAGTACGATCCAAAGGCAGGGTGCCGAAGGTCACTGGCAGCTAGAACTCGCTAATGGGACAAACCAATTCTCCGGCGAATCCTATAAGCGGTACAATGGCTTTAGTTAAGAGGCTTTTCACTTCTTTTCCCATCTTCAGAAAACAATGTTCGTGCATGATGTCGGAAGAACTTCCTCCGTCCACGTATATCCAATGGACTTCGTATTCCCCCACCATGCCTATGATGACTATAGGACCTACCATCGGCTCCGAACCTTCCAGCGACAGGAACTCAATCCGCTCATCCATCTACCTTTCATGCTCAAAGGTCCATCTCTTCTTTCCTCCTCCGGCACGTATCATCAAGATTTCTTTGCCCTTCCACCTTCCGGGCATTTGATACTTAAAATCCCCGGCTCTGTTATCTAATGGTCGGTCGTTTGAATTCTTTCACGAGGTAAGCTAGCTGCCCGGTCTTAACCGCTTCCTCGATCTGCTTTCTTAATTGGAAACAATCATTAGTGTGATGTCCTCAATCAGCATGGAATTCACAATACTTATCATGGTTTCTTTTATCCGGAGGAGCTATCATTGGTCTTGGAGGCATGAAACTTTGACTAACTTCTTGTGTTGCAAGTATCTCCTGAGGTGTTTTCAATAGGTCCATGAAATGTAGTATCCAGCTTTCTCCGGCGTGATATGCCGCTCCTCTACGTCCATTAGAACCTCTTTTTTCTCCATTGAGACTGCTTGTGCCCCTCCTTACCGGACCTGGTCACCATTGAGACTGCTTGTGCTGGGATGATGTTTTCTAGGACCGTTCTTCTAACTGGTTTGCAGCTTCATTCCCCCTGATGAATGCTCTTGCCATATCCATAATTTCCTCAACAGTCTTTGGTACGTTGTTACAATATCGTTCAACAAGTTGCTTAGACCTTATCCTGTGTATGAAACCAGAGATTCTCATCTTCTCGTTTGTGCCTCCGATCTCCAGACTTTCTTTTAAGTACCTTCCAATGAAAGCCCATAAGGTTTCTCCTTCTTGCTGTTTGATGTTGTGTATTTCTACCGGGTCTCGAGTGTATCTCTTCTGCTGCATGAAGCTAGACAGGAAATGTTTCTGCAATTCTTCGAAGGTATCTATGCTTTCACTCGGTAGGTGATCGAACCATACTCTCTCTATTCCAATGAGAGTCTAGGCAAACATATGGCACCATACCGGCATCGATCATTGTTCAACCTCCGCTACTCCCGTAAAGACTCTAAGATGATCCTTTCGATCTGAGGTTCCCTCATACATGCGTATGTGGGATGGTATCTTAATCTTCGCTGAGAACTTGAACGAGCAATTCTTTTTGTGAACTTGGTGGTCTCCGAGGGCCTAGTAAGCTCTTCATCTTCTTCTCTAGAGAACGGTGCTCCAAGTCTTTCGGTATGAAACTCGAAGTTGTGAGTTCTGGTTACTTAGGGCAGGGAAAAGGAGAATGAGTTTGTGACGGTGGTGATTGGTTCTGAGGATGCTGTGGCGTAGGAAGCACTTTGGGATCTTGTGAGGGGTTGGGTGATCGTTCCTTCCCCGAAACTTAGTCTAGTTTGGATTTCCCTCAACCTTTCCTCTCTTTCGTGATTTTCGAAAAGGGATTTTAAGAGGCTATAATTCTGGCGTACTAGTTCAGGGGTTATTGGTATTTGACTTTCAAAAGGATGAGTGGTGACAATGGTAAAATCTTCCGAAGGGGCAGAAAAAGGTGTTACTATAGTTCCAGTGCTTCTGGTGGTGAAAAGATGTGGGAAATCTTGTGAAGACGAGTCCATGATGAACACCGTCCCGCGGATGGCGCCTAATGTTGTTACAATTTCTCCGCGGATGAAAGATAGCAAATGTGAGAAGAGAATTGGAGCTTCAGTGTTCCAGCAAAACAAGACACCGTTAGCCTCGTCACGAGAGTTGGACCTCGTGACCAAGCACTGGCGTGAGAATCAGTTGGGTTCCAATCAAAGGTTGAGAGAGTCATATTGATTGTGTTGTTCTTAATTGGTAAGTGTTGGTCCCAAAGAGGGTGAACAAGCAACCGATACAGTATAGAAGGGGGGTGGTTGAATACACTTTAAACAATCAAACAAATTAATCAAATGTATATTCAATTATCAACCAGTACAATAACTATTATCACTCTCTAATCAAATCAACAGGATGATTTGATGTTACAATGATTATAACCTCAACTCTCTCTAAACACTCTTTAATCACAAACTAATTGATGATCGAATTTCTTGTTAAAACTGATTAACAAGAACTCTTGAAAACTCTCTCATACTTTGAACTTACAAAGTTATCGCAACACACGCGTATCAAGTATCACGAACACACGTACGTTTTGCAACTTATGCAGTCGTCGTTGTGTATCGCGTATCTGTTCTCATACACACGTAAGAACATCTATGTAAAACCCATGAGAAGGTTTATACTTATACTTGATATATCTACGAGTAAATCGCAGTTTAAAGATAGAACTTATCTTTTCTTTAAAACCGTAACAAACTCCTTAATTAGAACATATCTAATTAATTTTCGTTTAAGATTTCTATCCAACTAATAGATAGTTTAAATTAGGTTTAGATATCCTAATTTAAATTTCGTAGATATAGAGAGTTTATAACAGAATTTAGAACTTACTTAGATTCTGAACTGACTTCTAACACTGAGCTGACATACTCAGTCTTGACCTTGTCAAGCTGACTTTTTTAATCTTGGATTCTTGAATCTTCAAGTCTTTAAGTCTTCAAATTTTCAAGTCTTCATTCTTAAGTCCTATCTCAGCTTAGAAGTCACTGAGTTATCTAGTACTTACATAGAAAACTCTATATCTGTTTATACGCTGACTACTCAGCTGAAGCTGACTAGTCAGTCTAAAACAGACTTACATAATTCCTAACTCTTAACCTATTATCTATATATATCGATAGTTTGTCTCATCAAATCTGACTATTCTAAACATGGGACTAACAATCTCCCCCTATTTGATGATGACAAAACACTGAATCAAATAAGTTATAGGTTAATAGAATTATGTTGAACCACTCTGGAACTGAACAAAGTTAGTTCTTGACATAAGTATTGAACTGGTCCATACTTATTCACGTATCTTGAACCTACAAGATATTTATGTTACAAATCTATTGTAAGACTTGTATTCTAAGTATTTGAATATACAAGTACTTAGATTCTTAACTTATCAGAAGAAATTTAAGTTCTGAACTTACAAAACTTATATTACTGAACTTATCAGTTTACAATTGAACATATCAATCATCAGCTTAAGCTTACAAAGGTGTCTGTTTGAACATATCAAACATAATTTTTGAACATATCAAATAATAAAACAGTTGAACATATCAAACTTCATTTTGTATTTATGAACATATCATTTACATTTTAGCTTAATCTTTATGATTAGCTTTTGCACACTTAGTACTAACAAAAACATAGAACTAATCTATTTACTCAACGTGATCTTCAACTTCTAACCACATATCAGAACATTTAAGTTCCCAAATTGCAGCTTTCTTGATAGCATCAACCATAATTTCTTCACCTTCTGGCATTTCTTTCATCTCAGCTTTTCTTAATCTGATTTCTTTCATGAGATGATATCTGAATACCGAGTTCTGAACTGAGTCATCACATAGAATTCTCAAGTATAGAATTAATTTCAGATTTGCCAAATGAAGATCTGTTACTTTCAAGAAACATTGATTACCTTCCACATCAAGATACAAGAATCCTTCCAAAGGTTGAGTGATATAAGTGTTCTCTCTGAATTCAACTTCCTCTGGAACTTGTAAAATGATATGTCTTTTAGCTCGCTGGCTTGCTGCTCTAACTCTTGCAGATTTGCCTCGATTAAGAAAGGTATCAATTTCATCAGCAGGAATCTCACCTAGCTGATAGATTCTTATGAAGATTGTCTTAAGCACATCAACTATCTTTTGTCTGATTTGACTCTTTTTCATCTGCTTGATAGTTGTGGCTACTGTCTTCAGCTCTGAGAATCCCAACTTGTACAGACATATCATATCTAGACCAATTGCTTGTTTGTTGTCTAGTACAAAGTTGATGATTACCAATTCTCCTTTTCTACTCAGTGTAATTGATTCAATTTTGTTATTAAAATGTGTTCTTTTATAACAATGCCTTAGATCCACATCTGAGTAGGGAATTGGGGCAGCTCTTGGACCAGAATAATCAGCTTCAGCTTCAGCTTCAGCTCTGGTAGCCTCAGCTTTAGCCCTTTCTCGTTGAACTTCAGCTTGTCGTTGCTGCTCTTTTATTTCCTCCACTGTTACGCCTAGTTCTTTAGCCATCTCTTGTAACATTTGCTCAGCAAGTATGTTACTGGCTTTCTGTGCTGCATCAGCTTCATCACTTGAGTCAGATTCATGTGCAACTAATTTAGACTTACCCTGTTGCTCAGGCTCAGGCTCAGCAATGATGATCTTTCTTTTCTTTGCTAAAGGCATAACACTTCTTTTCTTTCTTTTTACCATCTCAAACACCTTACTCTTCCCTTTATCTATTTGTGAAGTTGGAACGGACTTAGCTTCAACAAATTTTGGCAAATTAGCTTGAGGAAGATTGGTGTGAACAGCTTGAGATGTTTCTTCAAGTGGAATTTCTGGTTGAGCTTGTGAAGTTGTGGTTATTTGGACTGTTGGAGCCTGTTGTTGTTGAGAAGGTGAAGGCTGATCTACAGTACTCATGAACTGATCATGAGCTTGTTCAAATTGTACTTCCTCTGTATGCTCCCCCTCAACCTTATCATCATACTACTTTGATTCTTCCTCCCCCTTTTTGTCATCATCAATAGGGGAGGGTCTGAGTTTGGACATGAAGCTTTTCAAGTTGGCAACTGAAGTTGACAAATCATTAAGTTTGCGCATCAACTTGGCTTTGTCAGCTTTCCTCTTCCTGTGAAGAAGTTCAAACTGAGTTTGTAAATAGTCCATAATGACTTGAGCATCGGTTTTCATCAGCTTGAACTCCTCAGGTCTTCGTCTCACGTCAACATCCTCCTGTCCAGTGGAAGAGTGTATTTCCACCGTAGGAGTAGCTGTTGAGTGTTCCTCAATAGGTAAGGATGTGGGTCCCATATCCAAAGGTTGGTGAAGACCTATGGAATCAAAGGGGCTAGAATGGAGACCCTGTAAACCTTCCTGGTGTATGAAAGGTTCATTGACAGGTCATGCGAGAGTGTGTGAGAATAGAAGAGAAGAACGACCAAGTTCATGAGGTATTTTATTGGGGTGAGCTAGGCTTATTGGTGAGGAGGGGGTAATTGACCCTGGGGATTGGTCAGTATTTCAATGTTACCTTCATGGGGCTGTGAAGGCACAGAAGTTGGCTCTCCCATGGCACTAGTAAGTATGGGTTGAGTAGACACCATACCCGGTATAGGCTTAAGGGTTGAACTGAGCCTAGAGGTTGGCACCTTAAGAGAAAGTGTCTCCCCCTCAGCTCCTGCCGGTGGAGGTATCAATGTGATATCAACTCCAGTGTCCTTTTGAGGTGAAGGACTACCTTTGGCAGATTTCCTTGTATAGGTGTAGGAAATATCCTTGGTAGCAGTGGGCTAACCAAGGTTGGCTGTAGATTGTAAAATAGATGGAGTTGTTTGAGGTAGAGAAGAGGGGTTAGACTAAGTTGGGCTTGACTCAGTCCTATCTCCTATGTTTGGATATGGAGAAGTAAAAGAGAGAGAAGGAGATAAGGGTTGAGAAATCATACCTACTGCACCTAGCAGTGGAGACTCAGAGCTAGGAAACAGACTCCTTTGCTCAGAACTCGAAGTGGTGGATGAAATTATTTGAGTACGAGATCTGAACTGAGTCCTAGGTTGATCAGCTTGAGGAGACTCAGCCTCAGAACCAACATCGTCACCCACTTCATCCGTAGCTTCTTCCTTTGTCTCAGCTTCACTTGACTCATGAGTCAGAAACTGTACATACGCCCTCATCTGAGCACTCAAAGATGAACTCAGCGTAATCCACTCGTCGATCATAAAATAAGTTGTATAATAATTGCATTTCAAAGTCATTTACATTATCCAGGCCACCCACCTTGTATCCAAGGGAACGAACCACAATGGATACCATAAATCCCCATGCCGTCTGGAAAACAGATTTCCGTATGACGCCAATAACTTGAGGATGACCCATTAAGGGTAAAACACTTCGTGATGTTTCCCTAGAAACCGTCGCTTCATATTGATTGTGAATCGGGAGATGAAGATTTCGGCGGAGACAGTTTGCATCGACTTCTATCGCCACTTGTCCACTTAGGATTGTGCCCCGTATAACCGGTTGGGTTACATCGAGTTTACACGTATACCAGAATTCCGTGAGAAGTTGAGGGATGAGCACAGCAGGTCCACGAAGAAATGCATGTACCAGGAGACCCTTGCGAATGTAGGAGACCCACTCCTCATATCCCCTTTTGGACTTTGGAATGTCGGTACAGGCGATGACGTTGTTTTGTTTGTAGGTGGGGAGTGCCTTGTTCTTGAAATTTCCTCCACGAATCATTTGTTCAGTCAGGTTTAGAGTATACCCCTCCATTGAAATCGAACTTATCGTATTGGATTGCACTTAGCAGTAATAAGCACTTAGCAATGAACTCTGCACACATCAACGTTAGGGTTTAAGAGAGAAGAATATTTTGGAAGTTTAAATTAAATATGATGAACAATCTCTCTTATTTATACCTTTTCAATGTGAGAGAAAAGTTACCGTTATCTGAGGGTAATAAATATGACCGTTACCGTAAAAACTTCTACGCAGTTTGTTACAACGGTTAAATTTATTGTTAGTTACCCAAACTCACACTGTTATATTGAAAAGATGTTTTATTAAAAAAATATATATCATAAAACATTTCTGAACTACTAACTTTTATTTACCGGACACACCGTAAATATGTTGGACTTACCATATTATTGGACTTACCATATTGTTAGGACTAACCTAGACTTGTGGAACTGACCACACTTTGGAACTGATTACTCAGCTGATCCTGAATGGTCAGCTTATATGGAGTATTCAGCTGATCCTGAACATTCAGCTTATATGAAGCACTCAGCTGATCCTGAACATTCAGCTTATGTGAAGCACTCAGCTTCAGCTTGAGCACTTAGCTCAGATTTTGACACTTAGTCAAATATAGCACTTAGCAAATATTAAACAGAGATAAAGAACGGAACATACCAATTAAGAATTGAGCATTCCAAGCTTGCTGAGTAGAGTTGTAAATCGTGTGCCTTCTATTGGTTTCGTGAAGATATCCGCAAGCTGATCTTCAGTCTCAATGAAGACTAACTCTATCTTTCCCTTTTCTACAATATCTCTGATGAAGTGATGTCTTGTCTCAATGTGCTTGGTTCTTGAGTGAAACACTGGGTTGTGTGTAATGGAAATAGCACTTTGATTGTCACAAAATATGGGAGTCTTTGAAAAATGCAGATCAAAGTCCTTCAGCTGATGTTGCATCCACAGCATTTGAGCACAACAGCTCCCTGCAGCTACATATTCAGCTTCAGCTGTTGAAATTGCTACTGAGTTTTGTTTCTTGCTCGTCCAGCTGACTAATTTTCCACCCAAAAGTTGACATCCTCCAGTAGTACTCTTACTATCAAGACCACATCCTGCAAAGTCTGAATCGGAGTACCCTATCAGCTAAAATCCTGATCCTTTGGGATACCATAAACCTAAGTTTGGTGTTCCCTTTAGATATTTGAGTATTCTTTTAACAGCTAGCAAGTGTGATTCCTTTGGATCAGCCTGATATCGTGCACAAACACATGTAGCAAACATTATATCAGGTCTGCTTGTTGTTAAATAGAGTAATGAACCTATCATTCCTCTGTATGTAGTCTGACATACAGACTTTCCATCAATGTCCTTGTGTAGCTTGACAATGTATAACATTGGAGACTTTGCGGGATGGCTTGAGTCTAATCAATATTTCTTAATCAGATCAAAGACATACTTGCTCTGATTAATGAATATACCATCTTCTTTCTAATAGATTTGAAGTCCCAAAAAATATGTCATCTCACCCATCATGCTCATTTTGTATTGATTAGACATTATATTGGAGAACCAATCACACAGATCTTGGTTTGTTGATCCAAAGATAATGTCATCCACATAAATTTGAACTAGAATGACATGTCCTCTGCTCTTTCTTATGAAAAGAGTTTTGTCAATACTTCCTCTGACAAAATCATTTGAGAGCAGATAGGTGGATAGTGTATCATACCAGGCTCTTGGAGCTTGCTTGAGTCCATACAAAGCCTTGTCCAACTTATAGATATAATTTGGATGTTTAGCATCAATAAAACCAGGGGGGTTGTTTCACATAGACCTCCTCCTGTAGTGCTCCATTTAAAAAAGCACTTTTAACATCCATTTGATACACTTTAAAGTTTTTGAAGGCTGCATAGGCTAGAAATAACCTTATAGCTTCAATCCTCGCAACAGGGGCAAAGGTCTCATCATAATCAATACCTTCTTCTTGTCGATACCCTTGAGCTACTAGCCTTGCCTTGTTTCTGATCACTATTCCATCCTTGTCCATTTTATTTCTATAGACCCACTTAGTGCCTATAATTGTTTTTCCTTTGGGAGCATGGACAAGGGTCCAGACCTTGTTTCTTTGAAATTCTGTCAGTTCCTCTTGCATAGCTTCAATCCAATCTTCATCTTTCAGAGCTTCTTCAGTCTTCTTTGGTTCCATTTGAGATAGAAAACTAGCGTAGGCAGCATAGTTTGCATTTGCCTTAGATCTAGTTAACACACCATCTTCAACGTTCCCAATGACATCATCAAGAGGATGATCTTTTAATACTCTGAAGGTTGTAGTAGGAGACCGAGGTTCTGGGTCTGAGTCAGAGCAGTGTCTCTCAGGCTGAATAGGACTTACTTCTTCAGTCTGAGTAGGAATTTGATGAACACTTAGATCTTCAATCTGACATGTACCTGATGATTCACCGAGATTCTCAGGCTGATTATCTTCAATATTGATAATTTCTTTCAGTGATGCACGTTTGTCAGATTTACTATCATCATCATCATCAGAATCATACATAACATACATGGGATTTGATGTGAGATCTTCTTTACTCCTCTCAAGCTCACTCAGACTAACCGAGTCAGCTTGAGCTCTATTGGATTCATCAATACTTGTCTCATCAAACGTAACATGTACTAACTCTTCAATTACCTTTCTTTTAAGATTAAAGACTCTGTAAGCTTTAGAGATTGAAGAATATCCCTTGATCAGCTTTGGGTTCCAACTTATGGAGCTGATCTCTTTGGTTTAGCACATAGCATGTTGAACCAAAAATATGGAAATATCCAATGTTGGGTTTTCTGCCATGATACATCTCGTAAGATGTTTTTACCATGTCTTTTCACTATAATTGATCTATTCTGAGTATAGCAGGCTGTACTTACAGCTTCTGCCCAGAGGCTCAGCTTGAGCTTTGCCTCACATAGCATGGTTCTGGCAGCTTCAATTAAGGTTCTGTTTCTCCTTTTAGCAACTCCATTTTGTTGTGGAGTTCTTACAGATGAGAAAGTCTGGATAATTCCTTTCTCTTCACAAAAGCCTTCAAGGGTTGAGTTTCTGAACTCAGTCCCATGATCACTTCTGAGTTGTTTATGAGACTTACCCTTTTTCAACTCTTCTTGTCTTATGAAGTTGATTAACTCATGTGCAGCTTCATTTTTGGATTTTAAGAAGATTACCCAAGTGAATCTTGTGAACTCATCAATAATCACTAGAGTATACTTTTTGCCACTTAGGCTTGGGGTGCTGATAGGTCCAAATAGGTCCAAATGCAACATATGCAATGGTTCTGTGATTGAGAAATTCTGTTTGGACTTGAAGGATCCCTTATGATGTTTTCCCATTTCACAGGCTGAGCAGAGTTTGTCTTTAGCGAATGTGATCTTAGGCAAACCAAAGACTAACTCTTTTCTAGATAACTTGTTAATATATTTGAAGTTTAAATGAGACAGTCTTTTGTGCCATAACCAGCTCAGCTTGGGAGTTAAGTCAGAATACAAGCAGGTTTCAGTTGAAGGATCTGCGGAGCTGAGATCTAACAAATAGATATCTCTCTCTCTTTTTGCCATTAATATTGGTTTTCCCTTCTTATCATAAATTGTCCCTACATGCTTTCTAAAGGTGACTTCATAATCCTCATCACACAGTTGACTGATACTTATCAGATTGTGTTTAAGGCCTTCAACATATGCTACCTTTTTGAAAGTGACTTTTCCAGCAGTTATCTTTCCATAACCTTTAGTCCTTCCTTGAGAATTATCCCCAAATGTCACCTTTGGTCCTTCATTGTTTTGGAATTCACTTAGAATCCCCTTGCTTCCTGCCATGTGCCTTGAGCATCCACTATGGAGATACCACTTGTAGGAGCCCTGCACATCATCAACTAAACATATTAGTTTCTTTTTGGAACCCACTGTTTGGTGGGTCCTGAGGATGAGCACTTAGCTGATCCTTTGGAGTTTGATTTATCAGCTCGAACAGATTCTGGGTCTGTTTTGGACTGATCATCCTTTTCATTTTCAGGTCTAAGATTGGTACTTACACAATCTTTGGCCTCATGACCTCTATCACCACACTTATAGCATTTTCTTCTAAAGATGGGTGTTTGGGTGATTTCTTTCAGATTTCCAACATTAAATTTGGATTCAGATTTAAGGTCATATGATGTGGATAACCTTTCAATCCTCTTTGACAGTTTGTCTACTTGATTTTCACTGACTTTGGACTTACCTTTGTCAGCTTTATGGTTACCTCTATTTGGTGAGGTCTGACTTACAGACAACTTCCTGTTTTTAGACATTCTTTCATGTATGACTTGAGAATTATGTATTTTTGAGTTAACATGAGATATTCAATCAAAAACTGTTGTTTTCACCGGATTGTAATCCAATCTTTTGAAAACTGACTTACAGTTTCAGTTGGATTTGGAACATTCACCTTGATGGTTTGAGTGAATAACCTGAGGACTTTGGGTTGGTCTCACAAACTTGTTTGGTATCTGTTGGTTAATGCACTTTTCTGATTCTCCCCCTAACACTGCTTTTACTTAATTTGGTATCTGTTGGTTAATGCACTTTTCTGATTCTCTTGATGACTTACACCAAGATTCACAAGTTTTTCTTAGATTGTCAGCTTGTTCTTTTGATTCTAGCAGTTCTTCACTTAGAAGTTTGTTTATATGAAGCTGACATTCATAATCACTTTGGATCTTTTTACCAACATTTAAGAGAGTTTCAGAGTGTTTAAGTTCATCTTTTAGTTTTGAAATTTCAGTTTTCAAACCAGATTGAACTGTAAGAGAGGTTTTGAAGTCATTCAACAAATAGTTGAACATTAGACATTTTTGTTCATCAGTGTAAGAGCTAAAGTTATTTACCTTATACATTGAGGTAGGATCCCAGTTACTGGTTTGCTTACTCAGCTTAGCTGCTTCTGCTAGATCCTCATCAAAGGAACTGTCTTCTAACTCATAGTCAACTTGTTCCTCTTCATCCTCAATGGCCATCAAACACCTATCTGGCTCGTCATCATCTGAAGTAGATGATTCAGTATCCCAAGTTTCAGCAAGGAGGCCTTTGGTGTTTTCATCTGGCTTGCCTTTGAATCTTTGATATTTCTTTTTATATTTATCAACTCTGTAGGCATTCTTGTCAGCTACTAAAGCTGATTCTCCCTTCTTTACTCTGCACTCAGCAGCTATGTGTCCTATCCTCTGACAGTTATAGCACTTAGCTTTCTTAGGATCAAAAGTAGACTTACCACTTTTGCTTCTGTCAGATTGACCCCTTCCTCTTCTGAACTTTCTAAAGTTTCTTGCTAACATTGCCATTTGTTCAGTAAGAGCATCCATCTCTTCATCATCTGAACAAGAGTTAAGACTTACTTCCTTAGATTTAGATTCAGAGTCAATCTCAGCTTGAGACTTTTTAGATCCCTTCTTTTTCTTTTCTGCAATTAATGCAGATCCAACATTGTTTATAGATTCTTTTAGTTGTTGCTGGGCCACTTTCTTCTGCTCCATGATCTGATGATGATTTAGAAGGAAACCATAGATAGATCTGAGATCATATTTTCCTAAGGTTCCTCCAGCATGAAGTGCAATGGTGATCTCATTGATTTGTTCTTGTAACACATCCAAGAACTTGAGTACCAACTCATTCTCAACTTTCTTGACACCTACCAAGATCAGATCATTTATCAAGCATTGAAATCTGGTAAACAAATCTGCCAGAGTTTCATTCTTTTTAGCAAAGAAAGTTTCATAAGAACGGCTTAGATTTGTCTTCTTATGTTTCTTGACCAAGTCAGTGCCTTCATACGTGACACTGAGAGTATCCCACATCTCTTTTGCAGTTCGACACCCAGCCACAGTATGCAGAAGAGGGTTTGTTAAAGCATATGCTATAATGCTTTGTGCTTTATCATCAAGATTAAACAGTTTACGATCTTCCTCAGTCCAGGATGCTTCAGGCTTGGGAGTTTCTCCAAAGGGAACAATTTTGTCAGTGGCAGTAATATGGATCATTGGTATGATTGGGCCATCTTGAATCACGGTACTCATCCTGTGATCCACAAATTTCAGATATAGCATGGCTCTAAACTTCCACATAGGATAGTCAGTGCCATCAAAGATAGGACAACCTTTTGCCGCCATTGTTGGTATGTGACTTGATTGTTTGCTAGTAGACATCTTAACCTCTTGACAACGGATCTTGATCTTCAACTTATGAAGAAACTTGCTCTGATACCAGTTGTTGGTCCCAAAGAGGGTGAACAAGCAACCGATACAGTGTAGAAGGGGGTTGAATACACTTTAAACAATCAAACAAATTAATCAAATGTATATTCAATTATCAACCAGTACAATAATTATTATCACTCTCTAATCAAATCAACAGGATGATTTGATGTTACAATGATTATAACCTCAACTCTCTCTAAACACTCTTGAATCACAAACTAATTGATGATCGAATTTCTTGTTAAAACTGATTAACAAGAACTCTTGAAAACTCTCTCGAACTTTGAACTTACAAAGTTATCGCAACACACGCGTATCAAGTATCACGAACACACGTACGTTTTGCAACTTATGCAATCTTGCAACTTATGCAGTTGTCGTTGTGTATCGCGTATCTGTTCTCATACATACGTAAGAACTGTTGGTTCTATGTGCACAAGACACAAATTAATACGATATTACTGATAATAAATAAACCCATAGGGTCACACATTTACAATCAATGGACACCAATTACATATTTGAATATGATTTAAATATGTTTCCAACTCGTTATATATATATATATATATATATATATATATATATATAAGTATATATGCATTGTTGCATATTGTTATTTATGTGAAATAATAATATCACTCTTGTATATTGATACAAGATAATGCATATGAAATACATAAATATAAACATATGATTTTATATATGTATATATATATATGTATAAATATATATTTGTTACAAGTAAATTGTTACTAGTAACAATTATGTATATCTTTGTTACAAGTAAAGAGTTACTAGTAACAATCAAGTATGTATATAAAATACATGTAGATGTATTTTATACTTAGTATGACATATCTAGTATACTCTTTTATATAAATTGAAAGAAAAACTAGAAATTCACACATTAATCCTTCAAAGGGGCCATGTATTGCTTCTTGATTGGAATGGACCAAGGCATGGACTAGATGTACAAGCATGGAGGAAGACAAGAGGGGACCCTCCCCCCCTCACCCATTTTCGGCCGAAAATGGGAGCCAAAGGGGGCCTCCCTCTTATTGCTTCACTCCTTGATCTTATTTAGTACATGCATGGTTCTTTGTTCTAACAAGTTCATGCTAACACTTTTCCTTGAGTTCTTAGAAAGATTCTAAGTATTCTTGAAGCTTTGAAAACATCTCTACATTCTTGTATTGGTGTTCTTCAAGTGAGCAAAGTGTGGTGCTAGAATACATACTCATATACATACATAGTAAGTTCAAGAAGAAGAACAAGAGGTTGTTGCTTGCTTGCTTGAATTTCAAGGGTTGGAGAGACTAGCATCTCAAAGGTGTTGGACTTATTGATTTGTGGATACCTTGGAGGAAGTCTTCTCTTGGCTTCTCATAGATCAACCACTTCATCAACGGTTTACTCACGCTACAAAGGTTATAGTTCTAAACACCCTATGGTTGTTTTGTTTCTTAAGGCTTGCATATGGATCATTGGTGGGGAGTTTTAAAAAGTTTAAAATTGTTGTTCATGCTTCCGTTGCTAAAATATATTTTGAAAAACCGAACAAACCCCAACAAGAACATCTATGTAAAACCCATGAGAAGGTTTATACTTATACTTGATATATCTACGAGTAAATCGCAGTTTAAAGATAGAACTTATCTTTTCTTTAAAACCGTAACAAACTCCTTAATTAGAACATATCTAATTAATTTTCGTTTAAGATTTCTTTCCAACTAATAGATAGTTTAAATTAGGTTTAGATATCCTAATTTAAATGTCGTAGATATAGAGAGTTTATAACAGAATTTAGAACTTACTTAAATTCTGAACTGACTTCTGACGCTGAGCTGACATACTAAGTCTTGACCTTGTCAAGCTGACTTCTTTAATCTTGGATTCTTGAATCTTCAAGTCTTCATTCTTAAGTCCTATCTCAGCTTAGAAGTCACTGAGTTATCTAGTACTTATATAGAAAACTCTATATCTGTTTATACGCTGACTACTCAGCTGAAGCTGACTAGTCAGTTTAAAACAGACTTACATAATTCCTAACTCTTAACCTATTATCTATACATATCGATAGTTTGTCTCATCAAATCTGACTATTCTAAATATGGGACTAACAGTAAGTGCTTACCTTGGGGTTCTGCGTATTCTCTTTTATCTTTGAGAAAATCCAAGAGTGCATGCTATTATCCACCGGTTAATGTTGTGCCTTCCTTTTGCTTCCTAGTCAAGTGGTCACCGATCCATTTGGCTCTTCCATGTTCGATTGGCTCTTCCTTTTGCTTCCTTATGATCTGCTTCGGGATGTGCTCCTTGTCTTATTAAAGAGATTGCAATTCGATTGGCTCTTCCATGTTCAGATGGGAAGAAGGAAGTCAAAAGGATTTCCAGATTGGTTGTTTTCTTTCTTTGCTTTTGACGAAGCAAGGATATATGTCAACTGTATGTATTGTTTGGGCTGGGCCTAAGACATGCTTGGGTTCGTTGAGCTTTGATGATATTGGGTTGGCCTATATACACTATCAAAAACCTCCACTTAAAAACTAATTGTCGAACGCCCTTCACTCATAATAATATTTGTTTTTATAGGTTACATTACTTTTAATATTATATCTTTTATAATTTTAAACTTATATATATGTATACATATATATATATATAAATAGAAGACATAACGCTCTCTCATATAGGGCTGTAAATGGAGCGGATCGGATCGGATCTTCTAAAGATCTAACCTGACCCGTTGACCCATTTATTTGGATTTGGATCGGATCAATTACTATTGGATCTTGACTCGGATCAACCCATTTAATATTAATTATTTATTATTATTTATATAATAAGTAAATCAAATAATTCCCCCACCCCACCTCTACCCTACCCCCACCCCACCCCTTACCCTACCCCTACCCTACCGCACCTCACCCCACCCACCCCCACCCCACCCCACCCTACCCATGACGGTGGTGGTGGCGGCGGTGGTGACGGTAGTAGTGGCGGCGGCGGTGACATTAGTGGCGGCGACAAGGGTAGAGTGGGGTTTTTCCATAGGAGGGAAATTTTCGGTTGCAAAGTCTACCAAATTTGAAACATGAGTTTGACATTATTTTTATCAAATTCAAACCCCAAATAAATCTTTCCAGCGTAGTCCAAACTAGGATGATCTGAAAATAGGAAAATATTGCAACATTAATCAAATCAACCCAATATAGTATAAAATTTCTAAGAATCTAACTGAACTAGAATGAATTTGTTATTACTTCAAAGTCATACAATCAATCAACACCAAATTCAACAAAGCCATCAACATAAATTGATTATTTCCTTTGTGAAGCATATAATCATAATCTCGAGCATCATCAAGATTATACAAACGAAGAATAATAAAATAATTAAATCAAAATTTTTGCCATTTATTTTTCGAGAAATGTTGAAATGAAAGTTAACTTATCATAGTGCAGTCAACAATCAATCAACACAAATTATACAGGGCGAGAAAAAAGTAAACTAGAATTAAAACCTCATTGGATCTGAAATGTTGTACTCAAAAAAAGATTTATTGTTTTTTATTAATTTAGAATGCACATAATAAAAATGAATTTATGAGAATACCCTTTACACATTTCTCATATTACATTCTTTTTCTTTTAATGCAACTGGAATAACATATATAAACTTAAAAGGAGTAGAAACACATGCTCCTATTTCTGCAATTTGCAGAAATAAGACTAAACAGAAACAAATACAAAGCTGAACACTAAAACTATAAAAAGGATCAGGAAGAAGCACTAACATTCAAACCGAATGAACGATTCGGCGATTCACAAGAATAGAATCAAACATTCAAATGATTCTACAATTCTGATATTGCAATCATCAAGTAATCAACTGTCACACACTCACACGAAACGATTTCTGAGTACCCGTTGGTCGTCGCACTTGTATGACGGTGGTGGTGGCGGCGGCGGTGACATTAGTGACGGGTGGTGACGGTGGAGGTGGCGGCGGCACCGGTGGTAGTGGTGACGGCGGTGACGGCGGTGACGGTAGTGGCAGCGGCGGCGACAGGGTGGTGGCGGAGGCAGCGACAAGGGTGGTGAAGGTGACGGTGGTGGTGGCAGCGGAGACGGGTGGTGAGGGAGGTAACGTGCCGTGGCGGTGACGGTGGCGGCGGTGGTGATGGTGACGGCGGTGGTGGTGGCGGCGGCGGTGGCTGCGTTGGCAGGTGGTGAGTGGTGAATAATAATTGATGATGGTTGGTGGTTGTTAAAATAAAATTGTAATTTGATATTAAATAGATCGACCCATACAGATCTTGGATCGACCCACGTAGTGATCCAATTAAATGGGTCGACCTATTAAATCACTTATTGGGTCAGTGGATTTAGTTTTTTGACGCGTTGGATCATATAAATGGAGCAGATCGGATCTAGATCAAGATCCGACCCATTGACACCCTAGTCTCATATGGGCGTGGGCTTTATCGATCAAGATCAAGACTTTACTACACCAACAAGGAATGAAGGCCCTGAAAATGCTAGCCTAACAGCAATGGTAGCAAGGCTCAAAAGAATTTGTGGGGCTTGAGCAAGGTATTTGGACTACAGGATTTGGTCATGAATATAGAGAAGTTGCTAATATTCTATTTGCATGTTCTCCATTATTTGGAAGTTGTTATTTGCTTTTGCTTGCTTTTAGGAAGAAGTGGGTGTCCCTTAAGGAGCCACTAACGTACATTTCTTTTTAAATTGTAATTTCCATTGTTAAATATGTATCTGAAAATTGCTCCAAACACTCTTCTCATACTCGGTTTGAGCAGAAAATGACCCTTCTAAACACCTTTGTGAACAATGAACCCAAAACACCGTTCCACTACCAACCGCATAACAAACCACCGCCACGTCCACATGCCACCTTCAAGTAACCGAAGATCGTACATCCTCCCAATGTTTAATGGAACCAACCTCTTGGATTGGTTGTTCCAAGCGGACAACTACTTCAATTATTTAAACATAGAAGCCACCAACACCTGTCGGTAGTTGCATTTCACTTTGGGGAGAGGCCCTTAGTTGATACAATTACATGCATAATAACAATCTTCTTATCAAGGAAACTTTTATTCGTGATCTTGAGTTACGCTTTGGTCCATCAACCTTTCAAAATTATCAAGCTACCCTTTTCAAATTGTACTAGACTACCATGATTGCTGCCTATCATACGGAATTCAAGTGGGTGAGTAATTGTGTTACTGGTCTTTCCAATGAGGGTCTGCTTAATTGTTTCCTTTCCAGTCTGCGACCTGACATCCACCATGAGATCATCGTTCACAAACCCGCCTATCTACATCAAGCTTATGGTTTGACTAAGCTCATTGAGGAATAGCTAATACTCACACGTTTCTAACCCAATTCCTCCCCTCGAACGACCCCATACACAACTACGTACCAAAACTTTTCCCTCAACCGCAACCACATACAGCACCACTACATCCACCAAAACAATCCCAAAAACGCCCTTTCTCACCACACCACCTGCCCCTATTCCCTTGAGATGACTTACTCCAACAGAGGTGCAAACTCGACAGCCCAAGGCTTATGTTTTCAATGCCTCGAGAAGTTCCACCTAGGCCATAAATGCAATCTTCCACAATTCTTAATCCTCAAAAATTGATAAAGTTGTACCCGAAACTATTGCCTTCACCATCCACCCACCAAATAGTATTCCTACTAAACCGGTTCTGTACCCTCTGATCCCTACCTTTTAACGCTTTCTTCATTAGCTTTGCATGGGACTTCGTCGTCCAAGTCATTACGGGTCACGAGACACATTGGTAACCACCCACTTTACACGAGCATGCACAATACCATCTAACCCTGTCTTGTTTCACCCCTCCAGCAATGCACATGTCTTTGCTCCAATTTTCCATTAGCACTTCCTTCCTTAGTCTTTACACTCTCACTATGTCTTTCATATTGAAGGAGCTGGTGTGGTGTTAGGTATGTTAGACTTAATGGTTTAATTAGATAAAACAGTTACTAAACTTATATCTATTTTATTATGTATTAAACTTAGGATAGTATTAAATTATGTGACTTGTATTTGGCGGGTGGAAAGCCACCATTTAGCAGCCATGTTACCTGCCATTTGTTAACTGCCATATTGCAGTTTGGCGCCAACTTTAACTACCACAAAGTGGTCTATAAAAGGCCTTGTACAAACAGATTAACATGTAATCGTATGTATTTATTCAGTGTCTAAATTCTGTCCTTCTATTCATTTTTACATACATACTGCATATATATACAATCATACCAGAGTGATGTTAGATAGTGTGATGCCTTGTAATCGGGACTACATGGAAGGAGGAAGGAAGAAGGAGAGGCAGTGAAAACAAAACATGGTATCAGAGCCGATGGCTCAAACGATCGATGGGAAGCAACGACAGGAGATCTTTCTTGTCCCCTGCAAATGAAGTTTGGAAATCATATGGCAATGATTTTTGGAAACAAAGACAAAGAGAAGTGCTGCAAAAAATGGAGAACTTAGGATTGCACAAATTCGAATGTGCAGTAATTCCCAAAACCCAAAACTCGTATACAAACAATAAAGTAAAACGTGCGAGATGTTACGTTTGCCTGCAACGAGGCCACGTTTACTGGGACTGCCCAAACAAACGATCTGTTTTCTATCAAAAGAAACCTGATCGTGTGAGATTGACAAACTTCAGAAAGAAAGATTATAAGGACATCGATGGGCTAAGTACAAGTAATGAATCAATGAAAAGAACTTTTGATGGTATAATTATTCCATCAATGAAATGGGTGATTGTTGGATCGGATGAACGAAACTGGAATGACATTTGGTATATTTCAGATGAATACCTACGACACATGACCAGGAACATCGATCTCTTTAATCACTTCAAAAAAGGATCGATAGGTAATAGTAGAGGAATCAAAGTAGATGGTTTCGGTGAAGTTTTTGTATCAACAGAAACAAGAAACCATTTGATTCCAGGGGTGTACTATGTCCCAAAGTGTGCTTTGAATGTATTGAGTTTGCATCAAATGATTACCCAAGGTTTCAAAGTCAAGTTTAAAGACTCAAAAGCATACCTTGAAAGGGCTTTTGAGAATGATTATGTTAGCACTAACAACAGCGAGGAAGAACTGATGCAGAATTCAGAAAAGGATCATGTTAACAAGAACGTAGTGGGAGCACATATGGCAGAAAAGATTAAGGCAAGGGCTGTAAGTATGCTTCTAAATCATTTTACTTATTTCTATGATTTATCTCTTGATGATAATTCAATTGAAGTAAGACTGCCCTCGAAAAGTGATTTTGATAATCTACTTGGTTTTATGGAAATGTTATGTGACCAAGAAATCAATGAAGGTTGTAAGGACCTTGTGAAGAAGCATTTTGAAAAGTTAATTGTGTGGTTTTATAAGACGTTTTTAGATGATGAAGAAAGACTGTTCCCTATTTTTATAAATAATCTTGAAATTGATGTGTTAAGTCTTTACCTTGCTGTTAAAAAATTTGGAGATTACCAAAATGTTTTCAAGGAAAACAAATGGAGTCTAGTGGCAGATTATATACAAATACCAAAGGAGTGTGCAGAGATTGTACGGGATTGTTATGTAGCGTATCTAGGAGTGTTGGTTACATATGTTGAAGTGGCCAGAAGATACTCGAAGATGGAATTGGCACATGTTGTAGTTGAGTGCAAAAGTGCAGCACCAAGAGGAGATTCAAGTGGAGGTGCAGGAACGAGTATGGCAAATGAACTACCAAAGGGAGAGGATTTACCCCGTTGAGTAGAAGACAACAACATCAAAGAACCAATGGAACAAAGCATCAGCAAATTCGATGATGGTGCATGCTTTGTTGTGGATAAGTACAACATACAAAAGAAGAAGACTGCAGATTAAACCATTAGGGGGGAAAATGTTAGACTTAATGGTTTAATTAGATAAAACATTTACTAAACTTATATCTATTTTATTATGTATTAAACTTAGGATAGTATTAAATTATGTGACTTGTATTTGGCAGGTGGAAAGCCACCATTTAGCAGCCATGTTAGCCGCCATTTGTTAACTGCCATATTGCAGTTTGGCGCCAACTTTAACTACCACAAAGTGGTCTATAAAAGGCCTTGTACAAATAGATTAACATGTAATCGTATGTATTTATTCAGTGTCTAAATTATGTCCATCTGTTCATTTTTACATACATACTGCATATATATACAATCATACCAGAGTGATGTTAGATAGTGTGATGCCTTGTAATCGGGACTACATGGAAGGAAGAAGGAGAGGCAGTGAAAACAAAACAATGGTAAGTATGAGTCAGTTTACTTTGTCCTCACTTTGACCGACTTGGCCGAGTATTGAGAAGGTAGATTAGGTAGTTAGTTGGGAACATTGTGCATGGCAATATAATATATAATAGTTTTATATATAGTGGATGTAGTGCATGTACCCACCACGTTTTATTGTTTGTTTCCATTTAGTCTTTAAATAGGTAAGGTTTCATATTAGAAGATAAGTATTATCAAAATGTAGTTCTTGTGGATTTCTTTTTCATGTAGCACAACTACGTTTTCTTCTGTTTTTTTTTTCATTCAAGAGTGTGTTTAGTTCTTTGATATCCAACAATTGATCCACCCTTACCGACCCTGACATCACCAATATAATATCTAAATATCATAACCATTTTTCCACAACTACGACATTACCCCCTATCTGCTCCCATGATCACCGAATTCCCTTGTTACCCAACACCACTCCCGTTAATGTCAAACCTTATTGTAGCCCTTATTACTAGAAGGCAATCATGACTTAATTAATTAAGGACATGTTAGCCGAGGGGGTTATCAGACCGAGCACAAGTCCGTTCTCTTCACCGGTCATTTTGGTCAAAAAGAAGGGTAGGATGTGACGTTTCTGTGTAGACTACCGTGCACTAAACGCCGTTACGGTTCAAGACCTCTTTCCCATACCACAGTCGATGAACTTTTAGACGAGCTCCATGGTTCCCGTTTCTTTTCCAAGATTGATTTGAGGGCCGAGTATCATCAAATTCGAGTTACTCCACCCAACATTCATAAAACGTAGACATTAAATAACCATTTTATGTATTCTTATATTTTTGTATTTGTATAGGGTTTGTTATGTAAATACCTCTATTATTTAATAAAGAGCATCCTCACCGTGGTGATTTAATCCATTCATGGTATCAAATACCTAAAACGATCCTGCCCCTTCCCTCTTCACTCTTACATTCTCCCTTTCTCTTCATCTGCCCAGTCATTTTCTTCCTGTCATGGCTTCTTCTTCCACTGACTCTACCCTATCTCTCAACACTGTGATGCACCTACTTCCCATATGCCTTACTTCTTCTAAATCTTCTTTGGCAAAATCAATTGCTGTATGTTCTCTCTTATCAGCGCCTTCTTGTGCATATTGATGGTTCCTCTGATGCCCCATGAGCAGACACAATGATTGACGGTAAACAGGCCCCAAATCTGACCTCCATCAACTAGCTACTCGCTGATCAGCGGGCTGCCATTCTAATTCGAGCATCTCTGACTGAGGTAACTGCATCTGAAATTGTTAGCCTCGAGACCGCACGCCAAATCTGGGTTGCCCTAGAGGCGGCGTTCAGTGGTTCGTCTCGTGAACGGGTTTAAACACTAAAGGACCACCTATGGCACTTCTCCAAAGGCTCTCTCACCGTGGCTGATTTTGGCAGAAAATTCAAACTCGTATGTGATCAGTTGGCTGCAATTGCTCACCCGTTCAACGAATCAGATAAGGTACAATGGTTTCTTTGTGCACTTGGTCCCTCCTTTGAATCTTTCTCTGTGGCTATTAGGGTGTCTCGTGCCCAGATTCAGTTCCGTGACCTTCTTGCCCAAGCTGAAGTTGTTCTTACAGTCTTTACATGGGTCTGGCACTCCTCTATAAGCATTCACCACCGACTCTCGTGGAGAGTCAGGTTCCGTGGTCGTGGTGGTCGTTCTTCTCAAGGCGGCCGAGGATGTGGCCGTCGCTCCCCTCACTGCCAACTATGTCGCCGTGACGGTCATTATGCCAACACCTATCCACATCTTCATTCATTTGACCAGTGTACCCACAGTATTAATTCTGATCTTGCAAAGGCATTTCAGGCACAATGTCATGTTACTACTGCTACACCAGATTGGTTTGTCGATTCCGGTGCTACAGACCACATGACCGGTTCCACGGATACGGTCTCTCAACCTAAGCGATACACAGGACCTACCAAAGTCGCCTTTGGGAATGGTAACTCTTTACCAATTTTCATATTGGACATAAAAAGCTTACTAGTGATATTTGGTTAAGTGATGTTTTGATTGTACCACATATTACTAAAAGTTTATTATCTATTAGTAAATCGACACATGATAATCCTGTGGATGTCTTGTTTTCCAAACACCATTTTACATTCAGGATCGGAACACGAAGAGGGTGCTAGCCCAAGGGCACCATGATCGGGGACTTTATGTTATTACCTCTCACCCTCAATCCTTTTTTACGGGTACAACAACAAAGGCAAAAGCATCTTTTGAGCTATGGCACTCTCTTTTGGGGCTACTATTTTATTATTAAAGTAAATTGGGCAAACTTTCGGTTACTTCAATTTTACCGAAGCCTATTTTGTGTACTTCTTGTCAATTGGCGAAGGCACATCGCTTACCTTTTGAACGTAATAGTAATCATGCTTTACATATGTAACGTCCCAAATTTTTTTTTTTTAAAACAATTAAAGTGATAGTACGATTGATAATTCATCACGAGTAAACTTTGTATGAGTTAATTACAGACCCGGGTGATAACCCGTCGAATTCAAATGTAATTGTTTGCAATACATCATGAAACACAAAATAATTTAATATTTGCGGAAGCTTGTGGAGTACGAGCTATCAACCGCGTGCTGGAGCCCCGCCGTGGCCATCACCTGAAAGGAAGGTTAAACAACAACCGTAAGCACAAAGCTTAGCGAGTACACTTACTTACAATCGACCATATGACATCACATCATTTGCTTTACGATCATGTTACATCTTTCATTCCCGCTACCGTAGTAGACCGTCCCAACATTCCCGTCACCGAAGTGAACGGTCTTATCATTCCCGTCACCGTAGTGAACGGTCTCATCATTCCCGTCACCGAAGGGAACGGTCTCGTCGTTCCCGTCACCGAATCGAACGGTCTAGTCATTCCCGTCACTGGAGTGAACGGTCTAGTCATTCCCGTCACTGGAGTGAACGGTCTCACCATCCTTGTCACCGAAGTGAACGGTCTAAGCAATAGCATAGCATAACACGTTAGCAGTGCATCAAATCACCAATCATCATTCATCATTCATCGTTTCATCAAATCATCAATTAATCATTCATAAACCATATAACATGTAGCACATTAAACACATACACCATAAGGTTTAGATGGTAAGTAATAATACTCACCTGTCAGCAGTTCTCAGATTCTCAACCTTATCTTACTAACACGCTTGTGGTTACTTGCTAGTCAACCGTCACCTACAATAGGTCTAACACATCAATACCGTATACGAATCCCTTGCCCGTTCATCCCCGTACTACGTCCGGGTTTCACAAGGCATGTACAATAACAAAATCATTAAAGTCCCTTAAGTCGGGGTCGCGTCGCGTCCATTAAACCGATGCGTCGCGTCGAGTGTAAAGTGTCGGATTTCACAAATCCGGGCCTGACTATTAGATTTCAATTCATAAATGGAAACTATCGGATTTCAACTTAGAAACTGTCGGATTTCCACTTATCCGGATTTTGAACTCATCCGGATTCTCAATTAAATGCATAAGTTGCATGAAATGTTAACATGGTGCCCATGCAAAAGTCGCATGGGCCTATGAAAGTCGCATGAATACTCATAAGTCCCCAAAAGTCGCATGAACCCTTGTTCGTGCCAACTGAAAGTTGCATGAGGTATTTACACACACCTAAAGTCGCATAAGTGTTTCGTGGGTTGCTCCATGCGACAGTCGCACCATGCGAAAGTCGCATGGGAGGTGCTAGCATTGTGCCCTATACGAAAGTCGCATGGACTTATTCAAAGTCACATGAAATCCTATCAAGTGTCGCATGAATCATTTTCTAAAGTCGCATAGTACATTTATAAAAGTCGCATGGCACTTTTCATATAAGTCGCATGAGTGTTCACATATTGGCATTCGAAGGTCGCATGACAACCATACAAGAGTCGCATGGAACAAACAGAAGGTCGCATGGACCACCTCTGAAAGTCGCATGGGGCTTCTGAAAGTCGCATGGACCTTCATCTTCTTCATCAGCTCATCATTTTCAAAATCCCAGACCCCATAGTCAAAAATCAAACTCTTTCAAAACTTAACCAAATCGTTTTATTTTTGTTTCAAAACCTTTCTCCATTCATTTAACCACTTCCTTTAAGATTTAACTACATTTCATCAAGTATTGAAGTTTATCTCTCAAATTTCTTTCTCTTGTTCTTCATAAACCCAGATGCTAAATCATGCTATCATCAACCAAACAAGATAAAATTGATATCTACAGTATTCCAGTGAGGTAAGAAACATTACCTGATAATTCTTTCAACAATTATTTGAGTTTCTAGCTGATTCTTGGATCTTCCTTCTCCTTCTTTTCGTGAGCTTCAAGCACATACACAACACACACTAAACTCTCTCTCTCTAAATGAAACAGTAACAATTCTTTTGAAAGAGTATTGGGGGTTGTGCCCTAATCTTATATATATACATATCTCCAAAAAGGCCTAAGCCCACATTTCCCATAATTGGGCCCAAGAAACATAAACCCAATAACACACATATATCTAGTCCAATACTCATTGCTCATTACTCATTCATCCATTCAAGCCCATAAATTCTTTAACACATTTCACAATCCAATATAATTTATCATTTTCTCAATAAATATTCTTTTATTTATTTTTTTTCAAAATTCGGGTACTACAACTCTCCCCCACTTAAACACGATTTCGTCTTCGAAATCTCTACTCGAACATGGTGGGGTAATTCTTCTTCATTTCTTCTTCGGACTCCCACGTCCACTCTGAACCTTTGCGGTGCTCCCACTGCACCTTTACCATTCCCACTTCTCTGTTGAGTAATCGTTTGATCTTTCTTTCGAGGATCGCAACCGGTCTCTCGATGTAGTTCAATTTCTCGTCTACGGTGATGTCCTCTAACGGCACAAACGCTGAATCATCGGCCAAACACTTCCTCATGTTAGATACATGAAACGTGTTATGTATCTTTAATAACTCCTCAGGTAGCTCCAAACGATAAGCCACGTTTCCAACCCTCGCAATGACCTTGAAAGGCCCAATAACCATGGGGTCAGTTTCCCACACTTTCTATATCGTATTATTCCTTTCCATGGAGATACCCTTAACAATACCTGATCACCAACTTGAAATTCTAGTACTGATCTCCGATTATCCGCATAGCTCTTTTGCCGGATCTAAGTCGCTTTAAGTCGTTCACGAACCTGTTGTACATACTCGGAGGTTCTCTGTACGATTTCCGTGTTGCCAAGTTCCTTTTGTCCAACCTCACCCTAACAGATCGAGGTTCTACACTTCCTACCGTACAACATCTCGTACGGTGGCATACTAATACTCGCGTGGTAACTGTTGTTATAAGAAAATTCCGCTAGGGGTAAGTACAAATCCCAGCTTCCCCCGAAATCAATCACACACGCCCTTAGCATATCCTCTAGCGTCTGGATAGTTCGTTCACTCTGACCGTCAATTTGAGGGTGATATATCGTACTCAAATTCACCCTTGTTCCCAAATCCTCGTGAAATTTGTTCCAAAATCTGGATGCGAATCGCACATCCCTATCAGATATAATGGTCACTAGCACTCCGTGCCTCGAAACTATCTCTTTCACATAAATATCAGCTAATCTCTCATCTGAACTTGCCTCTCGGATCGGTATGAAGTGAGCGCTTTTCGTTAACCGATCCACCACTACCCAGATTTCATCATAGTTCCTCGGTGTTTTCGGTAGTTTCGTTATCAGATCCATGGTTATGTGCTCCCATTTCCACACGGGTATCTCTAGCGGTTGCAATTTACCGTGCGGTCGCTGATGCTTAGCTTTCACCCGAAGACAAGTAAGACACTTCTCAACATACTTAGCCACATCTCTCTTCATCCCTGGCCACCAGTAATCCATTTTCAAGTCTCTGTACATTTTCGTGGCCCCTGGATGTATAGAAAACTTTGACTTGTGCGCTTCATCGAGGATGAGATTCCGAACTTCCGTTACTTTCGGTACCCAAATTCGTCCGTATCGGGTCCATAACCCTCGGCTATCCTTAACCATCAATGCCATCTGGCCCTTTATCCTCTCGGTTTTCTGATTCGCTTCTTTGACTGCTTCACTTTGGGCAGCTGAAATCGACTCAAACAGCGTAGTCGTAACCGTCATCCTCAAGCATTTCACATCCAACTGTGCATGGTTCGCCTTACAGCTCAATGCGTCGGCCACAACGTTAGCCTTTCCCGGATGATACAAGATCTCACAATCGTAGTCCTTGACTAGGTCTAACCATCTCCGCTGGCGCATGTTCAGATTCTTTTGATCAGCTTCAGATTCTTTTGATCAGCGAAATACTTCAAGCTCTTGTGATCTGTATAAATGGTACACTTAACTCCGTAAAAGTAATGTCTCGATAACTTGAGCACGAACACCACATCGGCTAACTCTAAATCATGAGTCGGGTAGTTGCACTCGTGCGGTTTCAGTTGTCGTGAGGCGTAGGCAATCACCTTCCCTCTTTGCATAAATACGCAGCCAAGCCCCACATGGGGCGCGTCACAATAAACTACTAAATCCTCCATCCCTTCTGGTAAGGCCAGTATCGGGGCCTCACACAGTTTTCCCCGAAGGGCCTCGAATGCTTCTTGTTGTTTTTCTCCGCAATTGAAACGAACATTTTTCTTTGTCAGCTTGGTTAATGGTACTGCTATCCTTGAGAAATCCTTTATAAACCTCCTGTAGTAACCGGCCAAACCTAGGAAACTTCGAATCTCCATAGGGCTCTTCGGCGTTTCCCATTCCATCACAGCCTCGATCTTGGCGGGGTCGACCTTGATTCCTTCCCGATTAACCAGGTGCCCGAGAAACTGAACTTCCAGTAACCAGAACTCGCTCTTGGAAAACTTTGTGTAGAGTTTCTCCCTCTTTAAGGTGTCGAGCACTTCCCGTAGATGCAGTTCGTGCTCGGCCTCCGTTTTCGAGTAAACCAAGATGTCGTCGATGAATACAATCACGGACTTATCGAGCATTGGTCTGCAGACTCGGTTCATTAGATCCATAAAAGCTGCCAGCGCGTTTGTAAGACCAAAAGGCATGACGACGAACTCAAAGTGCCCATAACGCGTGCGAAAAGCTGTTTTGGCTATATCCTCCTCCCGGACCTTGAGTTGGTGATATCCCGTTCACAAGTCTATCTTGGAAAAACAGGCCGCTCCTTCCGGTTGGTCAAACAAGTCGTCAATCCTTGGCAGTGGATAACGATTCTTAATTGTTACTTTGTTGAGTTCGCGATAATCTATACACATCCTGAAGGTTCCATCCTTCTTCTTCACGAAAAGGATCGGTGCTCCCCACGGTGAGCTACTCGGGCGTATGAAGCCCTTATCAAGCAGTTCTTGCAGTTGAGACATCAGCACTTGCATTTCTGGCAGTGCCAGGCGGTACGGCGCCTTGGCGATAGGTGCCACTCCCGGCACTAAGTCTATTCGCAACTCCACTTGTCTGTCTGGTGGAACCCCGGTAGTTCCTCCGGGAATACTTCCGGATACTCACATACCACTGGTACGTCCAACACTGACAACTTCTTCTTTTCCATTCTCGATTCGACCACTGATATCGCGTTATTTAGATATATATTCATTGCGATAAATGGCGCTTAAATGTTAATTAATGCTTTAAATAATGACAAATGGTACTTAAAGTGTCTAATATTCATTCACAGGTCATAAAATACTCAATGGCGAGAGTCTGAGCGGAAAAGACGGAAAAGACTCGAGAAACAAAGAAAGATCATAAAGTCATAAAATCAGAGAACGCGACGTGTCAGAGGGACAAACGCGACGCATTCTGGTGAAATCAAGCGAACTTGTCGGGCAAGGCTTTTAAGACGCGACGCGTCCAAGGCAAGAACGCGACGCGTTCCCGGTTGGATTAGAACTCTATAAATAGACTTGTTTCATTCGAAAAAAGGGATGCTAACCCTTTCAGCCGGCCCTAGACGAACGAATACGAAGGACTTGGAGCTCTAGAGCAGGATTCTTGCAATTGGATTGAAGATTGAAGCTTTTGAAGTGAAGATTAAAGGTTTATCTTCCTAGATTCTAAGTTTAGTTGCTTATTCATCATGTTTATCTCTGTTCTTATGAATTTTTATGGTTGTAATCCTCTGATTATGGGCTAAACACCCTGTATTCTCTACTTGGACATGATTACCTTTGATAATTAGTTGGATTTCAATGTTTCGATTGCTTTTAATGATATATTTGTTATGATTGCTTTTTCAAAGATCCAAGTGTGATCAAGTTCTGATTTTTATGCCTAGAATATGAGTTTTCATAGGTTGTATGACCATTCTTCCTATGTTTGCTTGAATTGTGAATTTCTATGACCATTAGGATTCATAACTAGTGATTAACCATATCCTAGGGTTAGGCTTAAAGATTGGAACTTAATTGTGCTTGCTATTGTCTTAGATGACCATTCTTTCATAATAAGTTGATTTTGTGAATTAACAAATCAAAAGATTAAGTCTATCATAACTCGAACAGTTTGGCTAGTTAAAGATTGATTAATTGCATGACCATTGAATTAATTGTCTGAGACTATAGGGTTAGTGAATCTGACCAGGAGATCTAACCACTTTAGAAATCGGTATATTGTTTTAAGCTATCCATTGCACTTCATTAAAATCTGCTAATTTGATTAGGGAATCTGTTGTCCGAGTAGAGATATTTCACTTCTTATTGATTAAATCCAAGTTTAATTTGCATTCTCGCTTTCTTAGCTTTGAAATCTGAAGTTTTGTTAGTTTTAGGCTTGATTAGAATCGTTGCCTTCTACTGCTAATGGTTACTGCTTTTTAGTTTTGATATTATTTAGATAATTAGTTTAATTATATCTAGAATCATACTCGTTCCCCGAGAGTTCGACACCCTTACTTATTTTCTATACTGCTACACGATTAGGTACACTTGCCTATTGTGTCGTATTTAAAACATATATGGTTTTTACAAATTTAAAACTGGTACGTAAATCGCACATCAAGTTTTTGGCGCCGCTGCCGGGGAACGATTTTATTTTGGTATAACTTAACTATTTCTTCATTAAACGATCCTTCCCACGAGTTTCGGCTCAAAAGGAAGTTATCTTCGTGTTTTAATATTTAGTTCCTAGTTCGTGGTTCGTGCACTCTTCCGGGTTCATTACCCCAGCTGTGAATATGATCTGGCCCGAGGATCCACCGATCTATTGGGACTCCTTACTTAAAGATTTGCTGAACGAATTTTATGACGATGGCATCGAATGGGATGATTTTGATTTTATCCTAAAAGATGATGAGAATGACCACCCGCCTAGCTCGCCGGATGAACCACATGTGAGTCCTGAACCATACTACTTGGATGATTCCGATACTGATACAAATATCAGTTTTGAGCCTTGTGAGGAGATGAGTCGAGAGGAGATGCTCAGTCTGATGGAGAGGTTCTAGAGTGTCTCGCTGACTTGCTTGAGGAACCAGAAGACCATTCAAAGGATGAACCGTCAACCCTCGTTCAACCAGCACCCACATTAGGCCTAGAGCCAAAATCCGTATGGGGACCCTCCCTTCTGGAGAGAGAGGACGTGGAGAATTGTGCAAATGAAATTTTGGACTATCTGGAATCTTTGCTCTTTGAGGAGGACGTTCCAGAACCAGAAGTGGAGGTAACCACGTAATTAAGTGAAGTATTGGAGTCAAAGTATGGAATTCCTCCGACATCGGGAAGCCTATGGAGTCCTTCGTGCCCGGAAAAGAATTAGGCTGATAGTAACTCAAACAAATTCGTGAGCCAATTGGAGTCTTTGCTTAAGTCGCAATCAAGTTCGCAATCGTGGGGAAGACCCAAGATTCAGAACGCCGGAAAGACGTATGTGGAAGTCGGGAAGGTGCAGTGGAACACGACAATCGTAGCGGCACTACAAATGGGTAACAAATTTACATCGCTCGGCAGGTATAAGTATTACCGTCCACACTTGATTGCAAGTGTGGGGTCTTTCGTTCGAACTCGCAGTAAATGAATCTGGAGTCAAGCTAGGGACTCAGACAAAAACAAGCGCTTCTCGGGAGGCAACCCGTGTTTAGTTTAGGTTTTTCTTCATCTTTATTTTTGTATTTTATTTTCTTTTTTTTCAACTTTATGGGTGTGTTGCCTAGAAACCCTCACGAGTGTGTAGCTCGTCCACTCGGGCTACCGAGAGGTTTAAAAGTTCGTTTGTTTTCATTTGTTTTCTTTGTTTTTCGTTGTTTTGTGTGTTTGTGTGCAGGTAAACTCTTCGGACTCTCATTATCATGCCTCTGGAGTAAGCTTCAATCACTAACATGACCTGGAAGACCACAAGGTACGTAAAATTTTAATTTTGAAAATTGAGAAAACGCGACGCGTTTATTAATTCAAGCGCGCTTCAAAGAATGGTAAAAAGGAAAAAAACGCGACGCGTTTTTGTCTTGGACCGGACGCGTTTTCGCGAGCAGGTTTAGATTTTAAATTTCCCTTTCTTTTCCTCACTTTACTAAAATACACACCCACGAATACTCTCGAACCCAACGCGTTTCGGCGAAACTCCACAACTCACTCGAACTTGCCGCGTTTTCTGTAACTCCTTCGAAAGGAGCATCGATTTCACCTACATTCTACACCTAGTCCATCATTCACTACTCTGTTCTCGCTATCAAGTAAGTTTTGAGCCCTAATTTTGCGATTTAATGTCGATTAGAAGCTTCTTATTCAGAGTCACCACCGATTGTGTGGGGTTTTTCACTATTTCTTAATGCTTCATGCTCGTCGACTGAATTTTGGTATTTTAATGGTGATATAATGTTGAGATCTTCCTGTTCATGTCGAACTCCTCGAAAAAATTAGGGTTTTATCATTTTTGCTACGAAAAAAAATCAATTTGTGGGTTTCTGTGTTGGGTGTATTGCTTTAATGCTTAGTGTTGCCGGCATCACCGCTCTTCTCACTCCTCTGCTGATTCAGGAGTATCGCGGCACCGATCAGTGGGTTCTGTTCACCTGCCGGGCGTGGAGCGCCTTTTCAGTATCAGGGAGCCCATTTACCGGGAGTTGATGTTGGAGTTCTACTCCACCCTCAACTTCAACCACATATCCTCCGTCTACACCGACCGTAGGGTGATTTCCTTCCATCTGGGGGGCCGGAGCAGGGAGTGCTCCCTCCTCGAGTTCAGTTGGATGCTGGGCCTCTATACGAGAGAGGAGACAACAGTCAGCATTTCCAGGCCTTCCTCCTTGCGTGCCTGCGCCGCCCGCCAGCCGACTTCAGCCCGGCCTATTTTTGGCATACGATTGCCAACGACCCGTATATTGCTGCTCGCGCTGCTGAGAGTAGCATCCGCGCCCCGATCCACCGCCTGATATCCACATTGGTTACTCACCGTAAGGGCGGTGAGAAGGTCACTGTCACCGATATGTTTTTCGTGTACTGCCTACTCACCCCCGGCACGCTCTGCAACGTGCCATATTCGATTGCTTTCTTCTTGGCTCGCAAGGGCACTGGGCCTAAGCAGTCGAGCCCCCTCTGTGGTGGTCAGTTCATCACCCGCCTGGCCAGATCGTATGGGATTCTTACTGCCGCTTCTGAGGCCAGGCTGCTGCGCATGGAGCCGCGTTTGATGGGGGAGTATTATCTTAAGGTGATGCGGGTGCTCGAGCGGACAACGTTCGGCGGGATGCTGCGGCTTGAGGACGCGGACGAGGAGGAGGTGCTAGAGGCCGGTGAGGGCCAGGAGCCAGAGCAGCCACCATGGAGGAGACGTAGGAGACGTTCTCCGGCTACTGCTGCTGAGGAGGAGCAGACTCCGACCGCCGCACCAGAGACTTTGTAATATCGGAAAACTCAAGCCATTTTTTTATTATGCTGCGGAAGCTTTAAAATAAACAAACCATTTACATACAACTCAAAATTAACAACTGTACAAACAGTGTTCACAAAATAAGTATCATTGTGTGTTACAAAAGCTACTGGCTCGTTTCGTTTCAAAATAATATCAGAGTCAGGTCATCTCTTTCCTTCTGCCACACTCACAAACACGAACCTGCAAAAGCAACAACTGAGGGGAATTACCACAAAGCTAAGTGAGTAGAGGCTAAACACAAAAAGCAAACATTCACGATCAATATCAAAGCATGTAATCACGTATCCCGAGAAGACCGGCGGTTCGGCGCAGAACCTACAACCAATGCCGGCCAAAGCAAAGGTTTACCGATAACCCTCCACTGAATTGGCACAATGCACTCCCCCTCTGATGCAACATATGCACCAGTAAGGCTAACATTGTTTAACCAACCAGTGAACGAGCCCAGCCAAATTCTACGTATAGCTGACTTCCCAACGCAACTCAAATTCATACTAAGAGTGCGTATCGACCAAATATTCATGCAGCAGATATCAACAATCAACAATTCAATCAATTCAATCCAATCACAATCATGCATCACACCAATAACATTAACCGAAATCTTTACCATCCGCGATCAACGCCCACTCACGTCAAAATCAACACAGGCTCAGAAGTCTAATCTTACTGAGTCTTTGGATTGCCTGAAAACATAGAACAATCGAATCAATCACGAATATATTAATATATCTTCTCATATATATTTATATCTCAAATTTATCAAAACATCTCAATTAAATCACATAGTGAACAAACTATCTCAAACCAAGCAATTTGTATATAAAAAAATATGCAATTATTCGGATTTGGGGCCTGTCGCGCCGCGACATCCCCTTCGTCGCGCCGCGACGTGCATCGGATTTCAAATCCGAGAACAAGCATTCGGATTTCACTTTCGGATTTGCTCTAGAATCGGATTTGTATGCGGATTTGTGTTGGTCTTCGGATTTATGGTCGGATTTCACTAACTTCAATCGGATTTCCCAAGTCCCAAATGCCTCACACTCGGATTTCTCCAAAATCCGAAACCCTAGCTTCGGTTTCTTGAATGTCGCGCCGCTACCCTCGTAATTTCAGAATCTTCTTCTTCCTTAATGTGTCGGATTTATAGCCAAATTCCTCCAAAACTCATTCCAATTTCATAAAACTTCTACCAAACCACATATTTAGCTTTTACCAAGCATATAGATCATCGAAAACATCATTTTACTCCTTTATAACCACAAATCTTCAAAACCCATTTACCAACTTTCTTTCAAACTTAAAAATGGTATAACATCAAAAATTCATGCTTTTCACTATTTAAACACATCAACATGTATTATAACTAGATACAAACACCATATTACCTTTCTTTTGAATTAAAGATCACAAAGTCTTGATCTTAGGATTTTAAGTTTGTGACTTTCTTCACAATTGGTTTTGCTCTCAAGATACACACACACTTTCACCTTTTCACTTTAAGATAATAAGCAAATACATATACACGTACACATATACTTTTCTAAATTAAGCAGGAGGTGGCAATTAACATTTTGAAATCCTATTCTTTGTTTAGTCATGCACACATACATACAATTAACCTACCAACTTATACTTTCTTTTCCTTTTACATTTCCACCAGTAACATATATATATATTTATAATTTCATATAATCAATTTCATTTAACATTAATTAAACACATAATTAAATAAAACAAACCAATCACGTACCGCCAACCCGCTAATCTCCTAGCCCAAGGTTGCGGGTGTTAGAAATCTCCCCTTCTTAAGAGGATTCCGTCCTCGGAATCTTTTCTTGCTCAAACAGATGAGGGTATCTATCCTTCATTTCTACTTCAGTCTCCCACATGAAATCGGAACCTAAACTGTGTTTCCACTTGACCAATACCATCGGTATCTGCTTCTTTCGGAGCTTGGTCACTTTGCGATCTAACAGTTCAACATGTTCTTCAATCAATCTCTTCTTTGAATCCACTCTTAGTTCGTGCACTGGGAGAATCTGACTCTCATCTTGAACCTTGCATTTTCTCAAATAGCAGACATTGAACGTATCATGAATACCTGCAAGCTCTGCCGGGAGATCCAATGTAATTTTCTGGTCGTTTACAATCTGACGAATTCTGAAAGGACCAATGTAACGGGGAGCTAACTTCCCGCGTTTGCCAAACCGAATCACTCCCTTCCACGGAGAGACCTTCAAATACACTAACTCCCCCACATCAAACGATACTGAACGACGCCGTCGATCCGCATATATTTTTTATCTATCTCTGGCCGCTTTCAATTTCTCTCTAGCTATCACAACCTTGTCAGCTGTCATCTGAACAATCTCAGGCCCTGCAAATTGTTTCTCACCAGCCTCTAGCCAACATGTTGGCGTACGGCAGCGACGACCGTACAACATTTCATATGGAGGCATTCCAATACTGGAATGGTAAGAATTATTATACGCAAACTCTATCAACGGCAGGTGCGAATCCCAAGATCCACCATACTTAATTACACAAGCACGTAGCATATCTTCGAGTGTCTGTATGGTTCGTTCAGTCTGACCGTCAGTCTGGGGATGATAAGCAGTACTCAAATTAATTCTCGTCCCCAATTCCCTCTGTAGACTCCTCCAGAAATTAGAATCAAACCTGGAGTCTCTGTCAGATACTATTGACAACGGTATACCATGTCTTGCTACGATCTCATCATTGTACAACTGCGCCAACTTGCTAAGAGAAGCCGTCTCACAGGTAGCCAGAAAATGGGCACTCTTTGTTAATCGATCCACGATCACCCAAATCATATCGTGATTCCTCTGTGTTCGCGGAAGTTTAGTCACGAAATCCATCGTTATATGTTCCCACTTCCACTCAGGAATTTCCAACTGTTTTAGGGATCCATAGGGCTTCTGATGCTCTGCTTTCACTTGAGCACAGATATGGCATGACTCCACAAAATGAGCCACATCTGCCTTCATAGTAGGCCACCAGTAAAGCACCTTCAAATCGTGGTACATTTTGGTGCTTTCTGGGTGAACAAATAATCTCGACTTGTGTGCTTCAGTTAAAATCAACTTTCTCAATTCTCCAAGCATAGGCACCCACACACGAGTCTTATACACTTTCAGTCCATGAGAATCATCAGTAAGCTCATCTTTACGTTTCTTCATTAGTTCATTCTTCAAGTTTTCCTCTTTCAGGGCTTCCAGCCGTGCAAACTTTATTCTATCCACTAAATCAGATACAATCTCCATACGCATGAATTTAATGGAATTCCCCGCTCCCTTGCGGTTCAAGGCGTCTGCTACCACGTTCGCTTTCCTAGGGTGGTATCTAATCTCGCAATCATAGTCTTTTATAAGCTCCACCCATCGCCTCTGTCTCATGTTCAACTCTTTCTGTGTAAACACATATTGAAGAATCTTATGATCAGTACAAATCACGCACTTGGTGCCATACAAATAGTGTCTCCACAGTTTTAAGGCAAATACGACAGCTGCCAGTTCTAGATCATGAGTCGGGTAATTCTTTTCATGTGGTTTCAATTGTCTTGAAGCATACGCAATCACCCAATCCCTCTGCATAAGCACACATCCCAATCCAGCGAACGATGCGTCGCAATAAACAGTAAAATCATCCGTTCCACTTGGCAACGCAAGAATGGGAGCCTGGCACAATAACTGCTTCAAAGTCTGGAAAGCTTTATCTTGTTCACTACCCCAAACAAACTTCACGTCTTTCCGAGTTAACTTAGTTAATGGACCCGCAATCTTTGAAAAATCTTTAATAAACCTGCGGTAGTATCCAGCCAAACCCAAAAAACTCTTTATCTCAGACGGTGTCTTTGGAGCATTTCAGTTCATCACAGCTTCCACTTTTGAAGGATCCACTTTCACTCCTTCATTACATATCACGTGCCCTAAGAATTGAACTTCCCTCAACGAGAACTCGCACTTTAAGAATTTAGCAAAAAGATGTTCTTTCTTCAGAGTTTCCAAAACTTGTCTCAAATGTTGTTCATGCTCCTGTTCAGTCTTAGAATAAATTAGAATATCATCAATAAAGACTATCATGAAATTATCTAAGAATGGTCGACAAACCCTGTTCATCAAATCCATAAAAATCGCGGGTGCATTGGTTAGGCCGAACGGCATAACCAAGAACTCGTAGTGCCCGTAGTGCGTACGAAAGGCTGTCTTTGACACATCCTCCTCAGATACTCGTACCTGATGATATCCCGATCTCAAATCAATCTTAGAAAAGAACGAAGCTCCTTGCAGTTGCTCAAACAAATCATCGATTCTCGACAATGGATACATGTTCTTTAGCGTTCTCTTATTCAACTCACGGTAGTCGATACACATACGAAACGTACCGTCTTTCTTCTTTACAAACAATACCGGTGCTCCCCACGGGGACGAACTCGGACGAATAAACCCTTTATCAAGCAGATCCTGAATCTGCGTCATCATCTCCCGGATCTCTAAAGGTGCCAACCTGTACAGAGCCTTCGCTACTTGTCTAGAACCAGGTATTAAGTCTATTTTAAATTCCACTTCACGAACCGGAGGCAATCCTGACAACTCTTCTGGAAACACTTCCGGGTATTCCGTTGTTGGTCCCAAAGAGGGTAAACAAGCAACCGATACAGTGTAGAAGGGGGGATGAATACACTTTAAACAACCAATCAAATTTAATCAAATGTATATTGACTAATCAAATGAACTGATTACAATTTTTACTCTCTAATCAAATCAACAGGATGATTTGATATTACACTGATTATAAACTCAACTTCTCTCTAAACAGTCTTGGATCACAAACTAATTGATGATCGAACTTCTTGTTAAAACTGATTAACAAGAATTCTGGAAAACTCTCTTTAACTTTAAACTCACAAAGTTATTGCAACACACGCGTATCAAGTATGAACACAGACTTCGCAACTTATGTTGTACTTGCTCTGTGTATCACATCCCCCGTGTAAACCCATAAAAGGTTTATACTTATACTTGATGTATCTACGACTAAATCGCAGTTTAAAGATAGAACTTATCTTTTCTTTAAAACCATAACAAACTCCTTAATTAGAACATATCTAACTAATTCCGTTTGAGATTTCTATCCAACTAATAGATAGTTTAAATTAGGTTCAGATACTCTAATTTAAATACTGTAGATATTGAGAGTTTATAGCATAATTTAAAACTTACTTAAATTCTTTAAACTGACTTCTAGCGCTGATCTGACTTACTCAGCTTGACATTGTCAAGCTGAGTTCTTGAATCCTTGGTTCTTGAATCTTCAAGTCTTCACTCTTGAAACCTATCTCGTCTTAGAAGTCATTGAGTTATCTAGTACTTACATAGAAAACTCTATATTTGTTTGTACGCTGACTACTCAGCCTAAGCTGACTAGTCAGTCTACAACAGACTTACATAATTCCTAATATTTAATCTATCATCTATACATATCTATGGTTTGTCTCATCAAATCTAACTTTTCTGAACATAGGACTAACATCCGTTACCACCCAGATATCAGTCATCGCTTGTTTCTCTTCCTTCCCGTCAATCACATATGCCAGATAAGATTCACACCCCTTATCCAATGCCTTCTTTGCTTTCAAACACGAAATCATTGGGATCACAGACCCTGCCTTCTCTCCCCTTGCTATTACTCGCGAACCATCAGCTAGTGGAAATGAAATCAACTTCTTGTGACACTTGATACTGGCTTGATTCAGACTCAGCCAATCCATCCCAAGTACCACATCAAATCCAGACAATGGCATAACAAGAAAATAAACAGGAAAACACACGCCATCTATATCAATTTTAGCTCCAGCCATAGCAGTCGTGACCGGAACCATCATACCATCGGCTACTTCTATCTCTAAAGCAGTAGCAAGTTCAATCACAGGCATATTTAATCTATCACATAATTCCATAGAAACAAAGGAGCGATTTGCTCCTGAATCAAACAATACTCTAGCAGGAGTAGAGTTTATTAGAAACATACCCGTGATCACGCCGTCAGTGGTGGTAGCATCATCCACCGTCATCTTAAACACCCGACCCTCAGCAGTGGGTGGGTTCTTTCGTTTTTTACCTGCTGAAGACGACCCTCCAGCTCCTCCTCCTCCAGACCCTGACCCTGTCTTCTTGCCCATCGGACATTCACCAACACGGTGCCCCTCCCTCTGGCAATTCCAACACACACTCCTCGGGAACCTACAGTTTTTCAAGTCATGGCCAAACTGGCCATAATTCACGCATCTTCTTGTTTGGGCCGTACACTGCCCAATATGATAAGATTTGCACCTGCTACACCAAGGTGCCCGTTGGGTAGACCCACCCGAAGTAGGTCTTCTATTTTGATCTCCTTGCCTACCACCGCTGCTCTGCCCTCCCTGTCTCTGTTGAGCGTTATAATGTTCAAATCTCGACTTCTGTTGGGAAAGTTTCTCCCCGCTCAACTTATTTCATGCAACAATGTCCCCTTCAGCCAATTTGGCTAAAGTGAAAGCCTAGGATAATGTGGTAGCCCACCTCGTGGCGCCTCGGTAATCTGGGTGTAGTGCCCCCACAAAGTGGGCAATCTTCGATTCTTCGTCGGGTACCCAGTGCTTGGCAAATCTCATTTTCTCATTAAATTGTTTAATCAATTGGTCTATAGTCATGTTCCCGGTCATCTGCAGATCCATAAACTCCTTTTTAATCTTGGCCATCTCAAAAGTTCCACAATATTGTTCACACAGCTTTTCCTGGAATTGACTCCAGGTGATACTCCCCTGCTGCTCTTCAGTAAAGTGGCCAGTAATGGAATCCCACCAGACCAACGCATCTCCTCTCAGCATTCTTGACGCGTATTTAACCTTCAATTCGTCCTCGCAATTACAGGCATCAAGTGCCTTTGACATCTCCCTCAACCAATTCAATGTCGCATTGGGATCAGAACTCCCATGATACACCGATGGTTTACAATCAAGAAACTGTTTATAAGTGCACGGTTGTTTGTACCCAGGAAACGCAAACGGATAAGCTCCTGGTTGTGGATATGGATAGAAGAAAGGTTGCTACATCATTTGACTCATTGGTGGCAGCGGTGTTGTAACTGGTGCGGTTGTTGATTGTGTAGAAATCGCAGTTGGCACTGGGATTGGTTCTGGTTGTTGTTGTTGTTGCTGTTCCATCCTCTGAATCTTGTCTCTGAGTTCAACCAACTCATTTTCTAACTGATAAACATAGTCACTATGCTCCTCTTCCCGATCCTGACCCGATGTTCTCGCAGTAGCCGGGTTACTCAAATATTGAGTCGCTGGTGCTTCAAATGTAGCTTGGGTCGTAGGAGGAAGGATTGGAGTATCTCTGTCAACCATTATCTGTTACAAGCACATCACCTCATAATTCATTAGCATAAACCGTTAGTATCCAAAATACTAACTACAACCGACAACTCTAACTCACTCTAATTACACCAAAGGAAAGTTTGACCCGTCACGAGCCAAGATTTGGGAATGCAACACTCTAGCCGTGCATGCATCGCCAAACCTAGGCTCTGATACCAAACTGTAACACCGGAAAACTCAAGCCATTTTTTTTATTACGCTGCGGAAGCTTTAAAATAAACAAACCATTTACATACAACTCAAAATTAACAACTGTACAAACAGTGTTCACAAAATAAGTATCATTGTGTGTTACAAAAGCTACTGGCTCGTTTCGTTTCAAAATAATATCAGAGTCAGATCATCTCTTTCCTTCTGCCAAACTCACAAACACGAACCTGCAAAAGCAACAACTGAGGGGAATTACCACAAAGCTAAGTGAGTAGAGGCTAAACACCAAAAGCAAACATTCACGATCAATATCAAAGCATGTAATCACGTATCCCGAGAAGACCGGCGGTTCGGCGCAGAACCTACAACCAATGCCGGCCAAAGCAAAGGTTTACCGATAGCCCTCCACTGAATTGGCACAATGCACTCCCCCTCTGATGCAACATATGCACCAGTAAGGCTAACATTGTTCAACCAACCAGTGAAAGAGCCCAGCCCAATTCTACGTATAGCTAACTTCCCAACGCAACTCAAATTCATACTAAGAGTGCGTATCTACCAAATATTCATGCAGCAGATATCAATAATCAACAGTTCAATCAATTCAATCCAATCACAATCATGCATCACACCAATAACATTAACCGAAATCTTTACCATCCGCGATCAACGCCCACTCACCTCAAAATCAACATAGGCTCAGAAGTCTAACCTTACAGAGTCTTTGGATTGCCTGAAAACATAGAACAATCGAATCAGTCGCGAATATATAAATATATCTTCTCATATATATTTACATCTCAAATTTATCAAAACTTCTCAATTAAATCACATAGTGAACAAACTATCTCAAACCAAGCAATTTGTATATAAAAAAATATGCAATTATTCGGATTTGGGGCCTGTCGCGCCGCGACATCCCCTTCGTTGCACCGCGACGTGCATCGGATTTCAAATCCGAGAACAAGCATTCGGATTTCACTTTCGGATTTGCTCTAGAATCGGATTTGTATGCGGATTTGTGTTGGTCTTCGGATTTATGGTCGGATTTCACGAACTTCAATCGGATTTCCCAAGTCCCAAATGCCTCACACTCGGATTTCTCCAAAATCCGAATCCCTAGCTTCGGTTTCTTGAATGTCGCGCCGCGACACTCTAGTGTAGCGCCGCTACACTCGTAATTTCATAATCTTCTTCCTTAATGTGTCGGATTTACAGCCAAGTTCCTCCAAAACTCATTCCAATTTCATAAAACTTCTACCAAACCACATATTTAGCTTTTACCAAGCATATAGATCATCAAAAACATCATTTTACTCCTTTATAACCACAAATCTTCAAAACCCATTTACCAACTTTCTTTCAAACATAAAAATGGTATAACATCATAAATTCATGCTTTTCACTATTTAAACACATCAACATGTATTATAACAAGATACAAACACGATATTACCTTTCTTTTGAATTAAAGATCACAAAGTCTTGATCTTAGGATTTCAAGTTTGTGACTTTCTTCACAATTGGTTTTGCTCTCAAGATACACACACACTTGCACCTTTTCACTTTAAGATAATAAGCAAATACATATACACGTACACATATACTTTTCTAAACTAAGCAGTAGGTGGCAATTAACATTTTGAAATCCTATTCTTTGTTTACTCATGCACACATACATACAATTAACCTAACAACTTATACTTTCTTTTCCTTTTACATTTCCACGAGTAACATATATATATATATATATATATATATATATAATTTCATATAATCAATTTCATTTAACATTAATTAAACACATAATCAAATAAAACAAACCAATCACGTACCGCCAACCCGCTAATCTCCTAGCCCAAGGTTGCGGGTGTTACAGACTCACGCCTTAGGTGCTTATATGGACGACTTGCGGCGGTTCCTGTACGGGTTGCAGCGCCAAGTCCAGTTGCTGGGAGAGGCCTTGACTGTGGTGGCCCAGCGCCAGGGCCAGATGTTGCCGACCCACCCTTTTCCCTGACTGGCAGACGCGTTTCCCTGCCGGCAGGCCTGTAGATGAGGCTGGACCCTCGCGTTATGGGGGCCACGAGTCTTCTGAGGATGAGTCAGAGGAGTGATGTTTGTATATATTTATTTATTTGTGGTTGTGCTGTGTTGATGGTTTGGTTGAGTTTTGTAGTTCCGATTCCACTTAAACTATATGGAGTGCGTGCTTATGCTGGCAGTCAGTTCAGCACCATATCTTATCACTCTTCTCGCCGTGTGAGAGACATACCTCAGGGGAGTTCGTTTCTGATCTTTTTCTACCCTTTATTTTTATTTTGCTTTGTTCTTATATCAAATGAGGGCATTGTATGATTTAAGTATGGGGTGGGAGGTTAGAAAAAGATTCTCCAATGCATTTGAGCTTTAATTGAAATCTTGAAATTTATGATGAAGTTAGGCTAGAAATTTCAAAATTTTGATATCATTTGAAAACAAAAATCAAGGTAAACAAATTGTAAGGTTGTGTTTAGTTTTTATATCATAGTATTTGTGGCTTCTCGTCATTTTCAAAGAAAATTTGATTTATAAATAGCCGAAAGTTAATTTGTGAATTATTGTTAAAATCAGCAAGGTTGAGCCCTTTTTAATATAAGCTTCACAAAAATAGGCTGAGTGGAAATTTTCAGTTTTATATTCATATGCTATGCAAAAAGAAAAGTAAAAAATGCCAACAATGAAAAAAGAAAGAAATGAAATATCTGTTGGAAGAATAATATGTGGCCTTTGGGACTTGAATTAGTAAACTCTGAGGGGTGTTCTACACCTAACCACCTAAAGCCAACTGGTTTGGGATCGGTTGAGTCGAATGTTCGCTACATGGGTTTCATAGAAAGTCATGGACTTATATGAAAATATGAAAGAAAATGCGTATGTTTATTAAATCCTGGAAATCTGCAATAAGCTTTGAGGTTAGGGGCTTGCTTAAAGGTAATTCGACTATGTACTAATTTTGTAAATAATTCAAGAATTGAAGTTTGGTTTTTTGTGAGGAAAATGATTATTTGAGTGGTGAGAAGTTAAAAAGGATCAATACACAAATATATATAAAATTCTAAATACAATCGGTATAGTTCTGTTATTAATCATTTGTATTGACATTGGTAAGTAGCGCTTGGTTTCTTTTTCGATTGATGTTGAAAGATTGATTTTCTATGCCTGATTGAGTTGCAATTTGCTTCAGGACAAGCAAAGCTCAAGTGTGGGGTATTTTGATATCGCGTTATTTAGATATATATTCATTGCGATAAATGGCGCTTAAATGTTAATTAATGCTTTAAATAATGACAAATGGTACTTAAAGTGTCTAATATTCATTCACAGGCCATAAAATACTCAATGGCGAGAGTTTGAGCAGAAAAGACGGAAAAGACTCGAGAAACAAAGAAAGATCATAAAGTCATAAAATCAAAGAACGCGATGCGTCGGAGGGACAAACGCGACGCGTTCTGGTGAAATCAAGCGAACTTGTCGGGCAAGGCTTTTAAGACGCGACGCGTTCCCGGCTGGATTAGAACTCTATAAATAGACTTGTTTCATTCGAAAAAAGGGATTCTTGCAATTGGATTGAAGATTGAAGCTTTTGAAGTGAAGATTAAAGGTTTATCTTCCTAGATTCTAAGCTTAGTTGCTTATTCATCATGTTTAGCTCTGTTCTTATGAATTTCTATGGTTGTAATCCTCTGATTATGGGCTAAACACCCTGTATTCTCTACTTGGACATGATTACCTTTGATAATTAGTTGGATTTCAATGTTTGGATTGCTTTTAATGATATATTTGTTATGATTGCTTTTTCAAAGATCCAAGTGTGATCAAGTTCTGATTTTTATGCCTAGAATCAGAGTTTTCATAGGTTGTATGACAATTCTTCCTATGTTTGCTTGAATTGTGATTTTCTATGACCATTAGGATTCATAACTAGTGATTGACCATATCCTAGGGTTAGGCTTAAAGATTGGAACTTAATTGTGCTTGCTATTATCTTAAATGACCATTCTTTGATAATAAGTTGATTTTGTGAATTAACAAATCAAAAGATTAAGTCTATCTTAACTCGAACAGTTTGGCTAGTTAAAGATTGATTAATTGCATGACCAATGAATTAATTGTCTGAGACTATAGGGTTAGTGAGTCTGACCAGGAGATCTAACCACTTTAGAAATCGGTATATTGTTTTAAGCTATCAATTGTACTTCATTGAAATCTGCTAATTTGATTAGGGAATCTGTTGTCCGAGTAGAGATACTTCACTTCTTATTGATTAAATGCAAGTTTAATTTGCATTCTCGCTTTCTTAGCTTTGAAATCTGAAGTTTTGTTAGTTTTAGGCTTGATTAGAATCGTTGCTTTCTACTTCTAAATTGCCAATTTCCCCCTGTTTACTGCTTTTTAGTTTTGATATTATTTAGATAATTAGATTAATTATATCTAGAATCATATTCGTTCCCCGAGAGTTCGACACCCGTACTTATTTTCTATACTGCTACACGATTGGGTACACTTGCCTATTGTGTCGTATTTAAAACATATACGGTTTTTACATATTTAAAACTGGTTCGTAAATCGCACATCAACCACGTGAGCTATGAAGGCCGTGCAGCCCTTGCGCAGATACTTGGCTGCTTTAGTTACGGTGCAGCATGCAGTCAATCCATTCTGCCGTTTGCCGTAGATGGAGATTTCTCCCCCACCTGGGTTCTAGACCCGTATGATCCCCTGTTTGTACAATATGTTGGCCTGGTGACGTTCCAACCAATCCATTCCCACTATCACTTGGAACTCTCTCATCGGAGTCGGTAGCAGATCGATCATAAACCGCACATCGTCTATCACTATTACATTATCCATATAGACCGAGGTAACACAAAAAGCATTATCATCGGCTATCTTTACTTCTAACGGTGTTTCTAACTTCACCGGAGCTATTACAAACTTAGTACAAAAAGTAGAAGATACAAAGGACTTACTCTCCCCGGAATCAAATAATACAAGTCCAGGTAGAGAGTTAACAACGAATATACCTGCGATCACATCAGGCTCTTTCTTTGCTTCCTCCACCGTCATTTGGAATGCCCGTCGTCGAGGCTTCAAAACCTCAGGCTTATTTCCCTTATCCCCATCTGTGATTCGGAGTGGTGGTTGCCAAGCAGGTCTCCCGCTTCCTGCCGTAGCTTTCGGGCACTCTGCCATGTGGCGCCCCGGTTTGTTGCACCTGAAACACACGTTCAGGTGAGCCTTGCAATCCTTCTCGTAATGCCCGCTCTTCCCACACAGGAAGCTGTTCACGGTTCCCAATCGGCACTCCCCAGCATGCCCCTTACCACATTTTCCACATCTTGCCCCCGAATTCCTAACGGCGGGCTTGAAGTTTCCAGTATTCGGTTTCTTGAACGGCTGCTTACTTGCATTGCCTCCCGGTGCGGCCCGCTCAGCGGACCTCTTCTTATTTCTTTCCATCAGATACAACTCCCTTTTCCTCGCCCCATCAATCAGCTGGTCCAGTGTAGCATACTGAACATTCGAAACAAACTCTTGGATATCCCCCCTCAGCATCTGCGTATACCTGTGTATATGCAATCGTTCATCACTTGCGTAAGCCGGACAGTACATTAGTTTCTCCTTGAATGTCTCGGTTATGTGATTAACCGTCTCAGTGGTTTGTTTGAGTTTCATGAACTTATCCATCACCCGCTCCACCTCAACTTTTGGAGCATACTCCTCAAAGAACAATTTTGTAAATTCTTCCCACTTCAATCCAGCGATAGCTTCGCCCTTCATCTTCTTTAACAAGTTCCACCAATACTTGGCCGCTCACCTCAGGAAGTTAGAAGCGAACCAAACTTTCGAGTCCTCAGCACATCGGCTGGTAAAGAAAGCTCCCTCTATCGCCGAGACCCATCGGGTGCTTCGCACCGGATCTGGTACTCCATCAAATACAGGCGGCTGACACGCCGAGAAATCCCGGAAAGTCCCTCCGGGAATCACTTGATTCGCAGCTTGTGCTACCGGTTGAGCGACCACAGCAGCCGTGGTAGCTTCTTTCGCAGCCCATAGAGCTCCCAGTTTCTAGTCAATCATCATGCCCATATCCTGTTTTAGATCCTCAACGATCTTGGGCAATAGCTCTTTCAATGTGTTGGTAACCACTGTAGTCACCAACTCAGTCATTGCCTCGTTCTCATATTCTTCATTATTCATCACATTTTCTCGTACAACATTTCCCGGATTCACATTCTCAGCTTGATTCAGGATTGGTTGTGCACGGGGGTCACTTTCTCCCGTCACACTAGCGTTTTCTCCATCAGGTGGGTTTCAAAACCCATTGGTATCACGGAACGATTTCTTGTAGTCACCATACTGGATGTATAGACTATGCACTTAATTAACAGGCGGCATTGCCACACAGTCTTCATCACTATATCAGTTCATGTTTCATGTATTTCATGTCATAAGTACAGTCATTAGGCAACCCTAGTCATTCTAAAGCCCCCTAGGTACACGCATCTTATCTCTACAAGTACCCCTCACCGGATCCACAAGATTCCCTGGATTCTGACAAGCTTCCAACAAGTGTCATGTGCAAATAATAATATGGGCCCTATTATTACAAACACACTACACGTATTGGATCTGGTCATTACCACTAGGAATCCCGATTCACTGGCTTGGGCCATGTATCAATCATCTCATCAAGCATATAATCAGTCATCATGTAAGCATTTAACATGTCATTCTATTCTGATTCTACTAGGGAACTTAAATTGCAAAGCCTCAGTCATCATAGTTAGTATATCATAATTTCAACATATCAGTTAATCATGATCATCATATCATAAACTCATACCTTGTACTCGCGTGTAACCACTCGGACTAGCTCTAGCTGATAGCTCATTGTAACATTTATCACTTGGAAAAGTTTCAAACTTCGTTTAAAATCCTTTACGAAACAAGGTTTAAGTTCAAACACGCGGAAACGTATTCGAATCTCTTAAACCAAGGCTCTGATACAAAGTTGTAACGTCCCAAAAAAAATTTTAAACAATTAAACTGATAGTACGATTGATAATTCATCACGAGTAAACATTGTATGAGTTAATTACAGACCCGGGTGATAACCCGTCGAATTCAAATGTAATTGTTTGGAATACATCATGAAACACAAAATAGTTTAATATTTACGGAAGCTTGTGGAGTACGAGCTATCAACCTGAAAGGAAGGTTAAACAACAACCGTAAGCACAAAGCTTAGTGAGTACACTTACTTACAATCGACCATATGACATCACATCATTTGCTTTACACACACCTAAAGTCGCATAAGTGTTTTGTGGGTTGCTCCATGCGACAGTCGCACCATGCGAAAGTCGCATGGGAGGTGCTAGCATTGTGCCCTATGCGAAAGTCGCATGGGCTTATTCAAAGTCGCAACAAATCCTATCAAGTGTCGCATGAATCATTTTCTAAAGTCGCATAGTACATTTGTATAAGTCGCATGGCACTTTTCATATAAGTTGCATGAGTGTTCACGTATTGGCATTCAAAGGTCGCATGACAACCATACAAGAGTCGCATGGAACAAACAGAAGGTCGCATGGACTACCTCTGAAAGTCGCATGGGGCTTCTGAAAGTCGCATGGACCTTCATCTTCTTCATCAGCTCATAATTTTCAGAATCCCAGACCCAATAGTCAAAAATCAAACTCTTTCAAAACTTAACCAAATCGTTTTATTTTTGTTTCAAAACCTTTCTCCATTCATTTAACCACTTCCTTTAAGATTAAACTACATTTCATCAAGTATTGAAGTTTATCTCTCAAATTTCTTTCTCTTGTTCTTTATAAACACATAACTCAAAAACCCAGATGCTAAATCATGCTATCATCAACCAAACAAGATAAAATTGATACCTACAGTATCCCACTGAGGTAAGAAACATTACCTGATGATTCTTTCAACAATTCTTTGAGTTTTCAGCTGATTCTTGAATCTTCCTTCTCCTTCTTTTCGTGAGCTTCAAGCACATACACAACACACACTAAACTCTCTCTCTCTCTCTCTAAATGAAATAGTAACAATTCTTTTGAAAGAGTATTGGGGGTTGTGCCCTAATCTTATATATATACATATCTCCAAAAAGGCCTAAGCCCACATTTCCCATAATTGTGCCAAAGAAACATAAACCTAATAACACACATATATCTAGTCCAATACTCATTGCTCATTACTCATTCATCCATTCAAGCCCATAAATTCTTTAACACATTTCACAATCCTATAAAATTTATCATTTTCTCAATAAATATTCTTTTATTTATTTATTTTTTTCGAAGTTCGGGTACTACAACATGTTTTGGATCTTATTCATTGTGATTTATGGGGACCCGCTCCCGTTTATTCTGATGATAATTATCGTTATTATGTTACATTTGTGGATGATCATTCCCGGTTTACCTGGTTTTATCCTCTGACCACCAAATCGGGCTTCTTTAAGGTATTCACAACCTTTTTAAATTTTGTACAAACGCAATTTTCAAGAAAAGTGAAGATATTTCAAATGATGGTGGCACGGAATTTGTGAATCATAATGTGCGAAATCTTCTTGATGCGAATGGGACTCTTCATCGACTTTCTTGTCCGTATACACCACAACAAAATGGCTGTGCGGAACGCAAATATTGGCATATTGTTGAAACGGGTCTTTCGATGCTTTTTAACGGAAAAGTTCCCACCGAGTATTGGACACATGCTTTTAGCTCCGCAGTGTTTATCATTAATCGGTTACCCTCTTCGGCGTTAGACAATAAATCACCATTTGAAGTTCTCTTTGATTGAGTTCCCGCTTATGACAATTTCCGGCCATTTGGATGTCGTGTGTTTCCATATTTGCGGGATTATAGCGAGCATAAGTTATCACCCAGAAGCTTACCTTGTATTTTTATTGGGTATAGCCCTCAACATAAAGGCTATCTTTATCTTGAGCCAACCACCTCTCGCATTTATATCACCCGTCATGCAAAATTCGATGAAGATTGTTTTCCGTTTTCAAGTTCCTCAACCTCTTCATAGCTAAACACTCTATTCTTTACCTCTTTCCTTGATGACTCGCCTACTATCGCCACTCTCACTCCATAAACAGCCACCTCTCCTTCCTTCCCCATGCAGCTGCCTATTGCACCGTGTGGTCTGTGCAACCTTGAGCCATCCGTGTCTCATTCACCTCCAGCCCCTCCGTTCCCCAACTCTCGGCCACCTCCTACCACAACTAACATTCCCGATCAGATTTTTGCCCCTCAACCTACCATCTCACTTTCGAACCCTCTTCCTATCACTTTTGAATCCACCTCCATTCCTTCCGTTCCACCTTCCCAATCCACTCATCCAATGTGCACATGTTCAAATGATGGAATTTTTAAGCCAAAACATCAAACCGACCTAGCTCATACCTCTACTCACAGCCTCTTCTCCGCTTTTTCTTCCACCATCGATCCAAAATATTTTAAAACCGCTTCTAAGCAGGCTGTTTGGGTGACCGCTATGAATAAAGAACTAGAAGCACTTCACTTAAATAATACATGGACCTTGGTTCCTCGACCAACCGATCATAATATCGTGGGTTATAAATGGGTCTACCGTACTAATTATCATGCTAACGGGTCCATTGATCGTCACAAAGCCCATCTTGTGGCCCAAGGTTATAGTCAAGTTCCGAGTCTTGATTTCTCCCACGCATTTAGCCCGGTTGTTAAAGCCACTACTGTTCGTATTGTTCTATATTTGGCCGTGGTCAATGGTTGGAATCTTCACCAACTTGATGTCAGCAACGCCTTCCTTCATGGGAACCTAGAAGAATTGGTCTTTATGGAACAACCTCTGGGTTTTCATGATGAAAATTTTCCTCATCATGTATGTCGCTTAAACAAAGCCTTGTATGGTTTGAAGCAAGCCCCACGGGCTTGGTTTCATCGGTTGAGTACATTCCTTCTCGCTAACGGTTTTTCATGTAGTCGCGTCGATCCATCTCTCTTTGTGTTTACACGTAACTCCACATTAATATATCTTCTTGTTTATGTTGATGATATCATCATCACCGGTTCCGATGACTCCATAGTGAGCTCGTTTATTGACAAATTACCATCCAAATTTTCTCTCAAGGATCTGGGTAAACTAAGTTACTTTCTTGGAACGGGCTCATCTTCTTGACTCTAAGAGTGTTGCTACTCCCCTAGCCACCTCTTCCTCCTTTGTAACTACAGGCGACTTGTTTGATGATACCACTTATTTTCGTTCTCTTGTAGGCGCACTCCAATACTTAACGATTACTTGTCCCGACATTTCATATGTCGTAAATCAAGTTAGTCAGTTCTTACAGTCTCCTACGCATGCTCACTTTCAACATGTGAAACGCATTCTTCGCTACATCAAGGGGACGTTATCGTTTAGGCTTACTTCTTCCCGACCAACTTCTAATACACTTTTGGGTTACTCTGATGTGGATTGGGTCTGGTGTATTGAAACACTCCGTTCCACTTATGGATATTCTATTTCTGTTGGAGGCAAATTAGTCTCTTGGGGTGCAAAGAAACAACCTACGGTCTCTCATTCGAGTTGTGAGGCCGAGTACCATGCTATGGCAAATACGGCGGCAGAAATTATATGGATCACTCGCCTGTTACGTGAGCTTCACGCTTTGCCTCCTTCTCGCCCTACGTTACTTTGCGACAATAAAAGTGCGTTGTTCTTGACGCAAAATCCCGTATCTCATAAACGAGCAAAGCATATTGATCTTGATTACCATTTCATTCGTGAACTCGTTACTTCCAATAAGCTGCACACCCAGTTCGTCCCGACCAAGCTTCAGGTTGCTGACATGTTTACAAAAAGTCTTTCACGACACCAATTCGAGTTTTTTCGTTCGATGCTTCGTATTGGTCCGTCACCCTTTTTCTTGAGGGGGGATATTAGACATTAAATAGCCATTTTATGTATTTTTGTATTTGTATAGGGTTTGTTATGTAAATACCTCTATTATTTAATAAAGAGCATCCTCACCTATTTGGTGTGGTGATTTAATCCATTTAAAACGGCTTTCCGGACGGTTGACAGTCACTACGAATTTCTCGTAATGCCCTTTGGCCTTATGAATGCTCTATCTACCTTTCAATCAGCCATGAATGATCTATTTCGTGACCATTTACGTACATTGCTTTGTAAAAGTCTTTTTGATGATATTCTTGTCTATAGCCCTAGCAAAGAACAACACTTACAACATCTCACCTCTGTCTTCGACACCCTCACATCCGATCACTATTTCACAAAGCTTTCTAAATGCTACTTTGGCCTCCCACAAGTTCTCTTCTTGGGTCATGTTATCTCTTGTGCTGGTGTTTCTGTTAATAATGAAAAGATTCAATCTATTATTACATGGCCAGTCCTTAACACCATCACCTAACTCCGTGCTTACCTTGGCCTCACTGACTATTATCATCATTTTATCAAAAATTATGCCACTTTAGCCACTTTACTCACCGATTTATTGCAAGGCTTTACTTTCTCTTGCACTCCTCGAGCCGATGAGGAAAGATTTTTGTTCAAAATAAGCGAAAACTTCCCCTCCAAATCCCTCCCTTTCCTTTCCTTTCCTTTCATTCCTTAAATGAAACTCAAGAACAACTTTTAGGTAGATTTCCTCCAAATCCTTTCCTTTCCACCCTAAAAAAACTCGAGAATAGGGCGTAACCACTAATGTAGATTTCTTATTTAAATTGTAATTTCCATTGTTAAAGAAAATTTTGAAAATTGCCCCCAAACACCCTCTTCTCATACTTGTAGTATGTGGAGATCGCCCTTCTTGGAATGGATATAACACTCTCCTTCCGTTATCCAAAATTGTCATCGATCTGTTCATCTTTCCGGCTTAGCTCTACACCACCGCTTCACCGCTCTATCTTTTGGTCTCCTAATTCCAAGAAGCAGTCCTTCGTCTTCCTTGCATTCTTCGACTTGTGAAGTCATGATTTAACTTTTCCGATTCTCGATCCACTTCTCGATGTAGACCAGTGAAGTTACTGTTAGCTTTATAAAGGCCCGTTCAGCTAGGCCCATCTGTTAGATATTAGGGTTTCTTATATACATGCCCTTTCTTTGTGTTTTATATTGTACTTTTTGATCATCAATAATATTTAGCATTTTCTCCATGATTTCGACATGGTATCACAACCATAATCGAAGGGCTCTTGTTAAACATCGATTTGGAAAGATTTCTTTGTTCTTTAGAGTTTTTGCGGCTATGGTTTTGGCAATTGTTTGAAGGGTACGGTTTTGACGATTGCTCGACGGGTATAATTTTGATGTTTGATCCGATCGTTATTCAATTTTTTAATTAATTGATTTGCGGTGGGCTACAGTTTGGTGTTTGATCTGATTGCTTTGTGGTGGCTTCCGCGCGCTTTTTTTACGTCAACTCCGACGGATTGGTATCAGAGCCATTGGTTATAGAGAATTATGTGGCTTGACCTAGACTATAACCTAAGTACCTCATGTAGTTGCATAATAGGAATTACATGTGCATGCTATTTCATTTCGCGAATTCTCACACTTCAGCCGAATCGGCTAAACCACAGACAACACCCTTCAATGTTTTAACCTCCGTTAAATATTCTATCTAGGAAATGATGGTACGCACAATTCGAACCCCTACCCGCTCCGAGTTGACGATCGCTTCCTTGAAAAGGAAACTCCAGGAAAGAGATGAACAAATCCAAGAATAAGAGAATGAAATACGTCGACTCAAAATAGTAATGGAATCGGTCGGGATTATTCAAACAATGGACGGGCGGCACCACGTGCCCGAACATGAGGCGACGAGTCGTCCTCAATACGCCCCTCTCGGACACCCGGAGCCCGTACCGGCAAGGTACGAGGAACCATATGAAAGAGTGAGAGTGGTGGGGGAGAATCGTACCGACCAGCAACTTCAAAATCAAGTGAATATATTAAAAGAGATGGCGGATCGCCAAACAAGGGAACAAATGCAACAAGGACAAAGGATTCTAGAGCTAGAAGAAAGGCTCAATGCACAAATGGAACTAATAGAATTACTAAGGGAAGCGGAAGGAGATTCCGAAGAAGACCTTGAGGAAGACCCCGAAGTGGATTCCGGGGATCCTAACAACGAATAGCGAGCGCCTATCTTATATATTATTATCTATAAGCTTTGTACGGTTTTCGAACCACTAAGATTAAGCATAAATAAAGAGGCGAGTCATTTAATCATTTATTATCTTGTTTACGTCTAAACACGCAATGTTAGTTACAAATTTCCGTGCAACCCAAACATACATGAAAAGCCTCTTTGAATGACTATGTGCACACGTATTTGTTTGGTATTATATGTTGTTAGAAAAATAAAGGGAAGGGTTGTGTGAGCACTTCTAATAATGTATGATTCAAAATCATATACACTTAGAAATTTTGACCTAGCTTTACTGCATGTTCTCGTTTGATGTTGCTTTAGAGTAGGGCCAATAATTCGAATGACTATGTGATTTAGAGTCATACATGGCCGAGTGTTCATAACTACCTAGACCTATAGGAAGTAGGGTATAGGCCTATGTTAGTGAATCGGGATGATTAGTAGTGCCTTAAGGGGACTTGTGATAAGTATGGATGCATTGCGCCTGATCACCGCCATGCACACATACCTAAAACGAGGACACTTAAAGCATTGTGAAGAATCCTGTGAAATAGACTACGATTTCTGGTTAAGATAGTGCGCGAGAGACCGATATCTATAACTATATGGTTGAAAGTAGCCAAGTGTTATGACACATGTACAAAATACTAGGAGCAACGATACCCATGATTCGTCTTCCGTTTAAATTATGTACTTACCTTCGTATATAACATACCTCCAAGAAGATCTAACCGCAACATAGGTCGTGGTGCCGGTAGCGGTGGTGCTACAAATGATAACAACGATAACCCCAAACATTGTTGAGCTTATAGCCTAGCAACTGCAAGCCCTAATTCCTAATCTCGTCATCCAGATTAGCAACAATCAAGGTAATCAACATAACAACAGTGGTGGAGATGATAACACGAACCTTAGTGGTGTTGAAATTAACAAAACGGGGAACGACCGAAATGACAATAAGAAAGCTAGAGTAGCAACAGAAAATTCGTGGCGGCTAACCCTGCCAAGAAGGAGTATGCGGACCCAGCACCGAAGTGTGCAAAAATGTAATTATCACTATTTTTAGAATGTGCCATGTCGTAACCGCTTAGGGCACTATGCTAAGGACTGTAGGACCGGGGCAAAATGATAGCTCTAGTGAATAAGGTGAACCCAGCAAGTAATCGAGGAGATTGTTTTGAAAGTGGAAGTACCGACCATTACATAAACGCATACCCCAAACTAAATAGAGCACCTACTCAAGGAGAAAACCGTCCAAATCAACGGTTGGCCATAGAAGGAAATCGCAATCAAGTTAACAATGGAAATCAAGCTCGTGGGAGAGCATTTGTTTTGGGTACAAACAAAGCCCGCCTAGACCCAAACATTGTGATGGGTACATACTCTTTAAACAACTACTATGCTACTAGTTAATTGATTATGGTGCTGATTATAGCATTAGTTCCACTAGATTCATGACTTTAGTGGATATGAAACCTAGTAACCCAGACACTAGTTATTTGATAGAGATAGCTAAGGGGTTGAAACCAGTAAGGTTATTCGTAAGTGTAACTTGGAATTGGAAGGTGTTTCATTTAGCATAGATTTGATACCTTTTGGACATGGAAGTTTTAATGTGATTGTGGGGATGGAATGGTTGTCAAAATACAAGGCCGCAATCATTTGCCATGAGAAGATAGTCCGAATTCCCCTACCTTACGGAAAAGTGCTTAAGATCGACCCAAAGGAGAGTTGAAGCCATTTATGAGTACGAAAATGGAGGAGAAGAAACTAGAAGACTTCCCATTAGTTCGAGACTTTCCGGAAGTATTTCCAAGGAATGATGACCTATTCGATCAACTACAAGGCTTGCGAAATTTCTCCAATATAAGCCTTTGTTTCGGCCACCATCAGTCGAGGGTAAGTGAGGTTGACATTCCAAAGACCGCATTTAGGACTCGCTATACACACTTTGAGCTCACTGTTATGCCCTTCGGATTAACTAACACACCCGCGGAGTTCATGGATTTGATGAATCGCGTATGCAAACCATTTTTGGATAAGTTTATCATTGTCTTATTCGATGACATTTTGATCTATTCCAAGGCTAAGGAAGGACACGAAGAGCAATTGAGATTAATTCTGGAGTTACTTGGAAAAAGAAGTTATACGCCAAATATTCGAAATGCGAATTTTGGTGGCAGGAAGTACATTTTCTCGGCCACGTGGTTAATGACAACGGAATTTATGTGGACCCCAGTAAGATTGAGACCATAAAGAAATGGAGAAACCCTACGACACCCTAAGAGATCCGCTCATTCTTAGGATTGGCAGGCTATCGAGAATATTTCAAAGACCGCCAAGCCTCTCACCTTACTAACCCAAAAAGGATAAGAGATTTTATTGGGAAAAAGAAAAAGAATAAGTTTTTCAGACGCTAAAGGACAAGTTATGCAACGATCAAATACTGACCCTGCCGGAGGGACCAGATGACTTCGTAGTGTATTGTGACGCATCGAACCAAGGTTTAGGATGCGTATTGATGCAGCGGGGCAAAGTAGGTGCTTATGCCTCTAGACAATTAAAAATTCAAAAGGAAATTTATACCACGGACAACCTAGAGTTGGGTGCGGTGGTATTGCGCTCAAAATTTGGAGACACTACCTATATGGAATGATAAGCATCGTTCACACCGACTATAAGGGCTTACATTACATCTTCGATCAGAAGGAGTTAAACATGATACAAAAAACGTTGGGATGAACTCTTCAGTGACTACGATCATGAGATTCGTTATCACCTTAGTAAGGCTAATGTAGTAGCTGATACGCTAAGTAGAAAAGAAAGGGTCAAACATAGACGAAATCGAGCAATGAGCATGACAATACAATCGGGAATAAAGGACAAAATACTCAAGGCACAAATTGAAGCTTCTAAGGACCTAAGTGCACCAGTAGAGCTAGTTTGGGGTTTAGACAAACAATTGAGGAAAAGAGAAGACGATGGATTGTATTTTAAAGAACGAATTTGGGTTCCAACAATAGGAGGTGTGAGAACCTTGATTATGGATGAAGCTCACAAGTCAAGATACTCCATCCACCCAGAAGCGGACAAGACATATCGTGACCTAAGAGACATGTATTAGTGGTCTGGTATGAAGAAGGACATGACTACTTACGTTAGCAAGTGTCTTACCTGCTCAAAAGTAAAGGCTGGGCATTCAAGACTCTCAGGACTGTTGTAGCAGCCGGAGATCCCAGAGTGGATATGGGAAAAACATAACTAGGGACTTCGTTACAAAATTGCTCAAAACTAGTAGTGGACATGATCCGATTTGGGTTATCGTGGATAGAATGACAAAGACCGCTCATTTTATAGCGATCCATGAGGATTACAAGATGGGTAAGCTAGCAAGGATTTAAGACAACGAGATCATGGCAAGGCCGTGGGGCTTGTATTTATTATATCTGACCGAGATAGCCGATTTACATTGCTATTTTGGCAAACGCTGTAGAAAGTTTTGGGAACAAGACTAGACATGAGTACGGCTTACTATCCACAAACCGATGGTCAAAGCGAGTGTACAATCCAGACTTTAGAAGACATGCTTAGAGAGTGTGTGATCGATTTCAGAGGATGTTGGGATACTCATCTATGTCTAATTGAGTTCTCCTATAACAACAGTTATCGCACGAATATTAAGTGCGCCTCGTTTGAGGCAAATCGCCACTGTTTGGGTTGAAGTTGGGGAAAGTCAGTTGATAGGAACAGAAATTGTTCAAGAGACTACCGACAAGATCTTTCAAATCAAGGAAAGACTCAAATCAGCATGGGATCGTCAAAAGACTTACGCCGATAATCGGCGGAAACCTCTAGAATTTGATATAGACGATCGAGTACTACCGAAGGTATCATCATGGAAAGGTGTAGTGCGCTTTGGGGTGAAAGGAAAATTAGCACCAAGGTATGTGGGACCATTCAAGATTATCGAATGTATCGGTCCAGAGGCTTACAAGTTAAGACTATCACAAGAACTCAGTGGGATACATGATACGTTTCATGTATCCAATCTGAAGAAACGCTTGGTAGATGTGGATCTGCATGTACCGTTTGAGGAAATCAAGATAGACTAAACTTAGCATTTTGTTGAGGAACCTGTAGAAATCCTAGACCGGGAGGTCAAGCATCTAAAAAGGAGTAAAATCCCGATAGTCAAGGTCTGATGGAGCTCGAACGAGGACCAGAGTTTACTTGAGAACGGGAAGACCACATGAAATCAAAATACCCATACCTATTCGATCCGATAAGCCCTAATAGAAGTACAAATTGAAATTTCGGGACGAAATTCTTTCAACTGGGGAATGCTGTGACATCCGTCACCAAAGCAGGTTAACCAGTTTAAGACTCTCAAATTGTTATTAGGTTTCATGCGTTTAATTTCCCTTGAAACCCTAAAAATCTAAATGAGTGATAAGTATTAGAAGGTATACTCTCCTTACGCACTATTCAGACCATGACACTTGGATAATCCTATAGTTACATGCCTAAAGTGTGAAACAGATTCATTACATGCACCTTGAGTGCACATCAAGGGTGACACAAGTTCAAATATTAAATTGAACTCATGAGAATACAAGTACAACTCTTGGAAAAATTGTTATGAGTGCATAAACTCTATTAAGACTCAAATAATTTTAAAGAAGATTAATGCATTTACAAACAACCGTATGACATCAAAATTAAAGTAATAATAATAATAACAACACAACAAATAGGTTGGAACGACAAACTAAAATAATAAAACCCTAGAACAACCATTAAAATTTAATAACTTAAACTAATAATATGAGTTGTAACTCATGAAATATCAAATGCACCTACAAGAAATGTAGCTTGCTAAATACAAAACAATAAAGACATTAAGTAACAATAAATAAAATATATATATAAATATATGTATAAGAAGAAATCGGACAAATGGGGGGAAAAGGGGGAGTAAATTTCAAAATTCAAAACATAACCAAAAATAACATGATTCTATATTAAATATCTAGAGTTATTTCCAAAACACCAATTCCATAAAACCCTAGCCTCCATCCATCAAAAATTCTCCAGCCCTACTCCCTCATCTTTGATTCCTTGAAGGCCAAGAACAAGTTTTGGTGATGTTCTTCAAGATTTCAAGAGATCAAGTCACATTGGCCATCATTCGAAAACATCTAGGTATGGATCTATTCTTAGGTATCTTAAATCTTTCTTGTTCTTTTCCATCATCTTGGCTAATGAAGAAACTCCTAAACTAAACACCCAAGAACATCTAAAATCAAGTTTAATACTCATGAATGCCGATTTTTACAAACACTTGTGTTATACTTGAATCAAAACTACCTTTAAAAGGTTTTGAGAATCTGACAGAAACATTGAGTCGTGTTTAAAAGGTCATAAATTGGGCAATTCGTGGACTTTTCTATCGTATTTTAAGTCTAAACAGAAGTACTTTGAGTCTACTTTCTACTCCAATTGGTCTCATCTCAAAACAATATCGTTTGGTCGTCCAAACAGATTAAAACATTTTGGTGCGCAAATCTGGATTTTTGGGACAGAAGCATGGGTAACTTACCCACACTATAAAACTCTTATTTTGATAAATAAAACGTGAGGTTCATACAAGACAAAGCTTTATGTGTCTATAGGGCTCTGTAAAAATTTTAGAAATTAATTTGTTCGTTTACTATTTTAAATAGAAATAAACTTTGTGTCGCGTAAAACAGTGGTATTTTCGGGTTACTCGATTATCACGAATTTATTTTAATACAAACGTAACAGAATAAATTCTGGAAAAAATTAGGGTTTCATCTAGAGACATGGAAGTACATTTTATAAAAATTTAGGAATTTAACTAGGTTATTTAGAGGGGTTTAAAAATACAAAATGGGATTACAAATTCTGCCAGAAAACTACTTGAATCCTAAAAAGTATTTCTAAAAGCATTAAAATAAAATAATGGAATTTATAACAAATCTAAGTGATAATACAAGTATACCTTACATAAGAAAGACATTATTCAAATTATTGGATACAATACCATGACAATATATCAAATTTAGATTGCTACCTAAGAGTTTCACACCATAAACTAATGTCACGAAACCTATTGTAGATCTTTGAGCGGGATTCCATCTTACTAGCTACTATCAACACTCAAGGTGAGTACTCGTGGCCCCTTTTGCATGTTTTCTTGGGGGAAAATGACACTCAATGAATTACTTTATTTTTCATGCCGTGAATTGAAATTCTTTTCTTTTTGACAACTTGGATTATGTGTTACATGCTTGTGTGAACCCGATTATGGATTATGTCAATCAAACTAACCCGATGATGGGTTAAGTCAATCAAACTAACCCCGTGATGGGTTAAGTCAATCAAACTAACTCCGTGATGGGTTAAGTCTAACCCCGTGATGAGTTTAGTTGATCAAATGAACCCGGTGATGGGTTAAGTCAAACGAATTCAATTTACCCAACTTAGTGCTCCAGGTAGGCCTTGTTGGATGACAAATATCAATGGGACATTGTGGTCCGGTTATCATTATTCAAAATGGACAGTGTGGTCCGGTTATCATTATTCAAAATGGACACTGTGGTCCGGTTATCAGTATTCAAAATGGACAGTGTGGTCCGGTTATCAATATTCACATTGGACTCTGTGGTCCATTTATCATTATTCATATTAGACATTGTGGTCCCGATATCATTATTGCGAGTATCTGTTACACTATATCCATTGTCAAACTATTGTATACACGGCAAATCAATTATTTTGTTTAAACCTGTGAGCTCACCAACCATTGTATTGACATTTTTAGAGTGTTCATTTTCAGGTAATACTAACGCTAATGCTTAAGGATCCTAGAAGACTCTAGACGGACCTTAGCGTGACTCATAGCGAGAACCGAACTATTGATATTAATTTGTGATGTGGGTGTTTGTTAACACTTCAAATTGTTATATGGTTTTGGGTTTGTCGCCCGTATACTTGACCCGGGTTGTGGGGTTTACATTCGCACGATCATTTACTTTCGTTGATTGTCTATGTTGCCGTGGAACCGACTTAACACGGCACAAGACTCCTCTTGTGTCGGGGAAATGTCGTGACACGTTGGATTAATTGCATTTAGTGATTTTCTCTATTTTATATCAATGTGTTATGATGATCCTCTCCGTCAAACTTCGCGATTCCGCCTTGGCGGGGTGTGACAGGTTTATTTTTGGAGTTGGTTTATTAAAATATATATTTGTGGTTGACAAATACTTGAAGAATGATATGTGGCTTTGGTTTAATCAACGAAAGATTCATTTTTTTCTTTGTGATTCTTACTATCAATATTAAATGGTTTGTGTGAATTTATTTAAGACCTATTTTGTCATATAGTCGGTACTCAAAATACAAATTTGTGCAACCTTCATTGTTCTTGTGTATAATCACGTGGTCTTCATTATTATTAGGGAGAGTTGTGCCAAAAAGTTCGATTGATAGTTTTGTGTGATTTTGGTTAATCGACAACAATTTTAAAGATTTGTTCGTTTGGTGACTCTAGTTGATGGAATTGTTTGAGTTTCAGCATTGTTTTTGCTTTGGTTTCAGCATTGTTTAGTTATGGGGACTCGTAAAAAGGATTCATTTATGTTGAATGAGTTTCAGAAGTTTCTAGCATCTCAGGTACAAGCTAATATACTTATGCACTCTCAAGCTGAACCAGTATTATCAGTATACCTACTGACAAATGGATCATAGATTCAGGAGCTACTAATCATATGTCTCATCATTTCCCTTCTTTTGTTTCACTATCTCCTGATTCTTCCATATTGATTGCAACTGCTAGTGGCAACTCAATTCTATTAGCTGGTATTCGTACTATAGATACACCATCTATGTACATGCTTACTATATCCCTGATCTTGCCATGAATCTTGCATCTACTGGAAAATTTTAATTGTGATTCAGGATATAATGTGTTTTTCAATTCTTTAGGTTGTCTTGTGCAGGACCGCACATCTCAGATAGTGATTGGAATAGGTCGTAGGCAAGGGGGTCTCTATGTGTTGGATAAGTTCAAAGATTTTGTAGTTGCAGCTTCTGGCGTGGATTTGTCTTCATTTTTGTTATCTTCGTCTTCTTCCCCTTATTAGTTGCGGCATTCTCATTTAGGTCATGTTTGTGCATCTTGTTTGTAGTTTTTAGCATCTACTGGTGTCTTGGGTTATTTAGATAGTCATGATATTTCCGACTATAGTGGTTGTAAACTAGCCAAATTTTTAGCCATAGCAAACACCGGCAAACTAGAGTAATCAAGCACATCATCATACAATTTTTCAAAAGGAGACAAACCAGAATATGCTCAAGACAAACCAGCCATAGTAGTCCAATTGGTTCTGGTTGGGTATACAAAATCAAGACTAAATCTGATGGCTGAGTTGATAAGTATAAAGCTAGACTTGTTGCTGAAGGTTATGCTTAAGAGTATGACATGGATTATGAGGAAACATTTGCTCCTATCGCAAAAATGACTACTATTCGCACATTAATTGCAGTAGCTTCCATTTTTAAATGGAAGATATTTCATATGCATGTCAAGAATGCTTTTTTGAATAGTGAGTTACATGAGGAAGTGTATATGACCCCACCACCAGGTGTCTCTTATAAATCTGGTGAAGATTGCAAGCTTCGAAAGGCACTTTATGGTCTCAAACAAGCTCCTCGTGCTTGGTTTGAGAAATTTTCTACAGCAATTATCTCTCTTGGATTTGTAGCTAGTCATCATGATTCTGCTTGTTTATGAGGAAAACAAGTGCCGGGTGTATTTTGCTATCTTTATATGTTGATGATATGATTATTAAAGGTGATGATTAGGATGCGATTGAGTCCTTGAAGTCTGAGTTGTCTCATCGTTTTTCTATGAAAGATTTGGCTGCGTTATTTTTTGGGTATCGAGGTTGCTTCTTCGTCAAAAGGTTACCTGATGTCTCCGTCAAAGTTATAGCTGATCTATTTGAACGCGCTCGTCTTACTCATAATAAGATTGTTGATACTCCTCTTAAGACTAGTGCCCGGTATTCCCCATCGGATGGGGTTCCATTAACCGATTGTAGTTTGTATCATACTATACTTAGGAGTTTGGTGTATCTTACGGTGACTCGTCCAGACATTGCTCGCGTAGTTCATGTTGTTAGTCAGTTTGTTTCAGCTCCAACTACTGTTCACTGGGCTACTGTTCTTTGTATTCTTAGGTATCTTCGGGGCACTCAGTTTCAGTGTCTTTTGTTTCCATCTACATCGTCCTTAGACTTGCGTGCTTATTGTGATGCTGATTGGAATGGTGATCCTAATGATCATAAGTCCACTACTAGATGGTGCATTTTTCTAGGTGGTTCTCTTATATCATGGAAGAGTAAGAAACAAGAGGTCACTTCTCGATCTTCTACAGAGGTAGAGTATCGTGCCATGGCTTCGACTACTTGTGGGATTGTTTGGTTGAGATGGTTACTTGCAGACATGGATGTTAGTTTGAATCATCCTACGCTTCTACATTGTGATAATAGAAGTGCTATCCAAATTGCTCGCAACTCCATTTTTCATGAACAAACCAAGGATATTGAAACAGATTTTCATTTTATTTTTCATCATCTTCGGCTTGGTACCATTTCTTTGACGTTTGTTTCTTCCGCTCTACAGATTGCAGATATATTCACCAAGGCGCATTCAGTTTTACGCTTCAGTTTTCTATTTGACAAACCTTCAATGCATTTGACAGTAGCGTTATGAGTTTAAGGGGAGATGTTAGCTTAATAAAGGCCCATTCAGCTAGGCCTATCTGTTAGCTATTAGGGTTTCTTATATATAAGCCCTTTCTTTGTGTTTTATATTGTACTTTTTGACTATCAATAATATTTTGCATTTTCTCCTTGATTTCAACAGTTACTACATTGTGAGTTCTAACCTCTGAAGCCAAGATTCTACATTCCCACTCTGTGTCTTATATGTACTTGCCCTAATTTGTAAGTTTAATCTTTCGATCTACCCAGCTATTTGTCTTTCAAGTTTTTTAAGTGTATGTTTTTAGCTTATTTTAAGTTTTCTCTTTAAGTCATTGTGTTTAATTTTATTGATCTAGAATTTATTTGAGTTTTTCCATATGTTTATTGATGTTTTTACTCTTTCTTTGATTCAATTGTGTTTTAAATTGATTCAGTATTGTACTTTGTCTGATTATGTTTTTCCTTTCTCATTTTGCCCACGGTACTCGTGTCTTTTTCACCTTCTTATCGGCTTTTTGGTTATCAAGTCAGCTCTACGTGTATTGCTACAATTTCGTGACATGAATTCAAGGTTTTCATCTTATACTGATTGTGATTTTTCTTAACAAGTCACTTGTTTGGGATCTGATTTTGCTGTTCTTGGTTTTAGTTAACGGGGCAGTGTGTTGATTATATGTTAGTCTTGATTTTTACTCTTCTTGATTTTAGTCTTAATTACTACCCAAAAATGATTATGAATATGTCCTCGTTCTTGGTGTATATGCTGGTGTTACAGTGTATGTCATGAATCTATATATGTACCGTCCATAGTGTTTAGTGTTAGTCTTAAGCTGATATATGTCTCTCCATAATTAATTTTAGTCTTGAATCCGTTCAAAACTATGTTATGAGTAAGACCATTATGAATATATCCATTATTCTATTCTTGATATGGTGTGTTAGTCATGATATAAATGTTGGTTTTGTAGTGGTTTGATGAATTATTAATTTGTTTTGTGTGAAAAGTATAGTTTTAAAATCATTAGGAACTATTTTTATTAAAATAATTACATGAAGTTCGGGTCAAAACAGGTTCGTATGGGGTAAGTGACAGGTCAAAACAGGTCCGTGTTGGATTGTGGCATGAACAAGGTCATACGTTAGAAACCCCGGTGGGTCTAATAGCTATGCTATACGTCATCATCGATTGGTATGAATATGTCCATTTATGATTTTACAACAAATGTTTTGATTTAAGTTATTGAATTTGTATTTCAGTTGCATGTTGGATTAATCGGTTTAATAGTTCACGTGATTAATGCAGGGCTGGAACCTTGGTTTAGTTAGTATTTATGATTTAATATGTTTTGTTTTATTTAGTTATTTATGTCACATGGTGAATGGGTCAAAAGTCATGTTATCCTCTGTAGGTCTACGGTATCAATCAACAATTATAGAAGCAATCAACACAATGATCAAACTCTCTATGTATGTATATTACGTACGTGAAGAACGAGAGCACATATACGGCTTAATATGACTGCTTAATTAGATTAGAGTTAATTACATAGTTTATATACCCAAAGGTATTTACTAAATAAACCCTATACTTCTAGGAAATGCAACTAGAAGCAAAACTTAACTAAAATGCTAAAATGAACACAACTAGGAACTAACAATCTCCCCCTTTGTGTTCATTGTATAAATAAAACATAATAACGAAAGAATTAAACAAAATGAAATCGTTTATGTAGGTTTCCTCTTTCTCTTCCTCTTCCTTATCTCCTTCTTAGCTTCAGCATAATGTTGGAGTACTTGTTTACAAATATCCAATCTTTCTTCAATCTGTCTAAGCTTCTCGCGCAAATCTAACCGTTCCGCAACTGTATCAACAATGTCTTTAATCAGCAAAGTTTGAAAGCTGGTCATTCGACAAATAGATGAACATTTAATATCTTGAGAAATCATATTGGACAATTTGGACCAAATATGTTTGAGTGTGCCATCACAGTACTTTGCTACTTCACTGATCCGAAGGTATCGTATCTTCTTTTCTTTGTTTAGGTAGGCCACTCCAAGTTCAGGCTCATACTGCACTTCAAGCTCACTTAGATTTTCCAAACCTTCAATTTCTTGATTTGGTGCAGTCAGATTTACTTTCTTCAGCTGGTTTTCAAGAGCCATTTGCAAATCGGAAGCAGCATAAAATCAGGTTTGTCGCATCATGAATCTTTTGAGCGCTTCTAGACCAGTTTTCCAATCGCGATCTTTGGAAAGAATGAACTTTCTGTACAAGGAATGCATGTCCAGAAGGTCGTGCAAAGGCAAATATCCTAGATCGCTTTCAACTACATCTTGTATGCTGCCATCAAACCGTTTTAACTTGTAGGTTGGGAAGTACCACTTGCTATACTTTCCACATTCTACGCTTATAATGTCATTTATGTGATAATTTGAGATTAGAGTGTTTTTGTCTTTAACCCCTTGATCTTTCAGTATCCACCTATATTCAACTGCTCTTGGAGTTCCAACTAAATATTCCAAGTCCCTGAGAGTAAGTTCATCAAACGTTTTGATTCTCTCGGGTCTTCACCACATTCTTCCAACACAATCTTTAGCAAACGGTGCTCGTAGCTTGTTATCATCCCATTTTAGTTCAATAGGAGTAATTTTCTTAGATGTTTTGACTAGTTGAGCTTGTGCTACATCATCCGCTGGTGTATTTACTTCCTCTTCTTCTTTTTCTTGGTCAAAGCCGAACCATTTGTTAACCTCCTCCCCATTTTTTGTTCTCACTAATTCAATGTTTAGTAGTTGATTCTCCTCATTAGACTCAACATGTGAAGTTTGATCGGGATTAATAATAGGTGCTTGTACACTCCCAGAGGGTTTCCATACGGTGACCTCCTCCCTTTCAAGAATCAAGTCTGGTGATATCGGGGTGGCTACCGATAGTGGGGAGGTATTGGTGATAGGAACGGTTAATGGAATGGCTACAGGGGTGGTTGTGAAATCAGGAATGGTGGTTATGGTGGTTGTAGCTTGTTTAGTTTGGGATGGCTGAGTGGTGGTGGTTTTTTTTATGGTGGTTCCGGTAGGTTGAGCTGCAAATAAAATTGATGGTTCTGCACTTTGTTATCCTTTCTCCCCCTCAGGGTGATCTGGATCCTCAGAACCTTAGAACCTTGAGCACAATAGGTTAGTAGTTGATTTATGAGCTTGCGGTTGGAAGCATATAATTGATCAACCTTATTAGATATGACATGAATATCGTTTCTCATATCTTTGAAATCTCGCCGCAAGTCAGAGATACCGGCTAGCATGAAGTCTAATGTTTCTTGGGGAACACAGACATGAGGTTTAGTAGGTTGGGTAGGTTGCCTCTCTCGGGGTGGTGACGAAGGAGGGGATGACTCTGTTCTCGGAGCTTTCCCTTTGTCGGTGGCAGAGGACATTATCGCATTATTAACTTCCCGAAGCAGTTCATGAAATGAAGCAAAAACCTCAGGAGTCACAAAGGGGATAGGAGTAACACCGGGGCTACTAAAGCTTCCCGTTGACACAGATGTAGAAACAAGTTCTACACCGCGACCCGTGCTCACTGCTGGCATGATGATAGCGGTGACGGGATTTCCTACCGATCCTCGAGATGTATCACTTTGTGATACCTCTACAGTAGTTCTGGCATCATCACTAAGATGTTCGTGTTTAGTGGGATGTGTCCTAGTTGAATCAGAAAAAATAGGCTCAAATTCTAGACTCGATGTGAACAAAGGAATTGTTGTGAGCGGGGGAGGTGGCTCACTTGTTTCAATATCAATAGTCTCCGAACGAGGTACTCATAGTAGATGCGGTTGGTCCCCATGCATTGTTGAAACTACTGTCTGTTGAGAGACAGGAGAGTGGCTTGGAGGGATAGACACATGTGTTGTTGGGCGGGACGCTGCGACTTCTACGCGAGTACCGAACAAATCAGTGCTTGTGCCTATGGTGCTTGCCCGGATAATATCATCGGTTTGGGTATCACCTTCAGTCTGTGCCGAAGTTATAGCATCAAATGCCACATCAATTTCGTCCATTGCATCATCAGTATTAGAGGACGCTACATGTTTTGGCCTCTTTGCCATTGATTTATACCTTTTCTGTTTCTGTTTTTCTGGGTGAGCCTCCTTACGCTTCATACTCAGATCGTGAACTAGCTTGCTTCGCTTTTATTTTTCTTTTAATAATCCTGCAGAATCTAAGATATCATCATCACCATCCTCATCAGTATTTCCTAATTTTTGAGGCTCACCAACAGCTATATCTCCTTGTACTCCCTCATTCTCACTGTCACCAACTCCACCTTGTACATCCTCTTGTACTCTCTCAGAACCCTTACTCCTAGTGGGTGGTCCTCCTGGGGTAGGTTCAGCGGGGTTTGGATGTTCCATAGGAGGGATTCTATGATTAGCTCTATATTCAATTACAGCATCTGCAGACATAGTAAAGATTCAGGTATCACTGCTCCTTGTATATGCGGAGCGGCCCCTTTCTTTTAAGTATAGGTGTGTGCTTTAGGGGTGAACAGCTCAGAATCTGGTCGCTTTGGAATTTCCAGATATCGTTTGAGGAAGTAGTCGACAATAATTGACATGAAACGCCAGTATGGAAGATAAGTTCTCTTCTTTGAGCCTTTGTGTTTAGCAATGTCTCGAATTTCCTTCCAGAAGATTGATACAAAATCAATATGTCTGTTGAAGGCTACACCATGGAAGATTTTCATAAACTGAGTACTGCAGGTTTCATGTCCGGTGTGCTTTCCAGAAAGACACTTGTTAATAAGGGAAAAGAGTTCAGCCCAGGGTTGTGCCAAGTTGTTGCGTCTGAATGCAGGGATCTTGGGTAGGGTATCCACAGTATATCCTAGACTTAGGATATCAGCGCAGATTTGAGGTTCAGTAGCGTCAACATCAAAATGGGTTTTGCCGTGAATGGAATCAGCACTTGGGAGTTGAAGGATGTGTCGGAGTCGGTCACAGGAAAAGGATATTGGTTTCTCTGCTATAGTGGCGTGAAGACGTTCATGTGTGCCTCTAGTGACAAAGGTAAGGGTGCCAAAGAATTGTTGAAGATATACTTCTGGTACAGAAGCATTCAGTGTAAAGGTAGGCCAGATTGGGTGGTTTTGTAGGATATCTATCAGGACAGGGTAGTGACAACTAGATTCATTGATAACAAACTAAAAATTGTTGGGTAAGACTGGTAGAAATTTATCTGACGGGTAGATTTGGTTGGCTGGTACAAGAACAGGCTCGGGTGAAACAGAAGCGGTAAGTTGGTTTTGAGAGGAAGTAGGGTTAGGTTCTCCAGCCATTTGAGAATTCTGTAAGCATCAGATAAACATGTTAGCCTTCGTAAAAATTGATTGTCAATGTAGATTGAAAACTCTGATTTTAAATTCACGATCGAGTTTAAAACGAGCAGCATTACGACTGTGTATAAGTCACCTTACGGTTGAATTGCTTGTCGTTGCCGAACCAAGTAATCAACTTGGATAACCAAGGACTCAACTAGGTGTTGTTGAAGTTTTGAGATGAAAAGTTTTCAATTGTTGGTGTACTGTGGAGTTTTCAATTGAACAAGTTTTCAATTCCTTGGGTTTTCAAATGAAGCAACAACCTGTGGTTTTCAATTGAAGTTCCCCTGTCAGTCGATCTCAATTTACTACCAGAGGCCAAAATTTTCAAAAAAAATCCTCCAATGTATTGATTCTAGAAGCCACGAAAACAATCCACAAATGTTTTCCAATTAACAATTTCAAATCAACACTCCCAAATCTTTGAATATCCACAAAGAACAAGAAGGAGCGTAACTCACGTTGAACAACAAAAAAAAATCCTCTTGCTTCAAAAACCCTTTGATGTTGGTGATGCTTTATACCAATATGCTCGAAATCAATCAACACACATGAATTGATCCTCAATTTTAGATAACAAACACTATCTCACGATGAATTTTATGAGACACAGAAAGCCACGAAAAGCAAAACCTAAACCCAGTATTCGAACAAAACAAACACAGAATGATCAAATCAACTCACCTTTGATCCACTCCATGCTCTGATACCAATTGTAGGTCCATGGTATCAAGTATCAATCAACAATTATAGAAGCAATCAACACAATGATCAAACTCTCTGTGTATGTATATTACGTACGTGAAGAACGAGAACACATATACGGCTTAATATGACTGCTTAATTAGATTAGGGTTAATTACATAGTTTATATACCCAAAGGTATTTACTAAATAAACCCTAAACTTTTAGGAAATGCATCTAGAAGCAAAACTTAACTAAAATGCTAAAATGAACACAACTAGGAACTAACATCCTCAATGAATGTGGCTGATAGTTTTACCAACTATTTAGGAGTAGTTTGTTTTTTTTCTTAAGTTGGTGGTGTGTGTGTAAGGCTATATATAGCCCTTTTCCATTAGAATGATAGTATTGGATCCTTTCATTTATATATAAAATTATTGTCAACATATCTCTATTATTTCTCCATGCAGAAACCCATAACCCAGTTCTCTAAAAAACTCCATTGTTGTTGTGTTTAAGCTTTGTACCACACTTACTTTGCATGTAGTTGATTTCAAGTTGTCATTGGAAACGTGGCCGGCCGTAGCCCAGTTCAAAATGTGCCCTTGCACAGGGCTTCTCTTTTATTAGGGCATGTTAGACCCAAATTGTGTTCATTTTATCATTTTAGAATAGTTTTGCTTCTAGTTGTATTTCCTAGAAGTATAGGGTATATTATGAAAATACCTTATAGGTATATAGACAATGTAATTAACCCTAATTCATTTAAGCATTTCAATATTTCAAATCAAAGGGTGTGTTATTAGTTTTTCTTTCAACTGTTCATACTAAGTTCATCATCATCATTGTGGATTTGCTTCTATACTATCGATACTTGATACAATTGGGAACCTACAATTGGTATCAGAGCCAAGAGTGGATCAAAAGGTGAGTTCTTAATCAAAAGATTGAAAAAAAAAGATCGCATTTTTTTCTTTGAATCGCCGCCGTGAGCTTTCTTAATTCACCTACGTGCTTGCTTGGTTAATTAAATCACCTGCTTGCCTGCTTCAATTAACTCTCGTGCTTGCTTGCATAAATTAATTCTCCTACCTGCTAGCCTGCTTGATTTTTCCTTTTGCGGCCGCACGCGAAGAACCCTAATTTTGTTTTGTTTCAAGTATTCAATTCAAATTGATCATCATTTAGGGTTGTTTGATTCAAATTGAGGATTGATTCATTGTTTGATATCATTTTTGAGTATATTAGGCCTGAAAATCAGAAGAAACATAAATTATTGTTTCGATTGAGATCGACAGAGGTATTTGAATTCAAAACATTCTTGAGAAAGAATTGAAAACTACAGGGCATCTCTCAATTCAAAACCTCCTCAATTGAAAACCTCATCAGTGCAATTGAAAATATTATCAATTGAAAACTTCAATTGAAAACCTTGAAATTGCAAGCCATAATTGTCCTCCCTATTAAAAACCTCACACTTACACCATTTCAATTGAAACCCACAATTGAAAAGTTTTCCATCCAAAACTTCAATTGAAAACCTATATATTAAAAACTTTTCAACCGAAAACATCAATTGAAAACCCATCAATTGAAAATTTCAGATTTCTAAATTTTCACCTTTACCTTTCACTCAAAGATCCATTGTCAAGTATCAATCATGTTTGGTGTCAGTATATCAACCATGCTTCAAGACAAAGAAGAAGAAATTATCAAATTAAAGAAGGAGAAACAAAACCTTTTTCTTTCGGCAAATTGTGCCTGATTTAGAACAAGAAAATGCCAAACTTACTTTACAACTTTCTGCTTTGACTGAAAAACTTCATATGTGAGAAAATAAGTATCATGAGTTTTAGATTGAAGAAGGTGCCCAGACAAAATATCTTGAGCAACAATTGTTGGATATTAAGAACAAGTCACATTCAGAAAACATGAATTTTGAGACCGAAAGAAATCAGTTTATGCTTAAAATTCAGAAATTGGAACAAGATCTACAAAATTGTGTAGAAGAAAAAGTCACGATTTCTTCTAATTCGGAAAAAGTTCATAAGTGTAAGTCTTGCAAAGGTAAAGAAATCAAGATGGTTCATGTAACAGTCCATGCAGGTGAATCATCAAAAAGTGTTGTGCATCAAAAAAACCACTCATTCTAAGGATAATCATACTACATTCAAGTCTTACACAGCGAAATTCATAAAAAGGGTCAATCTTCGTAGAAAGCTTTGAAATGAAAGTAAAGATAATTTTGAAGGAATGAAACAACAACGTCTTCCGCAAAACCATTATGGCTATGTTTCTCGTGTTACTCATCATGCCTACAAGAATTGTGTTGCTCGCCGTAATATCAACAAGGCTCATAACTTCATGAATCATAACTTTACTCGTCCATATGTGTGTGTTAGTCAAACAAGGCCATTCTCGAATGCTAACACGAATGCACGTCTTCCCACCTTGCCTGAGCTTAAATATCCATTTGTGGTTCGCTCCGTCAAACATCTCTTAAGACTTTCTAAAGAGAAGATTTGCATAAAGCCACATCACTTTTTACCGGTTGTTTATCACAAGAAGACATATGTTCGAAAGATCAAGGGGGAGCAAGGTAATGAAAAATTTTCAAGTTATTGTTCAAGATCAAGAGCTACATTCGAGGGGGGTATATTTCTGTTTGATGAATTATAACAAGGGATGCGGAAACTGAAGATTCCCTCAATGATCTGCTTCAGCGAAGAAAATATATTTTTCGTTTACATGCTTTATTTGTACAATGAACACAAAGGGGGAGAATGTTAGACCCAAGTTGTGTTAATTTTATCATTTTAGAATAGTTTTGCTTCTAGTTTTATTTCTTACAAGTATAGGGTATATTGTGAAAATATCTTATAGGTATATAAACAATGTATTTAACCCTAATTCATTTAAGCATTTCAATATTTCAAATCAAAGGGTGTGTTATTAGTTTTTCTTTCAACTGTTCATACTAAGTTAATCATCATCATTGTGGATTTGCTTCTATACTATCGATACTTGATACAATTGGGAACCTATAGGGCCCCATAATTTAGTCTACATTTATACTACCTATCACTAGTACAAAAATCACTTTTAAGCCCGGTTTTTTTAGGGTTTTAACCCCGGTTTTGAGAGGGGGCTGAATGGGGGGGGGGGGGGCGACTAAAGGTGCCTATTCAACCCCGGTTAAAAAACCGGGGCTAAAAACCCTTTAACCCTGGTTAAAAACAGGGTCTGAAGAGAGTTTCGAACAAGGTCTAAATATACTTTCTACCCCGGTTTTTAAGCTAAAAAACCGGGGCAAAATATGATTAAAAAACAAAAAAAAAACATTTTATACAATAAATTTCCTAATTTCCTACTCAATTACAAACAAAACTCAACTAATTAACTACATAACATTTTTGTAAAAGCAAAGGAATAAATTATAAATAGTTAAATACATGTGGTATCAATTACAACCAAAGCAAAAATCAAATAAACAAGCCTACCAGAATCAATTTGAAGATTTGTTGGGATGAACCCCTCCATTAATGTCCAAACCATTAAAATCCACTAACCTCCATGCCACCAAAAATACCAAACCTCCAGCACTTCAAAAGAATCAAACCATCGAAATCCATCACCACTAGAGTAGGAACCAATCTGAGAAGAATTTCTCTCCTATTGCTTTAGTGTAGAGACGGACCCTCTATTGTCAATACTCCATATTTCAATAAACCATGATGAAAATGCCATTATAAAAATATGAAATTTAAGAACCTGCGAAATAAAGATAGTGAAAAACAGTCATTAATATTTATCAAGTCTAGCGAAAGTAAATATTCATGAGATACAAGTAGATAAGTCAACATGGTGTTACATAAATCTTCATTACAATACTAAAATTTTCATTCCAACTAACTGTAAGTACATTACCATTGGAACAATATCATGATTTAGGAGTCTCAAATGCACATCTACCATTGGAACCAATCTCATGATTTAGTAGTATCAATATAAAAAGAATACTCAAGAGAAAACAATCCACTGTAGAATGTAAAAAAAAAACATAGCAGATTTTAAAACGGTAAAATTATTCCTTTTAACATGCTACCTTTAATTGTATAGATTTTTACACTCCACCTAATTACACAAACATCATCTGTCATACAAAGCAAATGAAATAGACAAGCCTTAAAACCCCATAATTTAGCTGTAAATAATTAAATATAGAAAGGAAAGAGACTTGAAAACAAAGGTACAACCTGATTGTCACGTTTACCACACATCCTCCACTAGTCCCACACTTACACACGTTGATTTTTCTATAAGATCATCAAGTAGATGATGGTTAACCTGCATATTGTTGGTAATCAAGCCTCAAAGAAACTCACTGGAATATGCATTGATAAAAAAAGCACATAAAACATTAAAAAAAGAAAAACATCAGTTTGAAATCAACATCAGTTTTGTCTAGTATTTCCGTTTTATTTCAAATCATTTTTCATATATATAACTGCACAACATCAGTTTTTTGCGCCGTTGCCGGGGAAGCAATTTTGATCTTTTGAAAAAGGTTCTAGTCATTAGTTTAGTCGATCCTTGTGAAAATTTATTTTTGCAAGTTACTTTACTTGTTTATTTCTGATTTGGGCAATCTACTTTGAGAATTTTCTTTGTTGTTTTGTAGTGGATGACCCGGTCTTCTTCTGAGGATATAGTGAATCCATTTGCCGAACCGGAGAGGATATTCTTTAGAAGAGTACGGAGCCCGGAATTAGACGAATTTGGAGAAGAAATTTCTTATCAACCAACACAACCCAACCCCGATTTGATACCACAACAAGAAATGGACGAAGAAAGAACACTCGGTTCTCTTTGGCAACCTAGAGTGAACCCGTCTCAACAAGATTCTATCAACCCACGAGGGTAGCCGCAAATCATTTTGAAATCAAGTCATCCGTTATCACTATGATTCAAAACACATGTCAATTTAGTGGTAACTCAGATGAAGATCCTAATTCTCACATCTCACAGTCCTTGAGGATTTGTGATATGTTCAAGATTCAACAAGTGCCAAATGATGCCATTCACCTACGATTGTTCCCATTTTCTCTACGTGAAAAAGCCCAAAATTGGTTAGAAGCTCAACCCCCTAACTCGTTTACTACTTGGGATGATATATTACAAAGATTCATGAAAAGGTACTTTCCTCCCGCAAAGACCGCAAAGTTGAAAAACGACATCAACAACTTTAGACAACGTGAAGGGGAGTCACTTTATGACTCATGGGAAAGATTCAAGAAGCTTTTGAGATCATGCCCACACCATGGTGTTAGCTTGAGTGATCAAATCCAACTTTTCTATAATGGTTTATTCTTGGGAAGTCGTCAATCCATTGATGTGGCGGCCGGGGGAACAATCATGAACAAAACCGCTTCATTTGCTTATCAAATGATTGATGAGATGGCTATGAATGATTATGCATCCTACTCTTCAAATATGATGGGATCAAGTGAGTTGGCAAGTATTACTTCACAATTGCAAAAGCTAAATGAGAAGTTTAATCAATTTTCCAAGCCACAACCATCTGGTACTTCTCATGTTGCTTAAGAGATGTATTAAGTGGGAAATCAAGTTTTTGTGGATAATTGTGAATGATGTGGAGGACCACATGATATTGGTTCATGTCATGCGTTCTTTTAACAAAATGAGCAAGTTATGCTATCTTCGGGTGACATTATTGAAGATCCAAACTTGGCAAGGCAGAATTTTAACCCCCAAGTACCCTATGGAAAAATGTCAATTTATGGTCCTGGAAGGAATAGTTCTCAGTCATAAAATTTCAAGTGTGGGAATAGAGGTTGACCGAGCAAAGGTTGACACCATAGCTAATCTTCTCTATCCCACCAATGTGAAATCGATTAGGAGTTTCTTGGGTCATGCGGGTTTTTATCGTCGTTTCATTAAAGATTTTTCAAAAATCGCAAGACCCATGACCCGTTTGTTAGAAAAGGATGTTGTATTTGATTTTACTAACGATTGTGTTGAAGCTTTTGATCTTTTGAAGGCTAAGCTCACATCCACCCCTATCATGGTTGCACCCGATTGGAGTCTTTTTTCGAATTAATGTGTGATGCTAGCGACTTTGCATTGGGGGCCATTCTTGGACAAAGTCGAGACAAACATTTTCAAACATCGAGGACAATGTTTCCCTCAAGTGTGGGAAGGGGAGTAGTTACTACATTGTTTCTTGTCCCTTTTGGAAATCCTTATTTTTACTCAAAATCACTCAAGTTTTTGTTTTTATTAAAACAAAAACACAAAAAAATTATGTAATTGTTCTTAGTTTCCGTTTTAATAAGTGAAATAGGATTCTTTTTCAATTGTTAATCATTTAGATCAATTTGATTTTAGTATTTAATTTGATTTCAAATTTCCATTTTTGCCAATTCCCTACATTAAATTCAAGTCATTGTGTATTAGGGTTCTCAAATCTTTTACGGAGTTTTGATGAATTCTTTCACTAGTCTCTTCTTTGTTAGATTGCTTGACTGTTTTGAGTGCTAAAAAATTTCTGTGCGATCTATCATACCCCTTTGTAGATATAAAGTGAGGATTTTGGTTCTATTTTCACCTTTTGTTCTTGAGAAATTTTGACGCTTTCGGATTAGGTTCCATATTAGACCTTTTCATCCGCTTGAAGTTGAAAACCATCAATAAATGGCATTTATGCCATCACAATTAATAATTGGCATTTTGACATCGCGAATCAGTAAGGCCTAAAATGGATAGCGGGGTGTGAAGCATAATATGAAAGCAATTGATTTTAACTCTATCAACCGAATAATTGGCAATCGCCGAAATGCTAGAATTGATTGCGGAGCCTTAAAAACATCGAATAATTGGTTTTTACCAAAGTTTTTGAGGTTTTCCTTTGAAGTAAGCCGATTTTGATCGAAAAGACAAATTGTGGTAATTCATCCTATTTCCAAGATCTTTTGAGCAAAGGGGGTTTTTCTAAGCATTCTTAACAAGGGTGGCTTATCTCGATTCTAGTCTTGTGAGTTCAATATTGGAGCTATCTGATTTGGATACATTTTTTAATCCTTATTTGATTTGTCTATCCCGGATTTCACTTTTTGACAAATTATATTCAATATGGGTTTTAGCATGTTTGGTTAATTTGTTATCAAATTTTGTTACTTTAATCTATTGAAATCTATGATTGCATTGAGATAATCCTTTAGTAACCTTGTTTAGTTCTTTAGTTTATGTTAGGTTTACTTCTTCTAATAATTGAGTGTGTTTTAGTGAAATTGGGAGTTGCGTAGGGACAAGCAACCTTCAACTGTGGGAATCTTTGATATCGCCCGAATTGAATAGTTATTTCGGGGCGATATCCGATCGTTTTGTATGGTTTTATGAGTAATTTGTTCTTAATTGATACTTAATTCATTACTTTTGATATCTCATGTCTTTAATGATTATCCATGGCAAAAGGAAGGAAAATCCCCAAAATTTGGAAGAAATGGAGAAATCATGTTCCACACACGTTTGTACGGCCCCGTAAAGTGCGTTGTACGGCCGTACATGTGCCAGACTGACGGCATATTTAAGCATTTTCTCTCCCCCTTTTGACATAACTCGTTTTCCAGCGCTAGAACCCGAGGAGAGGCAATTTTTCTGCACATTTTTCAGAGGTTCAAGTCTAATTTTCAAAGGATACATCCAAAGAGAACAAGATTTGGAGCTTGGATCTTGACTTAGAAGCTTCATCTTCATCTTCTTCCTTGGTTTCTTCAAGGGTTTAAGCTCTCCTTCATGTCTCCTTTAAATTTCAGTTTTGTTTACTTAGATTTCGTAATGTTTAGCATGGAGTAGTTAATTTTAGTGCTATTAGATGAGATTCAAGTAGGTTATTGACTTGGATTTGGGATTTTTGTGGGTTTCCCCAAATTCCACCATTAATGGAAGCTTCAAGCTAGGGTTTCTACTCAAATTGCTTGAATTCATGTTTTTCCCCAAATTTCCTAGACTAATTGATGTAATAGACATATTTTGTTGATTGGTTCTTGGTTTATTTGCAATTACTCCTAGTTGTGATGCCCAATTTGTGAGAATTTACACTTGGGTTTGGCTTTTTACCATTGTTTGAGCAATTTGTTGATGAAATTGACTTTGAAATGCCTATCTTATGATTAGTCAAGTGTTGGAATATCTTTAAAGTTGATTTTTGTGAAATTGGCTACTTCGGAGAACTTCGGGGGTTAGTTTTCAAGAAATTATTGTTTAATTAATGGAGAACTTTGTTATTAAACGTGTTTAATACAACACTAAATCCTTGCTTGAATGTTTTTACAAAGTGGTAGATTCTAGTCACTCCTTATATCTTGTAAAATCATTCTAAGGAGACCTTCTTGTTTGATTTTATTTAATATTTGAAGTGTTTAGATGGTTTAAAGGCTTGCCCATCAAATTTATCAAATCCTTGTCAATTAACTCTATTTGTAATCGAGTCTAATAGCACTTCCTTCTCAAATCGAAAAGTTCTAAAAAATATCTTGTCTCTTTTATCTCTCTTGTTTTGATTGTTAACTTTAGGAATATAAACATTTGATCATACATTAATTAATGACGACAACCTGGTATTGAGATTTCATCTTGCTTCCTTGAGGTTCGACACTCGGTCTTACAAACACTTTACTACTATACGATGGGTTCACTGCCCTGTGTGTAGTTTAGTCTAATATTTCCGTTTTATTTCAAATCATTTTTCATATATATAACTGCACAACATCAACCCACTATAACAAATTTGAACAAAACCTTTGTTTCTCTTCATATATAAGATATTGAATGTGAATTCCGAAATTAAATGATAACAAGAGATACTGACAGAGTATATATAGAAGAATGTATAAGGCATCTGATAATCACTTATGAAACTTAGCAGGGAGAAAGACTAACACCACTAACATCTAGCCATATGAAACATGTTTTCACATATCAATTGAAATGATGCTTTTCTATGAAAGACTGCTATTAAAAAATTGTTGTTTAAAATGATGCCCTATAGCTTGATACAAGAAGAAATAATCAAATAGCTTATGTTTTAGATATAGAAACTAAGTTGTGGGTTATAGAAGTAAGTACCAAATAACTCTTTCAAACACTTATCACACTTTAACATAATTTATTGCATTCATCACAACTACATGAATATGCCAAGACTAACAAACCCCAATCCTAAAATACTAAAAGAAAGGGCCAATACAATAAATCAATCAAACTAACCGATTCAAAGTAAATAATCATATCAAATACAAACACTCATTGTGTAATAGGCATGGCTAAAGTGCACTAAGTTACAATTAAAATTACACCCTATCAATCGCTATTCCGGTAAACTTACTTGAAAGAACAAAAATATTACTTGAAAGAACAAAAATATTAAGCTTTACTTACCGATGTGGAGCCACCAGCCCACCCTGACAAACACTGCACAAATGAATTAACACATTTCCTAACTCGCAGCACACATTCTTCACATATTTACCATGTACTACACATCTAACCATTTCCTAACTCGCAGCACACATTCTTCATAAATTGTAGATGATGATTAGAAAAATGAATTCGGTTTCCTCAAGGAGACTCTAGTTCCTCCGAGCATGATTTTAGGGCACAACCGTTATGCTCATAGACTTAATTAGATGTCTCTTAGTAAAAAGCATTATAGGGTTTGTTATTTGTGTGTATGTGAGTGAAATCTAATATGGTGCCGGAGTTGGGTGAAGACACCTACTTGAAATTAAAATCGAGTTAAAGGTTTGGATACTCACCAATGGCGGCTGCAGGCGAAGGTGAGGGAAGTTGACCTAAAATTCGTTGAATGCCGATTGAAGGTGAGGGTGAAACAACGACGACTTGATACTAGAGTTAGATACCCTCTATCGGTGGCAGGAACAGAAGTCACAATGGCGACCTAAAATCGGTTATAGGTTAGTATGAGGAGACAAAATCAAGCGACGTGAGATGCGTAATTGTGTGTTGCAATTGGGTGAAGGTGATGGAAGGAGAGGAGGGAAGCAGGTGTAAATTGAAATTAACTAGGGTTGTTTCTAAGTATACTGAATTTTGATGGAGGGAAAGAAATTTTTGGGAGGACAATAGGAGGGAGAACCAAAAACTCAAAAATTGATGTAGTTTTCAACCCCGGTTCCATGATTAAAAACAAGAGTTAAAAGTTTAGAAACTTTTAGCCCCGGTTGTTTAGTAAAAAAATGGGGTTAAATCCTTCTCGTGGTATTTTCAACACTTCTTTTACACCCGATTTTTTAATTAAAAACCGGGGTTGAATGTTTTGAAACTTTTAGCCCCGGTTGTTTAATAAAAAAACCGGGGTTGAATCCACCTCCCATCATTTCTAGCGCCCTTAATTGTGTTTAGCCCCGTTTTTTTAGAAAATTTCATAAAACCGGGTCTAAAAAGGGGGGCTAAAAGTAGTTTTGGTACTAGTATATACTTGGCCGAATTCGTTTTTTAGGTTAAGTAAAGGCAGCGATTCAACGTGAAATGAAATTCTAAGGTGCCAAGGAATGAAATCAATCGGGAGGGAAGATGAAGATGTCTGGTTTCTCAATGTTCATTGTCATCATGACAGTAATATCAGCTATGACATGTTGCCAATAGTATTTTCTTCATCATGAAAGTAAACTCTATAATGGCAATCATATTTTCTCCGTTATCTTGTTACAATTATTAATCGTGAAAAATATTAGTATAAGTTCAATATTGTATTTTAGTAGATAGAATATGTATATATATATATAGCCCCACAACGGAGACAACCGTCGATGGCCGTCCGCCGCCAACCGCCGCCATGAGTTGACGGAGAACTACTGCCAAAACCGCCAGAAAATCGTCATCCTCACCCCTATATATATGTAATAGCAGATAGGGATTTGTACACACAAATTTACGAAATAAAGCATTAATCTCTCGTCATTTTTGTTGTTATTTTGTTTAAAAGCCAACATTTGGTATGAGACATTTGGTTGAGAACCAAAGTTTCATCATCTACCGAGATCGAAATCGGAGAACTCACCGAAAAAATCCAACATTTGGATTGTAACACCACAATTTCAACCCATATTATTTTTTAAAATGCTGCGGAAGCGTTAGATTAAATATATATATATATATATGTTTATAAAACAATTCAATAAACTAGGGTTAAACTGTTTTCAAAACAACATCATCAAAGTAGTGTTACATAAACCAATGGCTCATCAAAAACAAGATCAGAGTAGCGGTCAATTATTCCCAGAACATGCCAACTCCTCAGCTGAACTACTGACTTACCGAAACCTATAAAATAGAGTGGAAGGGTGGGGGATTAACACAAAGCTAGGTGAATGAAAGTTAAACAAACAAACAACATCAATGCAATCGAAGATACAACAATAAACAAGCAACCGAGAAGCAAACAAATGTTGGACAAATACTGATTAGCCTTAAGTTGCAAGGAATACATCAAAAGATCCAAATACTGATTAGCCGATAGCAAACAAACCCAAAACATTGCTAGTTAATCAATCACTTGACAAAAGTCTATCCATGCATCAATAATAAACAGTTGCAACTAAAACCATTACAACTAAAACCATCCGTAAGTTAAACGTCCACTCACCTAGGATCTCCGAATCACCAACTCAGTAGTCTTATTTCACAGAGTCTTTTGTCCTCCTCAGAACACAACACATATAACCAGAATTAGTAATCCATTCTTAATCATCCCAAAATATCAAATTTAATACCAAACGGGTCAAAACCAACCTGTTGCATTTCACATGTGAAAACCAATATTTAGGACATGTCCAAGTTGTATATAATCTACTTACATGATACTAAACATGTAGCATTCAACAAAACATGAGCAAAATCCACCAAATAACATTTTATAAATTCAAGTAAGCATGTATCCCAATTAATGTTCCAAACATGCTAACCATCATGAAACTAGCCTAAATAGCTCATATAAATCATGTTACAACTAAGTTTATACAATTATAACATAACACAAATGAAACTTAAGCAGAAAACAAAATAGATTTTGGACAGTAGCAAGGTCGCTATGCGACCCTCTTGATTTTCGCGGCGCGATGAGCTACGAACAACAATTCTGCATTTTCTTCACTACCCTGTTCAAGCCTTGTTTACACTAATTTAAAGCTCAACCGAAAGTCCAGGAAATAGATTTGCAACAGTTGTAAAGCATAACCAAACTCATATAACATGTAATTCATAACTACAAACACATACACATCATCAAGTTATGAAAACCCATGTCATCTTCAACCTCAAACTTTAAAATTGGAGTTCTAAGCTTTTAATCCATAAAACCATAAAGTTATGCATGAATTAAGTACTAGAACATTATAAACTTATTATCAAACTCAGATTCAATACCAATTCCCTCAATTAATCAAAACCCCAAAAATCAAGAACCCTAAATTGAACAAGATATACATAAGCATGGCAAGAACAATTCAAGGAAACAATACTTACCTTTAATAAGTAGAAATACTCAACACAATTTGCAAGAAATCAAGAAATAGAGGCTGCCTTCAAGGAATTTCTTCAAACCAAGCTCAAGAACAATTGAAAGGATAAGCATACAATGAAAGCAAAAGGTGGCTAATGGCTGTGTAATGACTCATGCCTAATTCAAACACAGTGCACTTATTTGTCTTCAAACTCACATTTAATTAATTAAGCGGTACTACTCAATTAATTATTAACCAATAAGGTATTATTCGTGACCGTTATCTAAAAACAAATCCATATAAACAAGAAAACACATAAAATATAAAATATATATTTTTCCTTTTTAACCTCGTGACTTTAAATTAAATTAAATAATTCTCTAAATAAAGCAAATAAACAAATAAACAAATAATACACATACCACAACACGTGTACTACTAAGCCGGTGTCTAGGGTGTTACATGGATACCCAGAGTTGGCTGTTATAGGAAACTACCGCCATTCGGCACTCGACACCCTATCGGAAAACGGAGACATACCCCGTTGGAGGAACAAACTAGAAGAACAAACCATATGGTGGTGATAGACTAACGTTCGAACAGAGGTCGAAAAAGGACTCGACGGAAGGAAAACAGAAGAATATCATTGATCACTGCCACATAAGCCGTCACAGATCGAAAAATCGAAGAAGGGAGGCACCACCACTTTTTCGCATCGTCAAAAAAACAGGAGGAGCCATCGGTTGAGGCTGCCACTCATTTGAAAGGATAAGAAAACCCTAATTTTCTTTCCCTCTTTTTCAACCTTTTCAACTTCTTTATTTTCTTAAATAAAGATTTTATATTTGTAAAATAAAGGAAAAGACTATGTCTCTTTAAAAAGGGATTATCAAATTGTTTAAAGCTTAATTAAAAAAAATTTAATAAATTTTGTTCAACAACTTTGATTATTCTTTTATGAAAAGGATTTTTTTTAATTTTGATTAAGTTTAACCTTTTTTATAAGTATGTCAGAAAGTGAAGATAGTGAGAAAGGAAGAAAGAATTTAGATTTTTCAAGCCATTTCAAATGCCCGATGTTAAAATCAACAAATTACACAACTTGGGCAATCCGGATGCAAGTTATATTGGAAGCAAATCAGTTATGGGAAGCAATTGAATATGAATCGACAGACGAAAGTCGATGAAAATATAGACAAGAATGCAATTGCCTATATTTATCAAGCTTTGCCGGAAGATCAATTGCTTCTTGTATCTAAGTACAAGACATCAAAAGCATTTGGGAAGCCTTAAGAACAAGACACGTTAGTGTCACTAGTGTTCAACAAGCAAAATTACAAACAATCAAATCAGACTTTGAGTTGTTACAAATGAAAGAAAATGAATCGATATATTCATTTACTACAAAATCGACGAGTATTATCAACAAAGCAGCAAGCTTGGGATTAACATCTGAAGATTGTACTCTTGTACGTAAATTATTGAATGTTGTACGAGACATATTTCTTCAGATTGTTGAATCCATTGAGCAATACTCAGATCTAGGTACAATGTCTTTAGACGAAGCAATTGGAAGACTAAAGTCATTTGAAGAAAGATTGAAATTCAAGAAAGAAAAATTTTTAGACATTCAAGAAGGCTTGATGATCGCACGACAAGAAGATTGAAAGCAATCTTTGAGAGGACGTGGATGTGGCGGAATTAACCACTCACAAGGACGAGGGGACAACAAGTTCAGATCAGATAGGAAGTACATAAAACTCTCTCAAAATAGTTTCAAAAGGGAAACCGATAACAGGTCGAAGAAATTTACTCCTGATATGAGTACATTACAATGTTATAACTAAAACAAGTATGGACACTATTCAAGGAATTGTCCATAGAAATTACAAGAAAAGGAGCTGTCAAATCTTATTAAGGAAGATTTGTAATACTGCTAATGGCAACAGTTGAAGAACATCGGACAGTTTTATTAAAAGAAATGGAAAATCTTGTTTTAAACAAGATGACCACAAAAGACGAGAGTCTTTAGTACCTAGACAATGGTGCCAGCAACCACATGACAGGAGTAAAAGATCACTTCAAATATATTGACGAAAAAAACTCAGGAAACGTACAATTTGGAGATGGATCATATGTAGAAATCGGAGGAAAATGTTCCATAATGTTGGAATGCAAAAATAAAGAACAGATGATTATCTCTTAGGTATATTACATTCCAAATTTGAAAAGTAATATATTAAGCCTTAGACAATTGACATAAAATGGTTGCAAGATAGTTATGGAAGGAGATCTGTTATTGTTATACGATGCAAGCAATAACATTTTACTAAGAGTTACGCAATCGAAGAATCAATAAAACAAGGAAAACTTGAACATCGGTAAACCAGTTTGCTTACTAGCAAATCTACATGATAAAGACTGGTTATGGCATGCAAGATTGGGTCATTTAAATTTTGACTCAATGAAGAAAATCAACTCGAATGAATTGGTTTATGGTATACCACCATCAAGAATACAACAAATATTGTGATATTTGCTTAATTGGAAAACAAAGGAGAGCACCTTTTCCACAACAGGCAAAGTCAAGATCGAAGGAACCTTTGGAGTTAGTTTATGAAGACCTATGTCGTCCTATATCACTGCATACTCCAAGAGGAACAAGATACATATTCTTGTTAGTAGATGACTATTCAAGATATATGTGGTAATATTTTCTAGATTCAAAAGATCAAGCTTTTAAGATCTTCAAGGAATTTAAACAAAGGGTGGAGAATGTAACTTGGAGTCAAAATTAAGATATTCAAAACAGACAGAGGAGGAGAATTCACATCAAAAGAATTCTCACAATATTGTAAAGACAATGGCATTGCAAGGCAATTAACTGCACCTTATTCACCACAACAAAACGGAGTCGTGGAACAACGGAATAGAACAATACTTCCAATAACAAGGTGCGTGATAAATGGAACGAACATGCCTCAGAATTTTTGGGCAGAAGCAGTTAGACACACCATATTGATACTGAATTGTATGCCAACAAAATCACTTGAGGACATCACTCCATATGAAGCACTGAAAAGAAAAAAACCAAGTCTTCATCATCTCAGGATTTTCGGATGCATTGCATGCGCAAAAGTACCATCACAACACTTGATGAAGTTGGATGACATAAGTATACGCACGGTATATTTGGGTAGTGAACAATGATCAAAGGCATATCGGTTATTTGATCCAACAAAGAAGAAGATTCACGTCAGCCGGGACGTAAGGTTCAAAGAGAATGAAACATGGAATGGGAAATAATACACTAAAGACTATGATTTGGACAGACCAGAATGGACTGACTTCACTATAGAACATAAAACTCAAGAAGATCGGTGCATTTCTGATGATGATGTCACACCATACATCAATAACATCAATGATGAAATTCCCAATACTCTAATTTCACCATAATATGTAGATCAAGAAAGAATTGATCATACACCTACAAGAGGTTATAAACCTCTAAATGATGTCTACAACAGATCAGATCACATATTAGATGATATCTACGACGAAACAGAAGAGTTATTGCTATTCGAAGATGAACCAAGGAATTGTAGAGAAGCAACAATGGACGGAAAATGGATTCTAGCGATGGAAGCAGAAATAGACTCCATCAACAAAAACAATACCTAGAAACTCACTATTCTACCAAAGGAGCAGAAAGCAATTGGCTTGAAGTGGGTATATAAGACAAAGAGAGACAGCGATGGAAAGATACTGAAATACAAAGCACGTCTAGTAGCCAAAGGATACATTCAATAACACGGCATAGACTACGATGATGTTTTTGCACTAGTAGCACGAATTGAAACAATTTGGTTATTATTGGCTCTAGTAGCAACAGATGAATATTGATGTAAAATCAGCTTTCTTATAGAAGAATTATAGTAAGAGGTTTATGTATCATAGCCAAAAGGATTCATAAAAGAAGGAGACGAAAGAAATGTGTACACGCTAATTAAAGCACTTTATGGTTTGAAGCAAGCTCCACGAGCATGGTACACACAGTGAGACAAGACACTTGGTTTCAAGAAATGCGCATTGGAACAAGCAGTCTACACAAGAACTAACAAAGGTTCAACTCTGTTAGTGGGAGTATACATTGATGATTTAATAATCACAAGTCCATTGAAGAAAGAGATTGATACATTCAAGGATCAAATGAAGAACAAGTTTGAAATGAGCGACCTCGGTTTACTCACTTATTATCTTGGTATTTAAGTTACATAACATGAAAGAGAAATATCAATAAAGAAAACTCGTAACGCAAATAAGATACTCAGAGATGTAGAATGCTCGATTGCAACGATGCAAAGATTCCTATGGAGCCCGGACTAAAACTAACAAAACTGATAGAAGAGGAATATGTTGACGCAACAAAATACCCAAGCATAATAGGATGTCTACAATATTTACTACATAAAAGACCATATCTAATTATCCAGTTACTCAGCCGTTTCATGCAAAAACCTCAAGAACGACACATGGAAGCAATTAGACAAATACTATGTTACATCAAACGAACAAAGAACTATGGTATAACCTACAGACATGACGATGGAAACAAAATACAAGGTTACAAGGACAGCATTTATGGTGTCCATACACAAGAAGGAACCGGCATAACTGGAATAATCTTCTACTTAAGGAATTCACCTACAAGTCGGAACACTCAGAAGCAAGGAACAGTAGCATTATGCTCATGCGAATCAGAATTCATTACACCTACAAGAGCAGCAACACACGCACTTTGGTTAAAAAGATTATTTAGCAAGATTACAGAAGACGAACAACAAAAGATCACGATGTGTGTGGATAACAAGTCAGCAATCGTGCTCATGAAAAATCCAGTATTCATGGATGAAGCAAGCACATTGATACTAAATATCATTTTATTCGAGACTGCGTCGAAAGAAATGACTTTACAGTGAATATGTCAGTGGAGATTTACAACGGGTTAACATACTTACAAAACCATTGGCAAGAACTAGATTCGTCACATGACACAACTACTCGGAGTTAGAGACCTACTTTGAGGATGATCAAGATTAAGGGGAGAATGTTACACTTAATCTTGATTCAAAAATATTAGTATAAATTTAATATTGTATTTTAGTAGATAGAATATTTATATACATAGCCCCACCGCCGGAGACAACCGTCAACCGCCGTCGTGAGTTGATGGAGAACTGCCGGAAAATCGTCATCCTCACCTCTGTATATATGTAATAGCAGATAGGGATTTGTACACACAGATTTACAAAATAAACCATTAATCTTTGGTTATTTTTGTTGTTATTTCGTTTAAAAGCCAACGTATCCATTATCAATCGGGAAGGTGAAGACTTCCTTTATTGTGTATTTGTCAATTGTGTCCAATCCGGTTGTGCTCAACTCCAAGTTGATCAACTATAAGACTGTCCAGGTGGTGTGCAGCACTCTGGCCTCCAGCTGTCCTTGTCTTGGTCCATACAGCCTTACTCCTTCGCTGCTCAACTTGTCGGTGGTGCTCAACTGCTTGGTGAGTTGGTGGTCTTGTCGTCTTGTAGTCTTGTACCCTTTGTTCTTAACCTTTTGAATTCCAATTTTATTTTGTAAACTTTTTACAGACGTGATTGCACATTGCACATTGTTGTTTCTGAGATTTTTAGAGAACTTTTAGTAATAAGAGGTAAATCATAAATGGTATAATGTTAGATAAATTTCAGTTTTTTTATATTTCTGATTTCAATTTTTATGATTCTGATTTTTGCATTCATGTTTATGAGTTTATCAGAATTTAAAATTTAGTTGGTTGATCAATGTCATGAAATATACATTCTAGAAATCACAAAGGAAAAAGATAACATATCAATCACATGTGGTAATATACTTCTAACATTTCTAGGGTTTACTTTTCAAGCTCGAGCTCGACTCGAGTAAGTAATCGACACTCTCGAGCTCGACTCGGCTCGGCTCGACTAAAATTAAATTAATAAATTTTTGTAGCAACAAATGTTAAAATACATTCCGGAATTCAAATTTCACATTTTTGAACAACAATTAACAACTAGCTAGTAAGAGTATAAAAGTAAATGGTGTATATGTAAAAGGGTAAAATGGTAATTTAGTACAAGCTCGATTGTGAGCTGAGTATTTCTGAACTCGAACTCGGCTCGACACCCTACTCGAGTAGCTCGAGCTCGACTAGGTTCAGCTCGAGTCGATTTCGGTTTTTTTTCGAGTCGGTCTCGTGTAGCTCGCGAGCTGTCTCGGCTCGATTACACCCCTATTAATACCCCCTCTTACCTTAAGTCCTCTTAAAAATCGGATAAGTTATTATTCTGTTAGCCTAATTAATTTTATGATTTTCTTAGTCTGATTATACAACATATGTTTTGGATAACTAGTTATTATAGTGTTAGTCTAGTTAAATATCCATGTGCTCCCTTTTACTTTATCAATTTGCTGATGGGTTTTATTTGACCTTCCTAATTTTCAAGTGTATTAACCTGGAGTTATGGTTTAGTATGTTTTATTAATCCTCAAGAATCTGGTAATTGTTGGGTAATTCTATGTACATGAGTTGTTAAGAATCTCCAAATCTAACTATTTTAGATTTATAACAATACTTTTCTATGTGTTTTATTAATCTTGACTTATTAATCTTAATAAATTTGTTTCATTAGTCATCATTCAGTTTAATTAGTACGTTTTATTAAATCAGTTTCGGGTTGGTATGGGTCAAAGCAGTTATGGCTTGGGCTGATGATGGGTCAAATATTAAACAGATGGAATATATCAAAAGTAAAACAATATCAATCGGTGCCTTTTAATTTTTATGAAAGTTTTGAACTTTTGTTAGGAATATTGAGCAACTGTCGCGTAATTCTAATTAGTGTGTTTTATGAGTTGATTTATGAATCTGATTAAATCTGTTTTATTAGTCAACGTTTAGTTTAATTAGTCTGTTTTAGGTCGGCTAAGTTACGGGTCAAAATGTTTCGGGTGTGTTGGTGACGTATCAAAACAGTTTGGTCGGGTTGCTAATCGGGTTTGGAAACAGGTCAAAACGGGTCAAACAAGTATAGGTTAGGTTGGTGACCGATGAAAACAATTTTTTAATTGTTTTCCATGGTATATTTGTTTCGTTGGAAAATGATCCTTACTAAAATATTTTCCCAATATTATTTCTTCAAGTTTGCAACTTATATACAATAAAATACAAAGCCACTAAACCTATAAACTTGGAAACATGTGGAGTGAAACAAGAAAGTAAAGTAAGCACTAAGCCACTAACTAATTTAAAAAAAAAAAATGCACGTAGCAAACTAAAAGATCTATCCACGTTGCCAACCTTTCAATCATAGTGAGTTTGTACTTTATGCATGGAGGTATTGTACTTCAATTATTGAATAATCAACTCGTGTGTGATCCGGTAAATAAACGATTAACCAAACAATCATCCCGTAATCGTTTACTCACACACCCTTTCACTCCCAGCAAAAATTTAATCACGTTCTTTTCGAACAATCTCAATTATCGACCTTTCCCGGTCACCCGACCTCCACCTCGGTCACGTCCAATGTCTTGTGTAGCTTAACTCGTCGATTTTTCTTCACAATACCGGTACACATGTAACATGGCATCCCATTGGACATGTTCATTAACATCACGATTTTTCCCGGATCGACGACCTCTACCCCGGTCACATCCAAAGTCACCTGATTTGAACCTCCAAAACCATAATGTTCACACCGTTGTTTTTCTCCATTCTTGTTTTCCGTGTGGCAGTCCCAACCTTTTCCGATCCACCTGTTTCGAGAGTCCTCTTCGAGCGGCCAAGACAATGAAGCTCCGACTTCTTCCATTTTCTTTTACCCGCAAACAAACCAAACCAACAACTCGACCCATTTTTGATTTCTTCCGCTTGTTTCCCGGTTAGGCTCCTTGAACACGGAACAAAAACTTGATCAAGGATGAAGACCGCCACTCTCCGACCCGCTATGAAAATAGATTTGCACCTTACGCCCCCTTTAGTGGAACACGGCTATCTCTATTTCCCTCCTTGTCTTGACAACCATAGCATTGCCGATCAACGTTATCCCGAGTGATTCTTCCACCAATCAATAAAACAAGTTGACCGCTACCTTTACTGTCTTCTATTACCGGCAACACGAACCGAACTCGAAGCCACCTACTTTGATTTCATCCCATTCATCTTTTATGCGCCTGGTTAATCACACAAACAAACGATCAAAGATGGAACCTACTTTCAAGACTTCAACTTGTGAACATAACATCACAGCCACTTCAAAACGAAACCCGGTTCCCTGCTGCATCTGCCCTGCAGCGAAGGCAACACCGTTTCTTGAAACCAACTCTCAAACTGGCCATCTATACCTTCACGGAACCTAGCTCTGATACCAAATGTTGGAAAATGATTCTTACTAAAATATTTCCCCAATGTTATTTCTTCACATTTGCAACTTATATACAATAAAATACAAAGCCACTAAACCTATAAACTTGGAAACATGGGGAGTGAAACAAGGAACTAAAGCAAGCACTACGCCACTAATTAATTTAAAAAAATAAAAATAAAAAAACGCACGTAGCAAACTAAAAGATCCATCCACGTTGCCAACCTTTCAATCATAGTGACTTGTACTTGGACATATTGTACTTCAATTATTGAATTATCAACTCGTGACCCGTAAGCTAACAAACCGTGATCTTGTAAATAAACGATTAAAGCAACATGTTTTAGTTTTAAATTTTGCCTATTTTGTTGGAGAAAAAAGAATACATACACATGTATTATTGTCTTTCAAAAAAAGATCTACCTTATTTAATTCAGCATAAAGATCTACCTTGTATGATTCAATTGTAGTTGACAATGTAGCTATTATTAAACAATAAGTGAAGGCTAGAGTTGAATTCCAACTTGACATAATGGAGGAAATGATTGAAGAAAGGAGGGTTGAGATGGATCAATTTATGAAATGTTTCGACCAAAACAACACATCGTTTTGAAACGAGTAATTTGGTGTTTTCTAACCCATTTTGGTATATTAATAGTAAACTTTTAGGTAGCCACTTATGTATTATTTTATGATTTCATAACTCTATCTACCTTACAATGTCTTATGGGTTGTTATTTTGAAACAATTGGTAGATGAATGTGTATCCATTCATATTTTGTACGTTGTTCCAATTTATGTGAAAATGTATCTTTTTAGTATTTACTTTTGGATTGTTTAAGAACAAGTTTATAAAATCTAGCTTTTTTAATAATTAACATATAAGATATATGGATTTTTGTTTAAAATTTTTATTAGCAGCGACTCTTGTAGTTAAATAGCTTGTTGCTAAAGATTTAGAAATAGAATGGATAGTCGTTGCTATTAGTTTAGCAACAACTTTATTTGGATGCTACTAACTTGATATAGGAACGATTTGGTTTTGTTAGTATATTCGGAATTAGCAACGACTTATGAATAAACTGAAGTTGGTAACGAAAATGAAATTCGTTGCTAATTAGCAACGACTTGTGAGTAGCAACGAGCAATATAGCAACGATCACTTTTCGTTGCAAAAGTCGTTGCTAAAAGGCAATTAGGAACGAATTTAAGCCATTTAACAAAGAATTTAGGTCATTGTTGTGAGCACATTTTTTAGTAGTGTTTAATACCATAAGATAATTCTTATAATTGGCTTTTGATTATTTTTTTCAATGAACATTTTGATTACTACGGATTTATGAGAGATCGCTTTTGAATCAAGAATCCTAGAGGCGGCCAAAATTAAATATAGAATGTTACTTTAGTTTTATATTTTTTAAATAAAGAATTTTTTTATTTATCTCTCATACCTTTTTTTTGGATGTCACCTTTTTATTTTTTTTATGCTCTCCGGTATCATCTTATATAGTGCTAACATGTTTTATATTTATCCGGGTAACCAAATTTTGTCTATTTTTGTGTTATTTATCTTTTTAAGTCTAGCTATTCATTTTTAACCATGAGTTTTCAAAAGTTTTTGATAGTTAGAAAACTTTGTATTCATAAAATTGTTTTTATATACTATTGATGTTGTCGCGTTTAACTCTATAATTATTTGACAATATCTATATTTTCCTAGTGATAAAATGAGTTAAAATGAATATATAAGTATAGTAAATGCATGTGATTTGTGCACGTTGAAAATGAAAAGAAAGGGGCAAAATGCATGAAAACAAGATCGTTTACATGAAAGTCGGTGAAAACGAAAATCAGAGTGAAAATGAAAAAAGTTGGCAACTTGCATGGACCTCCACGTTGTGCACATATGGTGCTAGTCGAGAGGAATTCCAGAAACTCACAAAGAATATGTGCATGCCTCTCCCCGACGTGCAACATTACCTTATCCGAGAAGCCTCCAAGGAAAAAAAACCCTTGAATTATATCTCCAAATCTCCACCATGTGCACTATATCTCCAGATCGTGTGCCCTTCGAGAAAATTGTCAGGATTGGATTAACAAAAGTAATTGAACCAAGATCTATTAAGGAAGTCACGGAATTGCACCTTAATACTTAAACAAGAACACAAGAAATTTAATATCAAATGTAACTTGTATTGATCACATGTATCAAAAGATTACAATCAAATAGTTATCAATAAAGCCCCAATCTGTCTTTTATGACAAACGTACAAAACTTCTCTAATGTAAGCATCAGAAACGACCTTGAGGCTAAAACTCTACGAATGCAAAATATCTCTAGCTCTAGGTTTTTCTCTAACCTAATTATACATTCATATATACTTAGAATTACAAGATAAACATTAAAAAAAATTATGTTTAGTTGTATCTTTATCTTCTCGTAATTCAAATCTTCGTTGATCTCAAGAATTTTTCCTTGATTGTATGAATCTTTCCCTATCTTGATCGGACTTCAAAATCTTCAAACAACATCAACTTTGAACTAACAGTATTAACATTTCGTCTAGCAGCATTAAATTCATAAAACAATATTAATTCCTTCAACGTCTTAATATTTGTCATAGTAGTAACTTCAGTACTAGCAGTATTAAGTAAACTTAGCCGCATTTAGACCCAATAATCTCCCTTAACTTAAATTCTAAATAAGTATTTAAGTTCTTTCAATTCTTCGGTGTTGTTCTCTTCCATCATCATGATATTTCCAAAATCACTTTGCATCACTTTGAAGTGTGCTTTTCAGTTTGCTCATTCAACTGTTTAAGAATCATTTGAACCAATGCTTGGGTAGTACACCATTTGTATTCAACTTTGCACCCAGCATGGTCATCATCTTTTCCATTTTATATACTTTAACACCATAATTTAGAATTTAAAAATAATTATAATTTGAGTTTTCAAACCGAGTGTGTTACTTATCTTACCAACCAACCATTAACCAACATACAATACCAACAAAAAATGAGTGTTCCTTAAAATAGGATTACAAAATATACCCATAGGTAACCCGTCCTCACCAGGCACCTAATAATCTCCTGCACATGGGGAACATAATACGAGGTTAGCTATAAATAGCTAGTGAGAACATATTAAACATAAGTTGTTTTCCCCGAAGAAGTAAAAAAACTAACAATGATAAATAATCAAAGTGCGGAAATAGTTTTAGAATACGAACACACGAAAGTTTTCAAAGCAAGACTATATCAATAATCAAACTTCAAAGAGTGCACAAGAACACTCTTCAGCACTGAGTACAAACTAATCAAGAATGGTGTGTAGGATTCGTGCGGGTTTTTGATGGTGAAAAGCTTTGATACACACTTGTTTTAAATTTATAAAAACGATATTACTAAGCAGACACTACACAGGCTAGTATGACTTGCTCAAAGAGTAGTATAGACTCGGAGCTATACTCTAACATCATTATTGTTTGATCGGCAGAATAATTAGCATGCGAGTAACAAGTAAAGTAATTAAACGAAGCAAGACAATTCACATTAAACACCGAAGAAGCAGAGAGGCAGAACAATCAGATACAGATTCACTTAGGCTTTCGAATCATCCTAACTAGTCATGGCAATAACTATCACGAACCAGATAATGAAGACTTGACGAATATGATAGATTAAGCACGGAGCATGTTGTTCTACTACTTATCACAACCACATCATCATGCAACGAATCATTACTCGAGTTATAAAGACTCAGACTCAACAATGAAACATGATTAGACAAACAGTAGCATATCCGAGATTTCACAAAGGACATGTAGACTGGTATTTAACTACAAATTCACCAAATTGCGTCCAAATCAGACTACAATGAACGTACATCTTTTCAAATGACACATTCAATAGTCCTCAGAACCCAAAAAGGTGTTAAAGTGGTTAAACACAATCAAAACAATGAAAAACAGCACACTGGTATAAAAGAGGGCCTTACGGGCGCAAGGAGTTATCCTTGCGGCCGCAAGGGTGCATATGCTTGCGCCTGCAAGAAATAATGCTTGTGGCCGCAAGGGCTACGCTCACAGAACACTTCATTTTTGCACAAAGAGATTCAACAACAAATACAATCTAGACTTTCATCTAAGATCATAAACACATGTAAATAGGTACAATGAAGTCATAAACCAACAAAACTCAAACCACACATTGGATTTAAGATTAAGCCACATGCATTTCTAAGATATAATCATATTAACATGCCATTTCTATCAAGATTAATACATTTAAAGCATATACATGTGCATATTCACAATGAACACTTCAAACAGATCATTCATGGCATATATGTGAGCGTATTTCAACACTTAACACACCAATAAAAATATCATGAATTCTCTATGCATAAAAATAGCATATTTGACCCATTAATACACCAAAATACCTAAATTTGCGTTTAAAGTACTAAGGCATGCATAAAAGCACAACATAAAAGATACAACCAACATGGACAGATCTGAAATGATCCAAAACATGTTCCAAAAGTGTTTTCAATAATGAATCATGCACAATGTCTAACATCCTCGATTTGGGCCTAGTTGTAATTAGTACGTGAGAGTACGTGATTAGTTCAATAGACGAACAACTGTTGTAAGTAATTGTAAATACGTGTGAGATAAGAGGAGTTAATATGTAAGTATGTATATGTATGTATATTGAATATATATATATATATGTATGTACTAGAAGAATTAAAGAAGAAAGAAAAGAATAAAGAAAGAATTAAGAAAAGAAAGAAAAGAAAAAAAAAGAATAGATATTTGTCCAGAGGCGGTTGCCTCTCGATAAGATTTATGTATAGATATGTATGTGTGTTGTTTGACTAAGAATAGTCAAAGGTTGGCAAAAGTCTCAAAACACATACAAAACACACAACTCTCTCTCTGCTTGTAAGTTTTGAAGAAGGAATTCATAAGATTTGAAGATTTGAAGTCCTAGACCTTGAACAAGGTTAGTATGTTGTTTGTAGAGAAGATTTGAAATGTAATATACTAGATACATGTATGTTTTATGGCTGGAAGTAGTGTTAAAAATAGAAAACTCCATGGAGGAACATAAAGCTCACTTTATAAGTGGGTTTCTCATGTTTTGATGTTTTGGAAGGTGTTAAAGTGTTTATAAGGTTCATATAGGTTGTATATGAAGCTTAGAAGTGTTTAAAAAGTGAAAAAGACGTGTTTTAGAAATCTGGGTTTTGAATATGTGAAGTTAAAGTCGGCTGGAAATAAAATAAAGAAGGTGATAATCTGGGAAAATGAAGATCGCGGCGCGACACCGATAAAAATGCACTATGCGACTCTTTTGATCCGACTTTCGTACGAGTGATCCGACTTTTGGTCCGACAGTCAGATGGCCCATCCGACGTGATGGTCCGACTGTCGGATAGCTTATGTACTTAGTTGGTCCGATTTTCGCATGAGACTTTCTCGTGGATCCGACTTTTTAGTCGTCGCGGCGCGCCACCTTAAGTGGTCGAGGCGTGACACAGCCTTTTCAGCAAGGATTTGTTTTGGTTAACATATTCTTGTTGATTAGGTTAAGTACCAATCAAAGTAAGTTTAATAAATGGTTTAAGATTGTTAAGAAGGTTGTGAGTGTTCTAGAAGTAGAACCTAACGCATGCAAACGCTTAACGCGATTGCCGAATGTTTTAGGTGAACGTGTCAGCTGAACCAAAATTGAGTAAACGAACCCTGTAGCGAAACAGGTGAGTGCCTACTTTCATGAGACTCAGTAGAGTAAGTCTTGCAAGCTAAGATGAATGTGTGAACGTGTGAATGTGTATATATGTATGTATGCCTAACCTGTTTATGCAGGTACACTTAAGAAGATGAGTGTAAGTTTCTGATCGATGTTATGATTGCTTGTAAGATGTATAGTAGGTGCATGCCAGCGGGTCCAGACTTGGAACCGCTTAGTTAATATTGATAATGTGCATGAATGATGGACTGTATGATGATCACATGTGAAAGTATAAATGAATGATTGAATGACGGATTCCTATGAATCCCATGTACCATATAAGACTATATGAATGAATGATAAAGATGGATCCCTGTGGGATCGAATGTACGTATATGTGTGTGTGAACTGTCTACAGACAATCTGACGCATGGTTAAGGTCAGCCGACTAGCTGGATCGTAACCGGACTTCGGTCATATCTAGATTTACGGTGATTCAGGGTGCATCCCGGATCGAGGTTCTGCAGAACCGCCGTGCCTTAACGTAAGACCGTAATCAGCCAGGATCTGGCCGTGATTACTTGGGAACCTTGTGTTCTGTAAAATATGCTTGGTGGACTGCTTCATGCTCCCCCACCAGCGGATTGGTTGTGACTGATTTCCTCGGTCTGAGTTGTTGCGCACGACACCCCTGCAAGACATGACTCTTACTGATCTTGTTAGCACACCACTATGTGTTAAGCTAGCAATGTATGCTTATGTACGATAAGACGTATACGATATGATATGTGTGATATGATGTGTATGATGTGCCTATTGCATGACTCACTGTATTGATGCTTATGCTAAGTATGTACTCACTAGCTAGTGTAGCTAATGGTGCTATGATTTCCCTTTTCAGGTAAGGACTAGATGGCCTGCAAGGCGGGTTACTTTTGAGATGTACTTTGCCCCTTGTGGGTGGAACACTTGTACTTAAATGTTGTAATGTATGTTTGATAATATGGTCGGTTCCTGTATGATAGGTAACACCAACGACCGTTTTGGAAACAAAGATGACGTAATTAACTGTTTGTTAATATTAAAAGAAAAATTTCCGCTGCTAAACCTGAGTTATCAATAAAGCAACTGTTTTCAGAAGCAGTGTTACAATTAGGTATCAGAACCTAAGTTTGAGTGAATTGGGTACTTGTAAGAGTATTCGATCTCAAGCTCGGGCCCGACCATAAATAAGTGTTCCTAAGGGGGGGATTGAGTAAGAGTGTTATGTAATGACTTGTTTGTAAGTTGAGATAGTGAGATTGAGTATTAACTACTCTTTCTCTGTCATATAGAAGTCTAGAAAAGATGTCTGCCGAATGTGACAATATAGAGCAAGCTCTGAAAGATGTGGAAAATGTGGCTTCGTCACATGTGCCTCATCAACCTGAAAATGAACGTTTTCAGCGCAATGCTGAAAGTGGTAGATCTGAGTTAGATCAGATAATTTATATACATCGTCTGGAGGAAGAGCTTCGGTTAGCTAAGGAGTTCTTGTTGCATACCATGTTAGATGAGACGCGCAAGGCGGATTCGAAGTTCTTGACAAATAAGTCTCTGACAACCAAGGGGACTGATAACCCCGTGATTACGGTACAGTGCGGGCATGAAGCTATTAGCAAGGGCTGTAAAAGGAAGTTTCAGCCATTGCCGAAATCTGGTTCTACCATAGGGAAAACCACTAGAGGTGATAAGGTCGATAGTTCTAAGAAACCAAAATCTGGCAACCTTTGGTGTTCCCAGTGCCGTGCCTACCATTCAGGTGAATGCTCCAAAGCCACTAGAAAATGTTGGAGATGTGGACAAATAGGTCATGAAAATATCGAATGTGTATACCCGGAAGCTGTTTGTTATCAATGTTGCAAGCCCGGTCACAGGAGGATTGACTGTCATGGTAAACAGAGTCTTGAGATTGGTGGGCCTTCCTGAAGGCAAAAGTAAGATAATGCATCTCGTGATAAAAGGAAGGCATTCTACTAGATGACAATGGAGGAGGTGAAAGTAAAGAGGGACGTTATTCCGAGTGCATTCCTTACTAGTTGTAATCCTGTTTTTTATGTTATTTGACTATGGAGCTACTTAATCCTTTGTTTCTGTTTTGTTGTTGTAAAGGTTGAAGTTACCTGTTTTCAAGTTGGGTAATTCGTTTAATATGAAGGTTGTTAACGGTAAGATAGTTTGTTACGAAGAAAGCTCCAAAAGTTGATTTTGGTGTCAAGGGAAGTAGTTTTCCTATCTTGTTCTTAGTTATGCTTATTACGGGATTTTGATGATAGTATTGGGATGGATTGGCTCAGCAATCGTAATGCTGAGATTCTCTATACCCAAAGAAAAGATGATTAAAATTCCTCTTCTGATGAATCTTATATTATAGTTTGCGGAGAACGACATGAATCTGATATTTCTGTCATCTCCATTGTTAAGAACCTAGAAGTCTATTTTAGAAGTTGTAACTCTTTCTTCGCAAATTTATTTATGCTAAGATAGAGAAATGACCAGTCCAACATATCAGTGTAGTATTTAATTACCCTGATGTGTTTTCTGAAGAACTGCCGGGTTTACCTCCGGTCAGTGATGTCAATTGTGAGATTAAGTTGAATTCGGGAGCTACTGCGGTGGCTAGAGCTCCATCTGTGATATGATTTCGAAGTTCTCAAATGAGAACAATTGTATGTCAGGTTGTCTAAGTGTGACTCCTGACTAAGGGAAATGTATTTCCTTAGTCATGGCATCTGTAAGAATTGTGTTGAGTAGATCTAGCTAAAGTAGAAGCTATGATGAATTAGAGAGTTCCTCGAACTCCTTTTGAATTAGAAGTTTCCCTGCCTTAATTTGCTGCTATTGGCGGTTCATCCGTAATTTCTTGAAGTTTGCGAGTCCGTTGGCTAAACTGACTCGTAAAGATATATCTGTCGTATGATCGAAAGCTCAGGAGAGATCCTTTCAGCTTTTGATACAATTATTATGTGAAGCTCCGATCCGCACCTTGCTTGAAGGTTCGGAAGACTTTACCATCTGTTGTGAAGTCCGTTACTACCCTGGTGAAGCCAGTGTTGTAACAAACGCTTTAAGTCGTAGAGGACCCTCAACAGGAATTAAATTTATGAAGATTGTGAGGATGCCAGATATGCACGCAAGTCGCGATGATTATCAGAAAATATTAGGGTCGTCTGCAACGATTCGATGTTCTGAAACTGATGTTCATTTCTTAGCCACAAATGTGTCTGTTTTGTTGACTCATTTGATTCAGTTTGTGTTAGTAAGACTGTGACACGTCACGGTCCCTCTTGGTTGTTTTGATTTTGACTATATGTTGTTTCTGATTCGGAGAAAGTTTGAAGTGAGAGTTAGACACTTGTGTTCATCTGAGCACTGTCTATCAAACGAAGACTAATGACCAATCTGAACGTACGATCCAGACGTTGGAGAATATACTCCGTGTAAGTATTCTAGAAAATTTCTCCTTGAGGAGACGTTATTCGTCTGAGATGTAAGGAGAAGTTAACTCCATGTTCTATAGACCCGTTCAAGTCGTGCGTAAAGTCGATGATCAGACGGTAACTCTTGAGCCGCCGCCTGAACTGATCAGTGTATGAGTTATCTTTAACGTGTGTTACTTACGTAAGTGCCACGTTGAAGAAGAATTAGTAGTGATTCTTGACACGAAGGTCAAGAAGCTGCGTAAGAAGATAGTCGAGCTAGTTCTCGTGAAGTAAGAATACAACTTAGATCCCAACCCGACGTGGGAAATCGAGAACGTGATGAAGACAAGATACCCTCGCCTGTTTATCACTGAGTAGATTCCGAGGATGGAATCTTCTTAAGGGGGTAGATTTGTAACATCCTCGATTTGGGCCTAATTGTAATTAGTATGTGATTAGTTCAATAAACGAACAATTGTTCTAAGTAATTGTAAATACGTGTGAGATAAGAGGAGTTAATATGTAAGTATGTATATGTATGTATATTGAATATATATATATATATATATATGTATGTACTAGAAGAATTAAAGAAGAAAGAACAGAATAAAGAAAGAATTAAGAAAAGAAAGAAAAGAAAAAAAAGAATAGATATTTGTCCAGAGGCGGTTACCTCTGGATAAGATTTATGTATAGATATGTATGTGTGTTGTTTGACTAAGAATAGTCAAAGGTTGGCAAAAGTCTCAAAACACATACAAAACACACAACTCTCTCTCTGCTCGTAAGTTTTGAAGAAGGAATTCATAAGATTTGAAGATTTGAAGTCCTAGACATTGAACAAGGTTAGTATGTTGTTTGTAGTAAAGATTTGATATGTAATATACTAGATACATGTATGTTTTATGGCTGGAAGTAGTGTTAAAAATAGAAAACTCCATGGAGGAACATAAAGCTCACTTTATAAGTGGGTTTCTCATGTTTTGATGTTTTGGAAGGTGTTAAAGTGTTTATAAGGTTCATATAGGTTGTATATGAAGCTTAGAAGTGTTTAAAAAGTGAAAAAGACGTGTTTTAGAAATCTGGGTTTTGAATATGTGAAGTTAAAGTCGGCTGGAAATAAAATAAAGAAGGTGATAATCTGGGAAAATGAAGATCGAGGCGCGACACCGATAAAAATGCACTATGCGACTCTTTTGATCCGACTTTCGTACGAGTGATCCGACTTTTGGTCCGACAGTCAGATGGCCCATCCGACTTGATGGTCCGACTGTCGGATAGCTTATTTACTTAGTTGGTCCGACTTTTGCATGAGACTTTCTCGTGGATCCGACTTTTTAGACGTCGCGGCGCGACACCTTAAGTGGTCGTGGCGCGAATATTGTGAGTGTTAAGTAATTCTTGTTGATTAGGTTAAGTACGAATCAAATTTCGTTTAATAAATGCTTTAAGATTATTAAGAAGGTTGTGAGTGTTCTAGAATTAGAACCTAACGCATGCAAACGCTTAACGCGGTTGCCGAATGTTTTAGGTGAACGTGTCAGCTGAACCAGAATTGAGTAAACGAACGCTGTAGCGAAACAGGTGAGTGCCTACTTTCATGAGACTCAGTAGAGTAAGTCTTGCAAGCTAAGATGAATGTGTGAACGTGTGAATGTGTATATATGTATGTATGACTAACCTGTTTATGTAGGTATGCTTAAGAAGATGAGTGTAAGTTTCTGATCGATGTTATGATTGCTTGTAAGATGTATAGTAGGTGCATGCCAGCGGGTCCAAACTTGGAACCGCTTAGTTAATATTGATAATGTGCATGAATGATGGACTGTATGATGATCGCATGTGAAAGTATGAATGAATGATTGAATGACGGATTCCTATAGAATCCCATGTACGATATATGACTATATGAATGAATGATAAAGATGGATCCCTGTGGGATCGAATGTACGTATATGTGTGTGTGAACTGTCTGCAGACAATCTGACGCATGGTTAAGGTCAGCCGACTAGCTGGATCCTAACCGGACTTCGGTCATATCTGGATTTACGGTGATTCGGGGTGCATCCCGGATCGAGGTTCTGCAGAACTGCCGTGCCTTAACGTAAGAGCATAATCAGCCAGGATCTGGCCGTGATTACTTGGGAACCTTGTGTTCTGTAAAATATGCTTGGTGGACTACTTCATGCTCCTCCACCAGCGGATTGGTTGTGACTGATTTCCACGGTCTAAGTTGTTGCGCAGGACACCCCTACAAGACATGACTCTTACTGATCTTGTCAGCACACCGCTATGTGTTAAGCTAGCAATGTGTGCTTATGTACGATAAGACGTATACGATATGATATGTGTGATATGATGTGCCTGCTGCACGACTCACTGTATTGATGCTTATGCTAAGTATGTACTCACTAGCTAGTGTAGCTAATGGTGCTATGATTTCCCTTTTCAGGTAAGGATTAGATGGCCTGCGAGGCGGGTTACTTTTGAGATGTACTTTGCCCCTTGTGGGTGGAACACTTGTACTTAAATGTTGTAATGTATGTTTGATAATATGGTCGGTTCCTGTATGATAGGTAACACCAACGACCGTTTTGGAAACAAAGATGACGTAATTAACTGTTTGTTAATATTAAAAGAAAAGTTTCCGCTGCTAAACTTGAGTTATCACTAAAGCAACTGTTTTCAGAAGCGGTGTTACACAATGTACCATTTCTAGTAACAAAGTAACATGAAATCTTTGTAAAATCAACATCCATTCTTGAATATCCACATACTTTAACATATAGTATTACACCAACACATCATCAAACATGAATATGATTGTATCAGACACATTAACATGATTAATTACACTTGTATTGAAGATCAAACATGCCTGTTCATATCAAGTCAACATAAAAGTCAAACTAAACAGTATATTGCCATAACTAGCCAAGAATCATCTTAGCCAAGTGAAATGAGTTTAGATACTCATATACATCAGTTGAAGTACAAACACATATGGATTACATGAATACATGATCACAAATCAAAGTTAGAAAGAGAATACCAAGCTAAATACACTTTGACTTTGTGATTTCAAGCTTCAAAATGTAAATCCAAGCCTCCTAGAAAGCTCTCCCTCCTTTGATATCACCAAATATGCTTCTGGACTGATTATGGTCGTGGGAGAGTGTTTGGGTGGTGAAAAATCTGAATTGGTGATCTTTTTCTCTCTTGGACATAATGCAGTCTTTATAACTCTGGAACAGGGGTCCTTACGGCCGTAAGTAAGCCTTTACGGCCGTAAGATGGGTGGTGGATTTGACATTTGCCAGGTGTAAGTTGTCAAGTGGGCCTTTTCTAGAAGATAGGCCCTTGCGGCCGCAAGGGGTAACCTTTGCAGCCGTAAGGAGCCTTTTTTCACTATGTCTTAATTTTTCTGCTATTTTGCACCGGATTTGTCCATATATCTCGTGTCAGGCCTTTTTAACCTGCATGGTGAATTATAAGCAATTTAGATCATTAAACATACGATTCACCTTGGAAATGGGTTAATAATGAGGTGTTTCGCCATGTAAAACATGCATAAAACGCATATATCAAAGAACTAACTTGAATACACAATAGCGAACAAATGCCTAACCTTTTCTCAAAAAGTGAGAAGGTATTTATATGCTACGTAAACTAATCCTGACCATCTAAACAAAATACACGTGTACTGCTCTACATAAAGTTAGAAACACAAATCTAATACTCCGTTTAAGTTCCTTCTAAAGCGCTAATTGCGCACTTTACTTAACTGGTAGATGCTTGTACTGAAACGTGCTTTCAGTAATGGAGACCTCTTGATCACAGAAGACTTACTTCAGTTTGCATTAACTTCAGAACTAATCTTCAGATGAACTTTAAGGCTGCTTTCTTCAGATGAGTTGTGTCAGGACAATTTACAAATGAATAAAGAATGATCCTTCAGACGCTTTCTTTTGAAGCATTTTCAGGAATGGAATATATACAAATATGAGACTAACAATCTCCCCCTATTTGTTTATACTCCATGACTATTTACAAAAGAATAATAAATAACAAGAATAAAGATTGAAAGAATGTACTCTAATTAATTATGGGTTTAAACTCATCATGAATGGGTTCACTTGGTGTTTTGAGCTCGATCTGCCTCAGATATTCATCTAGAATGTCTTTAATGGATGGTTCCTTGTGATCAATGAAGTATCTGAGTGACTTCAGATGAAGAACGTCAGCTTTGGCAAACTCTGACACTCTCTGAAATCGAACTTTGTGATGAGCATCAAGGAAATAGAAACCTCTGGGGTTTGATAGAACTTTTCCAATTTCAGGAACAAATCTGGGAGGTAAGGAAGTATCAATGTCTCTGCAGTTAGGAAGCTCACCTTTAGAAATTAACTCAAGAATTTATTGCTGGGACTTTTTATTGGTTAGCTTCCTCCTTTGAAATTTTATTCTTTCAGCTCTCGAAGGTTTGTCCTTTTGAGAGATGATTTCAGACTCTAATCCTTTCTTCTTCATTTCCTCTTCATAGAACTGGATGACTTTGGTGATCTCTCTCTGAACAGTTTCAACATCCTCCGTCAGCTTGTGTTTTGACAAACATGTCATAATTTCAGCCCATTCAGAATAGGCATACTTAAGCTTAACTTGAGTTATCGAGTACGTTACAAAAATTGGGAGATCTCTGAGTTGAAGATTGAGAAAAATTCCATTCTTCTCTTTCTTCAGTCTTACTAAAGTAATTTTCTCAAGATGCAATCTTTGATTTCTAGAAGACAGCCATGGCTCCTGTCTTTCAGCTGCCATTTGTTTCTTTTCGACCTGTTTTTCCTTTTCAGCTTCAATTTCTTCCTAAAGCTTTTGTTGGTGTGCCCGAGGAGATAAGTTTATTTTATTTGCAGCAACTTCTTCAAAAGCAAGCTTTTCTGCCGCTTGTCTTGCCAGTTCATGAGCGATTTTCTTCTCTTTTGCAAATGGATTTTCATCATCTGAGTCATCTGATTTGTCTTCACCATATTTATCTACTCTATCAGATAATCCGGAGAACTTGTCACCATAACCTTTTTACCTTTGTCAGCTCGACTGGGTTAACCACTAGTAGATAGAGCAGTTTATTTTTTAGGGATCTATGCATCTTATAATTCAACTATTACTCTTGTTTCAGCATCCCTTATTATTTAATGACATTCGGCTTCGTCTATCTCAGATCTGAAAAGATGTGCTTCAGCTTTTCTTTGGTCCACGAGAACTTTGAGCTCCCCCCCAGCATTTGCCTTAGCTTCTTTAGATTTGGCTTTATCTTGTTTAGCTAACAGAAGTTTAGCCTTAATATCTTCCAAGGCTTTATTGTTATTTTCCTCAATGGCTCTAAGGCGAGCGGCTTCATTTTCTAGGCTTTGCATCATATCAGCTCTAGTATTTCTTTTGCCATAGAAAAAATTTTCAATCAGCAACGACTTTCTTCCTTATAATTTGACAGATTTTGGACTGTCGTCTGAATTTCTCCCCCTTAGAAGTAGAAGAGGTACCTGAAGCTTCTATCGATCTAGACAAATCCAAAATCTAATTTGAGAGCCCTGTAAAAGAGGGTGCAAATAATTCCTGTACACAATTTATGGCTGCTTGGCTGCTTCAGAGAGATTTACAGCATGGAATTTATCTACTGAAGAGGAAAGGGTATGTACAGAAGATGAAAGGTGTTAAAGTTGTGAATTGATGTTGGAGAATTCGATGGTGGCAGAGTTAGCCATAGAAGTGACAAGATTGTGAAACTGTTTGAACATACCTAGACGTATCTGATTGCTAATGTCAAAGATTGTAAACAGAGAAGTGAATTGTTGGATAAGAGAATCGGCAAGAGATTTAAACGCGCTTTCAAACTTGGTTTGATTATTTACAGAGCAGGAAACATTGAAAGAGTTAGTTGTAAGTAATTGTGTTAGTCCCAGATTGAGTACACAACAACAAATGTTTGTAGAAGGAGGGGTGGTTGAATACAAACTTTAGCTTTAAATATTTAAAGACACACCAATATAGTTTTATACAATTCTTATTTATTTTGAATCAAGAATTACATGTACTCGAAGCGGAAATTCTAAGTTCAATAAAAGGTGGCAATCTATTGGTCTAACTGATATCGTCAAATTTAGATATATATTTTAAGCGATATCTGTTTTATTTTAGCCTGTTATTGTTCGTAAATAAGTAAAAGATACTTAATTATCTTCATTTATTGAATTACAGGTTAAAAAGGCGGAATATGAAAAGTTTTGAGCAAAAACCGGAAGAAACAGAAGAAATATGAAAAGTTGTCCCCACCGACACATCTCCACTATTTTGATCATATCTCACTCATACGAACTCGGATTAAAGTGATTCAAAAGGTCACAGAAACTAGACTCAGAGGGCTACAATTTCACTTTTATGGTCAAACTCTAAAAAAGCAAGGTCGCGGCACGACTGTGAAGGAGATCGCGGCGCGAAGCGGCCTGATCAGTCAGAATTCAAATTTTAAAAGAGTTTGGATCGAGTTAAACTTACCCGTCGCGACGCGACGCCCCTTATTTCAGTTTTTTTTATATAAATGCGACTCCAGATCGATTTTGGGGGTGAACCACCCAACTTATACTTCCCAAATACTGCCAAAACACGTCCAAAAACATTCTAGGGGCTATGGAGCTCAACTTTTTAAAGATAGGAGCTTATTATTTGAAGATTTCAGCTTAGATTTATCACGGTTCTATCATCATTATTATTATTTATCTTCTGTGTTGATGTTGTTCTTAATTTCCAGAAGCTATTTTATGATGTTTCTAGGCTAGAATTTCATGTATTCCTCCCTAGAGGAGATGGATTCTTTGAAAGTTAAATGCTTTTTGTGTTAAAGATGCTAGATTTCATATATTTATCAATTTAAGTTCTACCAAAGATCCACATGTGTCTTAGATCTTGTTTTTGACATGTTTATATTCTGAGTTTGCATGGTAGGAGGACCAATCCGCTTGTGTGGCTTTTATCATGACTATTTAGGACCAAGAAGTAGTTCTGACTAGTGATTGAACAAATCCTAGGCTTAAACATGAAAAGATAGGAACTTTAATGCATGCGTAATTGCATATGATGACATTTATATGTTAATTGAATGGTTTGTTGATTTAGACAATCATTAAAGGTAGAATCTTGATTGATACGAACTAAAAGACTAATCTTGCTTTAAATTGATTCCTTGACCATAGGATTAGTTAATTGCATGATTATAGGGTTAGATATTCAGACCACTAGTCTAATCACTATAGGAATCGATATATGATATTTAGTTGTCAGTGCACTTAATTGAATGACTTGAAGAGAATTTCATTAAATCTAGGGAGGGAATCTTTATATTATAAGATTAAATCCAATAAAGTTTGTTGCTTTTCACTTCCTTTGGTTTGTTCTTGGTTCTTGTTGCTATTATTTAGTGAGTTGGATCATAAAGTTTGAATCTTTATTGATAAGATTCTAAATCCCACCTTTAGTTGTTTTTATTAGTTTAATATTTAATTAGAATAGTTATATTCAAAATCATACCCATTCCTCTTGTGTTCGACACCCGTACTTATTTGCTATACTACGATACGATTAGGTTCTCTTGCCTATTTATGTTGTAGTCGTGCTAAATTACTCGGGTTTATAAATTTAAAACTGGTACACTACACGCACATCAAGTTTTTGGCTCCGTTGCCGAGGAACGGTTTTATTTTGGTATAACTTGACTAATTCTGTATTAAACGATCCTTCCCACGAGTTTTAGCTCAAAAGGAAGTCAATTTCTAGTTTTTGCCTATCCTACTCGTTTCGCGTGTTTTCTTCGATGTCTCTTTTGTGAATATGTTTTTGTTAGTCCCATGTTTAGAATAGTCAGCTTTGATGAGATAAACTATCGAGATGTATAGATAATAGGTTTAGAGTTAGGAATTATGTAAGTTTGTTATAGACTGACTAGTCAGCTGTCAGCGTATAAACAGATATAGAGTTTTCTATGTAAGTACTAGATAACTCGGTGACTTCTAAGCTGAGATAGGTCTTAAGAATGAAGACTTGAAGATTTGAAGACTTGAAGATTCAAGAATCCAAGATTCAAGAAGTCAGCTTGACAAGGTCAAGACTGAGTATGTCAGCTCAGCGTCAGAAGTCAGTTCAGAATTTGAGTAAGTTCTAAATTCTGTTATAAACTCTCTATATCTACGACATTTAAATTAGGATATGTAAACCTAATTTAAACTATCTATTAGTTGGATAGAAATTTCAAATGAAATTAATTAGATATGTTCTAATTAAGGAGTTTGTTACGGTTTTAAAGAAAAGGTAAGTTCTATCTTTAAACTGCGATTTACTCGTAGATATATCAAGTATAAGTATAAACCTTCTTCTGGGTTTTAAAAAAACGAACGAATACGTATAGATGTTCTTACGTGTGTACGAGAACATATACGTGATACACAACGACGACTGCATAAGTTGCAAGATTGCATAAGTTGCAAAACGTACGTGTGTTCGTGATACTTGATACGCGTGTGTTGCGATAACTTTGTAAGTTCAAAGTTAGAGAGAGTTTTCAAGAGTTATTGTTAATCAGTTTTAACAAGAAATTCGATCATCAATTAGTTTGTGATTCAAGAGTGTTTAGAGAGAGTTGAGGTTATAATCTTTGTAATATCAAATCATCTTGTTGATTTGATTAGAGAGTGATAAAAGTTATTGTACTGATTGATAATTGAATATACATTTGATTAATTTGTTTGATTGTTTAAAGTGTATTCAACCCTCCCCTTCTACATTGTATCAGTTGCTTGTTCGCCCTCTTTAGGACCAACAACTGGTATCAGAGCAAGTTTCTTCATAAGTTGAACATCAAGATCCGCTGTTAAGAGGTTAAGATGTCTACTAGCAAGCAATCAAGTCACATACCAACAATGGCGGCAAAAGGGTGTCCTATCTTTGATGGCACTGACTATCCTATGTGGAAGTTTAGAGCCATGCTATATCTGAAGTTTGTGGATCACAGGATGAGTACTGTGATTCAAGATGGCCCAGTCATACATATGATCCATATTACTGCCAATGACAAAACTGTTCCCTCCGGAGAAACTCCCAAGCCTGAAGCATCCTGGACTGAGGAAGATCGTAAACTGTTTAATCTCGATGACAAGGCACAAAGCATTATAGCAAATGCTTTAACAAACCCTCTTCTGCATACTGTGGCTGGGTGCCAAACTGCAAAAGAGATGTGGGATACTCTGTGTGTTACGTATGAAGGTACTGGCCTGGTCAAGCAACATAAGAAGACAAATCTGAGTCGTTCTTATGAAACTTTCTTTGCTAAAAAGAATGAAACTCTGGCAGATTTGTTTACCATATTTCCTTGCTTGATAAATGATCTGATCTTGGTAGGTGTCAAGAAAGACGAGAATGAGTTGGTACTCAAGTTCTTGGATGTGTTACCAGAACAATTCAATGAGATCACCATTGCACTTCATGCTGGAGGAACCTTAGGAAAATATGATCTCAGATCTATCTATGGTTTCCTTCTAAATCATCAACAGATCATGGAACAGAAGAAAGTGGCCCAGCAACAACTAAAAGAATCTATAAACAATGTTGGATCTGCATTAATTGCAGAAAAGAAAAATAAGGGATCTAAGAAGTCTCAAGCTGAGACTGACTCTGACTCTGAATCTGAGGAAGTACGTCTTAACTCTGGTTCAGATGATCAAGAGATGGATGCTCTTACTAAACAAATGGCAATGTTAGCAAGAAATTTTAGAAAGTTCAGAAGAGGAAGGGGTCAATCTGACAGAAGCAAAAGTGGTAAGTCTACTTTTGATCCTAAGAAAGCTAAGTGCTATAACTACCAGAGGATAGGACACATAGCTGCTGAGTGCAGAGTAAAGAAGGGAGAATCAGCTTCACTAGCTGACAAGAATGCCTACAGAGCTGATAAATATAAAAAGAAATATCAAAGACTCAAAGGGAAGCCACATGAAAACACCAAAGGCCTCCTTGCTGAAACTTGGGATACTGAATCATCTACTTCGATGATGACGAGCCAGATAGGTGTTTGATGGCCATTGAGGATGAAGAGGAACAAGTTGACTATGAGTTAGAAGACAGTTCCTTTGATGAGGATCTAGCAGAAGCAGCTAAGCTGAGTAAGCAAACCAGTAACTGGGATCCTGCCTCAATGTATAAGGTAAATAACTTTAGCTCTTACACTGATGAACAAAAATGTCTAATGTTCAACTATTTGTTGAATGACTTCAAAACCTCTCTTACAGTTCAATCTGGTTTGAAAACTGAAATTTCAAAACTAAAAGATGAACTTAAACACTCTGAAACTCTCTTAAATGTTGGTAAAAAGATCCAAAGTGATTATGAATGTCAGCTTCATATAAACAAACTTCTAAGTGAAGAACTGCAAGAATCAAAAGAACAAGCTGACAATCTAAGAAAAACTTGTGAATCTTGGTGTAAGTCATCAAGAGAATCAGAAAAGTGCATTAACCAACAGATACCAAATTAAGTAAAAGCAGTGTTAGGGGGAGATTATAGTACTGCTGCTGATGAAATCATCGAAGATCAAGTCAGTCTTGAAGACAAAACGATGAAATCAGATGACATACTCCCAAGAACATTCTTAAGGAACAAGGAAGGAAAACATGTCAAAACCAATAAGTTTGTGAGACCAACCCAAAGTCCTCAAGTTATTCACTCAAATCATCAAGCTGAATGTTCCAGATCCAACAGAAACTGTAAGTCAGTTTTCAAAAGATTGGATTACAATCTGGTGAGAACAACTGTTTTTGAATTCTAAGTGAATTCCAAAACAATGATGGACCAAAGGTGACATTTGGGGATAATTCTCAAGGAAAGACTAAAGGTTATGGAAAGATAACTGCCGGAAAAGTCACTTTCAAAAAGGTAGCATATGTTGAAGGCCTTAAACACAATCTGATAAGTATCAGTCAACTGTGTGATGAGGATTATGAAGTCACCTTTAGAAAGCATGTAGGGACAAATTATGATAAGAAGGGAAAACCAATATTAATGGCAAAAAGAGAGAGAGAGAGAGAGATATTTATTTGTTAGATCTCAGCTCCACAGATCCTTCAACTGAAACCTGTTGGTACTCTGACTTAACTCCCAAGCTGAGCTGGTTATGGCACAAAAGACTGTCTCATTTAAATTTCAAATATATTAAAAAGTTGTCTAGCAAAGAGTTAGTCTCTAGTCTGCCTAAGATCACATTTGCTAAAGACAAACTTTGCTCAACCCGTGAAATGGGAAAACATCATAAGGGATCCTTCAAGTCCAAACAGAATTTCTCAATCACAGAACCATTGCATATGTTGCATTTGGACCTATTTGGACCTATCAGCACCCCAAGCCTAAGTGGCAAAAAGTATACTCTAGTGATTGTTGATGAGTTCACAAGATTCACTTGGGTAATCTTCTTAAAAGCCAAAAGTGAAGCTGCATATGAGTTAACCAGCTTCATAAGACAAGAAGAGTTGCAAAAGGGTAAGTCTCTTAAACAACTCAGAAGTGATCATGGGATTGAGTTCAGAAACTCAACCCTTGAAGGCTTTTGTGAAGAGAAAGGAATTATCCAGAATTTATCATCTGTAAGAACTCCACAACAAAATGGAGTTGCTGAAAGGAGAAACAGAACCTTAATCGAAGCTGTTAGAACCATGCTATGTGAGGCAAAGCTCAAACAGAGCTTCTGGGCAGAAGTTGTAAGTACAGCCTGCTATACTCAGAATAGATCAATTATAGTGAAAAGACATGGTAAAACACCTTATGAAGTGTATCATGGCAGAAAACCCAATATTGGATATTTCCATATTCTTGGTTCAACATGCTATGTGCTAAACCAAAGAGATCAACTCTATAAGTTGGAACCCAAAGCTGATCAAGGGATATTTGTTGGATATTCTTCAATCTCCAAAGCTTATAGAGTTTTTAATCTTAAAAGAAAGGTAATTGAAGAGTCAATACATGTTACATTTGATGAGACAAGTATTGATGAATCCAACAGAGCTCAAGCTAACTCGGTTAGTCTGAGTGAGCTTGAAAGGAGTAAAGAAGATCTCACATCAAATCCCATGTATGTTATGGATGATTCTGATGATGATGATAGTAAATCTGACAAGCGTGCATCACTAAAAGAAATTATCAATATTGACGATAATCAGCCTGAGAATCTTGGTGAATCATCAGGTACATGTCAGACTGAAGATCTAAGTGATCCTCCAATTCCTACTCAGCCAGAAGAAGTAAGTCCTATTCAGCCTGAGAGACACTGCTCTGAATCAGACCCAGAACCTCAGTCTCCCACAATAACCTTCAAAGTATTAAAAGATCATCCTCTTGATGATGTCATTAGGAACGTTGAAGATGGTGTGTTAACTAGATCTAAGGCAAATGCAAACTATGCTGCCTACGCTAGTTTTATATCTCAAATGGAACCAAAGAAGACTGAAGAGGCTCTGAAAGATGAAGATTGGATTGAAGCTATGCAAGAAGAGCTGACAGAATTTCAAAGAAATAAGGTCTGGACCCTTGTCCCTACTCCCAAAGGAAAAACAATTATAGGCACTAAGTGGGTCTATGGAAATAAAATGGACAAGGATGGAGTAGTGATCAGAAACAAGGCAAGCCTAGTAGCTCAGGGTTATCGACAAGAAGAAGGTATTGATTATGATGAGACCTTTGCCCCTGTTGCACGGATTGAAACTATAAGGTTGTTCCAAGCCTATGCAGCCTTCAAAATCTTTAAAGTGTATCAAATGGATGTTAAAAGTGCATTTTTAAATGGAGCACTACAGGAGGAGGTCTATGTGAAACAACCCCTGGCTTTATTGATGCTAAACATCCAGATTATGTCTATAAGTTGGACAAGGCTTTGTATGGACTCAAGCAAGCTCCAAGAGCCTGGTATGATACACTATCCACCTATCTGCTCTCAAATGAATTTGTTAGAGGAAGTATTGACAAAACTCTTTTTTATAAGAAAGAGCAGAGGACATGTCATTCTGGTTCAAATCTATGTGGATGACATTATCTTTGGATCAACAAACCAAGATCTGTGTGATTGGTTCTCCAAGATAATGTCTAATCAATACAGAATGAGCATGATGGGTGAGATGATATATTTTTTGGGACTTCAAATTTATCAGAAAGAAGATGGTATATTCATTAATCAGAGTAAGTATGTCTTTGATCTGATTAAGAAATACGGATTAGACTCAAGCCATCCCGCAAAGTCTCCAATGTTACACAATGTCAAACTTCACAAGGACATTGATGGAAAGTCTGTATGTGAGACTACATACAGAGGAATGATAGGTTAATTACTCTATTTAATAGCAAGTAGACCTGATATAATGTTTGCTACATGTGTTTGTGCACGATATCAGGCTGATCCAAAGGAATCACACTTGCTAGCTGTAAAAAGAATACTCAAATATCTGAAGGGAACACCAAACTTAGGTTTGTGGTATCCCAAAGGATTAGGATTTGAGCTGATAGGGTACTCCGATTCAGACTTCGCAGGATGTGGTCTTGATAGAAAGAGTACTACTGGAGGATGTCAACTTTTGGGTGGAAAATTAGTTAGCTGGACGAGCAAGAAACAAAACTCAGTGGCAATTTCAACAGTTGAAGCTGAATATGTAGTTGCAAGGAGCTGTTGTGCTCAAATACTGTGGATGCAACATCAGCTAAAGGACTTTGATCTGCATTATTCAAAGACTCCCATATTTTGTGACAATCAAAGTGCTATTGCCATTATTCACAACCCAGTGTTTCACTCATGAACCAAACACATTGAAATAAGACATCACTTCATCAGAGATATTGTAGAAAAGGGAAAGATAGAGTTAGTCTTCATTCAAACTGAAGATCAGCTTGCGGATATTTTCACAAAACCAATTGAAGGCACAAGATTTACAACTCTACTCGGCAAGCTTGGAATGCTCAACCCTTAATTGGTATGTTCCATTCTTTATCTTTGTTTAATATTTGCTAAGTGCTATATCTAAGCTGAGTGCTATCTGAGCTAAGTGCTTAAGCTGAAGCTGAGTGGTTCACAAAAAGCTGAACGTTCAGGATCAGCTGAGTGCTTCACCTAAGCTGAACGTTCAGGATCAGCTGAGTGTTTCACAAAAGCTGAACATTCAGGATCAGCTGAGTGCTTCATATAAGCTGAACGTTCAGGATCAGCTGAATACACCATATACGCTGACCTTTCAGGATCAGCTGAGTAATCAGTTCCAAAGTGTGTTCAGTTCCACAAGTCTAGGTTAGTCCTAACAATATGGTAAGTCCAATAATATGGTAAGTCCAACATATTTACGGTGTGTCCGGTAAATAAACGTCAGTCGTTTAGAAATTTTTACGATATTTTCTCTTCATAAAAATATATTTTAATATAACAGTGTGCGTTTGGGTAACTAACTATAAATTTAGCCGTTGTAACAAACTGCGTAGAAGTTTTTACAGTAACGGTCATATTTTTATCCTCAGATAACGGTAACTTTTCTCTTCCATTGAAAAGGTATAAATAAGAGAGATTGTTCATCATATTTCGTTTAAACTTCCAAAATATTCTTCTCTCTTAAACCCTAACGTTGTTGTGTGCAGAGTTCATTGCTAAGTGCGTATTACTGCTAAGTGCAATTCATTTCGATAAGTTCGATTTCAATGGAGGGGTATACTCTACATCTAACTGAACAAATGATTCATGGAGGAAATTTCAAGAACAATGCACTCCCCACCTACAAACAAAACAATGTCATCGCCTGTACCAACATTCCAAAGTTCAAAATTGGCAGGGGATATGAGGAGTGGGTTTCCTACATTCGCAAGGGACCTCTGGCACATGCATTTCTTCATGGACTTGCTGTGCTCATCCTTCAAATTCTCACGGAATTCTGGTATACATGTAAACTCGATGTAACCCAACCGGTTATACGGGGCACAGTCCTAATTGGACAACTTGCGATCGAAGTCGATGTAAACGGTCTCCGCCGGATTCTTCATCTACTAATTCACAGTCAATATGAAGCGACGGTTTCTAGGGAGACATCACGAAGTGTGTTACCCTTAATGGGTCATCGTCAGGTAATTGGCGTCATACGGAAATCTGTTTTCCAGACGGCATGTGATTTATGGTATCTACGGTGGTTCTTTCTCTTGGATACAAAGTGGGAGGCCTAGATAATGTCAATGACTTTGAAATGCATTTATTATACAACTTATTTTATGATCGCCGAGTGGATTACGCTGAGTTGATCTTTGAAACATTCAAGTCATTGGTGACCAAGAACGTAAGGGACACCATTGTACCCTTTGCAAGATTCATATCCATGGTCATCGAGGACAGGTTGGATAGAAGATATAATGCTCAATATGAGTCAATCCCTACTCCTGTTCTCAGCTACAGGATGTTCGCTCATGACATTTTCCCTGGGCACCTTACATTGAGTGCTCAGATGAGGGTGCATGTACAGCTTCCAACTCCTGAGTCAAGTGAAGCTGAGACAGAGGATGAAGCTGCGGAAGAAGTGGGTGACGATGTTGGGCCTAAAGCTGAGTCTCCTCAAGCTGATCAACCTAGGACTCAGTTCAGACCTCGTACTCAAATAATTTCATCCTCCACTTCGAGTTCTGAGCAAAGGAGTTTGTTTCCTAGCTCTAAGTCTCCACTGCTAGGTGCAGCAGGTATCTCTCTCTTTTACTTCTCCATCTCCAAACTTAGGAGATAGAACTGAGTCAAGCCCAACTCGGTCTAACCCCTCTCCTCCACTTCAAACATCTCCATCTATTTTACATTCTACAACTAACCTTGGTCAGCCTACTGCTACCAAGGATATTTCCTACAACTATACAAGGAAAAGTGCCAAAGGTGGTCCTTCACCTCAAAAGGACACTGGAGTTGATATCACATTGATACCTCCACCGGCAGGAGCTGAAGGGGAGACACCTTATCTTAAGGTGCCAACCTCTAGGCTCAGTTCAACCCTTAAGCCTATACTGGGTATGGTGTCTACTCAGCCCCTACTTACTAGTGCCATGGGAGAGCCTATTTCTGTGCCTTCACAACCCCATGAAGGTAACATTGAAATACTAACCAATCCCCAGGGTCAATTACCCCCCTCCTCACCATTAAGCCTAGCTCACCCTAATACCATACCTCACGAACTTGGTCATTCGTCTCTTCCATTCTTACACACTCTCGCATGACCTGTCAATGAACCTTTCATACACCAGGAAGGTTTACAGGGTCCCCAATCTGGCCCCCTTGATTCCATAGGTCTTCACTAACCTTTGGATATGGGACCCACATCCTTACCGATTGAGGAACGCTCAACAGCAACTCCTACGGTGGAAATACACTCTTCCACTGGTCAGGAGGACGTTGAAGTAAGAGGAAGACCTGCGGAGCCCACACTGATGACTACCGATGCTAAAATCATTATGGACTATCTACAATCCCAGTTTGAGCTCCTGCATAAAAAGAGGAAAGCTGACAAAGCCAAGTTGATGCGCAATCTTAATGATTTGTCAACTTCAGTTGTCAACTTGGAAAGCTTCATGTTCAAACTCAGACCCTCCCCTATTGATGATGACAAAAAGGGGGAGGAAGAATCAAAGAAGCATGATGATAAGGTTGAGGGGGAGCATACAGAGGAAGTACCTTTTGAACAAGATCATGATCAGTTCATGAGGACTGTAGATCAGCCTTCTCAACAACAACAGGCTCCAACAGTCCAAATAACCACAACTTCACAAGCTCAACCAGAAACTCCACTTGAAGAAACATCTCAAGTTGTTCACACCAACTTTCCTCAAGCCAATTTGCCAAGATTTGGTGAAGCTGAATCCGTTCCAACTTCACAAATAAATAAAGGGAAGAGTAAGGTGTTTAAGATGGTAAAAAGAAAGAAAAGAAGTATTATGCCTTTAGCAAAGAAAAGAAAGGTCATCATTGCTGAGCCTGAGCCAGAGCAACAGGGTAAGTCTCAATTAGTTGCACATGAATCTGACTCAAGTGATGAAGCTGATGCAGCACAAAAAGCCAGTGACATACTTGCTGAGCAAATGTTACAAGAGATGGCTAAAGAACTTGGCGTAACAGTGGAGGAAATAAAAGAGCAGCAATGACAAGCTGAAGTTCAACGAGAAAAGGCTAAAGCTGAGGCTGCCAGAGCTGAAGCTGAAGCTGATTATTCTGTTCCTAGAGCTGCCCGAATTCCCTACTCAGATGTGGATCTAAGGCATTGTTATAAAAGAAAACATTTCAATAACAAGATTGAATCAATTACACTGAGTAGAAAAGGAGAATTGGTAATCATCAACTTTGTACTAGACAACAAACAAGAAATTGGTCTAAATATGAGATGTCTGTACAAGTTGGGATTCTCAGAGTTGAAGACAGTAGCCACAACTATCAAGCAGGTGAAAAAGAGTCAAATTAGACAAGAGATAGTTGATGTGCTTAAGACAATCTTCATAAGAATCGATCAGCTAGGTGAGATTCCTGCTGATGAAATTGATACCTTTCTTAATCGAGGTAAAACTGCAAGAGTTAGAGCAGCAAGCCAGCGTGCTAAAAGAGACATCATTTTACAAGTTCCAGAGGAAGTTGAATTCAGAGAGAACACTTATGTCACTCAACCTTTGGAAGGATTCTTGTATCTTGATGTGGAAGGTAATCAATGTTTCTTGAAAGTAACAGATCTTAATTTGGGAAATCTGGAATTAATTTTGTACTTGAGAATTATATGTGATGACTCAATTCAGAACTCAGTATTCAGATATCATCTCAACAAAGAAATCAAATCAAGAAAAGATGAGATGAAAGAAATGCCAGAAGGTGAAGAAATTATGGTTGATGTTATCAAGAAAGCTGCAATTTGGGAACTTAAATGTTCTGATATGTGGTTAGAAGTTGAAGATTCCGTTGAGAAAATCGATTAGTTCTATGTTTTTGTTAGCACTAAGTGTGCAGAAGCTAATCATAAAGATTAAGCTAAAATGTAAATGATATGTTCATAAATACAAAATCAAGTTTGATATGTTCAACTGTTTTATTATTTGATATGTTCAAAATTATGTTTGATATGTTCAAACAGATAGCTTTGTAAGTTTAAGCTGATGATTGATATGTTCAATTGTTAACTGATAAGTTCAGTAATATAAGTTTTGTAAGTTCAGAACTTAAATTTCTTCTGATAAGTTCAGAATCTAAGTACTTGTATATTCAAATACTTAGAATACAAGTCTTGCAATAGATTTGTAACATAAATATCTTGTAAGTTCAAGATACGTGAATAAGTATGGATCAGTTCAATACTTATGTCAAGAACTAACTTTGGTTAGTTCCAGAGTGGTTCAACATAATTCTATTAACCTATAACTTATTTGATTCAATGTTTTGTCATCATCAAATAGGGGGAGATTGTTAGTCCCATGTTTAGAATAGTCAGATTTGATGAGACAAACTATCGAGATGTATAGATAATAGGTTCAGAGTTAGGAATTATGTAAGTCTGTTATAGACTGACTAGTCAGCTTCAGCTGAGTAGTCAGCGTATAAACAGATATAGAGTTTTCTATGTAAGTACTAGATAACTCAGTGACTTCTAAGCTGAGATAGGTCTTAAGAATGAAGACTTGAAGATTTGAAGACTTGAAGATTCAAGAATCCAAGATTCAAGAAGTCAGCTTGACAAGGTCAAGACTGAGTATGTCAGCTCAGCGTCAGAAGTCAGTTCAGAATTTGAGTAAGTTCTAAATTCTGTTATAAACTCTCTATATCTACGACATTTAAATTAGGATATCTAAACCTAATTTAAACTATCTATTAGTTGGATAGAAATCTCAAATGAAATTAATTAGATATGTTCTGGTTAAGGAGTTTGTTACGGTTTTAAAGAAAAGCTAAGTTCTATCTTTAAACTGCGATTTACTCGTAGATATATCAAGTATAAGTATAAACCTTCTTCTAGGTTTTAAAAAAATGAACGAATACGTATAGATGTTCTTACTTGTGTACGAGAACATATACGTGATACACAACGACGACTGCATAAGTTGCAAAACGTACGTGTGTTCGTGATACTTGATACGCGTGTGTTGCGATAACTTTGTAAGTTCAAAGTTAGAGAGAGTTTTCAAGAGTTCTTGTTAATCAGTTTTAACAAGAAATTCGATCATCAATTCGTTTGTGATTCAAGAGTGTTTAGAGAGAGTTGAGGCTATAATCTTTGTAATATCAAATCATCCCGTTGATTTGATTAGAGAGTGATAAAAGTTATTGTACTGACTGATAATTGAATATACATTTGATTAATTTGTTTGATTGTTTAAAGTGTATTCAACCCCCCCTTCTACATTGTATCGGTTGCTTGTTCGCCTTCTATGGGACCAACAGTATTGGACCGAGGATCATCCGATCTATTAGGACTCCTTCCTTAAAGATTTGCTGAATGAATTTTATGACGATGGCATTAAACGGGATGACTTCGACTTCATCCCAAAAGATGATGAGGATGACCATCCGATTGGCTCGCCTGATGAACCACAATTTAGTTGTGAACCATACTGCTTAAACGACTCCGATTCTGACGAAAGTATCAATTTTGAGCCTTGTGAGGAGGTGGAGTCGAGAGAAGATGCACAATCTAATGGAGATATTGTGGAGTGTCTCACTAACCTGCTTGAGGAACCTGAAGAACATTTAGAGGATGAACCGTTGACCCTTGTCCAACCAACACCCAGATTAGGTTTAGAACCAAAACCCGTATTGGGACCCTCCCTTCTTGAGAGAGAAGACGTGGAGAATTGTGCAGATGAAATCTTGGACTATCTGGAATTTCTACTCTTCAAGGAGGACGCTCCGAAATAAAAAAAAGGAGGTAACCACGGAATTGAGTGAGGAGTTGGAGTCGCGATATGGAATTCCATTGGCGTCGAGAATTATGTGGGGTTACTTCAAGTGCAGAAAAGGATCAGGAGGATAACTTAGACAACATCAGGAGCCGGTCGGAGTCTTTGCTTGAGTCACAATTGAGTTCACATTCATGGGGAGGAACCAAGATTCATAACGCAAGAGATATGTTTGTGGAGATCAAGAAGGTGGTGGGGAACGCGGTTCTAGCTTTAGCATTCGGAATTGGTAACAAATATACATCACCCGGTGTGTATAAATATTACCACCCGCATTTGATTGCGAGTGTGGGGTCATTCGTTCAAAGTCACAAGAAATAAATCCAGAGTCAAGCTAGAGACTCAGACAAAAACAAGCGCTTCTCGGGAGGCAAGCCGTGTTTAGTTTAGGTTTTTCTTTCTTCTTTATTTTTGTATTTTATTTCCTTTATGTCTAACTTTGTTGGTGTGTTGACTAGAAACCCTCACGAGACTATAACTCGTCCACTTGGGCTACTGAGGGGTTTAAAGGCTTGTTGCATACGCTAAATGCAACCGTGATTCCTACGAAAGTGAGTTAGGGTTTTCTATTTGTTTTTGTGTTAGGGAGTCCTAGCCCGTATAATTCGTCATCTAAGCTTCTGGAACTCTTCATTTACAATCATATTCAGACATTACTATCCTTTGATGTTTATATTTCTGTGTGTCTGACAATATGTGCTTTGAGTGATTTATATTTCAGTTATGGCTTTTAATTTGTGGACTACGCGCGTATATGCTAACATCTATTTGCTTCGTTCGCCAGGGAGTTTTTCTAACCTTTTTCTATCTTGTGACATCTTTATTTTATGTACAATGGAGACATTGTACAATTTAAGTGTGGGGTAGGGGGTTAGAAAATATTTCCTCGTTTGAAATTTAATTTGTCCTCGTATTAAATTATTATTGTATTTGGGCGTTAAATTTTAAAATTTTAATATCATTCGAGTTAAAAGTTAGATATTATTTTAGAATATCAACTTTGTTGATTTATAAACAATCTATAGGATATATCTAGCTTTTATATATAGTATTCATGGCTTTTGGTCAATTTCTTAGAAATTTCTATTTATAATAACCAAACTTTAATTTTTGAATTGCTATAATAAATTATGAGGTTAAGCCCCTTTTTGAGTCTAAAATTGACAAAAATAGACTGAGTTGAATTTTCAATTTTTATAAACATATGTTTAAAAAAGAAAAAAAAGTGAAAAAGCCAATGTGCAAAAATGAAAAATATAAAAGAGCTAGAAAAAAAATATAAGTCAAGTACATGGCCTTTGGAACTCGAATTAGTAAACTCTGAGGGGTGTTCGACACCTAGCCACCTAAGACCAACTGGTTTGGGATCGCTTGAGTTGAGGATTTGCTATATGGGTTTCATAGAAAGTCGTAGACTTATAAAAAACGAGTTGAAAAGATGAAAAACATATGTAAAAATAAAATTGAAAAATCTGCAATAAGTCTTGAGGTTGAGGGATTCCTAAGGGGTAAATTAACAAATTTAAATATAAATGGAATTCATAAATTACGGTTTGGGTATTTATAAACGGAAAGATTATTTGGGATGGTTAAAAGTAAATAAGGATCTAATCATGGGTATGTGCATAAGTCTAGATATAACTTATATTTTGTTTTTAATCAACCTATTGACGTTCGTAAGTGATATTTAATTTTTCGAAAGGTGGTATTGATTATTTAAAATTTATAGCCTGGATAGAGTTGTAGTTTGCTTGGGGACAAGCAAAGTTCAAGTGTGGGGTATTATGATATCGTCAAATTTAGATATTTATTGTAAGCGATATCTGTTTTATTTTAGCCTGTTATTGTTCGTGAATAAGTAAAAGATACTTAATTATCTTCATTTATTGAATTACAGGTTAAAAAGGCGGAATATGAAAAGTTTTGAGCAAAAACCGGAAGAAACCGAAGAAATATGAAAAGCTGTCCGCGCCAACACACCACCACTGTTTTGATCATATCTCACTCATACGAACTCGGATTGAGGTGATTCAAAAGGTCACGGAAACTAGACTCAGAGGGCTACAATTTCACTTTTATGGTCAAACTCAAAAAAGCAAGTTCGCGGCGCGACTGTGAAGGAGATCGCAGCGCGAAGAGACCAGATCAGTCAGAATTCAAATTTTAAAAGAGTTTGGATTGAGTTAAACTCACCCGTCGCTACGGGACGCCCCTATTTTCAGATTTTTATATAAACACAACTCCAGATCGATTTTGGGGTGAACCACCTAACTTATACTTTCCAAATACTGCCAAAACACGTCCAAAAGCATTATAGGGGCTGTGGAGCTCAACTTTTAAAGATAGGAGCTTATTATTTGAAGATTTCAGCTTAGATTCATCACGGTTCTATCATTATTATTATTATTTATCTTCTATGTTGATGTTGTTCTTAATTTCCAGAAGCTATTTTATGATGTTTCTAGGCTAGAATTTCATGTATTCCTCCCTAGAGGAGATGGATTCTTAGAAAGTTAAATGCTTTTTGTGTTAAAGATGCTAGATTTCATATATTTATCAATTTAAGTTCTACCAAAGATCCACATGTGTCTTAGATCTTGTTTTTGACATGTTTATATTCTGAGTTTGCATGGTAGGAGGACCAATCCGCTTGTGTGGCTTTTATCATGACTATTTAGGACCTTGAAGTAGTTTTGACTAGTGATTGAACAAATCCTAGGCTTAAACATGAAAAGATAGGAACTTTAATGTATGTGTAATTGCATATGATGACCTTTATATGTTAATTGAATGGTTTGTTGATTTAGAAAATCATTAAAGATAAAATCTTGATTGATACGAACTAAAAGACTAATCTTGCTTTAAATTGATTCTTTTACCATATGATTAGTTAATTGCATTATTATAGGGTTAGATATTCAGACCACAAGTCTAATCACTTTAGGAATCAGTATATGATATTTAGTTGTCTGTGCACTTAATTGATTGACTTGAAGAGAATTTCATCAAATCTAGGGAGGGAATCTTTATATTATAAGCTTAATCCCAATAAAGTTTGTTGCTTTTCACTTCCTTTGGTTTGTTCTTGGTTCTTGTTGCTATTATTTAGTGAGTTGGATCATAAAGTTTTAATCTTTATTGATGAGATTCTAAATTCCCCCTTTAGTTGTTTTTATTAGTTTAATATTTAAATAGTATAGTTATATTCAAAATCATACCCATTCCCCTTGTGTTCGACACCCGTACTTATTTGCTATAGTACGATACGATTAGGTTCTCTTGTCTATTTGTGTTGTAGTCGTGCTAAATAACTCGGATTTATAAATTTAAAACTGGTACGCTACACGCACATCACTAACACATAGACAAGTTAACTCTAAAAAAACTAATGTATATACAGTGTTCAACACATGAACAAGTTTGATTCTACACAATGCTTAAACTCTACAAATTTCTCAACTGATGAGATTTCTTTCTGTGGAGTAGAGACTTCACTGTGTTGTATTTTGCATGTCCACCATGCATGTATATTTATAGAAATCTTCGCGTGTCCGGTTGCATGAAGGAAGGAGACAAAGAGGATGTGGAAATATAATATTTTAATTGTAATGGTAGTGGGTGAAAAGTAAAGATACTTTAATCAACTGTTTGATAAAAGTAATTGTACTTTTTGGTAAAAGTGCAACCCACTCACAATATAAAATATTAAAACCCACATCTACTGTCGTGTAGAAATTTCTTTCCCTTTCCAAGCTTGTACTTTAAACAACGGCCATGCTTCTGTTTGATTTGACTTTACACCAAGTATGTGATTGCCAGCCATACTTAGTTGTTGAACAAATCTTCAAGATCTTCGTCTGTTTGACGTATCTTTCTCCTTTTCTAGAGGATAAGATCAAACCTTTTTGTCTCATACTTGATCCAAAAAGTGCATTTTACTTTTACAAACAAAGATCTAAGGCATAATAGAATAACACATGTTCTGCCTTTTACATATGACTTACAATCTGAAAAGATAGAGCAGATTTGACATTTTGCTCGACTCAGCTAGCAGATTGTACTAGGAACTTTGAATTTCACTACTCAGTTGACAAAATATATCAGTTGATCAATTTTTGCTAGGACTTCAGTTGATACATATTGCTCAGCTGATCATATAGATGCTCAGTTGATCAATACTAAACTTAGGAGGGCATAAGCTCATGTATTTGTATGATCAGTTGATCAAGAATGCTCAGTTGATCATTTAAATAGATGACTTGTGTAAGAGAAGACTTACTTAGCTGATGCTCTAGGCCTCAGCTGATCCATTGTTCACTCAGCTGATGGTGTAGGCACTCAGCTTACCAAATTTCTTCACTCAGCTGATCAAATTTCTTCACTCAGATGATGGTTTACTTTCCTCAGCTGATGGTCTTCTTCACTTGTTTTCTTCATATGATGCTCCTTAGCTGATATCCCTTGGCTGATACTTTGAGTAGGATCTGATACTCAGCTGATGGTTCCATACTTGGCATATTTTTATAGAATTTGATTCAAACAACACATGTTTAAATTCTTTCTAAGTCATACTGAATGTAGGGTTTGGTTATCATCAAATCCTATGTTTTAGGATAGGCAGAGTTAATTATTAGGGTGAAGTGATTATCTCCCCAACAATCTCCCCCTATGTGATGATGACAAAACCTACTTCTTTTTGAAGAATCAGTTTGACTTCAAATAAAAAAGATTTAAACTTTTAAGTGCATTTGGCTACCTACCTATCTGTTTTTGGTAGCTCTTTTTATTATGAACCTTGTTCTGTTTTTGGTTTCTTTTCTAGTGTTCCATTTTGTTCTGTTTTTGTGGAATCTTTTTCTTTGTTGTACCATTTTGTTCTGTTTTTGTGGTATCTTTTCATTTTTCCATTTTTATATGTTTTTGATTTTCTGATTTACATAAACATCAGTTGAAATAACAGAATAAAGATATGTACAAAAGGTTTTACAGAAGATTAACTACTAACTAAACTAGTCTAAACAGAATATACAATCAACTAGATCAACAACTCTTCAGAGTTAGATTAGTCTTCAATCATCCCACCATTGTTCTTCTTTTACTTCAAAATCTTGGCACGGGGATCTGCTTCAGCTAAGACTTCACCTTGGGCTTGTACAAGAGCTTTAAAATGGTTATTTCCAGTTCTGCCTCTTGTAGATATCCTTAGCCAAAGAGAAAATTCTTGCTAGCTTTAGGGATTTCAGACTGTCTAAAGAACCTCCAAGTGCCACCTCTGTCCAGAAAGAATATGCCTTCAACAGGCATGGATATAAACTTGAAAAGCTCAAGGGTGATGTTGAGTGGCAAAGTTGTGTTGAGACCCTCAAAATCATACAAGTACTCATGTTGGGGCAGTACCTCTCTTAGCTCAAATGGTTTAAAGGGCTTGGAGCCTTTCTTGTATAGATTATCAACTGTGTGCACATGCCTATAGTAATCATCTGGAGTGAATGCCTTTTGTGACACAACTAGAGCTATCCAATTCTGAATCTTTTGAATGAATTGAACTTTGAGCTTGGATTTGGATTTGTAGAGGAGGTACAGGATCTCAACCAATTCTTTGAACCCATAGATGTGACACCTCTCATATGATACAACTTCACAGCTATTGAAGTTGTTTTGCCTTATAACTTTGAGGTAGGGTTCACCATCACCTTTGTGGACAGTGGCTCTTGTAATGGGAGTTAGTTCTGTTCTGTTTCTCAAAATGTTGATTCTTTCTTTGAAGCTTTGCAACCTTTTTTGACGTAAGTTGTAGGGAGCAGTTAGATCAAGGCCGGACAGGGTTTTGATAGCATCCACATGAGATCTTGCTTTGAGTAATTCAGTTGGAGATTTCTCCCTTGCTAGTTTGAGTTGAGCAGCAGCTTGATTTTGAGTTTGTTCTTGTTCTTGTTGGTATGCTAGCTCCTTGGCTTAGTAGATCTCTTCAACTGGAACACCCAATGCTTGAGCCATTTGGGCATTCTCCCTTTCTTCTTGCTCTTTAAGTGCAAGCTCCCTTTTCATTTGTTCATCTGCTTCAACTTGCTCTTATGTCATTTTATTTTTCCCTTTGTCTTTGGGAGCAGAGGTTGAAGGACTTCGGACTGTCGGAGTTGATTTGACTGATGGAGCAGATAGTTTGGGGCTCTGTGTTCTTCTTCTGAGGATGTCAGAAAGTGGGGTATCATCCTTATCATCAGAATTAGACTCTACATTAATTGGAGGAGAGCAACCCTAAGCAACTTTTCTTCTTGGCTTTGGCCTGTTTTCCATTCTTTTCAATCTCTTTGGAAACCTTTGCTCCCCCTCAGAAGGTGTTTTTCTTTTGAGAGTAGGATGAGCTGTTGCTTTGGGTGCTTCCTGCTGCAAGATTTTTGTAGCAGTTTCATCATAAGCAGCGTCAATTTCTTCTGAATCAGGATCATCCTCCCTAGATGAACTTTGAGAATTTCTCCCCCTTTTTGGCATCATCAAAAGGAGAAGGGGAGTCACCTGTTGTTGGTTTTGGGGATGGGGTAGGTGCAGGAGTAGGTGTATGGGTCGAGGAAGGGGTATAGGTGGGGATAGATGTAAGTTTAGAGATTTGAAGAGAGAGGTCATCCATGAGATCCCTAAGAGCTTTCCATAAAGAAAGATGGCTCATTCGGCTTTGTTCTGCGAGGGCTTCTATATCATCAAGGATGCCTTTTAGGAAGGAAGGCATAGGTAGGAGTTGTTCTGGTATGGGGACATAAATGTTTGGGTTGATTGGGCGTAGGGTTTGGAGTTGTGATAGTAGGTTGGAGATAGTTTGGTTGAGGGTAGAGATAGTAGATTGAGGTAGGATGGGAATTTGTTGTTTAGAGGGAAGAAGGGTAGAGAATTGTTCTATTTTAGCTAAGATGGGGGTAAGATCAATGGGAGAGGCAGGAGGTGTAGGGGAGGGTTGGGTTGGGGTTTTAAGGGACTCAATGTCTTTTGCAAGTTGTGACAGTTGAGTGTTGGTTTGGGTTTGGAAGGTATAGAAGGTTTTAGTTAGGTTATCAAGGTTTTGGTTTATGGTTTGAACAAGGGTAAGGTTTGGTGTTTGGGTAGAGGTAGAGGGTTGAGAAGTAGAAGGAGTGGAGATAGGTTCAAAGAAATGAGGTAAGGTTTGTGTTCCCTCACTTGAGCCTTGGTGTATAAGCTCAAACTCATTGGAAAAGACTGTTGAGCCTGTACAAGTGGTTGGTTTGTACCACTAGCATTGGCAGGCTGTGCTTGTGTAAGAATTGAATTCATTAAAGGTGCAAAATAGGTGGAGTGAGTGTGGGATGCACTCAATAGTAGGGAATCCCTTATTGGATCCACATTCTGTTGGGAGAATGTGAATGGTATAGGCTGACTCAATGTAGGTGTAGACACAGTATGACCTTGGGTTGAGGTCTGTCTTTCAATGAGATCAAACTTTTGGGAGGCTGTCTCAGATGGCAGTTTAAGTCCCATTTTTACAGATGTATCCTGTTGTGAGGATACATCCACTGGCTGAAGGTTGGCAACATCCAATTGCTCCCCCTCAACATGAGGAAGGGTAATTGGAGATGAGGTCAGAGGTGTCGATCTCACTACCTCAAAGTGCTCAAAATGAGTCACTTCTGTTGACCTTATATAAAGAGGTCTACGAATGGGAGTAGAACTAGTGACCACATGAGGTTCACTAGAGCTTTGCTGTTGGATACACGCTAAATCTCAGATTCATCTTCTGTTGGAACTCGTGGTGGGCACAAACGTAGCGGAAGCAAACAAGAAAGTAGCATGCAAGACATAAAACGAAAGCACACACAAAACCCACAACTAGTTCCAATGGTGGAATACACTACAAAGCAAATTGCAACTCAAAAGAAGAAGAAGAAGGAAGAAAAATACCTTCTTACCATGGCTGGAAATCGAGATCTTCAAATGTGGGATGAACTTAAGGAAACAAAAGGCTTCCTCCTCCATTGCTAGTCCACACCAAGAAGAGTTTGATCCCCAAATGCTAGTAAACCATCATGTAGACATCCATCACGATTCTACCTTCTGGAATAGCCCATGAAGCATCTCCTCTTGCACCATTGATCTTCATCATCACACTCAAGATCACCAACTTAGTGTTAGAAGCATGAAATCTTTGGAGCCAAGAGAGAAAAATCAAGTAGAAAGAGTTGTGTTATGTTCTATGCATCTTACAGCCTCAAATGACCAGATTAGGAGTCAAAACTCGGCCATCTTGCATGTCAATTGATTGGACCCTCTTCACGACCCCTCACGGGCTCTCATGGGTCATGAAGCCTAAGTGCGCCATGAGGGGACTTAGAACTCCACGAGCCGTGCTGCCCAGTCGAGACTCGTGAGGGCGTCTCCTTCACGACCCCTCACGACCTCGTCATGGGCCATGGAGCACAAAGGCATCACGACGCATGGCGGCCGTCGAACAATCGTTAGGGCAGCCTACTTCACAACCCGTGGAGCACCCTTCACGGTCGTGAAGCCCCGAATCAAAACACTTTTGATTCTTTGACTTTCTCCATCCACATAAAGCTGTCGAGATCAATCCTTGGCGTGTGACCCAATAGGCTCGCGCTTCATTAGCAGTGATACCGGCATACGTGTGTCAGTGGGCAGATCTCCAACAAACTCCCACTTGCACATGACACACCGTACCCATATGCATCACAGACAGGGAGCGGCCTCTAGCAAGACATCCCACTTGCACAAGTACCTAATCACAATCCAAACGGGTTTGAAAAGGTTCTATAGATAAGTGATCAATCATCCTATTGTTCGCGATATCCGGGTGAACACGAGACATGGTACAAAGTCATTCTCCGATCGTTCACGATTATATTTCTCGATCAAGATTGGTGGTGACCAAAATATGCAAGTTGCAACTGATCAACTATCATTGCAAGCATGAGCACGGCCGTGCATTTTGGTGTCAGCGCCCAATCATCGAGGGGCCCAGTGATATCTCTCTAAGCAGAGGAACAAATTCCTTCGACTACATTGCCCCATTACATTGGCAATACTTTGCCCAAAAGCCTCCTTTATAGCAACCACTTACGGACTGCGTTTGAAAGCAATCAGAACAAGGCAGACCAATGTCGTGGAAACACATGTATCCCCGGTCTAAGGACGAAATGATATTATCATCCTGAGTTACTCTTGACATGTACCATGAAGTACACTCAGGTGTGGGTCATCCAATCACTTGAAACTCTTTTCAAGTATAGGTAAGGTATTGCGTCTCTCGTATCCAATCCCTATTGAATACACGACCAATGCTTTCCCTCAGTCTTCGTTCAAACTTCCTTCCGATGAAGAGTGACTGAGTGTCGACATTTAGAATGTAAAACATTCAGGGAAGTGGTAAACATGCTAAGATGGAACACAATAAAGGCAACTGAGAGTACCCGCTACACGCGTATTAACAAATCCCCATTTGATAATCGATACTAGCAGAAGCACAATGTTGCTTAACGTTCCCATAATCAGCATATCAAAATTTCAACTAAAACAAACTCAAGCCAAGTCTTTGCAAGCATTAGTATGTCAATCATCACTATCTTGCAACTACGGCTTTAGCAAAACGGATCTGCCACCATGCTATCCGTGTGTATTCGTAAGATGACCATATCTCTACCTCAACCAATCACTAAAAGGTGTGCGTTGGTGAGATAACGATCTTTTGTCAAGCTATCGCACCGTCATTGATTCATCAGAACTCAATAAGATCAAGGATGCTTGAGATAAAGGTTATCTTTCATAAGCCATCGTACTCTCATTGTCTCATAAGATCCCAATAGAGTTAGCGATGCTTTGAGAAGCATACTTATTAACACCATATTTAGTAGGATCACGAACCCCGATAAAGATCGGCAGTTATCCTAAGAAGTATATAAGCAAGCATTTGAATAACAACTTATTCTATGTTGCTTCCTACTATAGATCAACAAGAACATATTTCAATATTTCTTTAACTCCTTCCATAGGTTTTGTATATCCTATAATCGTTATGGATGCATAATTCTTGATTTAAGCTTTTCAAGCGAAATCAGGACATTATCTCCAACACGATGTATGTACTAGACATATTTAGAATAGGATTACAAAATGCTCCCACTAGCTCTGGCATTCTTCCATGTTTCATCATTGCTATTTGAAAACTCAAACAAATGATTTTCATATCAACGCAAAGATTCTAACATTGAGATGGCAACATAAGTCCACAAGTGGACTACTTAGAGTTTGTAGATTTTATTAAGATACTTATTGATAGTGAAAGACCCTCGAAAATGTTGTGAGCATTTCCTCAGTAATTCCTATTAAGGAATGTAGTCTTCACTTCTATCCAATATAGCCTAAAAGTCACTTATAAAATAAGTATCCGTGTGGACTTCAACATAATCAACGGGAGAATGTTTCTAGATGATACCTTCCTCATGGTCAATCATCGTGAAACCATTCCTACCAGTCGGTATTTGAAGTAGTCTACAAACTTATCCATGTTTGGTCTATTTCCTCAAATAACCAATCACACCTCGCGGGTTCACACCCAGGTGTAGGATTAAACAAGTCGAAACCTTGGATATCCGTCATGGATAGCATCTCATCTTATCATTTCCTCCTTTCTCCTAGCGGACTCCAAGCCCACTACGCTTTCCGGTAGTTGACGCATTCATCATGAATCATCATTAAGTTGTCTTCCTCAGATATAACGAGTTATATCTTTCTGGTCTTATGACAACTTCTACCAAGAGGTAATGATTTTATGCCAGGTTCTCCAGCATTGCCATGCTGAGTTTCAGTCATTTCTGATTGGATTCTAGTGTCAACATCAGGTTCTTCCATTCAAGGTATACTTTACTCTCACTGGCATCCATGGATATTAATTTCTTTAGAGACTCTACCTTTGAGCAACTTACAAGTTCTCACAAGGTTTGTCAAGACAAATATCCCATGGTCTTAGTAGAGTACCTAATGGAGTAAATACCTCTAGATCCTGGGTTCCTCCACCTCACGTCTAAACGTAGGCTAGACAATCCAGACTTTGGAATAGACAAACAAGGATCCTCCTTTTCGTCATATCCTCTAAGGAGTTTACATGACCATCTTTGTTGTTTATAAGATTTAGAACTCATGCCCACCATTTGGAGAATGACCCAAAACAATTTTGGACATAAAAGTGTAACCTATCACTTGTCGGACCATATCAAAATGTCCGGTTCCTCCTTTAGACGACCACATGTAACAATGTGTCTTAAGAGGAATGAATTGTGAGAGAATCCCATAATTCTTATGATAGTCACATAATATATAAAGCTAAGGTACTCAGCATCTTAACTAGATCCAAGTATCATAGTTGCATTGCCCTCTCTATCATGTACCTCATTATGGTTAGTTTTGAACACCTCTAAGGTTTCAAAACTAGTCCATTAAAATAGACGTACCATCCCTTCTACCACCACCGGTAAAGGTAACAAGGTATCTAAAGTTACTCCTTTGTGTTTGCTTGAACGGTCAACACACTAAAAGTGTGAATGAAATCCAACAAGCTTTCAATCCTCTCACATACTCAAGTGAAGGATGTTTAAGTCATTTAACCTAATAAACAAGATATGCATTCAACATTTGACCCATGGTCAAAGGGTTCCAAGTTCCTAAACCTCACGGATCTTGGTGAAGCAAGTCTTGTTTATATAGCTAAATCGACTTCTACATAAGGATAACTTATTAGTACATTCATGATCGTTCTATTACTCCTTAAGCAAAAGGTTACTTTAAATGCCACGACATGGATAAACTTTGAAATAAATCACCACTAATTTCAAAAGTCAAAGTAATATCCATCGTCAACAAAGGCATTTAGGTATAATGTTTCTAGCCATACATGGCATAAACATATATCCAATAAAGTAATATAATAGCTGGAAGGAAAGGCAAGATACAAACTTCCAATCCTCTCAATAGGGACAACAACTATGTTTCCCTTTTCGAATTCCAACTCTCCATGCCTCATCCTCCTACTTCTCTTTTAACACCTTCAGTTTGTGACAAACAAATTTGTGACAAACGTGAGCGTTATTGCTAGCGTTTAAAACCTAGCCTTTAGAAGTAGAAGAGCAATGGAGTTTGATCATGAATGTTCCTGAAGTCAAGGAGCTAATTTCTCTTACTCATAAGTGATTTTAGCTCTTTCAGGCTCATAGGGCAGTCGTGGTGGCGCCAATTTTCCAATCTTTCCGCGGAAGTAGCAAATTACCCCTTGTGGAGTCATATCTTGAGGCACAATCTCATTGCCCTCTGACTTCACATATATGGTATGTTTGGTAAAACCAAACTTTCCATTTGAGGTCAATTTCTTCTTCTCGGTTTCTTGTTCCTTTATAATGTTAGCAGGAGTTGGTGAGGCAAGTCATACTTTGGCCATGCAGGACTTAGCAGTTCATAATATGCCATAATGCTTTATCAAGGACTTCTCCATATTGTGCATGTGATAGTTCACAATGAACTATTTACATCACGTAGGCAGGGACTTTAGAGAATTTTCATTCACCACAAGCTCCCTCCCTATGGCGAATCCATGCCTCTCCTTTAGGTCCACGTACCTCTCTAACTCAAGGATATGGACACTAATTTTCCCGCCTTCATGCATCCTTCAACTGATCAACACCACGATGCACTTTTACATGCATATAGAGGTCTAGGTCACGTTGGTAGCATTTTGGCTCTAGAAGGGATTTCTCTAAAATGTGCAACTTTGACTCATGGTGGAAGACAATCCTCAACAACCAATCCTAGTCCACGAAGTCCACATTGGTGAGTCTCACCTTCTTTAGGAACGAACGGAGTTTTAAGTTGAAGCGGTGTCGTTAACGTTTGCCAATTAAAGATATAAGAATAGACGTTTTAGTTAGTTTTGATACAATCCTCGTTACGATAATTACCCATTTAGTTTTAAGAAAACCAATTATCTTAACAAGGGCTAAGAACCTTATTTCACTTCACTACATTACGGGTTTGCCGCGGATCACTTCATGAAGTTATTTAGGCCGGTAAACGCTTTACCAATTGCAATCCGAGATAACAACTCTTAGACACTTGCGGGATCCATCAACACTCATAGCGTCGGTTTGGCATGTTTGATCCCTTCTCACACCAATTCCTTGTTAAGCCGCTTTGGCAACTCGGTATAGGCACGACAATTACCAAGGCGTATTAAGTTGGAATTGTAAATCGTCCGTCAAGATACACGGTGACAACCTTGACAATCATTGGCTCGTGCTTAGCTCGACAACCAATAATTTCAAGTCGCCACACTCACCTTCCACACAGATCCACATGGAACAACTCGTGCTTAGCTCGATAATCATCCCATGCATCACTAGATTCGGGTGGTGTCATCTTACGGGTGGCGTGTGATTTACGTTTGAGAAAAATGGGACTTTTGTCTTTCCGGTTTTTAAAAAACCTCTTTTCAAGTTGATTAACAAACAAGTGACAAAACGCATTTTTCACTTTAATATAAACGAATTTATATTTATTTGTCAATCGTGAGCGCGCGGGGTTTGTTAAACAATTTAACAACTCTTGTGATTTTATTATTTTGAAAAGTTTTCTAGCATGCGAAGATCCTAACAACCACGCAAGAAAATAACAAAATAAATCACAACCACGCACAAAGCAAATATCCGGTAACACGCCCCTAAACCCTATGCGCCCTCCCCGTGAGCCAAATAGAGAGAGCAAGGCCAAACGAAGGACAGAACCAAATGACCTCGCCGGAAGTGCTCCCACTGAATCCGTCATCTCCAAATGATCCACCAGATCCAATATAGCCGAGACGTCTCTCCCACGACTCTCGATGGTTGTCTTCGGTTTTCTTTTCACAATTACAAACAATTTGAAAAGAAACGGCATGCAAGCCGCGATTGCTATTCTAAGCTACTTACAACCAGTACAAAGGAAAGCAATGGCATGCAAGCCATAATAAATACATAAATTTACAAGCCGAATTAAATATTATTACAAACCATTGTGACTAAAAGTCACCAAATGAATGAATACATAAATAAACAACCAAACAACCAACACATAGGTCTAACGGGCAAGGCGTTACCGGACAAAACAACAACCACAAACAAAAACATGGTGTGCCACAACAAAACCATGCAAAATGTATCTCGATTAAGATTGTTCAAACAAGCAAAGCACTCAAGGCACAAAAGAAACAATCCTTGTACATATGCATTAGTATCCCAAACACTTTGAGAACACATATTCATATATACACAATATAAGTATATGCATGTGTGCATTTTATGCCAAAACCACCCAATACATATAAATATACGAATCAAGACACAGAAACGGGGCTTTTCAAGTGTCCAAACAAAAGGATAGATTCTGGAAAAACAGAATCGAAAGGTGCTAAAACCAAAAATTTATTTCTTTTATAAACAAGGATAAAAACACTGTTCACGAGACCTTCACGTCCCAGAAGCCTTCACAGGCCCTCACGGCCCGTGAAGCCCATGAGCTCCACGACTCTGACACAGTCAAAACCTTTCACGATCGACACCCCATGAAGCCACTCGTGTAGGCTTCACGACCCGTGAAGCCAAAACCTCCACGGCCCGTGAAGCACTTCTGGACAGAATGTCCATCTTCGGTTTTCAAGCCATCAAAGTGCAATTTCATTGTAGAGATGGCTCTGATACCAGTGTTGGAACTCGTGGTGGGCACAAACGCAGCGGAAGCAAACAAGAAAGTAGCATGCAAGACATAAAAAGAAAGCACACACAAAACCCACAACTAGTTCCAATGGTGGAATACACTACAAAGCAAATTGCAACTCAAAAGAAGAAGAAGAAGGAAGAAAAATACCTTCTTACCATGGCTGGAAATCGAGATCTTCAAATGTGGGATGAACTTGAGGAAACAAAAAGCTTCCTCCTCCATTGCTAGTACACACCAAGAAGGGTTTGATCCCCAAATGCTAGTAAACCATCATGTAGACATCCATCACGATTCTACCTTCTGGAACAGCCCATGAAGCATCTCCTCTTGCACCATTGATCTTCATCATCACACTCAATATCACCAACTTAGTGTTAGAAGCATGAAATCTTTGGAGCCAAGAGAGAAAAATCAAGTAGAAAGAGTTGTGTTATGTTCTATGCATCTTACAGCCTCAAATGACCAGATTAGGAGTCAAAACTCGGCCATCTTGCATGTCAATTGATTGGACCATCAAATTGTCCAATAAAACACAACTGTCACTTCAGCTACCCTCTTCACGACCCCTCACGGGCTCTCACGGCCCGTGAAGCACTTCTGGACAGAATGTCCATCTTCGGTTTTCAAGCCATCAAAGTGCAATTTCATTGTAGAGATGGCTCTGATACTAGTGTTGGAACTCGTGGTGGGCACAAACGCAGCGGAAGCAAACAAGAAAGTAGCATGCAAGACATAAAAAGAAAGCACACACAAAACCCACAACTAGTTCCAATGGTGGAATACACTACAAAGCAAATTGCAACTCAAAAGAAGAAGAAGAAGGAAGAAAAATACCTTCTTACCATGGCTGGAAATCGAGATCTTCAAATGTGGGATGAACTTGAGGAAACAAAAAGCTTCCTCCTCCATTGCTAGTACACACCAAGAAGGGTTTGATCCCCAAATGCTAGTAAACCATCATGTAGACATCCATCACGATTCTACCTTCTGGAACAGCCCATGAAGCATCTCCTCTTGCACCATTGATCTTCATCATCACACTCAATATCACCAACTTAGTGTTAGAAGCATGAAATCTTTGGAGCCAAGAGAGAAAAATCAAGTAGAAAGAGTTGTGTTATGTTCTATGCATCTTACAGCCTCAAATGACCAGATTAGGAGTCAAAACTCGGCCATCTTGCATGTCAATTGATTGGACCATCAAATTGTCCAATAAAACACAACTGTCACTTCAGCTACCCTCTTCACGACCCCTCACGGGCTCTCACGGCCCGTGAAGCACTTCTGGACAGAATGTCCATCTTCGGTTTTCAAGCCATCAAAGTGCAATTTCATTGTAGAGATGGCTCTGATACCAGTGTTGGAACTCGTGGTGGGCACAAACGCAGCGGAAGCAAACAAGAAAGTAGCATGCAAGACATAAAAAGAAAGCACACACAAAACCCACAACTAGTTCCAATGGTGGAATACACTACAAAGCAAATTGCAACTCAAAAGAAGAAGAAGAAGGAAGAAAAATACCTTCTTACCATGGCTGGAAATCGAGATCTTCAAATGTGGGATGAACTTGAGGAAACAAAAAGCTTCCTCCTCCATTGCTAGTACACACCAAGAAGGGTTTGATCCCCAAATGCTAGTAAACCATCATGTAGACATCCATCACGATTCTACCTTCTGGAACAGCCCATGAAGCATCTCCTCTTGCACCATTGATCTTCATCATCACACTCAATATCACCAACTTAGTGTTAGAAGCATGAAATCTTTGGAGCCAAGAGAGAAAAATCAAGTAGAAAGAGTTGTGTTATGTTCTATGCATCTTACAGCCTCAAATGACCAGATTGGGAGTCAAAACTCGGCCATCTTGCATGTCAATTGATTGGACCATCAAATTGTCCAATAAAACACAACTGTCACTTCAGCTACCCTCTTCACGACCCCTCACGGGCTCTCACGGGTCGTGAAGCCTAAGTGCGCGACGAGTGGACTAAGAACTCCACGAGCCGTGCCGCCCGGTCGAGACTCGTGAGGGCATCTCCTTCACGACTCCTCACGACCTCCTCACGGGTCGTGGAGCACAAAGGCATCACGACGCGTGGCGGCCGTCGAACAATCCTTAGGGCAGCCTGCTTCACGACCCGTGGAGCACCCTTCACGGTCGTGAAGCCCCGAATCAAAACACTTTTGATTCTTTGACTTTCTCCGTGCACATAAAGTTGTCGGAATCAATACTTGGCGTGTGACCCAATAGGCTCGCGCTTCATTAGCGGTGATACCGGCATACGTTTGTCAGTGGGCAGATCTCCAACATCTTCTTCCTCAAGTGTCGGATTTTCAGCCAAATAATCAATAAAATCCTTTCTAACATTATTTTCTTCCACCAAAACACATATTTAACATCTAACATGCATATAGATCATCAAAAACATCTTTTTACTCATTCATAATCACAAAATCTACAAACCCATTTACCAAGTTTCTTCCAAACTTAACAATGGTGAATTTGCATAAATTCATGTTTTTCAATATATATAAACATACCAACATATATTATAACATGCTATGAACACTTTCTTACCTTCCTTTGGATTTAAACAACACCAACTTTTGACTTTGGAAATTCAAGTTATAACTTTTCTTCACTCACGGTTTTCTTTCAAAACACACACAAACACCTTGCACACTTTCAAGATTATGAGCAGGTTATTATACACGTAGACATATATTTGTAAAGTTCAAGCAGGAGGTGGCAACTAAAATCCTATTCTTTAATTTAACTCATTCATGCATACATACATACCAACATGCATACACACTTGTGACTTTCTTTTCTTTCTAAATCCACCAGTAACATATATATTTATAAATTCATATTAATCAATTTCATTTAACACTTAATAAACACATAATCAAATAAAGCAACCAATCACATACCGCCAACCCGCTAATCTCCTAGCCCAGGGTTGCGGGTGTTACAAATCTCCCCTCCTTAAGAGGATTCCGTCCTCGGAATCCTTTCTGGCTCAAACAAATGAGGGTATCTATCCTTTATTTCTGCCTCAGTCTCCCACGTCAAATCATAACCTAAAATGTGTTTCCACTTGACTAAGACCATCGGTATCTGCTTCTTTTAGAGCTTGGTCACTTTACGATCTAACAGTTCGTCAGGTTCCTCAATCAATCTCTTCTTTGAATCCACTTTCAGTTCATGTACTGGGAGAATCTGACTCTCGTCTTCAACCTTGCATTTCCTGAGATAACAGACATTGAATGTATCGTGAATACCTGCAAGCTCTGCTGGGAGATCCAATGTAACTGTTAGGTCATTTACAATCTGACGAATTCTGAAAGGACCAATGTAACGGGGAGCTAACTTACCGCGTTTGCCAAATCGAATCATGCCCTTCCACTGAGAGACCTTCAAATACACTAACTCTCCCACATCGAACGATACTAGACGACGTCGAGGATCCGCATACATTTTCTGTCTATCTCTGGCAGCCTTCAACTTTTCTCTGGCTATTGCAACCTTGTCAGCAGTCATCTGAACAATTTTAGGCCCTGCAAATTGTTTCTCACCAGCCTCTAACCAACATGTCGGAGTACGGCAGCGACGACCGTACAACATCTCATACGGAGGCATTCCAATACCGGAGTGGCAAGAATTATTATACGCAAACTCTATTAATGGCAGGTGCGAATCCCAAGATCCACCATAATCAATTACACAGGCACGTAGCATATCTTCGAGTGTCTGTATGGTTCGTTTAGTTTGACCATCAGTTTGGGGATGATAAGGAGTACTCAAATTAATTCTCGTCCCCAATTCCCTCTGTAGGCTCCTCCAGAAATTAGAAACAAACCTGGAGTCTATGTCAGATACTATCGACAACGGTATACCATGCCTTGCAACAATCTCATCAATGTACAATTGTGCCAACTTGCTAAGAGAAGCCGTCTCACAAGTAGCCAGAAAATATGCACTCTTCTTCAGTCGATCCACGACCACCCAAATCATATCATGATTCTTCTGAGTTCGCGGATGTTTAGTCACGAAATCCATCGTTATATGTTCCCACTTCCATTCAGGAATCTCCAATTGCTTCAAGGATCCATAGGGCTTCTGATGCTCTACTTTTACTTGCGCACAGATATGGCATGACTCCACAAAATGAGCCACATCTTCCTTCATAGTAGGCCACCAGTAAAGCACTTTCAAATCGTGGCACATTTTAGTGCTTCCTGGGTGAACAGACAGTCTCGACTTGTGTGCTTCAATTAAAATTAACTTTCTCAATTTTAGTGCTTCCTGGGTGAACAGACAGTCTCGACTTTTTCAATCCGCGAGAATCATCAGTAAGCTCATCTTTACGTTTTCTCATCAATTCATTCTTCAAATTTTCCTCCTTGAGGGCTTCTAACTGAGCAAACTTCAATCTATCCACTAAATCAGATACAATCTCCATACGCATGAATTGAATAGAACTTCCCGCTCCCTTACGGCTCAGGGCGTCTGCTACCACATTTGTTTTCCCAGGGTGGTATCTAATCTCGCAATCATAGTCTTTTATCAGCTCTACCCATCGTCTCTGTCTCATGTTCAATTCTTTCTGTGTAAACACATATTGAAGACTCTTATGATCAGTACAAATCACGCACTTAGTGCCATACAAGTAGTGTCTCCACAGTTTTAGGGCAAATACGACAGCTGCCAGTTCTAGATCATGAGTCACGTAATTCTTTTCATGTGGTTTTGACTGTCTTGAAGCATACACAATTACCCGATCCCTCTGCATAAGTACACATCCCAATCCAGCAAACGACGCATCACAATAAACAGTAAAATCATCTGTTCCACTTGGCAATGCAAGAATGGGAGCCTGACACAACAACTGCTTTAAAGTCTGGAAAGCCTTGTCTTGTTCACTACCCCAAACAAACTTCACGTCTTTCCGAGTTAACTTAGTCAATGGACCCGCAATCTTCGAGAAATCTTTAATAAACCTGCGGTAGTACCTAGCCAAACCCAGAAAACTCTTTATCTCAGACGGTGTCTTTGGGGCATTCTAGTTCATCACACCTTCCACTTTTGAAGGATCCACTTTCACTCCTTCATTACAGATAACATGCCCCAAGAACTGAACCTCTCTCAACAAGAATTCGCATTTTGAGAGCTTAGCAAATAAATGTTCTTTCTTCCAAGTTTCCAAAACTTGTCTCAAATGTTGTTCGTGTTCCTCCTCAGTCTTTGAATAAATTAGAATATCATCAATGAAGACTATCACAAAATCATCCAAGAATGGTCGACAAACTCTGTTCATCAAATCCATAAAAATCGCAGGTGCATTAGTTAAGCCAAACGACATAACCAAGAACTCATAATGCTCGTAACGCATACGAAAGTCCGTTTTCGACACATCTTCCTCAGAAACACGTACCTGATGATATCCCGACCTCAAATCAATTTTAGAAAAGAACGAAGCTCCTTGCAGTTGATCAAACAAATTGTTAATTATCGGCAATGGATACTTGTTCTTTATCGTTCTTTTATTCAGTTCACGGTAGTCGATACACATACGCAACGTACCGTCTTTCTTCTTTACAAACAATACTGGTGCTCCCCACGGGGACGAACTCGGACGAATAAATCCTTTATCGAGCAGATCCTGAATCTGCGTCATCATTTCCCGAATCTCTGAAGGTACCAACCTGTACGGAGCTTTTGCTACTGGTCTAGAACCAGGTATTAAGTCTATTTTGAATTCCACTTCACGAACCGGATGTAATCCTGGCAACTCTTCTGGAAACACTTCTGGGTATTCCGTTACCACCCAGATATCAGTCATTGCTTGTTTCTCTTTCTTTCCATCAATCACATATGCCAAATAAGATTCACACCCCTTACCCAAAGCCTTCTTTGCTTTTAAACTAGAAATCATAGGAATTACAGACCCAGCCTTCTCTCCTCTTGCTATTACCTGTGAACCATCAGCTAACGGAAACGAAATCAACTTCTTGTGACACTTGATACTGGCTTGATTCAGACTCAGCCAATCCATCCCAAGTACCACATCAAACCCAGACAATGGCATAACAAGAAAATAAACAGGAAAACACACGCCATTTATATCAATTTTAGCCCCAGTCACAGCAGTCGTGACTGGAACCATCATACCATTGGCTACTTCTATCTCTAAAGCAGTAGCAAGTTCAATCACAGGCACATTTAATCTATCACAGAATTCCACAGAAACAAAGGAGCGATTTGCTCCTAAATCAAACAATACTCTAGCAGGAGTAGAGTTTATTAGAAACATACCCGTGATCACGTCGTCAGTGGTGGTGGCATCATCCACCGTCATTTTGAACGCCTGACCCTCAGCAGTGGGTGGGTTCTTTCGTTTCTGGCCAGCCGAAGACGATCCTCCAGCTCCTCCTCCCCCTGACCCCGACCTTGTCTTTTTGCCCACCGGGCAATCACCAACTCGGTGTCCCTCCATCTGACAATTCCAACAAACACTTCTCGGAAACCTGCAGTTCTTTAAAGCATGGCTAAACTGGCCACTATTTACACACCTCCTCGTCTAGGGCGTACACTGCCCGTGGTGGTACGATTTGCACCTACTACACCAAGGTGCCCGTTGAGTAGACCCACCCAAAGTAGGTCTTCGATTCTGCTCTCCCTGCCTGCCCCTGCTGCTCTGCCCTCCCTGTCTCTGTTGAGCGTTATTGTGTTCAAACCTCGATTTATGTTGGGAAAGTTTCTCCCCGCTCAACTTATTCCTTGCAACAATGTCCTCTTCAGCCAATTTGGCCAAAGTGAAAGCCTAGGACAGTGTGGTAGCCCACCTGGTGGCGCCTCGGTAATCCGGGTGCAGTGCCCCCACAAAATGGGCAATCTTCAATTCTTCGTCCGATACCCAGTGTTTGGCAAATCTCATCTTTTCATTAAATTGTTTAATCAATTGATCTATAGTCATGTTCCCGGTCATCAGCAGATCCATGAACTCCTTTTTAATCTTGTCCATCTCAAAACTTCCACAGTATTGTTCACACAGCTTTTCCTGGAATTGACTCCAGGTGATACTCTCCTGTTGTTGTTCAGTAAAGTGGCCGGTAATGGAATCCTACTAGACCAACGCGTCTCCTCTCAGCATTCGTGACACATACTTAACCTTCAATTCGTTCTCGCAATTACAGGCATCAAGCGCCTTTGACATCTCCCTCAACCAGTTCAATGTTGCATTGGGATCAGAACTCCCATGATACTCAAATGGTTTACAATCAAGAAATTGTTTATAGGTGCAGGGTTGTTTATATCCAGGGAACGCAAACGGATAGGCTCCTGGTTGTGGATATGGATAGTAGAATGGTGGTTGCATCATTTGTGTCATAGGTGGCAGCGGTGCTGTCACGGGTGCGGTTGTTGTCTGTGTAAGAATCGCAGTTGGCACAGGGGTTGGTTCTGGTTGCTGTTGTTGTTGTTGTTGTTGTTGCTTTTCTATCCTCTGAACCTTGTGTCTAAGTTCCACCAACTCATTTTCTAACTGATATACATAATCACTATGCTCTTCTTCACGGGCTTGACCTGACGTTCCCGAAGTAGCTAGGTTTCCTAAGTATTCAATCACTGGCGCTTCAGTTGTAGCTTGGGTCGTAGGAGCAAGGATAGGAGTATCTCTGTCAGCCATTATCTGTTACAATCACATCACCTCATAACTCATTAGCATAAACCGTTAGTATCCAAAATACTAACTGCTACAAACAACTCTAACTCACTCTAATTCCCCCGAAGGAAAGCTTGACCCGTCACGAGCCAAGATTTGGGAATGCAACACTCTAGCCACGCATGCATCGCCAAACTTAGGCTCTGATACCAAACTGTAACACCGGAAAACTCAAGCCATTTTTTAAATACGCTGCAGAAGCTTTTAATAAACAAACTTAATTACATTCAAACCAATATCAACAAATGTACAAACATTGTTCACAACAAAATATCATTGTGTGTGTTACAAAAACTACAGGCTCGTTTCATTTCAAAATTAATATCAGAGTCAGGTCATTCCTTTCCTTCAGCCAACCTCACAAACACGAACCTGCAAAAGCAACAACTGAGGGGAATTAGCATAAAGCTAAGTGAGTAGAGGCTAAACACCAAAAGCAAACATCCACAATCAATATCAAAGAATGTAATCACATATCCCGAGAAGACTGGCGGTTCGACGCAGAACCTACAACCAATGCCGGCCAAAGCAAAGGTTTACCGATAGCCCTCCTCTGAATTGGCACAGGAAAATCCCCCTCTAATGCAACAAATGCACCAGTAAGGATAACACTGTTTAACCAATCAGTGAACGAGCCCAGCCCAGTCCTAAGTATAGCTGACTTCCCAACGCAACTCAAATTCATACTAAGAGTGCGTATCGACCAAATAATCATGCAACAGATATCAATCATCAATAATCACAATCAACAGTTCAATCAATCCAATCTAATCTCAATCACAGTCATGCATCACATCAATAAAATTAACCGTAATCTTTACCATCCGCGATTAACGTCCACTCACCTCAAAACTTGCACGGGCTCAGAAATCTAATTTTACTGAGTCTTTTGATTGTCTAAAAACACAGCAACAATCAAATCAGTCGCGAATATATAAATATATCTTCTCATATATATTTATATCTTAAATCTATAAAAACAACTCAACTAAATCATATAACAAAACATACTAACTCAAACCAAGCAAAATATAGAAGAAATAAGAATTCTATCGGATTTGGGGTCCGTCGCGTCGCGACATACTCCTCGTCGCGCCGCGACCGGGGTCGGATTTCAAATCCGGGAATCACGTATCGGATTTCAACTTTCGGTGTTGGTTTTTCTTGCAAAGTCTCGGATTTCAGGGTGTCAGATTTTCCAAAGTTCCGGATTTCAAGGGTCGGTTTTGCAACATTCGGATTTCCACAATCCGAAACTCAAGTCTCGGTTTTTATGAACGTCGCGCCGCTACGCGCTAAATCTCAGATTCATCTTCTTCCTCAAGTGTCGGATTTTCGGCCAAATAATCATTAAAATCCTTTCTAACATTATTTTCTTCCACCAAAACACATATTTAACATCTAACATGTATATAGATCATCAAAAACACCTTTTTACTCATTCATAACCACAAAATCTACAAAACCCATTTACCAAGTTTCTTCCAAACTTAACAATGGTGAATTTGCATAAAATCATGTTTTTCAATATATATAAACATACCAACACATACTATAACATGCTATGAACACTTTCTTACCTTCCTTTGGATTTAAACAACACCAACTTTTGACTTTGGAAATTCAAGTTATAACTTTTCTTCACTCACGGTTTTCTTTCAAAACACGCACAAACACCTTGCACACTTTCAAGATTATGAGCAGGTTATTATACACGTACACATATATTTGTAAAGTTCAAGCAGGAGGTGGCAACTAAAATCCTGTTCTTTAATTTAAGTCATACATGCATACACACATACCAACATGCATACACACTTGTGACTTTCTTTTCTTTCTAAATCCACCAGTAACATATATATCTATAAATTCATATTAATCAATTTCATTTAACACTTAATAAACACACAATCAAATAAAGCAACCAATCACATACCGCTAACATGCTAATTTCCTAGCCCAGGGTTGCGAGTGTTACACATGGCAGGAACATGGATATGATCTTGATGTTCAGTTAGGCTTGCATAATCATTTTCACCAATCTCCCTCATTGCTATCAAGCTTAGAAATCAAATGTGTTGATGACTTTTTGTTCGTGCTCTGGGTGATTTTGTCAACAAGATCAGAGAATATAACCTAAGCAAAATCGATGTTGACCCCGAAGACTAGGGCATAGAGCACCAGAAGCCCTGTTTGATTTATAAGATGGTGGCTACCAGATTTAGGACCAAAGCAGCGAATGACCACGTTGGCCAAATACTTCCACAGATGAGAAAGAGCAGATACTTTCACTTGACCATGCACAACGGGCTCATTGTAGCCGATGGTTTGCAGAATGGTTTGAACTTGAGTTCTGGAGGGAAAAGCGGTGTAAGGTTGGAAGTGAGGAATACCAGTGGCTTCGCGTAAGGTTTCAGTGGTGATTTGGAGATGATAGTTTCCTTGGGCTAGGGTAGAATGGATGGTGTTGTCATTTAGGTTGTAGGTTGCAGAGTACTAAGCTCACCAATGATTGTGGGGTAGATATAGTGGGGATAAGCAGTAAGGCTTTCAAACAGAGGATGAGCCTAAAGAAACTGTACCATAGGCTCATATCCTTAGTTTTCGCGAGAAGCGGGAATTATGGTGCACAGAAGAATGTTATTTGGAGTTATGTTCATGGATTGGTTTGGAGCAACATTCTCACCAGGGTTGACAGTAGGGTCTGGAATATAGGTGGCCATTTGGGAGGGAAGATGAATAGTGAGTATCGAGGGAGAAAAGTTAGGGTAATTCTTTTAAAGAGAGAGAGAGGGAATTTTGAGAGTTTGAACAGGTAGAGGTGAATGAGAGTGGAAGTAGGATATTTATGAAGGGTAGTTAACAGAGATCGTTAGATACTGACAAAAATTCTTACGGAAAACAAATTAATTAGCTATTAAATGAAATCTGACAGACTGAGTAAATAACTAGGGTTAAAAATCATTAAATGAACACAACATATGAAAATTTACTAAGTGTTGAACCATCATCTGATCATAGAGACATATCAGCTGAGTGGTATCAGCTGATGGAAGACTATCAGCTGATAGTGAAAATTTTGAAAGTATCAACTGAGGGAAGTACTTAGCTGAGCATTTCCTTCTTATCTTAGGGTGATTAGCTGAGTAAATTTGACCAGCTGATAGGTATCAACTGAGCAAAGTTACCCAGTTTACAGAATAAGTAAGACTTAGAGATGCTTAGATAAGTAACACATGATTTTCAACACTTATAAATTAACATAAACTAAATTACAACTATTATAATCTAAAAATTAAGCATACCTAGTTTGGATATTAGGAAATTAAACCTTGCTTCATTCAATGGTTTTGTGAATAAATATGCAAATTGCAAATCAGTGTTGATGTAGTGCAGAGTTACCTTCTTCGTTTGCACATTATCTCTGAGAAAATGATGTTTGATTTCAATATGCTTTGTCTTTGAATGCATGACTGGATTATTTGAGATGGAGATTGCACTTGTATTGTCACACAGAATTGGAGTGTTTTCAAACTTCACATCATAGTCAAGTAGTTGATTTTGTAACCACAAAATTTGAGCACAACAACTTCCTACAGCAATGTATTCTGCCTCTGGAGTGGATGTTGACACTGAATTCTGTTTCTTACTAGAGCAACTAATCAATCTTCCTCCTAGAAGTTGACAACCATTTGAAGTACTTTTTTTGTTTAATGTACATCCTGCAAAATTAGAATCAGAATATCCAACTAACTCAAAATCTGAGTCTTTGGGGGTACCAAAGACCAAGATTAGGAGTTCCTTTGAGATATCTGAATATTCTTTTAATAGCAGCAAAATGTGATTCCATTAGATCTGCTTGATATCTTGCACAGAGTCATGTTGAAAACATTATATCTGGTCTACTTGCAATGAGGTATAAAAGTGACCCAATCATTTCTCTATAAGTAGTAATGTTCACTAATTTTCCATTAGTGTCCTTTCCTAACTTGATAGAAGTAGACATAGGTGTTTTCATTGAAGAACAATTTTCAAAATCAAACTTTTTGAGTAAATCTCTGACATACTTTGTTTGATGAATGAAAATACGATCAACCTCTTGTTTAATTTGCAAACCAAGAAAATAGTTTAATTCACCCATCATGCTCATCTGATAGTTATCAGACATAAGTTTAGAAAACTTTTTGCATAGTTCCAAATTAGTAGACCCAAATATTATATCATCTACATATATCTGCACAAGTATCATATCACCTTTGTACTTTCTTATAAACAAAGTTCTATCAATGCATCCTCTTGAAAAACCTTTGTTAATGAGAAAAGAAGAGAGGGTATTATACCAGGCTCTTGGATCTTGCTTAAGACCATATAAAGCTTTGTTTAGAAAGAATACATGATCAGGTAAGCTTGACTCCTCAAAACTAGGAGGTTGTTTTACATACACCTCTTCTTTCAGATCTCTATTCAGAATTGCACTCTTCACATCAATTTGAAATACTTTGAAGCTCTTGAAGGAAACATAGGCTAGGAACATTCTAATAGATTCCAATCTTGCAACAGAGGCAAAGGTTTCATCGAAATCAATACCTTCTTCTTGGGAATATCCTGTGCCACTAGCCTTGCTTTGTTTCTGATGATTTTCCCATTTTCATCTAGCTTGTTTTTGAACACCCACTCTGTTCCAATGATGGTTTTATCCTTTGGTTTGGGTACCAAAGTCCATACATTATTTCTTTTGAATTCTGCCAGTTCCTCTTGCATGGCAGTCACCCAGTGGGGATCATTGAGAGCTTCATAAACCTTCTTTGGTTCAATCATTGAGACAAATCCAAAATATAAACAGATGTTGCAAGCTTTTGATCTTGTTCTGACTAGATCATCTATATTTCCTATCACCAGATTATGAGGATGGTACTTGTGATCTTTGAAGGCTTTTTGGATTTCTTGGGAGTTTAGATTCATTTGGATTTGGGGAGAAGAAGTTATATGTTGACTATCAGCAGTAAAAATGAGTTCATTTTGAGTGGGTGATATAACTTCATTGTTACAGTCTGTGGGTATCTCTACTGAAGAGGGAATGTGTGATATGGAATTAGAATCCAATGATGTTGAGTCATTTTCCACATGATTAAGTAGAGGTATAGGATTGGATGAGGATGGTTGCACATGGTTAAAGATTTTAATAGGAACATGTTCATCTATATCATGAGCAGTTGGTGGAGAGGGATCAGCTTGCTCTGGAATGTCTTCTCCAGTTTTCATGAGATCATTAAATTCTTCACCTGAAACATGATTTGAAGAACAGGAAGTAACAAAGTCATTTTCATTAAAACTTACATTGATGGATTCTTCTATGACTTTGATTCTGAGGTTGTATACTCTATATGCTTTGGAAATCACTGAGTAACCTACAAACACTCCTTCATCAGCTTTTGGAGCAAACTTCTGCAATTGATCGTTTTGATTGAGTATGAAGCATTGACAACCAAAAATGTGCTGAAAGTTGTTGCTTGGCTTCTTTCCCTTGAGCACTTCATATGGAGTTTTATTGTGCCTCTTGATAATAAGGGACATGTTCTGTGTGAAACATGCACAACTTACGGCCTCAGCCCCGAAATTAAAAGATAACCTACTTTCACACAACATCGTTCTGGAAGCTTCAATCAATGTTCTATTTCTTCTTTCAGCTACACCATTTTGTTGTGGGGTTCTTGTAGCAGAGAAGTTTTGAGATATCCCATTCTCACCACAGAAAGACTGCAGAGTTTGATTTCTGAATTCAGTTCCATGATCACTTCTAAGACTCCTCACCAGATTGCCATTCAACACTTCCATCTTCTTGATAAAACATATATTCTCTTCAGCAGCCTCACTCTTTGCTTTAAGAAAGAAAACCCAAGTGTATCTTGAGAATTCATCAACCAATACAAGAGCATACTTACTTCCACCAATACTAGTAGTTGCAACAAGACCAAAGAGATCCATGTCCAACATATAGAAAGGTTCTGTAATTGAGAAGGCCTGCTTGGATGGAAATGATGTCTTATGTTGCTTTCCCTTCTCACAAGCAGTGGAAGGTTTAGGCTTAAGATAAGTCAGAGAAGGTAGTCCTGACACTAGTTCACCCTTGCTCAGCTTGTTGATATTTTTGAAGTTAAGGTGGGAAAGTCTTTTGTGCCACAGCCAATTTATATCCTCATTATTTTTGGAGTACAAACAAGTTTCCTTTAAAGGGTCACCAGAGGACATGTCAAGTGTGTACACATCCTTGGTTCTCTTGGCACTTAACACTGTATTACCTTCCTTATTTATTATGGAACTTACTGTCTTTGTGAAGTGGACTTCATTATCTCCATCACACAATTGACTTATGCTTATGAGATTGTATTTCAGCCCTTTAACATATGATACTTTGGATAGCTTGAGGTTCCCATTATGAAATTCACCATAGCCTTTTGTTTGCCCATGATTGTTGTCACCAAAAATCACCCTTGGACCTTTCTATTTCTTATAGTTACTGAGCAAAGCCTTGTTACATGTCGTAGTTATTGAACATCCACTGTCAAGAAACCATGAACAAACACCCTGCACAGATTGAATGAAAGAAGAGTTAGTGACACAAGTAGGAATCCACTACTTAGTGGATCCCTGTGGAATACACCTAGCTTTCCACTTCATTTCAGGTTTCTTATGTATGAGAGGAACTTCTATGTTATCATTACAAGTCCGCTGTCTTGAATTCCCTTCTAAATAACATTCAAATTCTTTATGCTCTTTGCTTCCACATTTATAACATTTTTGGGATTTTGTGGCCTTGGAGCATTGAACAACATTATTTGAATGCCTATGAGTTTTCTTATTAGTCATTTGACAATTATCAGTCATCATTTGACTAACTTGACCATTCAACTTATGAAGCTTATCCTGTAAATTTCTTAGGTCTTTATTTACATGCACCTTTGATTGATCTTTGTATTTAGAAAGTTTTTGACCAATCTTTGAAGTGGTAGAAATGAGAACAATGTGAACATCATTCTTTTTACTCATAGCTTCTTCTATTGAAAGAGAGTTTATTACTTCTGGATCAACTGATTGTTTAGAAGATGAGTTATGATCAGCTGACAGGTCATCAGCTGAGCATTTATCATCTACTAACCTATCAGTTGATAAAGTAGTATTAGCTAATGATTCTTCAGTTTGTGAAATACTAAGATTTAAGTCATCCGTTTTCAAGGTTTGACAACATAATGTCACGGAGGTCTCAACCAATGATTCCTTTCCTTTACTCACTTCCTTTGACTTTGTATACTTAGTATTTTTACATTCTAAAATCTTACTAGAGGATGATTCAACAGAAGGAATAATTGATTCTTTTGGGTGGAAACTTTTGCTTCTAACAAACTTATTTGTGAACACACTTTTGCCTTTAACAGTCTTGTGAAAAGTTTCTGGAAAAATGTCAGCTTTGTCTAAGATATTAAGGTTCTTATTAGAATCAACATAGTTAGTAGCCTTAGAGTAATTTCCACCAATAATAGCTTGAACTTGTTTGGGTATCTGCTCCATGACACACTGAGTGGTCTTTTCTACAGATACACACCAAGACTTTACTACTTTTTAGAGGTCATTGAACTTTTTGGTTGCTTCACTAATTTCTTTTACTAAGATCTCATTAAGTATCTTTTGATTTGCTAGCTCATCATTTAAGATTGTTGCCTGCTTAAGTTCCTCATCTTTAAGAATTAATTTTTCCTTTAGTGATTCTACTTCTAGTTTTAGCTTCTTCTCTCTTTGAATAGCAGACTGGAAATCAATACACAAGTAATCAAACATAGGTTCTTCTTAGTATCATCATAATTAATAAACTTCCCAACCTGATACATAGAAGAAGGATCCCAGTTGGTAGTTGAACAAGCTTTTGCAGCCTTTTTCATGTCTTCATCAAAGGAACTACCATCATTGTTGTTGGCCATCATGCAGAACTGACCAGAGATCACCTCATCTTCATCTGAGGAAAGATCTTCTTCTTCTGCTACAAGAACTTGGCCCTGGGCTTTCTTCTTCTTTTTCTTGTCAAGGACAGCAACAAGAAGTTTCTTGTACTTGGGTTCATAATCAATTTTTCCTTCCTGCTTTGGCATAGATAAAGAACCAGTGTTATATTTGGACTTACAGTCAATGGCTATGTGGCCAATCTTGCCACACTTATAACACTTTGGTGTGGAGGCATCAAATGTAGATTTGGACTTGACAAACTTTGATGGCCTCTTGCTGAACCTGTTAACACCCTTTCCCTTCTTGAAAGGTTTAAACTTCTTAACCAGCATTGCAACTCCTTCAACTAACTCCTCCAAGTTATTCTCCTCACAATCATTCTCCTCATCACTTTCTATAGCACTCCTCTTCATCTCCTTCATCAGAACCAGAATCAATAGCTGCAGAGCTTCTTATATTTGTATCTCTTGATACAAGGGCGGTTGGTGCAGCTTTCACAACCTCCTTCATCTCCTTGGATGAAAACTTCATTTGCTTGACTGATTGCTCATGGTTTAGTAAATTACCATAGAGAGCAACCAGAGACATTCCCTTTATCTTCTCACTATGCCTTAGTACAGTGAAAAAGTGATCCCATGTTTTAGGGAGGGAGTCTAGAAACTTGTTCACCAAAACAAAGTTGCTCTTGGTTATGTCTGCCCTCTTCAAGTCATTTACTAGGCTGGTGAACCTGGTGTATGTCTGTGTAAGACTCTCACCTTTCCGAGCAAAGAAGAATTCATACTCTCTGTTGAGGAGGAGCTTCTTGTTCTCCTTCACCTCTTCAATCCCTTCATATGCAACTGTGAGTGTATTTAACATTTCTTTAGCAAAAGTACAGTTAAGCACTTGATGATAGATCTCATTGGGCAGTGAAGAGACAAGAGCTGATCTAGCCTTAACATCTAGGCTAACCAACCTCTTATCTTCATCTATCCACAGATGCATGGGTTTGGTAACGATTCTTTCTGTTGTAAAGGTTTGACCTTCGGATTTTGATGGAATGGATAACACAAATGTTGGAACATAAGGACCCTTAGTGACTATTTCAAGCATTTGGATATCAAGGATGGATAAGAAGAGATGTGCTCTATTTTTCCACATAGAGAAATTTTCTGCATCAAACATGGGACATCTTGTTAAAGACCCAGTGTTTGAGATATTCATGTTGTTTGATGATGAGGCCATTTTGAGAGGGGTAGAAGCAGTTGTAGTGTAATCAAAATAGATCTAGATATTGATCTTTAATTGTAAAGGTAGTGGGTGAAAAGTAAAGTTACTTTAATCAACTGTTTGATAAAAGTAATTGTACTTTTCTTCAAAAGTGCAACCCACTCACAATATAAAATATTAAAACCCACATCTACTGTTGTGTAGAAGTTTCTTTCCCTTTCCATGCTTGTACTTTAAACAACAGCCATGCTTCTATTTGATTTGACTTTACCAAGTATGGGATTGCCAGCCATACTTAGTTGTTGAACAAATCTTCAAGATCTTCGTCTATTTGAGGTATCTTTCTCCTTTTCGAGAGGATAAGATCAAACCTTTTTGTCTCATACTTGATCCAAAAAGTGCATTTTACTTTTTCAAACAAAGATCCAAGGCATAATAGAACAACACATGTTCTGCCTTTTACATATGACATACAATATGAAAAGATAGAGCAGATTTGACATTTTGCTCGACTCAGCTAACAGATTGTACTAGGAACTTTGAATTTCACTACTCAGTTGACAAAATATATCAGTTGATCAATTTTTGCTAGGACTCAGTTGATACATATTGCTCACCTGATCATATAGATGCTCAGTTGATATATAGTAAACTTAGGAGGGCATAAGCTCATGTATTTGTATGATCAGTTGATCAAGAATGCTCAGCTGATCATTTAAATATATTAGTTTATGTGGAGAGATGACTTGTGTAAGAGAAGACTTACTTAGCTGATGTTCTAGGCCTCAGCTGATCCATTATTCACTCAGTTGATGGAGTAGCTGAGCAAAGTCTTTGCTCAGCTGATGGTGTAGGCACTCAGCTGATCAAATTTCTTCACTCAGCTGATGGTTTACTTTCCTCAGCCGATGGTCTTCTTCACTTGTTTTCTTCATCTAATGCTCCTTAGCTAATATCCCTTGGCTGATACTTTGAGTAGGATCTGATACGCAGCTGATGGTCAGCTGATGGTTCCATATTTGGCATATTTTTAAAGAATCTGATTCAAACAACACATGTTTGAATTCTTTCTAAGTCATATTGAATGTAGGGTTTGGTTATCATCAAATCCTATGTTTTAGGATAGGTAGAGTTAATTATTAGGGTGAAGTGATTATCTCCCCAAAAAACTAAGAGACAGAATGAAGAAGTTCAGATAGACTTTGTAGAGAGGATGCAATGTCCACTAAAGGCTTAGAGTGTTGAGAATGTATAGATTTGGGAGATTGAAGAAAGTCGAAGTCATCAATGTCATCGAAAGGATTGACGTTTGTTTGATGATAGGAGGGGAGATCAAATAATTTGTCAATGAAAGAATGGGAAGCCATAGCATCAGTGGGTGGGACTGATGCATCAAGCGCTTTGGACAATATTGCTTCAGTTGCAGTATGTTCTAAGACTATGTCTTCATTAGCATTAGGAATGTCAACTGAAGATGGTGAAACTTCAGTATCACTCATTTCGGGAGGATGGGCATCACTCTCAGTTGGGTTAGAAATTGATACGTCATCTGCCCTTGGAAAATCCATAGTGTCAGTGAGGTTTTGTGACACATTGAGAGTTTTTGGTGAAGTCTCGTCTTGAGGGTGGACTAAAGATTTATGGACCGATGAAGCCTCAGAAACTATGGGAAGTGTAGTTTCTTCATTGGCATTAAGATTTTCATCGGGGTCAGTCGGTTGCGTTCCTGACACATCATGTGAAATGTTTATATCCATAGTATCAGTTGGGCCGATTGATCCATCAAGGAATATTGGGGGAATTACAGAAGTGTCAGGAATGGTAGTTTCCGGAACTGGTGGTGCCTGAGTTGTAGTGGTTGAGCTAGCATCCTCGTTGGCAGTGGTTGTTAAAGTCTCAACTGACTGGTTTATGTCAATGTCCTGAACTTGTTCAACGGAGACTTACGTGACAGCCTTGGTTTTAGCTATCTCTTCATTAGTCATGATGTGCTTTCAGACAAGAATTAAAGGAACTTTTACTTATTCAGCAGCAAGGGGCTTAGATTTCAGTATCTGAACTTTTCGTTAGACAAGAGAGGTTTCATCAGCAAAGTCCTCTTTAGAAATATAGTAGGAAATGATGAGATTAGAGGGAGTGGAAAGTTTAGTTCTTTTAGGTGTGGTGGTCGGTTTAGCTGGGGAGCCACTGATGGTTTAACTCAAGGTTTTACAGATTGGGAAATCACTTTTCGTTTCTTTGTTTTCGGAATGGAAGAAGGGAGCACAGTCTTGTGAGGGTGAGAGGGTTCAGTTTCGGATCATAGGCCTAGCAGGAGAAGAGTTCAAGGATACATACCTGTGCATTGCTGAAATGAGCGCAGAACTGAAGGCCGATGTTGAACCTGTCCACACGGATCCTGGCAGAGTAGGTGAGGGAACAAGAACTGAAGCAGAGTTGTATTTTTCAGTTGTCAGCAGAGAGTAGATAAGCAAGGACACAAACCTTGGAAAAGGAATGTGTTAAGACCTTGAGACCGCAAGACTTTCCATGATAAGTTCAACATAGTCGATGTTGTGGCCATGAATCATGGCATAAACTATCTTCAGTACAGCTTCGTTGACTTGATCAAGTCCACCAGTTTTACTAGTCATAAAGAAGTTTAGATGAGTGATCAGGCAGTTCCACTCCTTTGAAAGGAGAGTGCAAACCATTGAGTTCCATTTCACTTTATGCTCACCAGTATATTGAAAGAAGGTGAATAGAAGATCCTTCGCATTTGCAGTTACCGGAGATAGATTTTGGCGAGGAAGGTTCAGAATGGTTGCAAGGAAGTCTTTCGAAATTTCAGCCGGCTTAGTTCTAGAGAGCATGCTAAAATGGATGCTCTGACCAGGGGTTTTTGGGTTGATGACTTCAGCGGTCATCCAGAACTCACACAGATGTTCCTTAAACATTATAACTTTTGTAGATAGGGCAAAGGTCAAAGGGCAATTGTTGATATATGACATGATTTGGTAAAATGGGGAGGAGGAAAGACGAATAGTAAGGTCAGCTAGGTAGTTGTTGTCCTTGAAGCAGATGGAAGAGAGGGGAATCTTGGGAATAACATCATCAGGGAGAGTAACCTTTGCAGTAGCTACTTTGGGAGCCATTTTTCACGCACAGAATGAAAGCACAAATTTCAATGTTAAGAGCGCCGGAGAAGATGAAGTGCAGGTGGGTAACTTGAAGAGGCGGTTTGGGGTTTTAAAGGGGTTTAAAAATGATGATCTGAACGGTTGAATAAATCAAGGGTGAAAATGGGCGCGTGGATGTGGAAAACACGCAATTCTACTTTTTGGTGTGTCAAGAAGTTATTGGTGAAGGCCTTTTTTTTACCAGAGTAACTTGAGGAGCAACAATACTTAACAACAAACCATTAGCAAAGAGATAGAATTACACAAAGAAATAAGATGATCTTTATTACCGGAAAATCTGAAAATAATGTTCACATTACCCTTCGGAATTCGTAATCCAAAAAAAATAAAAAATAAAAAAATGCAAACACCATAACCTTATATGAATGCAATAATAATAAAAACAATGCCAACAACAACAAAAGCTAACCTTGGATATTACTTAAATCATTTTTACAAAATAGATTTACAATGATTATCATCACAAGCTAAGTAAGGTGCCAAAAAATAACACAAGACATTGCTTAAGATATAACATATATTTGTGATGAGATTTCAATCCCGATCCCTTCATCCGCAACGCGAACTGTGATAACATAGCATACTGGAAACAAAATGAATGTGATGGTGAACTCCATGAGAATTAAGAACAGATAAAATGGGAGATTTCATTTGATTCGGGAAGAAGATGAAAAAAAAGAAATAAAATCTATGACCTCTTATAAAAGAAAATCAATCATGATTACTCTTCTGAAATGATTTGACAGTTAGAGAGAGATAGGGTAAAACTAATTATTCAAGCTTAGATGTTAGGGTGGCTGGCATTAAATGTGACAAGAAAGAATGAATAGTAACAATCAAATTTACCTGAAATAGTCACACTTCCGACGGATTAAGCATTCCAATCTGCAATCAATAAATTGAACCGATGTTCATCCAAGGCTTTGGTAAAGATGTCAGCAAGCTGATGTTCAGTGGAAATAATTTGAAGCTCGATTTCATTTTTCGCGATATGATCTTGAATGAAGTGATGACGAACATCAATGTGCTTTGTGCGAGAATGAAGAACCGGATTATTTGATATAGCTATGGCACTGGTGTTGTCACAATATATGGGAGTCTTCCGAAATAAAATGCCATAATCAGCAAGCTGATGTTGCATCCATAGAATTTGCGCATAGCAACTCCCAGCTGAAATGTATTCAACTTCAGCGGTAGACAAAGAAATGAATTTTGCTTTTTGCTTTGCAAACCGACTAGTTTTCCGCCTAGCAACTGACAACCACCGGTGATGCTCTTCCTATCTATCTGGCAACCGGCATAGTCTGAATCTGAGAATCCAATAAGATCGAAGCTAGAGTCATGTGAATACCAAGGCCCAAGTCGAGGCGTCCCTTTCAGATCTCTGAAGATTCTTCTAACAGCGGTTAAATGCGAATCCTTTGGATTTGCTTAAAATCTTGCACATAAACATGTGGAAAACATGATGTCTGGTCGACTAGCTGTCAGATAATGAAGGGAACCGATCATTCCTCTGAAAGTTGGTAGATCCACTTCTTTCCCATTTGGATCAGAGGTGAGCTTACTTTTTGGTACAATAGGAATCTTCATTGGCGAAGAATCAGTAAAGTTAAACTTTTTGAGTAAGTCCTTCACATACTTACCTTGATTGATGAAGATGCCTTGGCCAGATTGCTTTATCTGATGCCTAAGAAAGAAATTTAGTTCCCCCATGATACTTATTTTGAACTTTTCTGACATTATTTTTTCAAACTTCTTGCATAAATGATCAGCTGTTGATCCAAAAATGATATCATCCACATAAATTTGAACAAGAATTAGTTCTCCTTTTTCCCTGCATAAATACAGAGTTTTGTCAATGTTGCCTCGCTGAAACCCGTTCTTTAGAAAATGGGTAGACAATGTGTCATACCATGCGCGTGGAGCTTGTTTCAGTCCATAGAGAGCCTTGTCAAGCCTATAGACATGATTTGGGAATTGTTGATTTTCAAAACCGGGAGGTTGCTGAACAAACACTTCTTCTTGTAGTTCATCGTTCAGAAAAGTGCTCTTTACATCCATCTGAAAAACCTTAAATCCTTTGAATACAGCGAAAGGAAGAAACATACGTATTGCCTCTAGACGAGCTACTGGAGCAAACATTTCATCATAATCAATACCTTCCTCCTGCCAATATCCCTTAGCAACCAACTGTGCCTTGTTTCGAACCACTGAACCTGTTTCATCACGTTTGTTTCTGAACACCCATTTCGTACATATAATTGACTTATCTTTAGGAGGAGAGATAAGTTTCCATACTTTATTTCTTTTGAATTCATTCAGCTCCTCTTGCATAGCTACTACCTAATTTCGATCTTTTAGAGCCTCGTCAACTTTCTTCGGCTCTTGTTGGGAAATGAATTCATAAAACATGCAAAAGGCCGAGGAAACTGAAATACGGGTTTGCACACCAATCTTAGGATTTCCAATGACTCTCTTCGGCAGAGGTATCGCTTGGTAATGATATACCTTCAGCAATCTGAAGGTCATTCACTGAATGAAAATTTTCCTCGGACATTGTCTCTTGAGAATAGTCTTCAACATCATTGTCAGATGAACCATGTAGAAGTCTATCGAGCTCTTCATAGATAACTTGATCAGTGTGATTTGAACTTGATTGAACATTAATTCATCAAAAGTGACATTCATGGTTTCAACAACAGAGTGTTTCTTGGGAAGGAAAATACGATAACTTTTCGAAATATCAGATTACCCCAAAAACACACCTTGTTCTCCTTTGGGATCAAACTTACTTTTCTGTTCTTTGGTGTTGAGAATAAAACAGGTGCTGCCAGAAATCTTGAAGTAACCAACATTAGGTGTCTTTAGGTGAAGTAACTCATAAGGAGTTTTGTTGTGCCGTTTGACAATGATAGACCTGTTTTGAGTGTAACATGCCGTGTTTAACACTTCAGCCCATAAATGTCTCATCAGGGATGCTTCAGTGAGCATTTTACGAGCCGCCTCAATCAAGGTTCTATTTCTTCTTTCAGCAACCCATTTTGTTGTGGGGTATATGGTGTCGAGAAATTTTGGATAATGCCATTGATATTGCAAAATTCTTGAAGAGTTGAGTTTCTGAACTCCGTTCCATGATCACTACGAAGTTGCTTGACTTGTGTGTCAAACTGCCTTTGAATACGTCGAATAAAGTTCATCAGAATTTTAGCAGTTTCACTTTTTTTTTTCAGAAAGAATACCCATGTGAACCTGGTGTATTCGTCAACCACCACCAGCATATACTTCTTTCCACTCATACTCAGAGAACTTACAGGACCAAAGAGATCCATGTGTAACAAATGAAGAGCAGAGTTGATTTGATTACAATGTTTGGGTTTGTAGACTGACATCTTTTGCTTTTCTTTGTTCACAGGCGTGGCACATCTTGTATTTTAGAAACCGAATAGACGGTAGGCCTCTAGTCAGCTGAAGCTTTTAAAGCTTGCTTATGCTTTTAAAATTCAGATGAGATAAACGCTTTTTCCATGACCAGTTAACTTTTGAGTCGGCTTCAGAATAGAAGCATGCATCTCTTTCAGAGGAGGCAGAACTAAAATTGACTACATACATATTTCCTTGCCTCTTTGCTTGTAGTACTTCCTTACCTTTATTGTTGAATATCGAGCCTTTTGTCTTTTTGAAGTGAACCTCATAATCCGTATCACATAGTTGACTGATGCTGATTAGGTTATGTTCGAGTTGAGTGACATGAGCAACATTTTTGATATTTACAGATCCTTGATTCAGATAACCATATCCATTTGTTACGCCACACTTTCCTCCACCAAAAGTAACCTTGGGGCCATTTGCCTCTTGTACCCCATTCAGCAGAGACTTACATCCGGTCATATGCCTTGAACATCCACTGTCACGATACCAAATGTTGTCATGATGATCGCCCTGCACAAACAAGTCACAGTTAGTTCATTTGATTAGCCCAAACTTTACTGGGCTCCAAAACATAATGCTCAGAGGAGCAATTTTCATTCAAATTTTGCATTCATTTGAACAAGAGGCTGCTTCATGACCTCTTATTCTACATCTATAACATTTCGTGGTTGATTTTGAATTTGGTTGTTTAATCTTCTTGTTTTTCTTGCTTTTCTCCTTTTCTCCGATTAATTTCAAAATTTTGAACACGGAATCTCTAACTTCCTTGTGTTTAGACACAGGCAGAACGAATGCTTTGTTTAGATTGAGAGTTTGAAAAGTCTTGAAATCTGCAGTGATGGGTTTTGAAGATTCAACTGATAACTTGTTATCAGAAAAATAAATAATAATAGTTACATCATTGATGATGTCGGTTTCAAGAAGAAAACTTGAATCAGAGAATTCAGAGTACTTGTTTTCCGAGTCTTCTTCAAGGATTGGTTCAGAAATGGTTTTAGAAATGGTTTTCTTGGATGTTTCAGAAGTAGAAGACTTTTTAGAAGAAGACATTTGTTCTTTTGAGTTTTCTTTTAAAGATGGTTCAGAACATTGTTCTGAAGGTATACTTGTTTAGTTCTCATACTTGGATGAAAGTTGAATATTTTGGATTTTAGAGTTCTTTGAGAGAAACTGGGATTAAGATGTTCTTATTTATTAAAACGTTTATACAAAAGATTTGGATTTACAATATCGTTAATGCTGACGTCATTACCATTTCATCCATATGTTTGCATTTTTTACTGAAATCAGTGGTTTGTTTGATGTGTCCTATGCCTACTCTTTCTCTTTGAATAAACATTGTTTCAGTATCTGGTGTTACTCTACAAAACAACCGACCATAATGTATTTATTACAACATAAGTGTTCCAGCCAAAATATCCAGAGGCAGGGGACCCGGCTCAACAGACAATCTTTCTCTGATCTGCAAAAGCAGTTAACATGGCACCATTAGCTACACTTAGCTAGTGAGCACAAACTTGACATAAACTTCACTAGAGTAAGAACATGCATTTCAGGAATAAGCATACAATGTTATCCTATCACATTGTGGTGTGCTGACACGATCGGTATAAGTTGTTTCTTGCAGGATAGCTAGTCCCGCTCAACACCAATACACCGGGGGGTCAGACACAACCCTCCGCACTGGTGGGGGAGCATAAAGCAGTCCACCAAGCATCGTTAACGGAACTAGAGGCTCCTTAGGTAACTCAGCCATTTCTGACTGATTAACCCTCATGATATAAGGCACGGCGGTTCTGCAGAACCTACGATCCGGAATGTTACCTCGAATCACCGTTAAATCCCGAATCTCCTGATCAAGGGTCCCTGGGATCCAGCTGACCGGCTGACCTTAACCATGCTTGCTGATGTTCGCGAACACATACACATATCTTGTTCTTTTACTTAGCATGCATATCCATTTACTTCTTTTAGCATGCATTTACATTTAGTTACTTCTTTATGGATACAATCTAGATCCCTAGCATACACATCATCATATCTTTACTTAACTGATTCATTCAGAATCAGTATCATGCATAGCATTCATTTAACTAAGCGGTTCCAGTTTTGGATCCCGCTGGCATGCACTTAACTTTATATACGACAAGTATTTAGCATGGCATTGTACTTTAAGTAACATGGCAATCTTTATTTATTAACTTATGAGCACAAATGCACTCAAATCACTTAGCACATAATTCTTCCTCTACTGAGGCTTATGGAAATCGGTACTCACCTGAGTAACTTACAGGTAGTTATTTAACTTCTTGCCTTGTCTAGGGTTTCAGTTCACCTAGAACATTAGGATTTACATTAATCATTTTAGCATACTTAAAATAGCTACAAAGCCAACAAAGGAAATCCCCAAATCCGGATTCCACACAAATCTGACAAACTATCGGATTTCATGAAATCCGACACTTGTAATGGAAATCCGACACTTTGCGAAAATCTGACACTCATCGGATTTCAACACTTATGCACTTGGAGACTTGGTCACAAAGATGGAAATCCGAAATTCAATCGGAATCCGATTCTTTTATCGGAATCCGACACTTACAAAAAAATCCGATACTTTCGGATTTTGACTTGCAATTTACATGTGGACTTTGGGAAATCCGATACTTATCGGATTTAGACCCATAACACGGATTTAGTCATGCGGAATTAAACATGCAGATTCCGACACCCTAAAGTCTCGGAATCCGCCACTTAATTGGATTTGTCAACATGCGGATTCCGACACCTTCATGTCTCGGAATCCGATTGTTCTAGCATGGAAACTGCCATCTTCAATGGCTTATTTCCAGAGCTTGTTTCTTGTTTATTTTGACATTTATACATTTTGAAAACACTCATTTTCATTGGTATGACTTTAAAAACACATCAAACCCATAAAATAACACCAAATAACCAAAACCCACTTGCAAAGTAAGCTTTGAATGTTCTAAGTGATGTTTTGAGAGCATTTGAGTTTCAATCAAGCTTTTAATCATAAAAACAGTTTCATATGTATTGAATCTTAACAACAAACAAGAATTCACCTTTGAGTGGATTCAAAACACCAAAATCCTTGCTTCTAAGAAAATCCGAGAGAAAGGTAGTAGAGAGAAAACCGAGATCCGAGAGCTATTGTTTAGGTGTTTGCTTTTGGTAACTTTGACCAATATTTGACTTTTCAAATATATATATATATACTTCACAATCCAGAGGCACCGCCTATGGATTCTTTTTGTTCTTTTTCTTTCTTACTTGTATACATATACACATTAACACATAGACACACATATACACATTTAACTTTTCATTATCATTAATAACTCATTTAACTTACAAGCTTACTAGCTTAAATATACATTTAACAGCTAGGCCCAAATCGAGGATGTTACAATTCACCTTTTCATTCGAGACTTGCAAATCTTGTTTTACACCTTTGAGTTTGTTAGTTAGAAATTCAAGATGATTTTTCAAGGCATATGATTCTTGAAGAAATTTTTCGTTTTCAGTTTCGACAGCATTGATTTCATAAGTGAATTTGGTGATAGTTCGTGTAGATTTGTTTTGATTGTTATGAGCAATAGTCAGATCAGAACTCAAATAAGCAAACATATCATCCTTTTCATTCAAGCTATAATTTTTGAAGTTAGATACCTTGTACATCATAGTGGGGTTCCATCCTCTGACTGAGCTCAATTTCTCAGCTTCAGCTAACTCACTGCTAAACTTGCTTTCAGTAGACATTAAGCACATTTCTAGATGTGCTGATCCAAATATCTCTTTAGCAAGCAAGCACTTTCCTTTGACATCATTCATTTCGTCCTCATCTGATGAGGTTTCAGAATCAGTCCAGTTAAGATCATCAGCAATCATGGCCTTTTCCTTTTCTTTTCTCACTGGACGCTTTTAAGGCTTTGTATTTTTCCTTGTATTTGTCAGCTTTAGAGGGATAACTCTTTCAGATTTGATGGAGTTTCCCTGACAATGCAATCTGCTACAAAATGACCAGGCTTAACACATTTGAAGCATTCATTCTTGGAGTATTTCTTGTCAAATTTCTTGTCAAATCTGCTGCAAAAGAGCCCTTTCTATCAGAGGAGTATTTCTTGTCGAATCTTCTCTTTCCATCAGATTTGAACTTCTACAATTTCTTGTATTTCTTCATAATGAATGCCTTTTCTGAACATTCATCTTCAGAACCTTCGTGCTCTTCACCAAAATTCTTCAGTATAGATAAAGATTCTTCTTCTGATTCAGAATCTTCAGTAAACCTGTAATTAGCCTTTAGGGGATTTTCAGCAAAGAGAGCGAAAGACTTCTGAATGCTTTCTTTAAGCCATTTTCCTGAATACGGGTTTGTTCATCATTCAGCAAAATCCCATAGAGTTTGCACATATTCATGTCCTTGAGCATATTGTTCGTTCTCAAGACTAGGCACATGGTGTCCCATTCAGAGGGAAGGAAGTCAAGAAACCGGTTCAGTATCTGGAATTGTTCTCTAACATTCCCGACTTCAAGCATGTCATTAAGAAGACATGTATACCTAGTGTAGACTTAAGTGAGAGACTCTGAGTCTTTTGCATAGAAACTTTCATACTTGTGTATGATGTTAGTTTTCTTATTTTCCCGAACCTCAACAGTATGAAAAATCTCATTTGGTAAAGCGATCACAATACTGTTTCTTATCTTTGCATCAAGGCCAACAATCTTCTTCTCCTACTTAATCCATTGAGATCTTGGTTTAGGACAAGAGGGAATAGAGGAATTGGAAGAACCAGTCTCCATGGAGATATTCTGAGGAACAATCAATGTTTTCCAAATATAGCAGCATACGTTTTTTGCAGCTTGAAAAATGTTCGATTGAAAACTTTGGAGATTTGGCTGAGGAGCCATTTTCCATGTATTCGAACTTCGACATTTTGTATGGATCACTAATTTATAGATTAAAGTAGAACCTGCTTTGATACCAATTGTTTTTCCCGATGAAGTAAAAAAACTAACAATGATAAATAATCAAAGTACGGAAATAGTTTTAGAATACGAACACACAAAAGTATTCAAAGCAAGTCTATATTAATAATCAAACTTCAAAGAGTGCACAAGAACAAACTTGAGCACCAAGTACAAACTAATCAAGAACTAACTTGAATACACAATAGCGAACAAATGCTTAACTTTTTCTAAAACAGTGAGAAGGTATTTATATGCTACGTAAACTAATCCTGACCATCTAAACAAAATACACATGTACTGCTCTACATAAAGTTAGGAATAGAAATCTATTACTCCGTTTAAGTTCCTTCTGAAGCGCTAATTGTGCACTTTACTTCACTGGTAGATGCTTGTACTGAAACGTGCTTTCAGTAATGGAGACCTCTTGATCACTAAAGACTTACTTCAGTTTGTGTTCACTTCAGAACTAATCTTCACATGAACTTTAAGGCTTCTTTCTTTAGATGAGTTGCGTCAAGACAATTTACAAATGAATAAAGAATGATCCTTCAAATGTTTTCTTTGAAAGCACTTTTCAGGAATGAAATATATACAAATACGAGACTAACAAAAGTACCAATTGTAACACCGCCATTTCGAGAACCAAATTTTTTAAAAAGATTACTTTATCTTTTTCATATAAAATCATGCAGCAGAATATAAAACACGTGGCAAATATATTACAATCAAAAGTTGTCACATACAAGTTTGGTGTTACTGTTACTTATCCGGTTGACCATTATCTATTACAAACAAACATAATATCAGAGTTATTACAAAACACAGTGTTCCTCCTAAGAAATCAGACTACCCGTAGGGTCCCGAGCTCACTGAGGATCACCTACACATGTGGAGTGTAGCATCTGTTAGCTATAATAGCTAGTGAGTACTCAAATAGCATGTGATCAACATAAATACATCACATATCATAAATCATGCTCAGATAGTTCTATCCTAGCATCTCGCGATGAGTTGGCGTATTCAGGAGGTAACATATCTTGTAGGGGAGCTAACCCGGCTCAATGCACCAAACTAGGGTACCATACACATCAACCGCGCTGGTGGGGGAGCTATACAACGTCCACCGTTGCGTTTCAGAGTCAACCAATTCTTATGAGTAAAGCCCTGAGCTAAACCCACAGGGGACAAACCTTGTCCGGGGCAAACCTTGCCCAATAAATCCGTACCGATCACAAACAAATAATCTGATTCAATCCAATCGTCAATCAATGCGCACATATATTCAATTATCATCATAGCATACACCTAATCAAGTGCATACTACATTGTGTCAACATGGTAAATTTTAGCATCATCATGCAATCCTACATTTAAACAAGTGCGTGTACAAATCATGGTATACAATTCCGTAATCATTGTTAATATATGTTATCGATATATTAATCGTTATGTTATCAGACACTCACCTATGGAGCTAGAATACTAAACGCTACTTTACAGAAGCTTTGGGATCAACTGAAGTACCTAAACAAGTAACCCGTATACCTGTACAACCCGAAACAGCAAACTGTATGCTGGAACAGGGTCCTTTGCGGCCACAAGCAAGACTGCTTGCGCCCGCAAGGCAATCCCTTGCGCCCGTAAGCCATACCCCTTGCGGCCGCAAGGGTGGTCCTTGCGCCCGCAAGCAAGTCTACACAGACAGTGCGGTTTCAAGCTCCCTGCTTTGGCCATTTCAACCCCAAAACATATCCAATCGATTCTATACCAATTTCCAGTGTTCACATATGAATTAGACACTTAAACTAAGTTAGAAACATCTATCAATTCACACTTTAACAACAAATTCAATGATTGGGATCAAAATCTCCATTTTTACCCATTTACACTTTAATTCTAGAACACAATCAAAAACTATGTTTTAATTGAAGAATTTGATTGTTTATAACTTAGAAATGATATAAGAACAGATTAGAATCAGTAGAATCAATTGTAGAGGTCAATTGGTAGTTTTGACCCATTTGACCTAAATGGTCAAAAACTCAAGAACATGAACTTGGAGCTTACTTGAACAAGGAGATGGTGAAGATGATAATCAACAATAGATTAGAAGTTATTTTATCACTTGAATCTAGCAACAAATTGAAAGCTTGGTGATCTTTTGATGTTTCCTCCTTCAAGTAGCAAGAACACAAAGAAAGAACAAAAGGATAAGTGTTGTCTATGTGAGTATACGTGGGGGATATCACATACCGACTTGTGGGTTATCTATATCCACAAGTGGGTATTTTGTTCCCCATTCCAACTTACAACTTTACGCACGAGTACCCGTTTTAACTAACGCGGATATTTTTGGAAACCTCGTTCTAAATCATTTAATAATTAATTATTCTTATCTATTTATCATAATATTTTAATATTATCATTTCTTTATTATTTTCTTCTATTTTCTCATTTAATCAATTATTTATATTTAATTCCTTTTATTCAATATTTAACTAGAATTTTAGATGTACCAGATTCGAACAAGACTAGGCCCATTCTGAGGTTGTTACAAAAATAAAGCATATCACAAAGTAGGAATAAGTAAATAATTCTATCCTATCACGCAATGGAGTGCTGACATGATTAGTAGGCATCGAATCTCGCAGGATAGCTAATCCAGGTCAACGATCCTAACTGGGGTATCAAAAACAACTAACTGTGCCGGTGGGTGAGTGAGAAGCAATCCACTAAGCAATGTTACAGAGCCATTGGCTCACCTTCAGGAGGTAACTGAGTGCCCCTAACATCAAGGAATAGCGGTCCTGTAGAATCCCCATTGATCCCAACCCATGAGTCTACTGGAATCATCGATCCTAACCTATAAGTCTACCGGAATCCAACAATATAGGTGCCCCGACCCGTAGGATCTACCGGGAGCCAACCATAATAAGTGACCTCGTTCACTCGATTGTATACACAGTCAATATGTAACGCCCCAATTTAATAAAACTGAACATATCAATAAAAAGCATATTTGAAAATTCACATCCGAAAGTTTTTCATAAAAGTGGAAGCGTAAACTGTCCGGAAATCTGCTATAACAAAAGATACTCACATAAGTACTATCACAAGTTTAAAACCAAAACTTGACATTGAGAATTAGCTCAAGTCTAATGACGAGGGATGCTTATTTTGTGCACTTTATCATTGCTTGTTATTACTTGTGTTCTAATGGTTTGTATTTTGCATGGGTAGCAAAAAGAATTTCTCTGTCCTAATTGATGAAAAAAAAAATTTCTTATGAATCATTTTAATGGGGTTTTTATGTTTACGCTCTTCAATTTTTTTTATAGAAACCAAAAAAATTTCAAAATGGAAAGCCGAAAACATTAGAAAAATTTTAAAATACAAAAATATTTTCCATTTTCACCTGTTGTTATCTATTCAAGAAGGTATTCATTCATTGTTTCATTTTGATACCTTGCTAGATTCTTTGTTAATCAAGAAGGTATCCTTCTTTCGTTATTAATATTCCATAATTTTTGGAAACCGTTCATTCACGTGACACTTAAATATCTATCATAATACAAGTGATCGAAAAGGCACCAAGAGTGAGAAAATGTAAGTATTTTCTACTCCTATGGTCAAGCTAGAATCGGAAGGACCTATCCTAGGAGTTCACCTTATTATTGAAGAGATCATAAGGGTTTATACGTCCAATAGGTGGGCAGAATCAGTTATTACGGGATACTGGTTGGTGTGAAGAGGTCAAATGAAATAGAGAAGGGAGGAATAGGAGATAAGGTGCATTTTTTATCAACAAATTTCATTGAGCTTACTTTATAAAATCAATGTGCGATTTTCATGGTTCATAAATTCTTAATTGTTCATATTCTTTGAATGATCAAATCTTTCATGACAATAGTTTTCAACAGAATTTTTCTTGAAAATTATTCCTGTTGATAATCACCATGATTTCTCCTATCATTTAAAATTAATAACAAGTGTCCAAATGTATCCAACCAATGATACATACATCAATTTGGAAAGAGAGTTTGAGGGAGAAGTTGAAAAATATTTAGAGTGTTGTGGGTACGAAAGGATCAAAAGAAAAGAACGATCCTTAGTAAATAATATCAATCCGGGTAGTCACATATGATACAAATTCTCATTGATGGAGATTTAGTATTGAAGAAGACATCATTAACCCAATAATGCAATACACTAATCCTACCCAACTACTTAATTATCTCTTAAAGGATGATTGTTTCAACTTCACATGGAGAATTAGCACATCTCTCTTGACATCTAATTTGGAGATTGTTAATATTTAACAAGCAGAACAAGTTGCTCTGGTCCCCAACTTCTTTCATGGACTTACAGAGTCTAGAACTTATTGCAATATTAATTTTATTTCATAGGACATGTTGTAAAAATATCACAAGTATCAAGTCTTCGAGACTGATACCGGAACATCTTGGAGTGATATCTTGTGTGATATTGACAATGATTACTTGGAAGTCCTACCAGAATCAACGCTATGCCAGTTTTGAAAGTAAGTCACACATTTTTACTGTTGTGTTAATGAGCAATGTATGTGATCTCGGTTAATTATCATTGTTATGTCATTGTAGTGACACCTTCACTAATTCATATTTTTCAACTGACTTTCATGATGAAGATTTCAACTTTACAAATGGTTATATATTCATGTAAAATCAAGTTGCCTGAAGACTTAATGTGCATGATGTTCATGATGGATCTTAATAATCATGACGGGGAGAGAAATTTAGATGAGGGGGGAATTATCTAAACATGAGGGGAATAAAATCTGAAGATCCATGAATATAGAGGGAGTGAAAATGTTAATATTCATTCAGTTGATTTTGAGAAGACAATATTCATGTATTGAGGGGGAGTCATAGAAAAAAAAACCTGAATGAGTTTAAAAGATTAATATATGCAAGCCAAGGGGGAGGAGAGAAGAATTTTTGTGCAATATTGAAAGAAGAGATAAAAGATCAAGAGCTACATTCTAGAGGAAGAGATCAAAAGAGTCTTGCTAAAAGCAAAGTTTATGTGAATTCAAGAAGCTCAAGATTAGAAAGAAGATGCTAAAGATTATAAAGATGTTGAGAATCACTACATGTTAACTTTTTCATAAAACCAAAGGTTGAAAAGCCTTAAGTTACTGGTGTGAGATAGAAGATAGAAGAAAAAGGTTGTTACTGTGTGCTTTCAAGATTAAGTTCTTATTAAGACTTTGAAGTGAAGACAATTCTCAAAATTGAAGAGTTTATATTTCAAGATGGGAAGACATTCTTAAGACACCAAGTCAAAGAATGAAGATTTAAAAAGATTTCTTTCAAGTCTTATTACCAAAAAGCTTCAATAGAATGCAGAAAAAATTATTTGCATAACTCAAATGGGAAGACAGTTAGAGATTTCACAAATCTAAAAAGACGCAACAACCTCTATTCAATACAAAGGGGGATATTGTTAGGATTTAATATTGTATAGAAATAGAAGTTACCATTGTGAGTGACATTTGTATTAAATAAAAACATTAGGGACTTAATATGTAAAATACTCCAAGGAGTATAAATAGTATTTGAATAAGTGTAATCAGTACCAATTGTCATTTTCATGCAAGTAGATCTACACCATTAAGTGTGTGTTTACATATTCTCTTAGATCTTACATATGAAATTGAGATTATAGCTTGATACTTGAATCACTTGGAAAAAACAAAATCATTTTTGAAAAATTGATCCTTTAGGAAGTAGCCAAACACACTAAAGTCGTTTCTTAGTGCTGCTGAACTCGGTTCCATCCGGTTCTATTTTGGGATAAGCATTGTTGAAATACATGTATCGAAAATTTACATTATGGGGAAAACAAACCATTATAAAAAGGGAATTTGTTTAAATAACCTTGATACCCCATTCTATGATGTTCCTCAAATAGGGATTCATGAAGTACATAGAATATACCTTCGGCATCATCCGGTTGAAGATACGATCAAATTGTTTCCTCAGACACCACAATTTCTTGCCCTTCAATTGTGGCTTTAATACATTTTTGTCATTAACTTTAATAACCCTTGTACTGTTCTAGAATTGAGTGATATGATTAATGCAAATCTTAGGGTTAACAATCGGTGCGTATTTGACGTGGGAATCACTAAAGAAATCAAGAATTTCGTAGAAAACATCTACTCCTTCTACTTGGTTTAACATCGTGAGCATGTTGTGTTAGTCGACAAACTGTAATTCTTCAATTTTGAAATGTTTGAGATACAAACGAGATGTGAATAGGTTAAAAGAAAATTTGATTGCAGATAGAAGGTAGCAATGCTAGGGTTTGTGAGATGACAGATTGCATAATGAGAATGAGATAAAGTAATGGCTATTCAAATGAGAGTAGATAATACCAAAAGTATTAATATTGATAACTAAGTGAGTTCTAGTAACAACATAAATTTAAGAACATCCTAAAGAATAAGAGCAATATTAACTAAAGCTCACAACAGTAAACTTTCCTTGAAACACTTAAACACACAGATTAGTAACAAATGAATGACTACTCGAAAATAGATTATTCGGAGTTTATCATGCCCGCATTAGACACCAAAAATGTAAACCTACCCACGTCAAATGCTTTTGTGAATAAGTCTGCAAGTTGGTTATCAGTGTGAACCTTCAAAACCTATATAAGCTTCTTTTCATTGCAGTCTCTAATAAAGTGTTACCTAATCTCTATGTGATTTGTTTTAGAGTGCTTAACAATGCTAATAGCACTATTATTAACAATGTAAATAGGAGTATGGGTGGAAGTCATACCATAGTCATGCATTTGATTTTGAATCCACAACACTTGAGAATAACAACTTGATGCTACTAGATACTCTACTTCTATTGTGGATGTAGAAAATGTGGTTTGTTTCTTATTTTGCCTACGGTATGACTTTCATCCATATTGTGGTTTATTGATGTAAAAACCTCTAGAAGTTGCTTTTCTGTCTAAATTTGCCCCTATATAATCACTATCAGTATATGATATTAAATCCAAAGGAGAATCATTAAGATACCAAAGGCCTAATTTAGGTTGCCCCTTCAAGTATCTAAACATCCTCTTAATAGCATGCATACGGGACATCTTGGGATTGACTTGAAACTTTGCATAAATACACACAACAAACATTATGTCAGGTCTTGATGTTGTGAGATACATAAGGGATCCAATCATAGACCTATAAAGATGAACATCTACATCCTCCCCCTCAAGATTTGCATCCAATTGTTTGTGTGTTTTCATTGGAGTACTTGCTATTCTCACATCCTTATATCCAAACTTGTTTAGAATATCATCAATATACTTTGATTGAGAGATAAAAATCCCATCCTGATTCTATTTTACTTCTAATCCTATGAAAAATGGGAGTTCACCGATTAAACTTATCTTGAATTTCTGGTGAATGTGCCCACTCGTACACACTTGGTATCACTACCGATGAGACATGGGCCTATTGGGTCACATGCCAAGTACTGATTCTGGCAACACCTTTGAACAAGAGAGTGAAAAATGCCAAAATGGGTTTTGGTTGGGCCGGGCACGGCTGTGCCTTGTGAAGGCACAGGCATGCCTCGTGGAGGTACGGTCGTGTCTAATGCGAAAGCACGAGCCCAAGTCGGGCGTGACTTGGGTGTGCCCGTGGGCTGGCACGGGCGTGGCTCACGCTATAACAACCAATTCAATTGGGCTTTTAAGTCTAGATTGAATGTGACTTTATGGCTATTTACTCATGAAACGTTTTTGGATATATGAGAGCCTTTTGAAAGTTGGTTTTCTTGATGAACTAGTTTGAAAAACATGAAGAAAAATATATACATTTGCTTCTTCTTAATGCTTGGTGAAAAACACATGAACTAGTAACTTCAAGTTAGTTCATATCTCTCTCATTCTACACACTTGGAAGATAGATTGGCATATCAATCTTCAAGTGGTATTAGTTCTATAGTGGTGATGTTCTTGTTGTCATACAAGCACTATAGCACGTGAGGATCAAACACACTAGGTGTGGATACCGTTAGAGGAACACGTTGTTGTGTTCATACACCTGAAACCTTCATGAACACTAAAGGAAGTTAAAGTACTTGTATGGTACAATTTCTCATTCTTGTTCTTGTTTTGTGTTGCATTGTATTGTCTAAAGTTTTAGTCCGCTTGGTGGGTGTTGTGTGGTTCAGAAACTAAATTATTTTCTACCCTTTTTGCTTCCGCCGTGTTTATTTGAACCACGAAAACCCAACAGTGGTATCAGAGACATCTCTAACATGGCTTTGCACATTTGGATTGAAACTAGAATTTTAAGTTTTCTGCCACAATCTAGTTTTCCAGTGACCGGGCACAGCCGTACCTCTCGGGGTACGGGGCATGCCGGCGGCTAGGGCACGGCCGTACTAGTGGTGGTACGGGCCATGCCGATAGAATATTGTTTGATACTTGAAATTATTTACATTGTATATTGGCAGATGGGCGGGCACGCCTGTGCCCTACGGGTTTGGCCTAAAAATTGTTTTTGAAACATTTTTTAAAATTATATTTAAATTCCGGATTTGTTGGTTGGACTAGTTTTGAATCTAGTTTTTCCCCACTATATTTTGATTCCTTGAATTTATTTATTTTGCATGGCTTGGCATGAAGTGCATAAAAATATATATATTTATAGGTGTATATATGAATATGTAATTTTAAAGGTGTATTAAAATTACTAATGCATATGTACAAGGATTGCCTTTTGTGCCTTGGGTGTTTTGTTTTGGCAATCTAGATCAAAATATATTTGATATGGTTTTGTGGCACACCATGGTTTTGCTTTGGTTGTGTTTGATTGTGGTTCGGTAACTAGATGCCCTTTCGACCTATGTGTTGTGGTGTTTGGTTTATTTGGTTTTGGTGGCCTACGTGCCGTATTGTTGTAATTTTTTATACTTATTATTTGGTACGGCTTGAATGCCGTTTATTTATTCCTTTGTACTTGTACTAGTAGCATAGGATTGTGGCTTACATGCCATTTCTTCTTCTATGTATTTGAAAAATAGTATAGAAGTTGATTTTGTATGTAATAAACCAACGGGAATCACGACATTTATGTCTGGGCAACATGGAGTCCGGATTGCTCTTTTGGAGATGCCGGCTATAGTGGGAGCACGCCCAACTGGGTACTATGGATTGTGGATTCCTTAGTTGACCTTGTTTTCCCCGTGTGGCTTGCGGGGAAAACGCGTAGGATTTGGGCATGTTACCGAACTTTTGTGTATGCGTGGTTGTTTTATATATTTATTATTTTGCATGGATGTGTAGGATAACATGCTAGATAATTTTTCAAAATATATAAAAACACAAATATTTATAAAATTGGTTTATATATCTTTCCGCGTGTATAGAATTAACAAAATAATATAAATTTGTATTATATTACAAGTGGATAAAAATTGTATTTATCACGTGATTTTTTAATTTGCGAAATTGGTTAAAATTGTTTTAATCGGGAAAAACAAAATCGTGTTTTTTAAAATGTAAAACACGCGCCATCCGTAACACGACACCACCCGAATCTAGTGAAACTTGGATGATTGTTGAGCTTTAGCACGAGTCATGCCGAGTTAAAACTATGTAGAAGGTGAGTGTGGTAACTCACAATATTGGTTGTTGAGCTTAGCACGAGGCAATTATTGGCAAGAGTTCCATCGTGTGTCTTGACGGTCGGTTTACAATTCCTTTTGTGACACTTAGGTGGTGTCGAGCTCTAGCTGAGTCATTTAAGGGGATCAAGTTAGAATTGGTGCGAGAAGGGATCAAACATTCCAAAAGACATTTTAATTGTCAATAGATCCCGCAGGGATCTAGAAGTTTGCAAAGTGTTTGCAATCAGTAAAATGGTTACCGGCCTAAATAGCTTTATTTTGTGATCCGCGGTAAACCCGTCATAAGGTAAAGAGAAATAGAGTTTCTAGCCTTGTTTAAATAATTGGTTTTTTGAAAAACTATTTGGGTAATTATTTCTACAAGGATTATATCTAAATTCACTAAAACATGTACTCTAAATTGTAAATGACAAACGTTAATAACGCAACACCGAATTTATCACTCCGTTCATTCCTAGAAAACGAGAAACTCGTAGGCGTGAACTTTGTGGATTGGTATAGGCAATTGCGAAATGTCCTTTGCCATGAATCTAAGTTGCACATCCTCAAGGAACCACCTACTACCACCACAAGTTGGGCCACTAGATACACCTTTGAAAAGCGTGTCGAGGACGCAAAAGATGTTTCTTCTTTCATATTATCGACTATGAGCTACGAGCTGTGAAAGAAACTCGGGCATATGAGTGCGTATGACATGATTAATCGGTTGAAGGACATGTTCCAACATCGGATTAGAGAGGAACACTTTATGTGTGTCAAGGCGCTTGTCGGTTGCCGGATGCAGGAAGGTGGGAAAGTTAGTGTTCATGTGCTTCGTATGAAGGCATACATTGACCAAATGGATATACTAGGATTTCACATTGGGAGGGTGCTTGCGGTGAATATGATTCTCCATTCCCTATCCACGTCTTATAATGAGTTTATCAAAAACTATCAAAAGGACAAAATGGTAGAATCCTTAGACGAATTGCATGGCATGCTGAAGACTTTCGAGTCTAACATGGCCAAACGCAAGTTCGTTCCTACCCAGTTATTTAAGGAATGTAAAACCGAGAAAGAGAATATGACTCCTAAGGGAGAAGTTTGCTATTTCTGCGGTAAATATGGAGATTGGCGCCTCCACGCTTGTCCTGAGTGTTCGGAGGAGTTAATGCTTCCTTTAAGGCAAGGGAATAGCTCCTCGTCATCAGGTACATTCATGATTAGCTCCATTGCTTTTCTACTTCTTATCTAGATTTATTGAAATGCTGGCGATAACACTCACGTTTGTTGCAAAAATGTTTTGTTACAAAGTGTAGGTGTTAAACGAAAGAAATAGCTTATAAGGCATGGAAAGCTCTCAAGATTGAGAAAGTTAGACGTTGTCTCAATTGAGGGGATTGGGAGTTTGGATCTCGCCATTCCATCTAGCTATTTTATTACTTTACTAGATTAATATATTATCTGCCGTGCGTGGCAAGAGAAATATTAATTCTATTGTGCATTGGTTGACGATGGATATTACTTTGTATTTGATATATATATATATATATATATATATATTAGTGGTTTATTTCAAAGTTTATCCATGTCATGGCATTTATAAGCTTTTGCTTAAAAGTAATAAAATCATGAATAATATGTATGTTTAAATCCAAAAGTGGTTTGGATAAGTTATCCAAGTGACAAGGTTATTTTAGCTATGTAAACAAGACTCGCTTCACCAAGGTCCGTGTGGCTTGGAATCTAGGATGAATTTGATAGTTGATCAAATGTTGAGTGCGAGAATTGTTTATAAGGCTAAATGACTTGTGTATCTTTCATTGGTGGATGCAAGAGGATTAAAAGCTTTTTGAATTTAGTTCACACTTCTGAGAATGATTCGTTCAGGCAAATCCATGGGGATAACTACATGCGCTTCGTTATCTTTACTAGTTGTGGTAGTAGGAATGAGTATGTTTGAAACCTTTGAGGTGTTCAAATATTACCATATTGAGGTTTGTGAGCTAAAGATTAAGTTGCTTGAATCTTGTGAGGATATTAAGTATCTTAATTTGTGGATTTTGTAACCATCATAAGAATTATGAGATTTATCTTATAATTTAATTCTCTCATGACAAATTGGCATATGGGGTCGCTTAGAGAAAGAACCAAACATTCTTGGATATGTTCGAGTCTTGATGGATCGCAAATTCATACCCAAAGTGTTCGGATGTTCAAATGTGGCGGGCAATATTCTATATATATAAGATCAACAAAGATGGTTTAACACAAATAGAGTACCTTAGCTTGTCTATCTTGAAATCTAGATTGTCCAGCCTACGTGTAGACGTGAGGTGGATGAATTCGGGGACTAAAGATGCTACTCCATTAGGCGTTCTGCTGAGACCATGAGATATTTGTTTAACAAACTTTTGAGGATAAGTTTTTGTCGCTCAATAGCAAGTGGAAACCTAATATCTATGGGAGCCAATGGGAGTAAACGGAGCCTTGAATGTTAAAACCTGATGTTGGCACTAGCATGCAATCAGTAATGATTGAAACTCAGCATGCCGATGATGGAGTACCATGCATTGATAGGAGTTCTCGTAAGGCCGGATAGATATATGTTTTATATCTAGAGGAAGTTAACTCGATGATGGATTAGTTGAATTCATCGACTATCGGAAGTCATACTGGGCCTAGAGTCTACTAGAAGTAGAGAGGTAATGAGGGTGGGATGCAATCCATGTAGGATATCCATGTATTGAACTTGGTTGATCTGATGCCTTGGTATAAACCAAAAGTGTGCACATGGATTGAGGTGTACATAACTTCAAAAACCGACCGGTGGAATGAGTTCTGATTTGATTGACCATGACGATTGTTGAAGCAAGGATCTTCTTGAGGTCAACATCAGATGGAGGAAGCTCGTCTGGAACTCGTAAGCCTAAACGATCTGCAAAACAGACCACTGTTAGCCTTGTCACGAGGGTGGAACCTCGTGACCAAGCTCCGGTGTGAGAATAAGCTTCTTTGTATGTAAGAAGAATAAGTGTTTTCAGTATGAAGAGAAGCAAAGAGAGTTGGTTGTTCTTGTCTTGCTTACCATTTCTTGTGTCTTGTGGTATTATTTATAGGCAAATGAGCAAGGGATGTGCCTCCCTTTTATCCACCAGTTTGTGTAGTAACCCCCTGCTTTGGTCAGACCAGAGACCACCAAGTTCTTCTAATGATGTGACCTCTCATAGAGGTTGACCTTCTGCTTGGCTACCTCTGGCATGGTGTGCTTGACCTTTTTAGAGAAGCTAACCTTAATCACCCTTTTAGTAACCCCTGCAATAACTGTGCTTGTCTATATTTCCTTATTTGTTGGTTACATTACCAATGGTTGCAGTGTGCTTTGTCCCGAGGAGCTTGGTGAGCAAGGATCCAGATCTTCCCCTAGAAGGTGAAGGTCCGGCTGGTGCTTGAAGGACGAAGCTTCGGACGTCCATCAGATAACATAGGTCCGGCTAAGGCTTTGGGGGGTGGAGGTCCGGACATACCTCATCATTTCCCAAGCTGGAGGTTGTAAGGTTCAGATGGTCGGAGGTCATGAGCTTCAACTGTGGATCAACTGTCAGAGCTATTGGTCCGATGGTCACAAGATTCAGCTATGGAAGGTTGTTCCTATAGTTGGTCAGAGCTCTTGGTCGGATGGTCATGAGGTCCGGCTGAGCCTTGTATGGTACATACCCCAACAAGTCCCCCAGTCTAGAGTGACTTGACATTCAATTCGGCGAGTTACTCTAGACTCAAAAAATTAGTCTGTTTATTATCTATTAGTTGATTGTTTCTAGGTAACCCTGAACATGTGTCTTGTTTTTGTGTGCATGTAAATAATTGGTAGCAAATATATCTGCTTCACACAATCTATTGTTGATTGAAATGTATTGGGTCATTTTTGTTTATTGTATCAAATCTATAATGAGTATCAATAGATTTAACTCGAGGGTGAACATGTTTTTGGATATTCCCTTATAATACAAGTATTTTGTGATAACCTGTTAGTTTTCATTTGTAACTATGTTTGCATCATTTGGCCTTAGCCTTATGCATTTCACAACAGTTAATACTTCTGTGTACATAATCATTGTTTTGTGGCTATTGCCTTGTCCGGAACAATATTTTTTTGGCTATCGCCTCGTAAACGCGTTTTTCGTAACCAAGACCGTTGTCGAAAGTTACGGAGCGAATTATGAGGTGTGCTCAACTTGTCAATAATGCGAGCCGTTGCCCGGATTTAGCCCATCGGCTACTTGGATAAAATAATTTCGATCGGAATAATATCAATCATATTAAATATGTTTGATCGGAATAGCATGGATCAAATACGCAACATTTGAAAGAGATCACAACGGTCTCTCGAATTTTTTTATCAAGTTGTATGACAAGTTTCGGTTTGCAACATGTGACGATTTGTCTAAGAGTGTGTCGTTTGATACGATTAATGATAATAATGGGAGAGATGGTATATTAGTTCCCGTACGAGGGCCACGATGTTTATCCAATCTTCATACCCATCCGGATTTAGCCCATGAGCTGTTTACATCGATCAGAACACTATTAATTGAATAAAATAATGTCAATTTGAATAATATTGATCATATTAAACAATGTCAATCCGAACAACAGCGATCAGAATGATGTTGATAAATAACATTTGTGTAAGTTCATTCCATTCTTTCACTATATATTGTTCACTGAAAATGGTTCGATCCCAAATCAATTCTAAAAAAGGTCATGTTTATCCCTCTAAGATTTTTATCAAATGGTAGAGCATATATACAGTTTCTTTTCTTATTTGTCAGTCACAATAGTAATAATAATAATAATTGAGTAAATGAAATATCATTTCACATACAAGAGCCACAAATTAACCATATCTTTGGCAAGTATGGTGGTACAATACTACTATAGTCCCTTCGGTTGTACTAGCTAGTACTATTGAACTCACAGAAGTTTATTTCATGTATCCCCTTTTTATATGTTTTACCAACTTGTTCATGGTATTTTAATTTGTCACGAGCTTATGGTCGTTTGAAAATATAAATGCATTATTTGCAAATATAACTGAAATGTGCTGACATATGAGTGTCGGACGATAATATCTGGAGAGTAGTGGTCGAACTAGAAAATTGAATTAGTAGTGGAATAATGTTCGGTAATTGTGGTCAATTTATAATGACTGAACAAAAGTAATTTGATAAACTAGGAGTACCATGAGTAACATCTGACAATTGTTGTGACATTATACTGCGATAGAAGACCTACTTGTTGAATGGGTTTTATCTTAGTTCGATGAATATAACATACTTGAGTTATGATGGTTAGTATACGTGAGAGTTTGTAGTTGTACTATTGTTGATGCGTTTTACATTGACTTCCTTCAATAGTATCATGGTTATTTTCAAACGAACGATTTTTGTTTGGACTCTATCATACATATATGTATAAGCAAGTAAATGCTTTACTTATAAACCAGATGGTGTTTTGAGAGTAGTTTTAGATATATTTTTTGGGATTTGAGCCCATAGGATACAAATGTTAAAGGTATCCATAGTTGAAGCATAAATTATGTAAGTTTCAAAATTCAAAGCATCGAGGGTTAAAGTTTGGAGTATAATGAACTTTAAAGGCTACTCCTTTTTTGCTTCATGTTTGGAAAGTGACGATAAGTTTGGAAATGCTTTAGGTAAACAACTTTAGAAGGCATAAATAAGGCGCTGCTGAAAATGCTTTATATTGAATAACTACGAAGGTCATGTGACACATGTTAATATTTGTTTTTTTTCAATTCGCAGGCTATTAGTTTCATTGTGTGTTTACTACTTCGCGTTTGAGTTTCGAGTGTAGTGATCCGCAACTTGGATAAGTTTTAAATGAGACAAACCTCGAAGGATATAAGCCACGGACTAAACATTCGTTAGGTGACCTTATAACATTCATTATGTATGCTTCAGCGATGGTGAAGCTTTAGAATTATCACCATAATAAATGTGTTTGGGATGTTAAAGCTTCATAAAGGTGGGTCAGGTAGTTTGCATATCGAAAGATGCTAAGCTGAAAGTGCCAATGCCGAAGGATGGCAGGCTGAAGGTGGCAACAGAGCTTCGTTGAAGTGAACAAGTAACGATGCAGGCTAAAGGTGGATGATTAAAATGTATATGCATATATTGTTATTTTTTGTTTAACATGGTTTAGTTATATTATGTATCACCAACTTTGCAGTTGAAAATATACCTAGCATATATCGTCACAAAGACGAGTTTTTGTACGATTGATAGATGATTTTATTTCACTTAGTGTGAATCTTTTGAAGGCAATTGCCTATTAATTATTTGCGGGGAAAAGAAATCGATTAAAACCACAAACATAATGGTGTATTTGTGTATTGTTGGAAATATTAGTTGTTGTTATTGACATAAGGCTTTCATAGTTGCTCATATAAAGTTCAGCAAACGTTTTTTTGTGCGTAGAGAATAGGAAAGGTAAGGGATAATTAAGTAGCCAATGCTGAAAAATGATGACGTTGCAAAATGTCATGCCAAGTGTCGATATTAAAGGTTCTAGTAGCAGACGTAGTTATGAAAGTTTGTGAAGGCAAATAAACAATAAATAGTCATGGATCAATCACATGAATATTATGGACCTCGAGAAAGTAGCTGGAAGTAGCTCCGATTAAGTCACCTTTTTTTTGTTTGAAAGGCAGGTAATAAACCGATTTTTAAGTTTAAATGGAAGGATATGAAGGGTTTATTGATGAATATTACTTTTCTCCTATTTTTATGTGTATTGTATTTGTATTGACCTATTGAGGTTCTTTAATTTTTAGAATGATTGTTTACCATCTTTATCTTTATAAATATTCGCCTAAGCTAGAGCATCACGATTCTACAATCAAATATTATAAGCAAGTATAGGTGGTGACTAACATCTCTTATTTGTTATTTGGACAAGAGTGGTATCACCTTTGGTCCGGATTGGACCTCTGGTCCAGACTTAACATGTGGTTCGAATTAGACTTCAGGTTTGGATTGGACCTCTGCTTCAGTCATGGTATGTATGGTGAAAAGGTATCCAACGTGCAACGAGAGTGGTCTATGCTAGTGTATAAGCATGAAAGGTGGCGATATAAGGTAAGCTATATAAAATGATAGTATATGCACATGGTTGTGTGTACCAAATCAGGGCAAAGTGTGTTTTGCTTATTTATGATTTCACTATTTAATTAAGTACGTAGGATGGGCATTTATGGGAATTTGTCTATTAATTTTAGGAAAGAACTTCTAAATATTTCATATGTCAAAGGCAATTTGTTTGAGGGATGGAGGTTTATGAAGTAGTAGCTCCTAACCCAACAGTTTAAGGTATCAACTCACATCACAAGATGAAAGACAATGTTGTTCAGGCCTAGGTCAGCTTCTTCTTAAGATGAGTGATGGCAAGGCCGTGATATACTGGCGCTTCTCCGCATCAACTATATTCTTTTCTTCCTTGTATATATGTACGAGCTAAGATTAGATGTGAAGCTATGGAATTATAGTTGGAGGAAAGTGCGAAGAAGCTATTCTATCGTATTTGAAATCCTTCAGATCTAGAAGTCAAATGCAAGAAATAAAAGTCTTATTCCCCATTATTTTTCTTTTGGTTTAACCAGGGCTAAATGAAAACAAAACTATGCTGGAGCAGCAAAAGAGGCCGATGTATTATTCTCATCTTTAGTTATGTGCTAGTCAAACAAAGGTAGACGAAGTAAAGGTAGCATTATGATATGCGTTTATGTGTTATTCTCATCTTTACTTATGTGCTGGTCAGCAAGTTTATTCTAATCTACAAGAAATGCATACTTTTTCATGGACTTGAGTTCATTATAGAAACAACTACAAGTGTTTCATCGTTGTTTCATCAACGTTCACGACTGTTGTTTGCCCAAGCACCGAAAAATTTCATCTTGGTGGCTTTATCCCTTACGTAGGTCTAGATTTATAGCCAAAATAAGGATAAACAAGTCTTATTACAAAGTATGTTTCACCACTAGGGAAAACTTTTTTAAATATAGCAAGTAAGTATCATGCATAATGATAAACAAGATCATGTAGGTATCATGCACGTCATAAACAAGGTCTTGCAAGTATTATGCATATCATAGGCAAGGTCCTTAAGTATTATGCATGTCACAGATTCATAGGCAAGGTCCTGCAAGTATTATGCATATCATAGGCAAGGTCACACATAAGTCATATAGTATAATAGGTTTAAAACTTAGAACCTGTGATATAGGTGAATGAATCCGTTCCTGATCGAGCTCTGTTTAAGGTTGGTTTGGAGCTTCGGACCAGAACACGAGCTTGTAGCCGAAGGACTGCTTCTTTTGTCTGGACCAACCTCAGGTCCGAATGTTAGGCTATTGTAACATTAGCGTCCGTTAAAGGTTGTACTATTGTAACAATGGAGTCCTTCAAAAGACTATTGAAAGTTAACTTCTGAGCAACAGCTTCTTTTATCTAAATCAACATTCGGTCCGAAGGTTGGGCTATTGTAATATGGGAGTCCACTTAAGGACTGCTGAAGGTCCACCTCTGGAGGAACTGCTTCTTTTGTCTAAACCAACCTTCAGTCCGAAGGTTGGGCTATTGTAACATTGGAGTACATTAAAGGACTGCTGAAGGTCCACCTTCGGAGGAACTGAATCTTTTGTCTAAACCAACCTTTAGTCCGAAGGTTGGGCTATTGTAACATTGGAGTACATTAAAGGACTGCTGAAGGTCCACCTTCGGAGGAACTGCTTCTTTTGTCTAAACCAACCTTCGGTCCGAAGGTTAGGCTACTGCATCAATGGAATCCGTTGAATGATTGCTGAAGGTCAACCTCTTGATCAACTGCTTCTTTTGTCTATACCAACCTCCAGTCGTGGTCTGGATGAACTCTGAATCTGAGTATGAGCTTCTAAGCAGTTCGTAAGTCAACCTCCGTCCGTGATTGACTCAAAGCTTTAGAATGGAGCACGAGCTTTGAAGCAGTTCATAATGCTTCTGCTCTAGGCTTAGGCATATTGTGATGGAGATGTTGAAGGATTGCCAAAGGTCGTGAATAGAGAGCTCCTTGAGGTCCCACAACGTGCATTCCTTGGGTTTAGTATGGCTAGAGATAGTTGCAACTTCTCTAAGTTGTGAGTTAAGTTGTAGCAAAGGTTATAAAAAAGATGTTGAGATGTGAGAAGGACGAAGTGTTTATCTGAAACCTTTAGCATTAGCCTCTTCATCGAAACTCAACCTATTTGAATCTTTTGTAACCTCTCCTCCTTCTCATGACTCTCGAAGCTAAGTGTTTTGAGAAAGTAGTAGTTCTGGAGCTCTAACTTTAGTGTCATTTGTGTTTTTTTTTTTGTGTGGGTTATCCAAGGTTTGAGTGGTTAAAACAACCATAGTCCATTGTAGAGATGCAGGATAGAGTAGTTACATTTCCAGACGAACCTAAGGTCTTTGGAGGGAGACGATTCCATCATTGAGAAAAATCGGTCCCACGGATGGCGCCAAATGTTGAAGCAAGGATCTTCTTGAGGTCAACATCAGATGGAGGAAGCTCGTCTGGAACTCGTAAGCCTGAAGGATCTGCAAAAAAGACCACCGTTAGCCTCGTAACGAGGGTGGAACCTCGTGACCAAGCTCCGCTGTGAGAATAAGCTTCTTTGTATGTAAGAAGAATAAGTGTTTTCAGTATGAAGAGAAGCAGAGAGAGTTGGTTGTTCTGGTCTTGCTTACCATTTGTTGTGTCTTGTGGTATTATTTATAAGCAAATGAGTAAGGGATGTGTCTCCCTTTTATCCACCAGTTTGTGTAGTAACCTCCTGCTTTGGTCAGACCAAAGACCACCAAGTTTTGCTAATGATGTGAACTCTCATAGAGGTTGACCTTCTGCTTGGCTACCTCTGGCATGGTGTGCTTGACCTTTATAGAGAAGCTAACCTTAATCACCCTTTTAGTAACCCTTGCAATAAGAGGTTAAGCAGTACCTCCAGCTGTGCTTGTCTATATTTCCTTATTTGTTGGTTACATTACCAATGGTTGCAGTGTGCTTTGTCCCGAGGAGCTTGGTGAGCAAGGATCCAGACTTCCGCTACAAGGTGAAGGTCCGACTGGTGCTTGAAGGACGAAGCTTCGGACGTCCATCGGATAGCATAGGTCCGGCCAAGGCTTTGGGGGGTGGAGGTCCGGACATACCTCATCATTTCCCAAACTGGAGGTTGTAAGGTTCAGATGGTCGGAGGTCATGAGCTTCAGCTGTGGATCAGCTGTCAGAGCTATTGGTTCGATGGTCACAAGATTCAGCTATGGAAGGTTGTTCCTGTAGTTGGTCAGAGCTCTTGGTCGGATGGTCGGATGGTCGTGAGGTCCGGCTGAGCCTAGTATGGTACATACCCCAACAAGGATGGTATCATAAAAGAAATTTTTTGCGGTGTATATTGAAGTTTACTTGGATGACTTATGGTGTATCACTGCCTTCTCATGGCTATGAAAGTGTGCCAGTGAAATGTAAAGACCCTATTCTTTCATAGGAATTTTGAGGAAAAGTATTTTAATACCTTCCGAGAGTCTTGTACATCATAGGTATCAATGTAAGGTCTATAAGCCCAAGAAGTCTATTCATGGACTTGAACATCAAATACCAACTAATGATTAAATATTCCGTTATGATTGACCATTAGAATGGTATCATAAGGAAATTCTCCTAGTGGTTATGTTAAAGATAACTAGGATACATGTGTTTATCACTACAATGTAAAGATCGTATTCCTTCGTGGGAATTTTGAGGAAGAGTGTTTCAACACTATCTGAAAGTGTCTTGTTCATTGAAAGTATCCTCGTAGACTTGAATAAACATCGCAAGGTTGTAATCTTCACTTTAATGAGAAAATCATAGGTTTGAGTTTTCAAAAAGGGAAGATTAAACTTGGATGTATGCCAGAGCTAGTGGGAGCGCTTATGTTCCAAATATTGTGTATCCATGATATACTTCTTATTGTAGATAATATCCTAACTTGGCGGTTCATAAAACCGGGGTTGGGGAATTATTGCTTCATACGATGAATTGGAGGATACGAACGTGGATTTTTTGGAGTTACTAAACTAAAAGAGTGATATTGAAACATGATGGACTAGTGTGTTAATTTAATTAGCAACTTGGTTTATCACATGGTTTCTTTTTTCTCATTTTGACTTACTTAGAAGAACTATTGGTACATTGTCTTCAAGTTGATGTTCGGTGGTAACAAGAGACTTTGAGTAATGTTTTATTCTTGGTGAATTGTTGTTGTTGTGTTGTTAAGTGAAATGTTATCGACTAGAATGGTTCTTTAAGCATCATTGACTCTATTTGGGTTCTTTTGAGACAATGAGAGTATGATGGCTTATATATATGAACCATAGTCTTGTGCATTGTGACTCTAATGGGTTCTTAAAAACAATGAGATTGCAATGGATCATAGACGAGAACTATTGTTTGAAGCATCGTTGACTCTATTGGGTTCTTTGAAACAATGAGAGCACGAAGGCTTGAACAAAGGACCATGATCTTGCCCACACACACTTTATAAGTGATTGGTCTAGAGAAGATATGGTGATTATTAGAGTACGCATGGATGTCAGTTTGTGAATCCTCTTACTAAGCTTTAGTCACAAGCTAGTGATGAACTTTCATACTAGGCTTGTGTACACTTGGTTTACAAGTGGATTTGGCTTGAGTTTGTTTTAGTTGAATTTGATGTGTTTTGAGTTGGGAACATTAAAGCAATAATGAGCTTTGATTGTATCGATTGTCAAATAGAGATTTAATAATGCGCGCGGAGCGGGTACTTTCGTTAGCCTTTATTGTGTTCCATCTTAGCATGTTTAACTACTTCCATGAATAAATTTATTTATTCTAAATGCTCCACGATGGGTCGTTCTTCATTGAAAAGAAGAAGTGAATTAAGATCGAGGCAAGTGGTTGGTAAAGTATTCATAGTTGATTGAATACATGTTTACGTAACACTAGCCAGTACTTGATAGTGATCAAGTAATTGGAGGACCCGCACCTGAGTTTACTTCATGGACATGATCACGAGTAAATTAGGATGATAATATTGTTTGTCCTTCTACTGGAGATACATGCGCTTCTTGATTAATGACATGGTCTTGCTTAGATTGTTTTCTAACGCAGTTCGTAACTGGCTGTTATAAGGGAAGTTTTCAGGCAAGAACATGTTGTTATGACGGAACGATGTAGTCAAAGGTATTCGTTCCTCTATAAAGAGATATCCCTGGGCCCCTCTTTGACTGAACTGATGACATCAAAATGCATGGCCGTGCTCAAGTTGAATTGATAGTGGATCAATTTTGCAACTTGTGTTGTTTGCCATAGTTAGTCTAGATCGAGAAACATAATCGTGGATGTTTTGGGGTTGACAGTGTTCCATGACCTGCATTCACAAGCTAGTGATGAGAGAAGATATGGTGATTATTAGGGTACGCATGGATGTCACTTTGTGAATCCTCTTACTAAGCTTTAGTCACAAGCTAGTGATGAACTTTCATACTAGGCTTGTGTACACTTGGTTTACAAGTGGCTTTGGCTGGAGTTTGTTTTAGTTGAATTTGATGTGTTTTGAGTTGGGAACATTAAAGCAATAATGTGCTTTGATTGTATCGATTATCATATAGAGATTTAATAATGCGCGCAGAGCGGGTACTTTCGTTAGCCTTTATTGTTTTCCATCTTAGCATGTTTAACTACTTCCATGAATAAATTTATTTATTCTAAATGCTCCACGATGGGTCGTTCTTCATTGAAAGGAAGAAGTGAATTAAGATCGAGGCAAGTGGTTGGTAAAGTATTCATAATGGATTGAATACATGTTTACGCAACACTAGTCTGTACTTGATAGTGATCAAGAAATTGGAGGACCCGCACCTGAGTTTACTTCATGGACATGATCACAAGTAAATTAGGATGATAATATTGTTTGTCCTTCTACTGGAGATACATGCGCTTCTTGATTAATGACATAGTCTTGCTTAGATTGTTTTCTAACGCAGTTCGTAACTGGCTGTTATAAGGGAAGTTTTCAGGCAAGAACATGTTGTTATGATGGAACGATGTAGTCAAAGGTATCCGTTCCTCTTTAGAGAGATATCCCTAGGCCCCTCTTTGACTGAACTGATGACATCAAAATGAATGGTCGTGCTCAAGTTGAATTGATAGTGGATCAATTCATGAACATACAATAAAAACTCAACTTGCCTCGCAAGGCACCAAAACAAAGTAATAGTTAAACCGGTAACAATAGGCGAGATATCAACTCCCAATTCTCTTTTAGAGGTCAACCTTTCAAGTTTCTTCTTTTAAATATCCAGTTCTTCATGCTATTCCTACTTCTTTTAAATAGTACCTACACTTTGTAACAAAATAAATTTGTGACAAACGTGAGTTAATTAGCTCGGGTGAACAACCCTACGAAAATAGAAGAATTAGAAATGAATCATGAATGTACCTTAAGAGGGGAAATTAACTCTTAGTTTCCTTATATGTTTAATATCCTCTCAGCACGATGGGCATGCGTGACGGCCCCAATCTCTAAATCTTCTGCAGAAGTAGCAAACCACTTTTTCTTGAATGTCTTCATGAGGCACACAATCATTGTCCTCAGATTCAATGTGGGGAATAGGCTTGGATACTCCAAATTTTCCCCTTCGTGTCGGTTTCTTCTTCTTGTTCTTTTGTTCCGTTGAACTTGTGGTACGTATTGAAGAGGTGGATTCATGCTTGGCCATGTCAGACTCCGCAGTCTTCAACATACCATGCAATTCACCTAAGGTTTTCTCCATGTCATGCATGTGATAGTTCATGACAAACTGATCATATGATGCGGGCTGGGACTGGAGCACTATATCCACAGCAAGCTCCCTCCCCATGGGAAATCCTAGTATCTCCATTTGGTCCACGTACGCCTTCATCTTAACGACGTGGGCACTCACACTCCTAACTTTTTGCATTCTTAAACAGACTAGGTTTTTAACACACTCATAATGTTTCTCGCTAACTTGTTGTTGGAACACGTCCTTCAACTTGTTCATCATATCGTACACACTCATGTGCTCAAAGTGCTATTGCAACTCCGAGCTCATAGTTGACAAGATGAGGCAGGCAACATCGTGTGTGTCCTCAACACGCTTTTCATACGTGTATCGGACGGACCATGTCGCGTCGGTAGCAGGTGGCTCTGGAAGAGGTTCCTCAAGGATGTGCAATTTTGACTCATAGCGAAGGTCAATTCTCAATTGCCAAAGCCAGTCAACGAAGTTCACTCCCGTGAGTTTCACCCTATGTAGGAACATACGAAGCGAATAGTTTGACGTGGTGTTATTATGGTTTGACATCTATAAATAACAAGAGCACACGTTTTAGTTAGTTCGATATAATCCTCGTAAAATAATTACCCATCAAGTTTTAGGAAAAGCAATTGATCTTAACAAGGGCTAAGAACCATATTTCACTACACTACATGACGGGTTTACCGCAGATCACTTCATGAAGCTATTTAGGCCGGTAACCATTTTACCAATTGCAATCTATATTGCAACTCTTAGATACTTGCGGGATCCAACGACACTATCGGTCGGTTGGCATGTTTGATCCCTACATACACAAATTTCAAATTAAAATTCTTGGTTGACTCGTGCTTAGATCGACAATCACACAAGGATTTTAGTTTGCAATTGTAAATCTTCCAACAAGATACACGGTAGCACACTCGACAATTATTGGCTCATGCTAAGCTCGACAGCCAATAACCCCAAGTCCCACACTCACCTTCCACACAGATCCACATGGAATAACTCGTGCTTAGCTCGACAATCATCCCATGCTTCACTAGAATCGGGTGGTGTCATCTTATGGGTGGTTCGTGATTTACATTTTTAGGAAACGGGCTTTTGTTTCTTGATTAAAACCAAGTTTTAATATTTGATTAACAAAGTAAGTGACAAAACCGATTTTCACTTTAAATATAAATACCAAGTTTATATTATCTTGTTAATCGTGTACGCGCGAGAGTTTGTTAACTAATTTAAAAACTCTTGTGATTTTATTAACTTAGAAAAGTTATCAAGCATGCGAAGAAACATAAACAACCATGCAAGAAAGATAAATCACATCACACGCATACAAAGGGGTTGGTAACCAAGCCAGAAACCTATGCGTCCTACCCGCGAGCCAAGCCGGGAGGACTAGGTCTACTAAGGACACAAACCTAGACCATGGAGCGCTCCCACTGAATCCGCTACCTCCATCGGGACAAATTGGATCCAAGGTCTTCAAGACGTCTCCTCTTGACTCTTGATTGTGGTCTTCAAAACACGAGTACACAAAAGAAAGGAAATGGGATGCAAGCCACGCGCTTTCTATCAATCTAGTACAAGTACATATGGATAAATGAAACGGCATGCAAGCCGCTATAAATTAATTACAAACCGAATGAATAAAAATAATTAATTACATCACACGTGACACTAAGGTCACCAAATAAATCCAAACACTCAAACAACCCACAAGGCATAACCACAAGGTCTAGGGCGATGGTTACCAACCAAAAAGCAGCAAACAACAACCACAAAGCACGGTGTGCCAAAACCGTGACTAAACAAATATTTCGGTAAGAATTCCCAACACAAACACTCAAGGCACAACAAGGAAATTATTGTACATATGCATTAGGGCACAAAACCAATTTTTATACCCATATTCATAGATACACAACATATGTGTATGCATGTATGCATCTCATGCCAAGACCATACCTTACATACCCATATTTGTACCAAAATATTGGAAGGGGTTTACAACCGGAATCTGCCAGAAAAACAGAAACTCCTCCACGACCCGAAAAAATAGAAAATTTTCTTTTAAGGACAAAAACTGCCCACAAGCACCTTCACGACCCCTCACGGATCGTGAAGCCCAAGGGCCTCACGACCGATCACGGGTCAGAAGGGCTCATGAGCCTAAAAACCTTGTTTCACGACTATATTGTTCACGAGTGTCTTCACAACCCCTCACGGCTCATGAAGCCCATGAGCTTCACGACCTGTCACGGGCCATAAGGACTCAGGAAGTCTGAAAACATTTCCCACGACCAGACCCCTCACGAACACTAGTCGTGTAGCCTTCACAACTCGTGAAGAACCCTTCACGACCCGTGAAGACCTACTGAACAGAAAAATGAATAATCCAAAACGGTTTTTCGAGCCATTTTCGTGCTATATCTTTGTAGCCTAGGCTCTGATACCACTGTAGGAAATCCATGCACGCCAACACCCGTACGCAACGAAAGCAACGACATCAAAACTGGGGGTTTCGGGTATTAAAAACCGACATGCATGTATTCCCCAAGTGGGGATCATGACTACTAACAAATATAGCAACTAAAACAACCGAGAGGGAAGAGAAATATACCATCTCGTGGCCGGAGCTATCCACCGAGCTAGGAAGATCTTCGAGAACCCAAAACCAAGCTCATCTATTGATAGTCCACACCAAGTACCCGAGATTCTGTCTTGCTAATGATACGAGACACGAACCACACGATGTCCTCGTGAATCCGGAACAGTCACAACACTAGGATAACTTTCCTTCACGTGATTACACACTCATCCAACTTACTAGAAGCTCAAGAAGCATATATGAGTGTTATGTGTATGAAGAAGCAAGACGCATTAACATGAGAGTGATATATGCCTTTTATAAAGGCTGGAAATCGTTCTAAGGCAACCAGAGTCGGCCATCATGCCACTCTCCCATTGGACCAACACAAAGGTCCAATAGAAACAAAGTGTCACTTTGACATCTGTCTTCACGGGCTCTCACGGGCCGTGAAGCACTCGTGAAGGCCTCAAAGGCCGAGTTCCACCTCACACTCTCATAGGGCCAACGAGTGGTCCAATAAAAGCATGGAGCCTGCCTTCACGGGCTCTCACGGGCTGTGAAGCCCTCGTGAAGGCAGTGCCCCCACGACCACTTGTCCGGGTGGTGAAGCCTCGTGTAGGGTTTCACTTCACGACCTCTTCACGGCCCGTGAAGGCCCGTGAAGGTCGCTAGAAACCTTAATTTCATATTCTCTCATGTTTGGGTTATGCTGCTGGAATCTACCTTGGCGTGTGACACAATAGGCCCGTACTTCATCAGCAGTGATGCTAGTGCACGTGTATCAGTGGGCATATTCCAACAATTAGTTCTATAGTGGTGACGTTCCTGTTGGCATACAAGCACTCTAACAATTGAGGATCAAACACACTTGATGTGGATACCGGTAGAGGAACACTTTGTTGTGTTCATATGCCCGAAACCTTCATCAACACCAAAGGAAGTTGAAGTACTTGTATGGTACAATTTCTCATTCTTGTTCTTGTTTTGTGTTGCATTGCTATTGTCTAGAGTTTTGGTCCGCTTGGTGGGTGTTGTGTGGTTCACAAACTAAATTATTTTCTACCCTTTTTGCTTCCGCTGTGTTTATTTGAACCACGAAAACCCAACATCAATTCCTCAAACTCTTTTCAAAGCTTATCGCGTGTTGACCTAAAGATGATGTCATCCATATATATCTGCATAATCTGAATATATGATTTGACTTTCCTTATGACCAGGGTCTTGTCAATTGCGCCTCTCTTGAATCCATGATCCAACAAATAGGTATCCATAGTGTCATACCAAGATCTAGGTGCTTGTTGAAGCCCATATTGTGCTTTGTCTAACCTATACACCTTGTCTAGAAATTTTGGATCCTCAAACCCTCGTGGTTGTGTTGGGGTTTGTTTGGTTTTTCAAAATATATCTTTAGCATTAGAAGCACGAACAACAATTTTAAACCTTTTAAACCTCCCCACCAATGATCCAAAGGCAAGCCTTAAGTAAAACAAAAACAGCCATAGAGTGATTAGAACTACAACCTTTGTAGCGTGAGTAAACCATTTGTAAAGTGGTTGATCAATGAGAACCATGAGAAGAATTCCTCCAAGGTATCCACTAGCCAATGATTCCAACACCTTAAAATACTAGTTTCTCCAACCCTTGAAGCTCAAGAATGCAAGCAACAACCTTTATTCTTCTTCTTGAACTAGATGTATATTTTGAGAATGTATTTAGCAACACACTTAGCCAACTTTATACACCAATACAAGAGTGTAAAAATGCATGCAAGACTTGCAACAATACCTGAAAACAATAAGCAAAGGTGGTGGTATTTTTCTAGTTGCCAATGAACCATGCATGAGGACTTAAATCATCAAGCAACAAGGCACAAGAGGGATGCCCCTCCAATGCCCTATTTTCGGCCAAAATTGGGTGAGGGGGGAGGGTCCCTCTTGCCTTGCTTCCTTACTTGTACATGTAGTCCATGCCTTGGTCAATTGCTTTCAAGTATACAAAACATGGCCCCTTTTAGATTAATATAGGATTTTATAGTTTTTCTTTCAAACTATATAAAAGAATACACTAGTTATGCCATACCATGTATAAAATACATCTACATGTATTTTATATGCATACTTGGTTGTTACTAGTAACTCTTTACTTCTAACAACGATATACATACATTTATAAAATTGTTACCAGTAACAATTTACTTGTAACATATATATATACATATATATGTATATACCTACATGCATACATAAAATCATATGTTTATATTTATGTATTTCATATGCATTATCTTATATCAATATATGAGATTAATATTATTATTTCACATAAATAATAATATACAACAATGCATATAAACTTATATATAAATATATGATAAGTTGGAAACATATTTAAATCATATTCAAATATGTAATTGGTGTCTTTTGACTGTAAATGTGCGACCCTATGGGTTTATTTATTATTAATTTGTGTATTGTGCATATAGAACCAACAATCTCCCACTTGCACAAGTCACAACATAAGCCGATATAGACAATGGTAAGAACGTCTAGCAACATCTCATTGCCCCTAATAATAAATAAAGTGTGTTGATCAACACTTTACCAACGAAATCATCTTACTAGCTAAAAATCGTTGTTATAGGTAAATCATCAATTATCCATTTGTTTTAACATCTCGTTGAACATGAGACATGGATCGTCATCAATTTTCATAAGGTGTTCAACTTGTTTTAAGGCCAAGAGATACTGTACTACGGATTAAATGAGAGAAACAAATCTCATCTTGACTACATACGTCTCTTATAAGATTCATATCATACCTAATAATGCCCTTTATAACTACCCGGTTAAAGATAGTGTTTAACCACATCAAAGTATGATACTTTTGATACTCAAGTCCCAATATGTGTCTCGTTGTTTTCCCGAAAGATGTAAAACTAACAATGATAAATGATCAAAGTGCGGACATAGTTTTTAGAATACAAACACATGAAAGTTTTCAAAGCAGGATTATATTAATAATTAAACTTCAAAGAGAACTCAAGAACTTACTTGAAAACAAATTAGAGAACAAACGTTTACCTTTCTCAAACAGTGAGAAGGTATTTACACGCTAAGTAAACTAATCCTGATCATCTAATTTATTTACACATGTACCGCTCTACATAAAGTTAGGAACATAAATCCAAACTGACATTTGAGTTTCTACAGAAGCGCTAATTTCGCACATTGCTAAACTCGTAGAAGATAGTACTGAAGCGTGCTTTCAAATATGAGATCTTCTTTATGACTGAAGACTTACTTCAGTTGTGATGTTCCACTTCAGAGTTTTTTTTCAAATGAACAATCAAGTCTCTTTCTTCATATGTGTAGCATTAGGATACTTACAAAGAATAAAGAATAACCCTTTAGATGCTTTCTTTGAAAGGTTCAACAGGTGTCTTCAGCTCAATATGCTTTAGATATTCATCCAGAATATCTTTTGAGAATGTCTCTTTATGATCTATGAAATATCTGAGCGACTTCAAATGTAGATAGACAGCTTTGGCAAAATCTGAAACTCTCTGAAATTGTACCTTGTCATAAGCATCGAGAAAAAGAAACCTCTGGATTTAATATTACCTTTCCAACTTCAGGTATATATCCTTGAGGTAAAGTGGTATCAATACGTTTGTTGTTAGGAAGCTAACCCTTAGCAATTAATTCTAGTACTTGTTGTTGCGACTTCTTGTAGGTTAACTTCCTTATTTGAAACTTCAGTTTTTAAGCTCTGGTATTTTTACCTTTTTCAGAAGAGATTTTAGGTTCAAATGCTTTCTCCTTTATATGCTTCTCATAATATTCAATGACTTTAGAGATTTTCCTCTGAACTGTTTCTAGATCCTCAGTCAACTTATGCTTAGACACGCATACCATTATTTCATCCTACTCAGTGTAGGCACACTTTAGTTTGATTTGCTTTATTGAGTACTTCAAGAAAGTTAGATTTGCTTTTCGATGAAGGCACAGAAAGTTTTCATTATTTTCCTTCTTCAGCCTTACTGAAGTTATTTTCTCAGGATGAATCCTTTGATTTCCGGTGGATAGCCATTCTTGCTGTCTTTCAGCCGTAAGTTGTTTTCTTTTGACTAATTTCTCCTTTTCAGCCTCAATCTCTTCTTGAAGCTTTTGTGGGTATGCCCGAGGAGACATATTCACCTTATTTGTTGCAACTTCTTTAGAGGCAAACTTTTGTGCTCCTTGTCTACCAAGATTTTGAGTGATCTTTTTCTCTTTCAACAACGGAGTTTCTTCATCCGAGTCATCTGATTCATCTTCAACATATTTGCCTACCCTCATCAGATCATCCGGAGAACTTATCACCATGAGCTTCTTCCCTTTGTCAATTTGATTGTGTTGACCACTGGTTGAGGGAACATTTTGTCCATCAGGAATCAAGGCTTCTGAAACAAGTTGTTTCTGTTCAGCACTTGATGTGGTTTTGTCAGCTGCTACTTTTGTTTCATCTGCTTTTATTATTTCTTGACACTCGGCTCCATCAATTTTAGATCTAAAGATATATGCTTTAGCCGTTCTTTGATCTAGGAAAGCTTTAAGCTCCCCCTCAGCTGTTGCCCAAGCTTCTTCAGCTTTGACCTTCTCCTATTCAGCTGTTTAAAGTTGAGCGTTAACATCTTCAAAGGCTTTATTCTGATTTTCCCCAACAGCTTTTAAGAGTGCAACTTCATTTCTAGGCTTTGCATAGCAGTAATTCTTGAATATTTCTTTTGCCATAGAAGTAGTTTACGATTAGCTGCGGCTTTCTTCCTTATTATCTGATATATTTTGGACTGTCGTCTAAATTTCTCCTCCTTATAAGTAGAGGAAATTCCTGATGCTTCTATAGACTTCGACATGCCCTGAATCTGATCAGAGAGCCCTGCAAAAGAGGGTGCAAATAATTCTTGTATACGATTTATTGCTGCTTTAGAGAGGTTTACAACATACAATTTATCCACAGAGGAAGAGAGGCTATTTACAATGGAAGAAAGAAGTTGAAGTTTTGAGTTAAGATTGGAGAACTCAATGGTGGCAGATTCAGCCATAGTAGAGAGCATTGAATGAAACTATTTGTACATAGTGAGCCGCATCTGATTGCTGAAATCCAAATCCGTAGACAGAGATGTGGATTTCTGAAGAAGATAATCAACAAGAGATATGAAATCATTTTCAAATTTGTGATGATCTGTTTTAGAATAAGAAATGTTGAAAGAAGTAGTTTTAACTAGATCAGACAGAGAGAGCATAGTTTCAGACAGACTTTGTAGAGAGGAGGCAATGTCAACCGAAGGTTAAGAGGATTGAGAATGTACAGAAGTCAGGGATTGAAGAAAAGCAAAATCATCAGTGTCATCAAAAGGATTGACACCTGTTTGAGGAGAGAAAGAAGGATTGAAGAATTTGTCAATAAGGGATAGAGTAGGGGGTGAGGAATGGTAAGCCATAACATGAGTGGGTTGAACTAATTCATCACGGGGTTTAGAGGTGGTTGCTTTAGTTACAGTCTGGTTTATGACTGTGTCTTCATTAGCACTAGAAATCTCAACTAAAATGGGTGGTATTTTAGTATCAATGACGTGTTTGAGGAGGGCATCACTCTCAGTTTGGTTAGGAACTGATAAATCATTTGTCCCGGGAGAATCCGTAATGTCAGTGAGGTTTTGTGACTTATCAAGGGATTTAGGTGGAGTCTCAACTTCAGGGTGGACTGAAGGATCACAGACTAGTAGGGCTTTAGAAACCATGGGGATAGTAGTTTCTTCATCAGCAGGGTTAGTTGCATCAGGGTCGGTTGTTTTCATGTTTGAGAACATCATGTGCAAAGTCTATATCCATAGTATCAGTTGGGTCTACCGATACATCAAGGGATATTAAGAGAATAACAGTAGTGTCAGGAATGGTGATTTCCTTAACTGGTGCTGCCTGGGTAGTAGTGGGTGTGCTAACTAACTTTTTAGTAGGGGTTTTCAAAGTCTCAACTGACTGGTTTATGTCAGCATCTTGAACTTGTTCATGGGTGACTTCAGTAACAACATTGGATTTAGCTATCTCTGTTGGTATATGCCCACTGACATGAACAAGTTAATAGCACTGCTGATGAAGTATATGCCTATTGGGTCACACACCAAGTATTGATAACGGCAGCACGATCAAGCAAAAGAGAGAAAGAGGCCAAAATGGGTTTTGGCATGATAGTACACGGACCGTGTTGAGTCTAACTAGCACGGGGTGTTTAGGCCCAAATCGAGGTCGTGTGCTTTGGGCCAACACGGCCGTGTAGTTGTACACGGGCCGTGTTCAGCCTATTAGACACAGGCTAACTTGGACCATTTAGGGCCGTGGACTTTGGGCCTACACGGCCGTGTTGACCAACACGGGCCGTGTACATGCACTGTAACAGCATAATTAATTTGTTTTAATGCTCATTTTAATGGGATTAAGTACTATTGATTTTGGGAGTTACAGAGCTACGAGATTCTCTGTGTTCTTGGTGAGAAAGGGCTATGAAGAACATATACATTTTCTCTATAGTGTTCATACACTTGGTGGTCAAGTTTTGATGCACAAACGTGTTAGACATAGTTTAATCTTGTTGTTTTGGTGGCCACACCAACCTACTAGCATTGGGGAATCAAGTGTGCGTGGGGTGGACTACTCTAGAGGTTTATTGAATTCTACAAACTTTGACAAAGAAGAAAGCTTTTTGGTGATCTTGTATTATGGTATAATCCTTCTTCCATCTTGTTCATTATGTTTTTGTTGTAATTTCATATTTAGATGTTGGTCCATGGAAAGTTTTCGTTGGTTTGGCTTTGATTTTTGTTATATATATTGCTTCCATTGCTACATGATTTTGCCATACGAATACCTTCAGTGGTATCAGAGTCATATCTAACATGGCTTTGCACTATTGAGTCTAGAAAAACCATAAAAATATTTTATTTGATTAGAAAATTGTTTTCTTAAAATGGTTTTTCGTGTAGATTCATGTTGGACTAAAATTGATATATTTGTAGTCGACCTAATATTTTAGTTTTTATATTTATATATTTGTCGTAACTTGGCATGAAGTGTACACAAATATATACTTATGAATGTATATATGAATATGTGTTTCAAAATTGGTTTGATACACTAATGCATATGTACAAGGATTGTCATTTTGTGCCTTTGGTGTTTTAGACAATCTTAAATAAAATATGGATATATATTTGTATCATGGTTTTGTGTGGCACACCATGTTTCTATTTGTTGTGTTTGGTTTGATTCGGTAACATGATATGCCCTTAGACCTATGTGTTATGGTGGTTGATTGATTTGGTTTTTGGCGGCCTGCGTGCTGTATTTTTGTAATATAATTTATTTATTTATTTGTTGGTGCGGCTTGCACGCCATTTCTTTCATTCCGTGTATTTGTATAAATAGCATAGGAATGCGGCCTGCGTGTCATTTATTTATATTCTATGTATTTGTAAATAGTATAGAATTAGAACGGGAGCTCACCCAACGAGACTATACCCTGTCCTTAGGTTTTGGCCTTGTTTTCCCCGTCGTGGCTCATGGGGAAAGCGCATAGGATTTTTAGGGCATGTTACCGAATTTTTATATATATATATATATATATTTGCGTAGTTGTATTTTATTTTCTATGCATGGATTAGGATTCGCATGCTAGACAATTTTTCTTAAAAAAAATTAAATAAAATACAATGTTTGTTAAAATGATTAACAATCTCGCGCGAATAGAATTGACAAAGAAAATATAAAATTGGTGTTATATTTATAAAGTGCCTAAAGTCTTTTTGACACTTACATTGTTAATTCACAAAAAGGTTTTTTCAAACCAGAAACAAAATCCCGTTTTTCAAAACGTAAATCACGCACCATCCGTAAGACGACACCACCCGAATCTAACGAAACAAGGATGATTGTCGAGCGAAGCACGAGTCATTCCTTGCGTAGTTGTGTGGAAGGTGAGTGTGATAACTCGCATGGTTGGTTGTCGAGCTAAGCACGAGCCAATTAATGGTCAAGAGTGCCACCCGTATGTCTTGTCGGACGATTTATAATTTTAGTATATAATTCTTGGTTAGTTGTCGAGCTAAGCACGAGCTAACCAAAAATTATATATTGAGATTGGTGTAAGGTAGGGATCAAACATGCCAACCGACATAATAGATGTCAATGGATCCCGCAAGTGTCTAAGAGTTTTAATAGAGATTACAATTGGTAAAATGGTTACCGGCCTAAATAGCTTCGCCACGTGATCCGCGGTAAACCCGTCACGGTGCGAGGTGAAATAAGGTTCTTAGCCCTTGTTAAAATAATTGTTTTTCGTAAACATATGGGGTAATTATATTTAACAAGGTTTATCTAAACTAACCAAAACTCGTATTATTGTTATTTATAGATGTCAAACCATAACAACACCACGCCAAACATCTTACTTCGTGTGTTCCTAGAAAGGGAAACTCACCGGGGTGAACTTTATTGCATGGCTTAGGAGGATTGTCCTTCGCCATGAGTCAAAGTTTCACGTCCTTGAGGAACCCCTTCCGGAGCCACCTACTACCAATTCGACTTGGGCCGTCCGATACGGATATGAAAAACGTGTTAAGGACACGCACGATGTTGCTTGCCTCATGTTGTCAACTATGAGCTCAGAGTTGCGAAAGCAGTTTGAGCACATGAGTGTGTACAATATGTTAAACAAGCTCAAGGACATGTTTCAATAGCAAGTTAGGCATGAACACTATGAGTGTGTTAAAAGCCTACTCGGTTGCAGGATGCAGAAAGGCGGGAATGTTGGTCTTCACGTCCTTAAGATGAAGGCGAACGTGGACCAAATGGAGAGGTTATGATTTCCTATTGGGAGAGATCTCGCTGTGGATATTGTACTCCAGTCTCTGCCCGCATCATATGATAAGTTTGTCACAAACTATCATATGCAAGGAATGGAGAAATCCTTAAGCGAATTGCATGGCATGTTGAAGTCTGCGGAGTCTGACATGGCCAAGCATAATTCCACCTCAACCACTCCCTTCATGGGTTTAAAGAAACAAAAGAAAAGGAAGAAGAAACCGACCCTGAAAGGAAAGGATCCTTGAAATTGAGTCAAAAGACATAGAAAATGTGCCTCAATAAGAGACTCAAGAAAAGGTGGTTTGCTACCTCTATGGAAGATTTGGGAATTAGGGCCGTCACGCCTGCCCTACATGCCGAGAGGATATAAAACTTCTTAGGAAAGAGAGAGTTAACTTTCCATCTTCAGGTACATTCATGATTCATTGCTATTCTTCTATAAGCTGGGTTGTTGACCCGAGCTGATTGACTCATGTTTGTCACAAATTTATTTTGTTACAAAGTGTTGGTCCTTGGGTGAAAAAAAACATGAAGAACCGAATCTCGGATGAGGAAACCAGGATGATTGTCCTCTAGGAGAAGATAAGGAGACTTGATCTCGCTTTTGTCGCCGGTTTATTTATTACTTTATTGCCCTGCGTGGCAAGTAACATCTCTTTGTATGCTCGCTTTTAATTACAATGTACATAATTTTGAAGTTTTAAGAATTGATGTAAAACTTTTTTAAACATTGTCTATTCAAGGTTTATTTATGTCATAGCTCATGTGTTGTTTTGCCCTGCGTGGCACACAACTTTATATCTAGTGACGATGAGTTTATTCCTAAAAATATGAAATTTATTATGAAAATTTGTTGTGAGATATTTTGTTAGATTCAAAATTTTCCATGTCATGGCATACACAAGGTTTTGTTACAAGTAATAGAATATTCATGAATAATTGATTCTGAATCCAAAATAGTTTGGATAAACTATCTTTGTGTGATAATCAACTTTACCACATAAACAAGAGATATATCATCTAGATCCGTGTGGTTGGGATCTCGGGATAGTTTAGTCTTGGGCTAAGCGTTTGGTATCGAACTTGTTTATTGGGCTAAGATGATTATGAGATTCTTCACCGGTGTTAGTGAGAGAATGGTGGCTTGTTGGATATTAATCACTTTGTGTCGATAATCCGTTCAAGCACACCACAAAGAATAACGAAAGAGAAACTTCTTCGTCACTACCTTGACGGTAGTAGTTGCGAGACGTTTACTAGTTTGGGTATATGTCTGGAACCTTGTTGGTGTTCAGAATTAACCAAAACAACTTTTAAAATCAATAGGGCATATAGATCAAGATACTTAGATCTAGTTAAGATGCTAAGATATTTTCTATCTATATTGAATGACCAGATAGTGAATTATGGAATTGTCTCACAATTCATATCCTACTTAGACACATTGGTACATGGTGTCATGGTGTAGGGAACCGGGTATTATTGATAATGATCCGGTTTATGACGGGTCAAGAATGTATGTCCAATTTGTTGGGACATTCATTTACCATTGTGACTAAGTCCACAAATCTAAATTCAATTGATGGTCTATTTAGCACTTATTAAGATATGACTAGAAAGGTGCTTTGCCTGTCTATCTTATAGTTCGAAGTTATCCAATCTACATTAAGTGGCAGATGGATAAACTTGAAATCAAGAAGTGCTAATACATTTCAGGCGTTCTTATAAGCTTTAGTTATTTAACCTTTCGAGAACTATGTTTGTTGCTTGAAAGGGGACATTGGCTAACTTGGCCCATTTAGGGCCGTGGACTTTGGGCCTACACTGCCGTGTTGACCAACACAGGCCGTGTACTTGCACTGTAACAGCAGAATTGATTTGTTTTAATGCTCATTTTAATGGGATTAAGTACTATTGATTTTGGGAGTTACAGAGCTACGAGATTCTCTGTGTTCTTGGAGAGAAAGGGCTATGTAGAACATATGAAGAACATATACATTTTCTCTCTAGTGTTCATACACTTGGTGGTCAAGTTTTGATGCACAAAGGTGTTAAACATACTTTAAACTTGTTGTTTTGGTGGCTACACCATCTTACTAGCATTGGGGAATCAAGTGTGCTTAGGGTGGACTATTCTAGAGGAATTCTTTCTTGAATTCTACAAACTTTGACAAAGAAGAAAGCTTTTGGTGATCTTGTATTATGGTATAATCTTTCTTCCATCTTGTTCATTATGTTTTAGTTTCAACTTCATGTTTAGATGTTGGTCCATGGAAAGTATTCGTTGGTTTTTCTTTGATTTTTGTTATATATATTACTTCCGTTGCTACATGATTTTGCCATACGAATACCTTCAATCTCTTCATCAATCCTTATATGTTTAGAGACAAGGATCAAGGGTTCATGTACCTTGTCAGCAGATGACAGTTGAGGTTTCAGCATTTGAGCTTTTCGATGGATGAGTGAAGTTTCATCCTCAGTGTCCTCTCCTGAGGAAGAGTATAAGAGAAGAGGGGTTGTGGAAGTGGAATGTTTGGATCGTTTAGCAGTGGTGGAAGGTTTAGGGTGTAGTGGCGGAGAATTTGATGGTTTGGTTGGGATTGTAATTGCCTTCTATTTCTTGGTTTTAGGAATGGGGGAAAGAGGTGCATGCTGAGAGGGTTCGGTTTTAGAGGATAGGCCTGAAATGGGTATAGGAATTTCAAGAGATGGAGTCATGGATACATACCTGAGCATCGCTGTGGTTAGCGATGAATTGAACGTTGAGGTTGAGCCTACCCATACAGAACCAGGCAGAGTAGGTGTAATGACGGGGATAGAAGTAGAGTTATACTCAGTGGTCAGCGGCGAGTGGATGAGTAAAGATACAAACCTTGGAAAAGGAATGTGTTGAGACCTGGAGTGTGCAGTCAATGAAACAACAAGAATGTCCATAATAAGTTCAGCGAAGTCAATGTTATAACCGTGAATTATAGCATAGACCATTTTCAGCACGGCTTCGTTGACTTGATCAAGTCCACCTATTTAGCTGGTCATACAGAAGTTCAGATGAGTAATTATAAAGTTCTACTCTTTCGACAGACGAGTGCGAACCATTGAGTTCCCTTTCACTTTGTGCTCATCAGCATATTGGAAGAAGGTGAAGAGAAGATCCTTTGCGTTAGTAGTTACCAGAGACAGATTACGGCAAGGAAGAGGCAGAATGGTGGCCAGAAAATCTTTTGATATTGCAGCGAGCTTCATACCAGAGAGCATCCTGAAGTGAATGCGCTGGCGAGGGGTTTTTTGTTCGATGACTTCAGCGGTCATCTAGAACTTGCATAAATGTTCCTTAAACATTGGAACCTTAGTAGACAGGGCGAAATTTAGAGGGCAGTTATGAAGATAGGTCATAACTCGAAGAAAGGGGGATGAAGAAAAGGGAACATTAAGGTCAGCAGGGTAGTTGTTATTCTTGAAGCAGATGGAAGTGAGGGAAATTTTGGGGATATCATCATCGGGGAGAACGACATTAGCAGAAGAGATTTTGGGAGCCATTTTCAAGCACGGTAAGAAAGCACAAATTTCAATGCTATAATCGCCGGAGAATATGAAGTGAGAGAGAGTAACTTGTAGAGGTGGTTTGGGGTTTTAAGGGGTTTAAGGTGATGATCTAAACGGATGAGTAAATCAAGGGTGAAAATGGGCGCATGGGAGTGGAAAACGCGCAAAGATACTTTTTGGTGTGGCAAGCAGTTATTGGTGAAGGCATTTTTACCGGAGTAACGTTGATAAACTTCCATTCTTAACAACACACCATTAGTAACCAAAGATAGAATTACACAAAATAGTAAGATGAAGTATATCTCTAGAAATCCCGAAAATAATGTTCATATCACTTTTCGGAGTTCATAATCCATAAAATACAAAAATAAAGCAACACAAACAAAATAAATCAACACAAATAGAATAAATAACAAACAACTAATGCCAGCAATGTCAAAAGTTAAGCTTGGATATAACTTTAACCATTTGTACACAAAGAGAGGAATTACAATAAACAACCTCCCAACCTAAATGGAGTTCCTAGAAAATTCCTTGTAAGTGATGACATATATCTGAGAGGAAACCTCAATGGCCACACCCTCATCCGCTATGCAGATGGTAATGACATAGCACACAGGAAAGAAGATGAACGTGATGGTAAATTCCATGAAGTCCAGGTGCAGAGAAAATGGGAGAAATTTGAAGAAAGAAGAAGATGGTGTAACACCGGAAAATCATAAGCCATTTTTTTTAAATACGTTGCGGAAGCTTTAAGTAAACAAACTTAATTACATATAAAACAATATTAACAAATAAACATCACTGTTCACAAACAACAGTATCGTTTTGGTGTTACAAAAACTATAGGCTCGTTTCTTTTCAGAAACTAATATCAGAGTCAGGTCAACTTCTCCTTCAGCCAACCCCACAAACACGAACCTGCAAAAGCAACAACTGAGGGGAATTAGCACAAAGCTAAATGAGTAGAGGCTAAACACCAAAAGCAAACATCCACAGTCAAAATCAAAGCATGTAATCACATATCCCGAGAAGACCGGCGGTTCGGCGCAGAACCTACAACCAATGCCGGCCAAAGCAAAGGTTTACCGATAGCCCTCCACTGAATTGGCACAGGGCACTCCCCCTCTGATGCAACATATGCACCAGTAAGGCTAACACTGTTCAACCAATCAGTGAACTAGCCCAGCCCAATCCTACGTATAGCTGACTTCCCAACGCATCTCAAATTCATACTAAGAGTGCGTATCGACCAAATAGTCATGCAGCAGATATCAATCAACAATAATCACAATCAACAGTTCAATCAATCCAATCTCAATCACAATTATGCATCACACCAATAACATTAACCGAAATCTTTACCATCCGTGATTAACGCCCACTCACCTCAAAACCAGCACGGGCTCAGAAATCTAATTTTACTAAGTCTTTTGATTGCCTGAAAACACAACAACAATCAAATCAGTTGCAAATATATAAATATATCTTCTCATATATATTTATATCTCAATTTCATAAATCAACTCAATAAAACCATAACCAATATGCTAAATTTCACTTTTGAAAAGAAACATAAAAAGTCGGGTCCATTCAGGTCGCACGGGGCCTAACCCGGGGCCGGGGCCTAAAAGTCGGATGACCCGGGGCCGGGGCCTAAGGTCGGATGACCCGAGGCCGGGGCCTAAAAGTCGGATGACCCGGGGCTGGGGCCGAAAGTCGGATGACCCGGTGCTGAAAGTCGGATGACCCGGGGTTGAAAGTCAGGCGACTTTCACAAGAGTCGGATGGAACCGGGGCCGGGGACGAAAGTCGGATGACCACCCGGGGCCTAAAGTCGGGCGACTTTCACAAGCCCGGGGCCAAAAGTCGGGCGACTTTCACAAGCCCGGGGCCAAAAGTTGGACCCCTTTCAGCACCTCACAAAAATTTATGTTCTTCTTCACTGTTCTTCTTCTAGCTTCAAACCAACTTTGATTTCTGAAAATCATTTATAACACTTCCAAAATACTTTTAAACATTTACAAACATCATATAACATGTCAAAGATCATAAAAAACACATCCAAACTAATTAAACACCAACATATATCAATACCCACTTGTTCATATAAAGCTTCAACTTGAACATGGTTATTTCTTATACCATCATGTATTTTAACAACTAAACATGTCAAACTAATTCAAAACATGATATGAACATATCCTTACCTTTAGTTTGAATTATAGAACTCCAAATCTTGACTTATAAATTTCAAGTTTCTTGCTTTGAAGGTTTTCTTTACCAAAGGGTTTTCTCTCACTTTACACACACTACACACTTTCACTTTGATAGAAATGAGCAGATCTCTTTCCATGAATTCACACGTACACATATATCTCCATTTTTCAAAGAAGGAGGTGGCTAATTTAAAACTTATCTATAATTTTCATGCATACATACATGATATACTTAACATACATACATACTAACATACATGCATACATACTAGTACTTTCTTTTCTTTTCCTTTTAAGAATTTCACCAGTAACATATATTTATATATTTATATTCAAATTAAGTTAAATTAATTTCATTAACTCTTAATAAACACATAGCAATAAAAACAACCAATCACATACCGCTAACCCGCTAATCTCCTAGCCCAGGGTTGCGGGTGTTACAGATGGAGAGAAAAAGCAAAGAAAATTATTGTCTTTTTATAAATAAATCGTTCATGATTATGGTTCAAAAATGATTTAATAGGTCATTGTGAGGTAGGGAGAAAGTAGTTATGCAAGCTTAGCTTTTAGGGTGGTTTGCATTAAATGTGACAAGAAAGAACCGACATTAACAATAAAATTTTACCTAAAGAAGTCACATTTCTAACGGATTAAGCATTCCAATTTCAGCTACCAGCATATTGAACCGGTGTTTATCCAATGCTTTGGTAAAGATATCGGCGAGCTGATGTTCAGTAGAAATAAATTGAAGCTCGATTTCATTCTTCGCAATATAATCTCGAATATAGTGATGACGAACATCAATATGCTTTGTGCGAGAATGAAGGACTGAATTATTAGATATAGCAATGGCACTCGTGTTGTCACAGTATATGCGAGTCTTCTGAAATGATAAGCCATAATCAGCAAGTTGATGTTGCATTCACAGTATTTGTGCACAACAACTCCCAGCTGAAATATATTCAGCTTTAGCAGTAAACAAAGGGATGGAGTTTTGCTTTTTTGCTTTGCCAACTGACTAGTTTTTTGCCTAGTAACTAACAACAACCGGTGGTACTCTTGCTATCTATCTCACATCCGGTATAGTCTGATTCTGAAAAACCCAATAAGATCAAAGCCGGAGTCACGTGAATATCAGAGTCTAAGATTACGTGTCTCTTTTAGATATCTGAAGATCCTTCTGACAACAGTCAAATGTGACTCTTTTGGATTGGCCTGGAACCTTGCGCATAAACATGTTGAAAACATGATATCTGGTATACTTGCTGTCATGTAAAGAATAGAATCGTCATTCCTCTGAAAGTTGGTAGATCCACTTCTTTGCCATTTGGATCAGATGTGAGTTTAGTCTTTGGTACAATGGGAGTCTTCATGGGCGAACAATCATTAAAATTAAACTTTTTAAGCAGACCTTTCACATATTTACCCTAATTGATGAAAATGACCTGTTTAGATTGCTTTATCTAAAGCCCAAGAAAGAAATTCAGTTCTCTCATCATGCTCATTTTGAACTTTTCTAACATTATTTTCTCAAACTTCTTGCATAGATGTTCAGCGGTTGACCCAAAAATAATGTCGTCAACATAGATTTGAAAACGAATAAGTTCTCCTTTCTCTCTGCATAAAAATAGAGTCTTCTCAATGTTGCCTCATTGAAACCCATTCTTTAGAAGATGGGTGGACAACGTATCATACCACGCACGTGGTGCTTGTTTCAGTCCATCGAGAGCCTTATCTAGCCTGTAGACATGATTCAGAAATTTTTGATTTTCAAATCCAGGAGGTTGCTGAATGAACACCTCTTCTTGTAATTCACCGTTCAGAAAGGCACTCTTGACGTCCCTCTGAAAGACTTTAAAACCTTTAAATGCAGCGAAGGCAAGAAAGATACATATAGTTTCTAGATGAGCTACTGGAGCAAACATTTCATCATAGTCAATACCTTCCTCTTGACAATATCCTTTGGCAACAAGCCTTACTTTATTTTGAACCATAGCACCGGTTTCATCTCTCTTGTTCCTGAACACCCATTTTGTTCCCATAATTGATTTGTCTTCAAGAGGAGATATAAATGTCGATACTTTATTTCTTTCAAACTCATTCAGCTCCTTTTGCATGGCCACTGCCCAATTAGGAACTTTCAGAGCCTCATCAACTTTCATTGGCTCTTGTTGGGAAAAGAATTTAGAAAACATGCAAAAGGATGAGGTAACTGAATTGCAAGTTTGCACACCTTTGTCAGGATCTCCTATTATATTCGTTATAGGATGAGCATGAGTCCATTTTGTGACTCTAGAGAGGTGCTCCTGATTTTCTTCAAGAGAAGGATCATTTGGTAAAGATAGATCTTCAGAAACTGAAGATCATTTTCTGACAGAGGATTCTGAGTAAGCTTTATTACTAAATGTTCTGCATCCTGAGAATAGTCTTCGACGTCATCATCAGATGGTCCATGTAATAGTGTATCGAATTCTTCAATGATAACTTGATCAATGTGATTCAAACTCGTCTGAACATTGAATTCATCAAAGGTAACATTCATGGTTTCAACGACTGAGTATTTCTTGGGAAGAAATATATGATAAGCTTTTGAGATTTCAGAATATCCAAGAAAAACACCCTATTCACCTTTGGGATCAAACTTTCTTTTCTGATCTTTGGTGTTAAGAATGAAACAATTACTACCAAAAATTTTAAAGCCGACATTTGGTGTCTTTAGATGGAGTAACTCGTAAGGAGATTTGTTAAGTCTTTTAACAATGATGGACATGTTTTGGGTGTAACATGCCGTGTTAACTGCTTCTGCCCATAACTCTCCTTTCAGGGATGCTTCAGCAAGCATAGTACGGGCCGCTTCGATTAGAGTTCTATTCCTCCTTTCAGTAACCATATTTTGTTGTGGGGTATATGGCGCTGAAAATTTTTTAATTATACCATTTACATCACAGAACTCTTGAAAATTTGAGTTTCTGAACTCCGTGCCATGATCGCTACAGACTTGCTTAACTTGCGTATTGAATTGCCTTTGAATCCGTCAAATGAAGTTCAGAAGAATATCAGCAGTTTCACTCTTGTTTTTTCAAGAAAAATACCCATGTGAATCTTGTAAATTCATCGATCACCACTAGCGTATACTTCTTTCCACTCATGCTTGGAAAGCTGACTGGTCCGAAGAGATCCATATGTAACAAATGAAAAGTAGAGTGGATTTGATCACAGTGCTTAGCTTTGTATACTGATATCTTTTGCTTTCCTTGTTCACAGGCATGGCACATCTTGTCCCTCACAAACCGAACAGACGGTAGACCTCGAGTGAGCTAAAGCTTTGAGAGCTTACTTATACTCTTGAAATTTAAGTGATACAGAGGTTTATGCCACAACCAATTGACTTTTGAGTTAGCTTCGGAATAGAAGCAAGCAACTTTTGCGGATTAGGCAGAACTAAAATCTACCACATACATGTTTCCTTGCCTCTTTGCTTAAAGAACTTCTTTTCCTTTGTTATTAAATATAGAACCTTTAGACTTTTTGAAAAGTACCTCATAATCCCCATCACATAGTTGACTGATGATGATGAGATTATGTTCAAGTCCTGTAACATGAGCGACATTCTTAATGCTCACACGACCTTGATTCAGAGAACCATACCCATTTGTCTTGCTACACTTTCCTCTTCCAAAAGTAACCTTGTGGCCATTCGCATCCTGTACCCCGTTCATCAGGGACTTACATCCGGTCATATGTCTTGAACATCCACTGTCAAGATACCAAATGTTATCATGATAGTTGCCCTTATACATCATTGTAGGGTTCCATCCTTTTGCTGAGCTCAATTTGTCAGCTTTAGCCATGTCAGCGTTGAATTTGCTTTCAGTTGCCATCAAGCACATTTTTGGATGTGCTGATCCAAACATCTCCTCAACAACTAGGCATTTCCTTTTGACATTGTCACATTCATCCATTAGATGAGGTTTTAGAATCAGTCCAGTTGAGATCTTCAACAACCATGGATTTTTCTTTCTTCCTTTTATCACTTGACACTTTCAAGGCTTTGTATTTTTCCTTGTACTTGCCTGCCTTAGAAGGATAACTTTTCTTCTCACTTGAAGAATTTTCTTTGACAAAACATTCTGCTGCAAAATGACTAGATTTCCCACACTTGAAGCATTCATTCTTAGAGTTTTAAGAAGAACCTTTTCGTTCAGATGAGTACTTTTTGTCAAATCTTTTCTTTCCGTCAAATTTGAATTTCATAAATTTCTTGTAGTTCTTCATAATTAACACCTTTTCTGAACATTCATTTTCAGAACCTTCCTTTTCCTTAGTAGCTTTCTTTAGTATAGATTAAGATTCGTCATCTGACTCAGATTCTTCAGTAAATCTGAAAGCAGTCTTTGGGGGATTTTCAGCAACAAGAGCCAAGGACTTCTTGAATGCTTTCTTCAAATCAAGTTTCCGAATACGAGTTTGCTTGTCGTTCAGTAAGATCCCATAGAGTTTGCGCATATTCATGTCTCTGAGCGTGTTGTTAGTTCTCAGAATCATGCACATTGTATCTCATTTGGAGGGAAGAGAATCAAGAAATCGGTTCAGTATCTGGAATTGTTCTCTAACAACTCCGACTTCAAGCATGTCATTCAAAAGACACGTTGTAGAGCAAAGATCAAGTAGAATGAAGGATCAAAGTTGAGAGTAATTGTCAAAACACCTTAAAGTATGTGTTTGTATTACTTGAATATGACAAAAGTTATATTGAAAGGATACTAAGGTCACTATATATACATATCCCTATTAGTGACTTGATAAGTACATTTTTATCTATTTAAGTACAAAATGTAACTAGAACACAAACACATATTATATTTTTAACAATCTCCCCCTTGTTTGTGTCTAGGTGAGGTTCCTCTTCCCGGTCTTTCTCTGCAAGTGTCTGATCATTTTTCTTTCATCGCGATTGGCATCAAACAACTTGATTACCTCCGTAAGTCTAACTCTGGGCGCTTGATTTACATCTTATTTCAAACTCAAGCTATACTCCTTGATTTTGATGGTCCAAATTTTCAGTGACCCATCAGAGTAAGCATTAACTTCATCAAACCTTAAGAAGAACTTTTCACTTTTACTGTTAAACAGAACTATTCCCTCGTCTCCTTCAAATTCATCATCACAACTCCAAATTACCTGATACATCTCCAATTGGTCGAGCTTAGAATGATTTGTCTTTGGTTTCAACAGATTGATTTTTTCTTTGTCAACTTTAGCTCCCAACTGCAGATCAGTATACTCAGCTATTTGACATATGTGTCTTATGAACTCCAAGAGCTTTTGATAGCCAGCTGATTCCTCAGCATTCTTTTCCAATTTTATTTCAAGCTGCTCAAGTAGGAAGTTTACGTCACCAAGGTTTAGGAATTTCAGGGCTACATGCCCAATGGTATAGCTCTTCAGATCTGACCTTGTGACAAGAAAACTGATCATATCATTAAATAGAACTCTTTAAATTCCAACATAATTCAGCTTGATGATCTGATGTGCCGATTCAATATCCTCTTTCTTTCCGGTGTGCATGCTGAGAATTAATTTTACTCTAGCTTCATCTGCATTCTTAGCACCCATCAAATTTATATCTAGCATCTCTTCGATCTCATCTGTATAGATATTGACAAACTTTTCTTCGAGAAAGACCATAGGTATATCTTGGTATCTCCAGTTTCTGACTGTCTTTTTCAAGGCCTCCGTGGTCAGCACATAGCTCTTTCTTAAGTTTGGTAAAGGCACCATCAATTCCTTTTGTAACACAGGTTCAACATCTCATAAATGATGGCGTAGAGTGTCTGCCACTGGGGAACCAAACCAGATCTTTTAAACGTAGACATCCCCGTCAATTCATCACCATTCCATCCTAGATCCATTACATGGGTTAAAATTTGTTTGTCAGTAGGTATAGGATCAAAATCAGGTTTGGACGGATATGTGTTTTGTTTTGGCAGTCTTAGAATTCGTCTGATACTTTCAAGTCCCATTTCAAACTCCACTTGATCGATTTGACCTAAAAGCACTGGATTACCTTCCTCACTTTCTGTTAGGGAAAGAGAAGCCCATAACTGTTGGACATAAACCTCCGGGACATGATGTGCATATTCAATAGGGTTAAAGGTAAAGACATGGCTGAGTGGGTGAGAAGAAATGAGTTCGGTGATGATTGAGTAATCTATTTTGGTAACATCGGGTACAAAATAACCATTATTTAGTTGATTTGGTAGGTAATTGGCTCGAGGGTAAAGGGTATTTGAGGGAATTTATGCCATTTGTAAGATAAAATAGTTAGTACTCAATTCAAAAATTTCAAAAATTTTTGAAAATTCCTAAGTGTTGAATGAAATCCCCGATAAGCCTATTTCTTAAAAATCTGACATGTATCAATCCGATAAACATGTACTTTGCAAAATCCGACATTCATTAGTCTTGAAAATCCAACAAGTCAAAACCAATAATTAGAACCTAGAAAACCCGAGTCTATCAATACAAGCAATACGCATTCAAAGTTCGATTAACTTGAATTATGAAAAATCCCGATTAAAACCTAGAAAACCGACAATCACGAATCTAAGAAATACGCATTCAAAGTTCGATTAACTTGAAATCGAAACTCATCCCACTAAACTATAATCAAATCCGAGTCTATCAATACAAACATAACACTTGATTTTACGATTTTAAAATCGACATTTGCGAGGATTTTGAAGTTACAGAATCCGATTAAAAAACCAAGTAAACATTGATGAAATTTCAAGAAAAATATACCTTTGAGTTCAGTAAGGTATTGCAACCACAGATCTGAGATTAGAATAAACAAACAAAAACTTTGAAATTTTCGATTTTTGAGAGAACAATCGATTTTCTGAGTATTTGAAAAAACCGGTACTGTAGTCGGATTTTCCTTTTATAGGGAAATGAAAAATCCGACCTAATGAAATCCGAATACCAAAAACTGACCATAGAAATCCGAAACCAAAAACCGATTCATTGAAATCCGAAACCAAAAACCGACAAACTACTCGGATTTAGTATAAATCCGATAGAAGTATCGGAATCCGACAAAAAAGTAGCGGATTTTGACTCAATCCGACAACATTTGCGGATTTAGAACACTTAATACCAAAAATTTGTTATTTCAAAGCACTACACTTCCCCTTTACACAACATTTCATCTTGAACAATAACCCTTTGATCTTGAAGATGAATATTTTCAAATTTTGAAAATTTAATTCAAAAACAAAAATAAAACTCCCCTCAAACCATGCACAAATGTACATCAATTTGAGATGAAGGAAAAAAATATTTTTGAATTTTCTTTGTTTTGTAAATGTTTTTGATTTTTCATTAATTATATACAAAACCTGATGTAATTTCTCCCCCTACAAGTATGAACCATCCGTGATTCATAACTTGTATTTGATGTGTCAATCCTTTGACTAAAGTTCGACCTACACCACTAACACATACCGTGTAAGATCTGTTAAATCGTAATGATATATTAAACAGTCAAATTCAACATTCCTAATCTTGACACTAAAGCATTAAAACGAGATTAGTCTAACGCTTTTGTGAAAATATCAGCAAGTTGATTTTTTGTTTGAACATATTTTAATTCAATTAGGCCTTTTTCTGCATAGTCTTTGATGAAATGATATCTGATGTCTATATGTTTTGTTTTAGAATGATGTACCGGATTGCATGTAATTGCAATGGCACTTTGAGAATCACACATTAAAGGAATTTTGTTGTATACCAGACCAAAGTCAGACAACTGAGTCCTAATCCAAAGGCACTATGAGCAGCAATTAGCAGCAACAATATAATCTACTTCAGTTGTTGATGATGAGACACAGTTTTGCTTCTTGGATCCCAAGTAGACCAGTCTGTCTCCCAGAAAATGTGCACTCCCAGACGTACTCTTTCGATCTAGTATGCATCCGGCATAATCTGCATCAGAATAGGAAATAAGTTCAAATCCCGAATCCCTAGGATACCACAAACCAAGATCTCGGGTACCCTTAAAATATCTAAATATGCGTTTTACCGCCAAAAGATGAGATTCTTTGGGATTTGCCTAAAATGTGGCACAAAGACATGTTAAATACATAATATCAGGCCTACTAGCCGTCAAATACAGCAATGAACCTATCATACCTTTGTAGGTTTTCAAATCTACTTCCTTTCCATCTGGATCAACAAATAGTTTTGTTCGTGAAGCCATGGGTGTTGTAATAGATGAAAAACTAGTCATATCAAATCTCTTTAACAGATCTTTGATATACTTAGCTTGGTTAATAAAAATCCCTTGACTGAATTGTTTGATTTGCAATCCGAGGAAAACATTTTCTTCCCCCATCATGCTCATTTCAAAACGCTTTTTCATTGTATTCGAAAATTCATTGCCATATTTAGGATTCGTAGAACTAAATATTATGTCATCGACATATATTTGTACCAACACATAATCTTTTCACATTTGCTTTTTGAATAGTGTGGTGTCTGTTTTCCCTTTGACGTATCCCTCATGTAGAAGATGTTCTGACAGCTCATCGTACCAAGCTCTCGGGGCTTGTTTTAATCCATAAAGAGCTTTATCAAGAATATAGACATCATCGGGTCTGTTAGGATCTACAAAACCATCCAGCTGACTGACATAGACTTCCTCTTTTAGTTTTCCATTGAGGAATGCAGTCTTAACATCCATTTGATAAACCGTAAAGTTCTTGTAGGAGGCATAGGCTAGGAAAAGTCTTATTGCTTCTATCCTTGCTATAGGGGCAAATGTCTCATCATAATCAATGCCTTCCTATTGATTATACCGCTTAGCCACTAACCTAGCCTTATTCCTAACCACCATACCATCTGAATCCTTTTTATTTTTAAATACCCCTTAGTTCTGACAATTGATTTGCCTTCCGGTTTCGAAACTAATCTCCATACTCTAAGTCGGTCAAATTGGTTAAGCTCTTCTTGCATTGCTATAATCCAATCAGGATCAGCTAGATCTTCTGACAACTTTGTGGGTTCGGCCATGCTTAAGAAACTTGAATGTTGACATTCATTAGCGGTAGCAGATCTTGTTTGAACACCGGCGTTCAAACTACCTATGACTTGAGTCTCAGGATGACTCTTCAACCAAACAGGTTCGGGGGAATGAACCTAAATGTAGTCATTTATGTTTCTAAGCTCATTAGAGTTAATGTCTTCCATTGACCGATCATATCTTGGACTTTGTTCATTAGCAGGCATATTCGTAGCTTCAAACGCCGAATGGTCAGATTTACTGTCTGTTGAACTATAGATACACTTGGTGGCTCAGTTATTGTTACAGACTCTTGTTGAATATTCTTTAAAATAGTAGATGAGTTATCATTCTTTTTAAAGAAATCAAACATAAAGTCCAATCTTATCTCATCTATTTGACTGAATGACTCATCCATTTTGTTTATTTTGAAAATTGGTTCTTTAGATGAGTTAGGTTTACCCATTAAAGAATTTGGATTTACTAAATCGTCAAACGTAACATTCATGCTTTCAACAATCATGTTAGTTCTTCGATTCAGAATTCTAAAAGGCTTTTCGTCTATTGAGTAACCTAAGGAAACTCCTTCGTCTACTTTAGAAATCAAAATTTGACAGTTTGTTCGATTCATTCGGTATAAAGCACCTATTACCAAATACATGAAAGTATTTGATATTAGGTACTACTCCATTACATAATTCGTATGAAGTTTTATTAAAGCGACGATATAATAAAGAGCGATTATGGGTGTAGCATGCAGTGTTCACGACATTAGCCCAGTATGATGACGGCAATTTGGAATATTGTAATATCGTTCGCGCAGCTTCAACCAGTGTTCTATTTTTCCTTTCCACTACTCCATTTTGTTCCGTAGTATATGCTGCTGAGAATTGATGTGTTATACCTTCAGAATCCAAGTAAGAATCAATAGTTCTGTTCTTGAACTCTGTCCCATTATCAGTTTTTATTCCCTTCACTAGGTGTCCGTTTTGAGTCTTGTGTTTTTTCAGAAACAAAATTACTTGTTGACGTACTTCACTTTTGTGACTCACAAACCGGACCCATATATACCGGGAGTAATCATCCACCATCACAAGAATATATCTCTTAGCGCTTCTGGACTGAACCTTCATAGGTCCACAGAGGTCCATGTGCATCAACTACAAAGGAGCGGTAGTTGAAGAAATCTGACTAACTTTATGAGGTACTCTCTTCATTTTACCCGCCTCACAATCCTTACATAGATGATCTTTTTCAAACTTCAGCTTCGGTAGACCTCTAACCAAATTTCCATTCACCAGCTTGTTCATGTTTTTGAAGTTTAGATGTGACAACTTGCGATGCCATGACCAATTTAAATTTGATGAAGCTTTTGTCAGTAGACATACGGGTGCGCCAGAACCTTTCTCAGACAAGTCAATTGTATACAAGTTTGACTTTCTGTTTCCACCCAAAATCTCAGCTCCGTCTTCTGTCCTTAAAGAACATGAGCTCTTCTTAAACACTACCTCCATTCCTTTATCACAAAAATGTCCTATGCTCAACAAATTATGCCCTAAGCCCTCAACATAAGACACTTTTTCAATCTCTAAAACTCCATGGCCAAGTATCAGAGAAACTTGGTCATTCCCAAACTTGACATTTCCCGTGTATTTACTAATAAAGTGTTTGAGAAGACCTTTGTTGCCCGTTATGTGCTTCGTGCAGCCAGAGTCCATGTACCAGAGATGATCCATCTGCACATGGAAATGAAACTAGATTGATCTTTTATGTTAGATGCTTCAGATGTTTTAACAAGATTTGAACTTTCTTTGTTAACCACTATCTTTATGATCCATTTCTCAGTTGAAGATTTTCTTTTCTTCTGTGTCTGAGTTAATTTGACCACTGGTGAAAACTGCTTGGGTTTCTCAACATACATGTTTTTCACATTAGGTTTGTATGACAAATTGGTATTCATCACTTGTTTTTTTATTTTTCTTTGAATTTGGTGTAATCGATGAATATGAAGCAACTTTCAATTGGACTTGTTTGCTAGGTGTGAATTTGTTATGTTTTGATGGAGTTCGTGCTGGTTTTTGATTTGCAATCATTATATTCAGATTTTCCTTCCATTGTCCTGGCCGGATTGGTATCTTTCTGTTAGCATACCGTTTCAAAAACCCAACTCTTTGATGTTTGTGAATCCATTGGTGGATGATGAATCCATTCTTGTTTACAAACCAAAACACAATTTTATCATCATTAGGATTCTTTCAGTTTCCGTTCGATTTTAATCCTCTTTTCATTCGCTTTTGATGATACTCACAATGGCTTTCAGGATAGCCAACTCCAGCACAACTCATCTTGTTGTCAGGTATTTTTGTTTTTGAGTTTTCAGTTTTGATTTTCCATGAAAAAAGTGACTCATGATTCTTATTGTAGTATGATTTATGAATATTACAAAACGGTTTAACTGTGTTCTTGGACACAGACTTGATTACATGCACACTCTATTTCTCTTTTCCTTTCAATTATTCCTTTGGAATCCACTTCATTAGAGCTTTCGTTGTCCCTCCCTTCTTCACACCTTTGATCATTGTTTTCTCCACTCTTTTGCTTGAAACTTCTTTCCCTTTTGATTAATCTGATTTTAATTCAGAAAAAGAAGTTTTGGTAGAGACATGAAGTGGTTTAATAGTCTTTGAATCATGCAAAGTTGATGATTTTTTGATCTTTGACATTTTCGGAATTTGCTTTGTTTTTAATGATGATCCTTCCTCTCTAACACTATTGGGATCACATAATTGATTACACTTATGTGACATAAATGTCCAACATGTCTTTGGACACTGAGGATACAAAATATCCAGATATCTATCCAATTCAGTAAGCAAGCGTTCAGCCTTCTCTTCAAGCATTCTTCTTTCAATTTCATTTAAAATAAATTGAGGAATTAGATATTGTGCAATATCAGAATTGTTAACTTTTTCTTCAGTTATGTCAATCTTAATTTCAGATACAGCGGAATTTAACTTTTTGTTAAGATTGAAGATTGTTTCTTTTAGTATACAATGTTCCACTTCAAATTGAATTTTCTTATTAATGCATGCTACCTCAAACAATTCCTGCCGTCTCTGCAGTTCCATATGTGGAATATAAACTCTTGTAGTTCCATTGTTTTCTTGACGTTTTGTTTCTTTCTCCTCCTCGGGTGGATGAGGAATAAAACACTCATCAGATAATGAAGAACATTCACTACTTCTAACTTCGTATGAGGCATTGAGTTCATCATAGTTTAGTGTGTTTTGAAGTTTTGTTGTGGTTTTTCTTTTTAATTCTTCTTCCTATTTTATCTCTACTTCTCCCACAAACACCATTTTAGATGTCCAACCCTGATTCATTCTTTCAAGTTGGTACAATTGTGTGTAATTTATCTTTGAGAAGAAATTATTTGCGTCATACCCTAAACCTTTATATCTATTCTTCATGTTTGGTTCAAGGTTTTTAAAGATATTGTGACGAGTAGTGACTTGCTTCTTAACTCTTTCCTCAAGATGTTGAACTTTTACGTCGAGGTTCTTTTTCTCTTTCATGATTAAGTTAAGATTTAACAACTTTGCTGCATTCAAATCATGAACTTTTAATTCGGTTTCTTTTTGCAGTTTAATTAGTTCATTTTCTTTGTCTTTGATATCTTGTTGAAGTTGTACTATTTTTGATGATTGAGTTGTTAGTTCGACTTCAGTTTTTGCTGCTTGTTCCATTTTTAGATTTAAATTCTTTTCATTTAGCTTTTGGTTCTTGTTCATGAGTGATTGATTCTGTGAAGTTAAGAGTTCCACCTATTGCATGAGAGTTAGTATATACTCAGTAGGAAAGTTTAAATGATCAATTACTACCTTTTCATCAGCTTCCTGTTGATCAGCAACGCTTGGGCTTGTGCTATCAGTAGCAACCTAAGCCTCTTCTTTTTCTTCTTCCTCCTCATATTCACTCTCAATATCTGATTCATCAAATTTAGCCATATACCCTGAATCAGCCCCCACAATCTCATCCTCACTCTCTCCGTCAGTTTATTCGAATTCAAACTCTTCAACCTCAGCCATCAAGACAAATTGGGCCTGGACATTAGGATCTTCATCACTGTTGTCCGTGTCAGAAAGAAATTGATCCTCTTCTGCTAGCAATGCCTTCCCATTGTTTCTCTGCTTGATGAGGTTGAGTTTGTTGGTTCTATGTGCACAAGACACAAATTAATACGATATTACTGATAATAAATAAACCCATAGGGTCACACATTTACAATCAATGGACACCAATTACATATTTGAATATGATTTAAATATGTTTCCAACTCGTTATATATATATATATAAGTATATATGCATTGTTGCATATTGTTATTTATGTGAAATAATAATATCACTCTTGTATATTGATACAAGATAATGCATATGAAATACATAAATATAAACATATGATTTTATATATGTATATATATATATGTATAAATATATATTTGTTACAAGTAAATTGGTTACTAGTAACAATTATGTATATCTTTGTTACAAGTAAAGAGTTACTAGTAACAATCAAGTATGTATATAAAATACATGTAGATGTATTTTATACTAAGTATGACATATCTAGTATACTCTTTTATATAAATTGAAAGAAAAACTAGAAATTCACACATTAATCCTTCAAAGGGGCCATGTATTGCTTCTTGATTGGAATGGACCAAGGCATGGACTAGATGTACAAGCATGGAGGAAGACAAGAGGGGACCCTCCCCCCCTCACCCATTTTCGGCCGAAAATGGGAGCCAAAGGGGGCCTCCCTCTTGTTGCTTCACTCCTTGATCTTATTTAGTACATGCATGGTTCTTTGTTCTAACAAGTTCATGCTACCACTTTTCCTTGAGTTCTTAGAAAGATTCTAAGTATTCTTGAAGCTTTGAAAACATCTCTACATTCTTGTATTGGTGTTCTTCAAGTGAGCAAAGTGTGGTGGTAGAATACATACTCATATACATACATAGTAAGTTCAAGAAGAAGAACAAGAGGTTGTTGCTTGCTTGCTTGAATTTCAAGGGTTGGAGAGACTAGCATATTTTGAAAAAGTTTAAAATTGTTGTTCATGCTTCCGTTGCTAAAATATATTTTGAAAAACCGAACAAACCCCAACAGAGTTTAGCCTTGTAATATTCAGAATCCCCGACTTTAGGCTTTTTACAGTCTTTGATGAAATGCCCAGTGCCACCATAGTTGTAGTATTTTCTTTCCTGAGCGGTTTCAACCTTCCTTTCATATCTTCTTTCAAGTCTTTGACCATCCTTCTTCTGAAATTGGTCATCTCTTCTTCTAGATCCAAAAGTGAACCTTTGCCTGTTGTTCGTTTTATTCTTTATAAACTTGTTTTGCATCATGTTAGTCAAATAGGCCATAGCTTCCATGATTTTCTCCTTTTCTACCACACTCTCTACCTTTGGATCTGAAGATTCTATCTCTTGAACTTATTTCATCTTGACAGATTTTGTAGAGGTCTTTAACCTTTTCTCATTAACCACCAAGGCTAGTGGATCTACATTCTCTTTTTGTGCACCCATACCAACAACATCTTGATATTGGTTTAACTCTTCAAATATCATATGATGAGTGACGTTATTCAAATTCTTTTGGTTCATTTGCCTATAGATAGCCACCAGCCACCTATGATCTCCATTCAGGCCCTAGAGAGTTTAGAAACCTTGTGTTTTTAGTTAAATTTGAATAATCATCAAGCTTCTAGTTTCTAAGGTCATTGAGCAATTTACAGTAGCGAGTGTAAGTTTCAATAAGTGCTTCACCATCTCTGGCTTTGAAGTGGTCATAGGAATTGACCAGTGTAATCTGCTTAATCCATACTCCAGATTCAGTGCCCTCCATTTGGCTTTTTATTTCATCCCAGATTTCTTTGACTGTATTCAAGCCATTAACCTTGATATAAAACTCTCATGATAGACCATGCTTTAAGTAAAACTTTTCCTTTCGGTCAGCTGTGGCCTTGTGTTTCTCTTCAGCTGTGTATTCACTTGGAAGCTTTTCCCTATGAATTTCATCGAGTGGTGGATTATGATGAGGATTAGCTTCTTGATCTATCCTGAATACTCCGTTTCCCTCAAGTATACTCTTTTTCATTTCTTAACCATATTGTTCGTTATTATCAAGGAAGTCCACAAATCGACCCATCCAAACATGATATTCACCTCTGTAAAGTACAGGTGATTTTGTGTCTGAACCAAATGACAGTGCTTCACTGTATGTAGTCATCTTTGCTTTAGGATATTTTCTTTGATAAGATTTAAAATTGAAGAATTTTCCAAGTGTTGAATCAAATCCGATGAACAACAAATCCTTGCAAATCCAATAGCAAATCCGATTAAATTGGAAATCCGATTGCTTCAAAATCCAATAACTTGCAAATCCGATTGATGTGGTAATCCAAGAACTTTCAAATTCTGTTAACATGGAAATCCGTGAACCTCAAAAACGTTTGAAAATCCGTAAACCAAGTCAATCTAAATCCGAGTAAGCTAATCCGATATTAAATAATCCAATCAAATCCAATGATTCAATTATAGCCAAATCCTTAAGTAAATCCGGAACTCAAATCCGCAAAAGAACAAATCTGGTAATAATCAAAATTACTTGTAATCCGATGATAATCAATCTGGTATAAAATCCTCAACTAAATCCGATCACTAAATCCGATCACTAAATCCAAATCCGCAACTAAATCCGATCACTAAATCCGACACTTGCAATAATGTCGGAATCCAATAAAAACCTTCGGATTTCAAGAAATCCGATTATTCTTGAGCACGAAATCCGCAAGTTCCTCCACTGAGCAATCCGCCAACTTCCAAGATTTAAAATCCTTTGAATTTTGATCCAATTCGAAAATTTTTCTTTCCACTTGCTTCGTATACTAGGGAATTACACTCCAGAACCAATTTTACAACAAAAATGAGACAGTTGAATACATTTTCGATCAAAATTGTTTCAAACTTGCAAAACACAAAAACTCCAATTCACTACAATATGTTGTAATACAAGATCGTAGACCAACACAGAACTATTCCAATGTTGATTGCGAGTTAAACAAGCTACTAGTCTTCCATGATCACTTACGAATTGATTGAAATCAAAAAGCTTCAAAAATTCGATGAAAACCTTTGTAAATCCGATGATTTGCTTTGAATATTGCTATTATCACTTAAATTTTTCAATCACGAGCCTTTTATTATCAAAGATCAGGCTCTGATACCAATTGTAGAGCAAAGATCAAGTAGAATGAAGGATCAAAATTGAGAGTGTTAGAACCTAGAGGGGGGGTGAATAGGTTATATGCCCACTTTTTGAAGTTTTTAACAATATTTGCAAGTAATTAAAGAGTTTAAGGAAGAAAAATATCACTAATGAAGTAGTTTGGACACAATGATTTATAGTGGTTCAAGCAAGGGTTAACAACCTTGCTCTACATCCACTCCTTGGCCTCACCCACCAAGAGTTGCTCCACTAACTTCTTTCTTTGAAGGTAGAGATAAACCTTTTACAATTTCTCTCTTTAGCTTACAAGAATTACACTTCACTCTTGCAAACAAGGTTAAAATAAACCTCACTTCACTCTAATTGGAAAGGCTAGAGTTGATCCTCACTTCTCTCTAATTCTATAGGCTAGATATTATCCTCACACTATTATAAATGTATATGAATGTAATGAAGTATATGAACTTGAAGGCTTTAACTCTTGCTTGATTCTTGATCTTGAAAGATTGAATTATCAAGTAATATGAGCTCACAAGATTTTTATGTATTCTGTGTTTTTTCAGATTGCAAGAGATTAGTAAAACACAAGACTTGAGTTGCTTTAAATAAGGAAAAAGTTTGATGCTCAAAAAGTGTCCAGACGATCCACGGTCGACCGTGGAATCGACCGTCGCACTGCTTGAGATTTTTGAGCCTTGTGCATATAGACGTTGGGCTTTTACCAAAACCACACACAACCCATTTTTACTATAAAAATGAACTGAAAAGAAGCTTTAGAAAAGTTGGGTAAGTGTCATACTTCTTAAGTTTGAATTTAATCATGAAAATGGTAGTTTGGAAACCAAATGCACAAAGCATGTTGGAAGTTTACCTCTTTGGGAGAATCCTTTTGCTAAATATGGTTTTGGCTTATTTCAATAGAAGATTGTGTTTAGTATTTGCCAAAATGGGAATTTATGTTTTGACTTCCAAGCTTGTGATTTTTATAAAAATTGTCTCAATTTTTATAAAGATTTTTATAAAAGTTATTTTATAAAAATTTAAACTTATTTGATTATTTATTTTGTAAGCTCATAGACTTTGAATGTTTATTTGTAGGAGGCTTCAACATCGACTACTACTTGAACTCGGATCTTGACAATTGAAGCTTGGCCATTTGATGAAGTTTATTTTGTAGATTATGGATTAGAATATATTTGATTGAATATATATATGTATATGTGCACATATGTTAATGTTAATACATACAATTATATAAACAAGTTGTATACTTTTGTGTCAACAAAAGAGGATTTATTTATAAGCCTATTTTTCCCAACAATCTCCCCCTTTTTGTTGAAGACAAAAATTTATAACTTGTATAAGAATTGTATATGTAACTTTAATATGTTAACATGTGCATATATACACACATATGTATATATTCTACTATCTTCTATATATTCTTCTATCTTCTCCCCCTTTTTTGTCTTAACAAAAAGGAGACTCCCCCTTGGCATAAGCTCCCCCTTGAATGTAGATCTCCATATCTTGATTTGGATGAGCTAGAGTACCTACAAAATTCTACCGAGGACTTGCACGAGTGATGTGAGCATAGCCAATATTAATCACAATATATGTTAGATGGAAAGCATGCATATCAAACCACAAAACATACATCATAGCATAAAATATTGTAGCACATGACCAACATAAATATCATATTGTGTGAATACATAGAAATAAATTGTTTAAAAGACAAATGTGGTAATCATAATACATCGACTCATGATTGAGACGGCTCACCTCCATTGGTTCCGGAATTACATTTAAGAGCGTTCATAATTGATCTCAACATGCCCTTTACCCCTTTCATTACTTTACGGAGAGAGCGAGTTTCATTCCGTAAAGCATTCACATTGCGATTTAGTGCCGCAATTCGTTCATCGGTAGTGCCTTCAACCATGCCGAAATCCGGAGGAATTGAACTCTCCGCTTCACCTTCCTCCTCTTCACCAAAGGTGAATTTGTCAATCTCGGCTTCCGTATCTCCGGAAGAGGAAGAGTGTGCCCGTTTCGTCCCTTTATGGGAAGACATCTTGCGAAGTGTCGCAAGGTCGATGGGCATGGAGGATCCCGGAGTTGAGACAATGCGAGAAACATCCGGTAGATTTGTAAAAAGAAGTGATAGAAGACGGCCATAGGGAAGATCCCTGCGACTTGTCACGAGACCACTCATGCGTTTAGCAAGAATGTGCGCGAGGTTGATCTCGGTCCCCGTTTTAAGAGCATGAAGAAGAACAGCTTGAATAGCACTTATTTCAGAATGATTCCTAGATTTGGGAAAGATATTGGAATCAATGATTTTGTTCCAAACGGCACATTCGGGAAGAAGATCTCGTCCGAAAAGGTTGGTTGTGGTGTGGGGAACATTTGGTTTGCAAAGTGACCCAATGATTTCAGGAATGGTGAAGGCGGGTGGAAGGTTTGTGAGACTATGACCGGTATGATAGTATTTAAGGCCGGAGGATGGGATGTGTAGAATCCTACCTAGTTGGACAAGAGTGAATGTAAAGTCCTTACCTTCAATGTTGAATGTGATGACTTCATCATCCTCATTATAGATGAAGGAGGCATAAAATTCATAGAGACGATTTTTATAAATGACATTTGAGAGAGAAAGGAAAATAGTCCACCCAATAGCCTCAAAGGTGGCTTGGGTCTTATATTGGTCAAGTTGATTGACCGCAACTACACGACCCTCGTTTATGGCCCGTTTCTTTAGAGCATTGGCGGATTGACAAGGGGTAGGGTTGTCGGGTTTTCTAGAAGCCGATGTGCAAACACGTGGCATAATTATCTATAGAGACCATGATTATATGATTAAGTACAAATATATAGTATTAGGACTAGTGTGTGCCTAATGTGTACGACATGTTCAATGTATCTAGTCATGACACGAAAAAGAGTTTGGTTTTGGAAATATATAACTAGATATATGATATTTCAATGTAGATGAGACATATTTGAAAGTGTGCTTAAAAAATATAGTAAACTCTTTGAGAATATGTCCATACGATGTGGTTGTGTCCTAGGTGTGAGAAAATTTTGAAAATTTTGATGAATCATGCAATGTCAAGTGTTTGTTGGAGTATATGAAGCATGAATAAAGTGAATTTGAGCATTAATAGTTGAAATACTAAAAGATGAAAAGTTCAAAAATTTCCAGATTGCTGACGGTCGATGCACGGTATCGACCGTGGTTGGACTGGATTTTTGTACAATAGCTACGGTCGACCGTGATATCGACCGCCGGACGATTTTCAAAATTTTTGGTTTTGTTTGTCCTTTTTGAAAGCTCTGATCCAGACACGGTCGACCGTGGTATCGACCGCGTATTTCTCAAACTATTGGCAGTGCCCCGACGGTCCAGACACGGTCGACCGTGGTATCGACCGCATGTTTCTCAAACTTTTGGCAGTGCCCCTACGGTTGATACATGGTATTGACCGTGGTTCGACCGTGGAGCCACTGGATAGCATTTTTTTTGCTGTTTTTCAGTTCTTAGGTGTTTATCTCTTAAGGTACATGTTTCATCATTCCCAAACCAAGTCTTAATGTGTCAAATACTTCCTTTTTTAGTGGTTTAGTGAATATGTCAGCAATATTTTCACATGATGTAACGTTTTCTAAGCTTATATTGCCTTTTTGTACATTATCACGTAGAAAGTGATGTCTAATTTCGATGTGTTTAGTTCTAGAATGCAATACAGGATTTTTACTTAGATCAATGGCACTTTTATTATCACACATAATAGGAATTTCGGATAGATGTACCTCATAGTGTAATAAAGATTATTGCATCCATAAGACCTAAGCGCATGCTCTTCCGGCGGCTACATATTCGGCTTCGGTTGTTGACAAGGCAACGGATGTTTGCTTTTTCGAGAACCATGAGGTAAGTGCCAATCCAATAAAGGCACATACTCCACTTGTACTTTTTCTATCCAAGTAGCATCCACCGAGATCCGAATCCGCATAGCACATTATATCTAAGGCGCTCCACTTTGGATACCACAATCCCAAATTGATTGTTCCTTTAATGTATCGGAATATTCGTTTGACGGCCTCATAGTGTGATTTCTTTGGATTTTCCTGAAAACGAGCACACACACATACACTATACATAATATCGGGACGACTTGCCGTTAGATAAAGCAAGCTCCCGATCATACCACGATATCTTGTACTATCAAATCTTTCACCCTATTCATCTAGTGTCAAGTGTGTGCTTGTAGCCATAGGTGTACTCATTGGTTTCACATTTTCAAAATCGAATTTCTTAAGCATGTCTTTAATATACTTTGATTGATTTATGAATGTACCATCTTTATATTGTTTTATTTGAAGTCCAAGAAAGTAATTCAATTCACCCATCATACTCATTTCCAATTCATTATGAATAAGTTTTGAAAATTCATCACACAAGTCTTGGCATTTTGATCCAAATATGATATCATTTACATAAATTTGTACAAGCAAGATGTCATCTTTTCTTTTCTTTGTGAACAATGTATTATCAACTTTACCCATATTATATTCATTTTTCAACAAGAATGATTTTAATCTATCATACCAAGCTCTAGGAGCTTGTTTAAGGCCATACAATGCTTTTCTAAGTTTATATACATAAGATGGATGTATGGGGTCTTCAAAACCGGGAGGTTGACATACATAAACTTCTTCATTTATAAACCCGTTTAAAAAAGCACTTTTGACATCCATTTGATATCGTTTAAAATTTTGAGCACAAGCATAAGCAAGTAGAATCCTTATGGATTCTAATTTAGCAACCGGAGCAAAGGTTTCATCATAATCTATCCCTTCTTGTTGGTTATATCCTTGGGCTACTAGTCTAGCTTTGTTTCTAGTGTTATTTCCATTTTCATCAACTTTGTTTCTAAAAACCCATTTAGTTCCAATTATTGTGTGACCACTAGGTAAAGGTACTAAGTCCCAAACTTGGCTTCTAGTGAATTGATTTAACTCTTCTTGCATTGCCATTACCCAATTTTCATCTTTAATTGCCTCTTTAATATTTTTAGGATCTATGTGTGACACAAAGGCAAAGAAAGTATTATGGTTTTGGGCTTGGGATCTAGTGAGTCTTTGATTCAAGTTTCCTATGACTTGAGTTATTGGATGGTTCCTATTTTCTTTAATTTCATTTTTATTACTTGTGGTTTTGTTATCTATTATAGGGTTTTGAACACTATGATGATTTATGTCTAATTTTAAGAGTTGTTGTTCTATGGCTTCTTCTTCTAATTTGTCATCATCTACTAAGGGTTGAGTCTTAGGAGGAAGTGGAGATTCATCAAATGTGACATTAAGGGATTCCTCCACAACCATAGTGGATTTGTTTAATACTCTATAGGCTTTACTATTCAAGGAGTATCCTAAGAAGACACCCTCATATGCTTTAGGATCAAATTTTGTCAAGTAGTCTTTGGTATTAAGGATATATCATTTACTACCAAATACCTTAAGATGTCCTAAGGATGGTTTTCTACCTTTGATGATTTCATAGGGTGTTTTATTTAGCATTGGTCTAATCAAGACTCTATTTAGGATGTATGTAGCCGTTGAGACCGCATCACACCAAAACTTTTGTGGAATGGATTGTTCATTTAGCATTGTCCTACTCATTTCTTGTAAAGTCCTATTTTCCTTTCAACAACCTCATTTGATTGGGGAGTGCGAGGAGACGACAAGTTATGAGACACTCCATGTTTTTCACAAAATGCTCCAAATTGCGCTTCATTGTCAAATTCTCTTCCATGGTCGGTACGAATTGAAATGATCGTACAACTAAATTGGTTTTGAATTTTCTTGCCAAGAGTTTTAAATTTGTCAAAAGCTTCATTTTTGTTTTTCAAAAATAGTGTCCATGTATATCTAGAAAAGTCATCTACAACAACTAGTGTGTAGAAGTTTCCCCCATAACTTTGAATTGATGAAGGGCCAAAAAGATCCATATGCAATAGTTCAAGACATCTTTTTGTAGTTATAGCATTTTTAGATTTATGAGATGAATGCACTTGTTTTCCTATTTTACATGCATCACAAAAATTATTATCGAATTTAATATTTGGTAAGTCTCTAACAAGCTCATTTCTAGTCAACGTTTGTAGTAGTCTCATGTTGGCATGACCTAGTCTTCTATGCCATAATGTTGAATTATCAATTATAGATGCAACACATACTTGTGTGTTTGGATTATCACCAAGTCTACATGTATATAGTCCATTTCTCCTAACATCTTTTACTAAAACTTTATCATCTTTGCATATTAAGCTTTCATGTTTGGTGAATTTAACATTTAGATCTTTATCACATAGTTGACCAATACTTATTAAATTGTAAGCTTAACCACTAACATGCTCAACATTCAAGAATTTGATATTGTCATGAAGAATGTTACCTTTACCAATCACCTTTCCTCTTAGATTGCTTCCAAACACAACATGTCCTCCATCATACTCCTTGTATGAGGTAAAGAGTTCTCTATTACCGGTCATGTGTTTTGAACAACCACTATCAAGAATCCATTCATGAGACATATTCTCACTTTTACTGCAGCCCTACACATATGAAGTTTTCATTCAAGCTTTTGGTACCTAATGTTTCATGGGTCCTGGATGGTTAGCATCAAAAACTCCTATTCTAATCCATCTTTGTGTGATTCTAAAACTTTTATGATACCATGTGTTTTTAGGGTTTATGGATTGAGAGTATTTTGGTTTTTGAGTTACATTTGATTTGGATTTCTTGAATCCAAGTCCATGCGTTGTTGTTGGAGTATAAAACTTTCTCATTAACTCATTACTTGCAACCTTGGGCATACAAGTGGAAGAGCTAGAGACAATGTTTACATTTTTGTTCTTTTGAAAATTCCAGTGACCCGACGGTCGATGCACGGTATCGACCGTGGAGGTCCTAGATTTTTTCTTTCCCTTTTTCTTTCACAAATTGGATGGTTTTCAAGTGACTTATTGGTATGTTGTTTGAGTGCCCAGAGAATCCAATGCCACCCTTATCTTTTGATGATTTTGAATTTTTAACATTTCATCTAACTTTGTTGAACTATTCTCAAATTTTGACTGTGTGGTTGTATCCAAGTTTGTTTTTAACTTACTCTCCAAATCTTTTATGCTTGTATGTGTATGAGATGCAATTTTGTTTTCTAGATCTTTTATCTTTATAACTAAGTCATCATTTTCATTTTTCAACTTGATATTTTCCTTTTTCAAACTTTTATTCTCATTTTTTAACTCCTCATTTTTAGTATGTATTTTTGAGCTAAAATCACATAATTGATCATATTGATGGCCATTATTATCACTATAGTAGCTAGAATCGGAGTGTACCTCACTTGTCTCAAAGGCCATGAGACATTTTTGTTCTTTTGTTTCTTCTTGGTTTTCATCACCACTATCACTCCATGCACCTCCTAGGAAGGCTTTGTGATTTTCCTTTTTCTTTGAAGCTATCTTTGGACAATCACTTATGAGATGTGAAGAGTCTCCACATCCATAGCATTCTCTAGATGATTTCTTTTCTTTCTTGGCATCCATGGCTTGCTTGTACTTCTTAGGATCAAATGGAGCTTTCACATGCTTGCCTTTTCTTTTGAAGAACTTTTTAAAATTCCTCACCATCATGGCATACTCTTCATCCTCATCACTATTTGTTTCATCTCCTTCATCACTAGAGGAATCTTTGACATGTTTGGCTTTAAGTGCAATGGACTTGCTCTTCTCTTTCTTTAGCTTGGCAATCTCATCATTCTTTTGCATGATCACTTCATACACCTTGAGATTTCCTATTAGCTCATCCATTTGAAGTATGTTCAAATCTTTTGACTCCTCAATAGCCGTCACCTTTGCCCTCCATTTTGGTGAAAGAGCCCTAAGAAACTTTCTTACAATCTTTTTGTTAGAGTAAGTAGTCCCAAGTGACTTGAGACTAGTAACAATAGTATTAAACTTTGCAAAAGCCTCATAAATTTTCATATCATCTAGTATTTGAAATTGTTCATATTGTTGCACAAGTAATTCAATTTTGTTATCTAGAACTTGGGCATTTCCTTGATGTGTGGTGACAAGAGATTTCCAAATAGCATTTCCACTTTCACACATAAACACTCTTTCAAATTCTTTTCTAGGCAAAGCATTGTAAAGAAAGAGTTTTGCTTCAAAATTTTTAGAAACCATTTTCTTATCCTCTTGATCTCATTTTTCTTTAGGAAGTGGAACAAAGACATCTTGTTTGGAATCAAAGGTTTTTGGTACATAATCCCCTTCTTCAATAATATCCCAAAGATCAACATCTTTGGCTTTGACATAAGTCATGAATCTTTGTTTCCAATAACAAAACCCTTCTTCATCAAGAAGTGGAGGTCTAACCATAGAATTCCCCTCTACATAATTTTGTCCCATTTTGTCAACTCAAAAATTTTTGAAAAAAAAAAAATTTTTAGAAGATTTAAAACGACTTTTCAAAAATTATCTAGAGCAACTTGCTCTGATACCAATTGTTAGAACCTAGAGGGAGGGTGAATAGGTTATATGCCCACTTTTTGAAGTTTTTAACAATATTTGCAAGTAATTAAAGAGTTGAAGGAAGAAAGATATCACCAATGAAGTAGTTTGGACACAATGATTTATAGTGGTTCAAGCAAGGGTTAACAACCTTGCTCTACATCCACTCCTTGGCCTCACCCACCAAGAGTTGCTCCACTAACTTCTCTCTTTGAAGGTAGAGATAAACCTTTTACAACTTCTCTCTTTAGCTTACAAGAATTACACTTCACTCTTGCAAACAAGGTTAAGATAAACCTCACTTCACTCTAATTGGAAAGGCTAGAGTTGATCCTCACTTCTCTCTAATTCTATAGGCTAGAGATTATCCTCACAATATTACAAATGTATGTGAATGTAATGAAGTATATGAACTTGAAGGCTTTCACTCTTGCTTGATTCTTGATCTTGAAAGATTGAATTATCAAGGAATATGAGCTCACAAGATTTTTATGTATTCTGTGATTTTTCATATTGCAAGAGAGTAGTAAAACACAAGACTTGAGTTGCTTTAAATAAGGAAAAAGTTTGATGCTCAAAAAGTGTCCACACGATCCACGGTCGACCGTGGAATCGACCGTCGCACTGCTGGAGATTTTTAAGCCTTGTGCATATAGACGTTGGGTTTTTACCAAAACCACACACAACCCATTTTTACTATAAAAAATGCACTGAAAAGAAGCTTTAGAAAAGTTGGGTAAGTGTCATAATTCTTAAGTTTGAATTTAATCATGAAAATGGTAGTTTGGAAACCAAATGCACAAAGCATGTTGGAAGTTTACCTCTTTGGGAGATTCCTTTTGCTAAATATGGTTTTGGCTTATTTCAATTGAAGATTGTGTTTAGTATTTGCCAAAATGGGAATTTATGTTTTGACTTCCAAGCTTGTGATTTTTATAAAAATTGTCTCAATTTTTATAAAAGTTATTTTATAAAAATTTAAACTTATTTGATTATTTATTTTGTAAGCTCATAGACTTTGAATGTTTATTTGTAGGAGGCTTCAACATCGACTACTACTTGAACTCGGATCTTGACGATTGAAGCTTGGCCATTTGAAGAAGTTTATTTTGTAGATTATGGATTAGAATATATTTGATTGAATATATATGTATATGTGCACATATGCTAATGTTAATATATACAATTATATAAACAAGTTGTATACTTTTGTGTCAACAAAAGAGGATTTATTTATAAGCCTATTTTTCCCAACAGAGAGCAATTGTCAAAACACCTTAAAGTGTGTGCTTGTATTACTTGAATATGATAAAAGTTACATTGAAAGGATACTAAGTTCACTATATATACATATCCCTATTAGTGACCTTATAAGTACATTTTTATCTATTTAAGTACAAAATGTAACTAGAACACAAACACATATTATATTTCTAACACATGTGAACCTAGTATAGACTTTAGTAAGAGTTTCTGAGTCTTTGGCACAGAAACTTTCATACTTACGTAAGATATTTGTTTTCTTATTCTCTCTAACTTGGATGGTTCTTTCAAAAGATATGCAAATGCTTTCCCACATATCTTTGGCAGTCCTTAGATTGCAAACAGTATGAAAGATCTCATTAGGTAAAGCGATCACAATATTTCTTCTAATCTTGGCGTCTAAGCAAACAAGCTTCTTCTCCTCTTCGGTCCATTGAGATCTTAGTTTTGGACGAGAGGGAATAGGTGCATCAGCAGGACCAGTCTCCATAGAGATGGTCAGAGGAATATAAGGACCTTTCTCAAGAATGAAAAGAGAATTACAATCAATATTTTCTAAATAAAGGAGCATGCGATTTTTCCGGCTAGAAAAATGTTCGATTGAAAACTTCAGAGGTTTGGCAGAAGAGCCATTTTCCATGTATTCGAACTTCGACATCTTGAACAGGTCACTAATTTATAGATGAAATTAGTATCTGCTCTAATACCAATTGTTTTTCCCCGAAGATGTAAAACTAACAATGATAATTAATCAAAGTGCGGAAATAATTTTTAAAATACGAACACACGAGAGTTTTCAAAGCAGGATTATATTAATAATCAAACTTCAAAGAGCACGCAAGAACAAACTTGAGCACCGAGTACAAACTAATCAAGAACTTACTTGAAAACAAAATAGCGAACAAACGCTTACCTTTCTCAAACAGTGAGTAGGTATTTATACGCTAAGTAAACTAATCCTGACCATCTAATTTATTTACACGTGTATTGCCCTACATAAAGTTAGGAACAGAAATCCAAACTGCCATTTAAGTTTCTTTAGAACCGCTGATTTCGCACATTGCAAAAGTAGTAGAAGATGGTACTGAAGCATGCGTTCAAATATGAGTTCTTCTTTACGAGTAAAGACTTACTTCAGTTGTGATGTTCCTCTTCGGAGTTTTTCTTCAGACAATCAAGTCTCAGACTAGAACAGGTCTAAGGATACAGAGATACCATATTTTTCTCAAGATTCACTTATGACACAGATCCATGAAGTGATCTTGAGAGTGGGTCATGTCCCATGTTCGTTCCCTAACAACCATTAGTGAATTTGGCTGCAAACCCTTTTGCTTACTTTCATCACAAATTAAGTCAACCAACCGATTGACATTAGTCTTAATTCATAATTATTCCCATAGTTATAATCAACTATGGACATTTTAGAATAAAGAATTATTCATGGATTTAAACATGCTAATAAAGAACACAATAAATATTAATGAAGTGATCATATCCAATATATCATTCAGATAAAATAGGTATTATCATAATGTTCCAAAATATCAAAAATACTAAAATTACAATTCAAATCCAATCCCTTGTAAAGTGAAGAGCTATTTCCCTAGTATGAGACTTATTCTTAGTCAAGGAAAGAGTTTTCATAAAAGGATTTGCAAGATTCTAATGTGTATGAACTTTGCAAATACACACATCTCCTTTATCCACTATATCCCGAATGTTGTGGAATCGCCAGAGGATGTGGTTGGTGTTGTGATGTGATCTATGTTTCTTTTTCCTGGGCAATAGCACCTTTATTATCACAAAATATCTCTATGAGGTCTTGAATGCTTGTTACTACCCCAAGGTCAGCAATGAACTTCTTCATCCAAGGGGCTTCTTGTCCAGCCTCAAAAGCAGCAATGTATTTGGATTCTGTAGTGGAATGTGCAACGACACTTTGCTTAGAACTTTTCCAAGCAACCATGCCTCTACTCATAACTAAGACACATCCCGATTTAGATGGAGAATCATCTCTATCTGTTTGGAAACTAGCATCTGTGTAACACTTTACACAAAGATCTTCTTCCAAACCCCCATATATCAAAAACATGTCTTTGATTCTTCTCAAGTATTTTAAAATGTTCTTGACTGCCATCCAATGGCTATCTCCTGGGTTTTGCTGGTATCTGCTCGTCATTCTTAAGGCATACGAGACATCTAGCCTAGTGCATAGCATGTCATACATGATGGATCCAATTGCAGAATCATATGGGATCTCACTCATTCGATCTAGCTCTTCCTTTGTGCTAGGGCTTTGAGCTTTATTCAAAACCGTGCCTTGTGCCATTGGCAAGTATCCTCTCTTAGAATTCTCCATCTTGAACCGTTTCAAGATCTTGTCAATATATGCACTTTGACTTAGGCCAATAAGACGCTTACCCCCTATAGATCTTTATTCCAAGAATATAGATGGTTTCTCCTAAGTCTTTCATTGACAAACACTTCCTAAGCCAAGACTTAATGTCTTGCAAGGTCGGGATGTCGTTTCCAACAAGTAGTATGTCATCAACATACAAGACAATGAATGCTACTGCGCTCCCACTAGTTTTCTTGTAAACACATGGTTCATCTTCTGATTTGATAAAACCCAACTCTTTGATTTTCTCATCAAATGGAAGATTCCAAATTCGAGATGCTTGCTTTAGTCCATAAATGGACGTTTTAAGCTTGCATACCTTGTTAGGATACTTAGGATCTACAAAACCTTCGGGCTGAACCATATAGACAGCTTCACTTAAGTGTCCATTTAGAAAAGACGTTTTGATATTTATTTGCCATATCTCATAGTCATAATATGCGGATATGGAAATAATTATTCTAATAGATTTAATCATGGCTACTTGAGAGAAAGTTTCATCATAGTCAATACCATGAGTTTGACTGAAACCTTTCGCCACTAGCCTTGCCTTAAATGTGTGTACATTTCCATCTATGTCGGTCTTCTTATTGAAGACACACTTGCTCCCTGCAGTTTTACTATTGGGAGGAAGATCAACCAAGTCTCATACTTGATTTTCATACATGGACTACACCTCAGTGTTCATGGCATCAAGCCATTTAGCGGATTCCGGATCCGATATAGAATCTTGGTAGTTAGTAGGCTCCGAAGAGTCTATCAAGAAAATCTCATCATTGGACACGAGGAATCCGTATCTCTCGGGTTCTTGACGAGGTCTACCGGATCTACGAACACCTTGTGTTTTTGCAGGTACTTGAACAAACAATTGTTCAGGTTCAACATCCGTTTGTTGAGTGCTAGTGGCAACCTAACATGTATTTTGTGGTTCTTGAACTTCTTCAAAGTCGACATTGCCCCCACTTACCTCTTTAGAAAGAAACTCCTTTTCTAAGAAAGTGACATCCCTATAAACAAACACTTTGTTCTCAGCTATGTTGTAGAAATAATATCCTAATGAATCTTTAGGATATCCGACAAAATTACATTTGAAAGATCTAGCATCGAGTTTGCTTGAAGCCTTTTGTCATACATGAGCTTCACAACCCCAGACTTTCAAGTAAGATAAGTTCGGAACTTTTCTATACCACATCTCATATAGTGTCTTATCCACCTTCTTGGTTGGTAGCATATTTAATATGCGTACAACAGTTAATAATGCATAACTCCAAAAGGACAAGGGTAGAGTACTTCGGCTCATCATACAACGAACCATATCTAGTAAGGTTCGGTTCCTCCTTTCAGACACACCATTATGTTGTGGTGTTCTAGGAGGAGTAATTTGTGAGATAATCCCGTAATTACTAAGATGATCCATAAATTCTTGGCTTAAGTATTCGCCACCTCAATCGGAACAAAGGGCCTTGATTGTTTTGTTGAGTTGATTTTGTACGTCGTTTTGAAACAACTTGAACATTTCAATTGTTTCATGTTTATTTTTCATTAAATAAACATAACCAAATCTACTATAATCATCTGTGAATGTAACGAAATATCTATCACCATCCCTAGACGTTGATCTAAAAAGACAGCATACATCCGTATGTATGATTACTAATAGATCTTTGGTTCTTTCACTCGAATCAGAGAAAGGAGCCTTAGTCATCTTCCCATATAAACATGATTCGTAAATTTCAAATGAGCTAGAATCGTTTGATTTTAAAATTCCATCCTTTTGAAGTTTTGCAATGCGTTTCTTGTTTAAATGACCAAGTCGTCAATGCCATAGGTATGTTTGACTTAAGTCATGTTTCGGTCGTTTGGTGATAATGGTATATATAGAATTATCATCAAGAGATCTTTTAAGATTAATTTCATAGATTCCATTATGAGGACAAGCCTCAAAATACAAAATGTCGTTTTTGAAAGCATGAATGCCATTATCAACGAAATTGAAAGTGAATCCCGAATCTCTTAATCGAGCTACTGAAATAATATTCCTAGTTAAACTAGGTACATAACAACAATTTTTCAATATTAAGTACAGGTCATTTCATAATAGTAATTAAAAAGTTCCAACGGCTTTAACAGCAACATTTGCTCCATTTCCCACGTGGAGGTCCAAATCGCTTGGATTCAATAGCTTACTTTTTCTCAACCCCTGCACATTGTTACAAATGTGAGTTCCACAACCGGTATCAAATACCCAGGAATTAATGGAAAAAGTATACATTTCAATCATATATATACACCTGAAGTGCTGGCCTCGCCAACCTTCTTTCTTTTTCAACTCCGCGAGGTAGGTTGGACAATTGTGCCTCAAATGTCCTACCACCCCGCATTCAAAGCACGGGTCATTCTTAAGAACCTTTCCCGCCGTCTTGGGTGTCGGAGGTTTGGCAAACTTTTTGCCTTTGTACTTTCCCTTTGCCTACCCTTTGCCTTTCCCCTTTGAGTTGTTTTTCTTTTTCTTTTTGATTTTCTCTTCCTGAATCATCAAGACCTGAGGTGTCTTGCTTGGAATCTTGCTCTTAGCAGTCTGAAGCATCCCATGCAACTCTGAGACAGAGTTCTCCCAATTGTTCATGTTATAATTAAAGACAAACTGGTCATAAGCTTTGGTCAACGAGTTACGGATCATATCCTGTGCAAACTCGTTGGTTATGGGAGATCCAAGCCTAGCAATCTGATCAATGTAGTCTTTCATCTTTAGCACATAGTCGCTAACGAATTGACCTTCCTCCACTCTGCATGCATAGAAGGCTGGAGTGACCTAGAAAATTCTTGCTTCTCTTGTTGTAGGAACATTTCCTTAAGCTGGCGAAGCATCTCATATGCTCCATGCTCCTAAAGGTTCTTTTGAAGATCCGGAGACATGGTAGCAAGCATGAGGCATGCAACTTCAACCGATTTGTTGGAATGCTTCACCCAAGCATCCCTAACGACTTTGGCCGCAGTCAATGGAGGTCTTCAAGGACCGGATCCTCAAGTACCATTGAGTTTTTCTTTCTCTAAGATGGAATGAAGAGATAAGTTGTCAACGGGCGTAGTTGAGTTAGGGGCCATCTACAAAATTAACGAAGTTCAATTTAATATTTTCAATATTTAATCCTTTAATAACTAATACCCTTTAGAATTATATAAAATTCTTTAATTGTAAAGGCTACGATCCAAGTTGAACTTAACCTTGAATGTTTGGCTAATGCTCACTCCATCAAGTTAAAGCAACAAGGTAAGTAACGGTTACCAATTACATATGGTATGTAATTCCTAGATCTTTATGGGATCCAAGACAATCATTGTCAATTTGGCATGTTTGATCACATCTATGCCTCAGGCTTCCTTATGTTAGGCTAGTGCTCTCTCCATAATAAGATTCCGATTAAGTCGTCCTATTTTAAGATGGTAAACTTCCGGCCCAAGACGCTCATGGAATTCGCGGAAAAACACCTCTGTTGTTACAAAAATAATCCACACATTTAGCTAGTGCTCTCTCCACGTGAGTGTCGTTGCAACAAGTGAGTGTCTTAAAATGGGATGGCATAGACTTACGTTTGGAAAAGGGGATTTAACCGTTTTGTATATATATTAAATAAAATAAAACGAATCGTGTGACAAATGTTGCATGCACACAATCATAAGTCCACATTTCTGATAAAATCATATTATATATATATATATATATATCGGTCTTGAGTATTCTTAAAATCCATATTTTACGCACTCTCGACGTGATCAATTTTAAACTAGTATTAATATCCTATATTAATGCGTCTAATTTCGAGCGCGCGAATACAACCAATTTTAGCTTGTAATAAAACCATTTTATTCTTAAGCTTGAATGGAGTTTCGTTGAGTTTTAAAATCTATATTTTATAAAAATCATATATATATATGTACATATATATATTGACATAATGAATTTTTAATCTTTAAAAGAAAACCCTTTTATATAAAATTCATTTTACAGCTTATGTTATGTCAACTTAAATACCAAACTCCGATTGTGTGTTTTGTATTATCACAAAAATATTATCTAGCATGCAAAAATCTTATTTTCAACCATGCATAATAGTATAAAAATAAACACACACACAAAACATGTATAAGTGCATAACCAAACTATTTATCCTAAATGGTATATTTGTGAGTCATACAAAAATACCAAGTCATAACTAAGGACCATAAATATCCTCTTGTGATGAACTTGAAGCTCCCAATTGTCAAAACAACTCCTTGTAATGCAAATGACTCCAAGTCTCCATGGTTGACTCCACCATACTTGAAAACTCCAACTTGGTCATGTCTCCATCTTGTTACATTTTTATAAAAGTAAACTAGTCTAAACTATTCAACTAGTTACAAAATACAACAAGATGAAACAAAACTAAATATTATTACATGCCAAATGAAACAATAATTTTACTACAAAATCGAATTTCCAACACATCACAAAAGGTCTGCGGCTTGTTATGCACAACATACACACAAACAAATATATATATATCAACACTTGATATTTAGGCAACATTTACAACCAAACATGCATGTGGTTTGGTTGTATCCAAAAATAAATATATAAACATATACAAGTTGCCAATAAGAAAATCCACAACTTTTCTAACAAAAGAAAAATTGTCCATTTTCTTAACAATACATACTCAAAATTAATGTTTTTAAAACTATGCATAAGTGTCTCTCATACCACTGTTGGGGTTTGTTCGGTTTTTCAAAATATGTTTTTAGCAAGGAAAGCATGAACAACAACTTTAAACCTTTTAAAACTCCCCACCAATGATCCATACCCACTAATGAACCATATGCAAGCCTTAAGAAAAACAAAAACAACCATAGAGTGGTTAGAACTACAACCTTTGTAGCGTGAGTAAAGCGTTGGTGAAGTGGTTGATCTATGAGAAGACTTCCTCTAAGGTATCCACTAGCCAATGATTCCGACACCTTGAAATGCTAGTTTCTCCAACCATTGAAGCTCAATAATGCAAGCAACAACCTTTGTTCTTCTTCTTAAACAAGATGTATATTTTGAGTATGTATTTACCACCATACTTAGCCAACTTGATACACCAATACAAGAGTGTAAAGATGCATGGAAGACTTGCAACAATACTTGAAAACAACAAGCAAAGGTGGTGGTATGTTCTAGTAGTAGCAAATGAACCATGCATGAGGACTTAAATCATCAAGCAACAAGGCACAAGAGGGAGGCCCCTCCCATGCCCTATTTTCGGCCGAAATTGGGTGAGGGGGGAGGGTCCCCTCTTGCCTTGCTCCCTTACTTGTACATATAGTCCATGCCTTGGACAATTGTTTTCAAGTATACACAACATGGCCCCCTTTTAGATTAATATAGGATTTTCTAGTTTTTATTTCAAATTATATAAAACAATACACTAGTTGTCATACCATGTATCAAATACATCTACATGTATTTTATATGCATACTTGGTTGTTACTAGTAACTTTTTACTTGTAACAAGGATATACATACATTTATATAATTGCTACTAGTAACAATTTACTTGTAACAAATATATATATATATATACACACACACATATATATATACATACATACATAAAATCATATGTTTATATTTATGTATTTGATATGCATTATCTTATATCAATATATGAGAGTAATAATATTATTTCACATAAATAATAATATACAACAATGCATATAAAATTATATATATATATATATATATGATGAGTTGAAAACATATTTAAATCATATTCAAATATGTAATTGGTGTCAATTGTCTGTAAATGTGTGACCCTATGGGTTTCTTTATTATTAGTAATATCGTATTAATTTGCATCTTGTGCATATAGAACCAACAGGTTGACACACATAGACTTCTGCTTCAATCTTACCATGTAATAATGCACTTTTAACATCCATCTCGTACACTTTGAATTTCTTGAATGAGGCATAGGCTAAAAAGATTCTGATTTCCAACAAGATCAATGACTTCATCATAGTTAATGTCTTCCTCCTGAGTATATCCTTGTGCTACCAACCTTGCTTTTTTTTCACTACAATCCCTCTTTAATCTTTCTTGTTTCTGAAAACCCATTTAGTTCTTATTGCTCTTTATCCTTTTTGTGAGATCTTCAAAGTCTTCCTCTAACTCTGGAATAACATCATCATTCTGATCTTGCTCTATGGACGATACATTATCACCATTGTCCTTGTCACTATCATATTTATTACCACTTGCATTATCAATCCCATCATCTGGTTTCTCATCATCCATAGAAGATTGAGTAAACTCAATAGATCCACTATGGGATTTGGAAATAGAAACAATTTTGGTGTACCTATCGTTTCCTTGACAGGATCATCCTTCATACCTATTCTTGTAGGCAACTCAACATTGAAACTCAAAGTTTTTGTTAAAAATTGAATATCAAATAACCAATCTGGACCTGTACCAATTGCATTATTCAAAGTAATGCTGACACTTTTTTGAATGATTCTACTTGAACTATTGAATATATACCCTATATGCCTTACTCTGAGTGGAGTAACCTACAAAGAATCCATCATCTCCCTTACTATCAAACTTCCCTAAGTAAGATTTTGTGTTTAGGATTGAACAAGGACACCAAAATGGTTTAAACAAGATTATGAGTGGCTTTCTCTTGTGAAAGATTTCATAAGGGGTCTTGCCTTAGGATTTGACAACTTGGATTCTATTTTGTACATAGAAAGCATTGTTTACGGCCTTTGCCCAGAATGTGATAGGGAGCTTAGACTCTTCTAACATTGTCCTAGCAGCCTCAATTAGTGTCCTATTCCTTCTCTTAACTACTCCATTTTGTTGTGGATTCCTAAAATACTAAAGTGCCTCTCGATTCCTTTCTCTTCACAAAACATGTTTAGCTCATAGCTTTTGAATTTTGTACCATTATCAAACCTAACTACTTTTACTTTTAGATTAGCCTAGTTTTCTATCTTAGTTATGAATGATTTTAGAAACTCACTAGTATCGTCCTTTGTCCTATGAAAGTATAACCAAGTAAACCTAGTGAGATCATCAACAATGACTAAGTAGTAACTCTTCTTTCCAATACTCATAACATTAGTTGCACCAAAAAGATCCATATGCAACAATTGAAGTGTTGATGAAATGGAATTAATGTCTTTTGACTTGTGAGAAGTCTTATGTTTTTTACCTTTAACATGTGTAAATTCCTTTTTTGGTAAACCTCTAACCAAATTGTTTTTAGCAAGAAAGTTCATGGTTTTCAAATTTAAGCGACACATCCTTCTATTCCTAAGAGATGACTCATTAGAAAAAGATTTTGAAATATGATAGTTTAAAGATGATGAAGATGAGACATCTTCCAAATCCAAACAATAAACATTTTCCTTTCTTAGAGTTCGTAGTAGTAGTTGATTTCCATCAACTATTTTGAACCCAGGAGCAAAGATGATACATTCCGATTCTATGAACAAAATACTATGCTTTTTGTAACACACCTATGATACACTTAATAGGTTGTCCCTAAGATGTTCAATATAAAAGACATCAGTGAATGTCATTTTATCTTTTGTCATAGTTTCCTTACCTATGATCTTTCCTCCTTTGGTATCACCTCTAAAGGCCACATATCCACCATCAATTTTCTTGAAATCTTGAAGTCATGTCATTTTTCTTGTCATGTGCCATGAGCAACCACTATCTACTTGCGATATGCTTTTCCTCCTAAGTTGTGCATTGCCCTACACAAAAAGTAAATAAGATTATTTTGGAGAGGGAACCCAAGCTAAGGTGGTCTTGGTTTTCCCATGAGCATAAGCATAAACAAACTCTTTTTGTCGTTGTGCATTGAGTATAGGGAAATCATGACTAGAATACTTGGTAATAATATTGGGTGTAGATGATGAAGCAGTTAAAATAGGCTTAGCGGTACTATCTTTGGTAACAACACTATCTGTGCTAGCAGTACTAACTTGGGTAGTAGTACTATGGTAGTACTAACTTGGGTGGCAATACTATTTGTGCCGGTAGTACTAACTATTTCAACATTCTTTGGAAATTCATTATGCTTTTCTTGAAAATTCTCAATCTGTTTAGGGATTGGTTTTGATACGCATTTATGCACTGCATGTTTTGCTTTCAAATGGGTATTAACCTTAGAATTTGCAAATGTATTTTGTTTTGAGGCCTAACAACACTAACACCTTTTGGTGCTGTATTTGAAGATTTAAAGTTAAAATTTGTATTATTTCTCATATTTCTCTTCCCATAACCTTTATTTGCATAGTTATGTCTTTGAAATTTTTTCCTTTGATTAATGGGATTAAAATAACAGTTCATGACAATGTGATTGGTTTTGCCACAAATGAAACATGGTTTAAGATTTTAAAACTTCCTCCATTTCTTTGTGCAAAACTGTTGATTTCTGTTTCTTTGAGTACCCCTAGTTTTGTCGGTAGTTTAGGGTTTATGTTATTTACAAGTACAAGGACCAATTGGTTTCTTACTTTTCTCTTTCTCTACCTTTTTGGCTTCATTCCTAGGTTGCTCAACTAGTTTCTTACCTTTCACCTTCTTTCTCTTTTTGGATTCATCAACTATTTTTTCATTCACCTCTATGGTTTCATCAACTGTATTTTCCTCTACCTCTAAGGTTTCATCACTTATCTCCTCTATTGGGTCTACCTTAAGGACACCTGTAGGTACTACTTCCTCACCGAGTTTTGCTAGTGATTCAGGGGTGGTGGAATATAATTCTGATTGTAAGGAGGTCGAGTGATTGAATAACCTCGAACTTTCTTGACCTTGTCCTAAATTTGAGACTTAATCAAAATTTCTACAGTCTTAGAAGCAATTGCAAATTGTTCTATGTTACTCTAGTCCTTCTTAACTGTTTCTAATTCCTGCTAAAGTTGCTCCTTTCCCCACTTACAATAAGTTAAGTGACCAAATGATATTGAACTTCATTCATTTTATATGCCTTAACTTGTTCTTTAAAACTGTATATGATACAACTATTTTCCCTTCTCCTCTCTTCTAGCTTATTGATGGTCTCACACATCACCTTGTTGTGTTCCCTGTATTTTTTAAAAGTATAAATGCAAGCATTAGAACATAGTTTAGTTTTTACCTCAGTTGGAAGATCATCAATTGAAACTTCTACCATATTGGTTATATTGAGCATCTTCACCTTGATCACTCCAATCAAAACCCATTCCCTCTTAAGACACCAAGACCTGTGATGTATTTCCCCGAGTGTTTCTATTGTTGTTTGTGAATCTTGATTGTTGAGAAGTTGAACTTCTACATTCTCTAGCAAAGTGTCCCAGTTTGTGACACTTGTTGCATTACACCTACACAATTTTCTCTTTTGATTGCAAACTCCTTCCTTCCGGTCCTTCTGATGAACCTCTTCACCCTCATAGTCAACATGGCCATCTACCATTTAAGTTCCATTTCTTCCAAATCATCAGGATGAATCTGTTCAAGATCATCATTGGTGAGTGAAAATGCATGACTTGCAAGAAAGGCTTCAAGAACAACATCATTTGATCCATCTTATTTGGCAGTAGATCACTTGTTAGTAACAGAATCACTTGTTGAAGAAAGCAAAGCAGCATTGTGAGAATATCACGTTGGTTTTTTCTTAACTGAATCATGTGATGTAATATGTGCGTTGTGAAGGTAGTTTTTTGGGCCTGCCACTAGAAGTTCTTGGTGTGGTATTATATTTTTGTGGTTGTATCTAGTGGTGTAAACGAGTCGAGCTTTTATCGAGTAACTCGTTCTCGTGCTAGAGCTCGGCTCATTCTAGTCGAACTTTATTGAGCTCGAGTTCGAGCTTGAGCCTAAAAACGAGCTCAAATTATATAACAAGTCGAGCTCGAGCTTCAAAGAGCTTGGTTCGAGTTCTTATCGAACTTTTCAAGCCATGTATACAATATGTATATTTATATGTGTAATATGAATACATGAAGGCCTAATTTTATAATACATTAAAAATAAGTGCTTTTTATTTAAACAAATATACATTTTGTACGTATTTTTATAAAAAGTAATTACTAAAAATCATTAATTCCGAATTTTATCTATATTTTGATTAGTTTATTTTTTAATTTACTTTATTAAAGTTATTTCGAGCCGAGCTTGAGCTTTAACTATGAAAGCTCGTCGAGCTATCGAGCGGAGCTCGAGTTTAATATAAAAACTCAAGCCGTGCTCAAGCCCTGTCAAGCTCGAGCTCGATTCATCTCGTTTACACCCTCTCTTTTAAAATGACCTTGACCACAATATCAAAGTTTGGAAATTTCTTTTTGAAATTTTGCAATGACTACCAGGTAGCTTCTTCCTTTGGAAGGTTGAAGCATTTAAATTGCAGTAAGGGAGGATCGTTGTTGTTGTTGATGGAGAGGATGTCCTCAGGTACAAGAGTAGTGAGTAACATGGGTGGTAAAGGTTCCATGTTTGTTGGTGGATTTCCTGAATAAGCTCTTGAGAGGAAAACGTGAAAAACCGGATGCACTACTACAGAACTAGGTAATTCAAGTCGGTATGCCACGCTGCCAATTTTCTTAGAGATGCGATAAGGCCCAAAGTATCATTTGGACAACTTCTGAGATGATCTGTAAGCCACCAACCGTTTCCTGTATGGCTGATGTTTGACCAAAACATACTCTCCCACTTTAAATGACTTATCAACTCGATGTTTGTTTGCTTGTTGAACCATCCAATTTTGAACTCGAGCCAAATTGGTTTTCAATGTCTACAACAATTAGGTATCATGGGTAAGGGCTGAATCTAACTCCAAATTCTGTGAATTGCCTTGGATATAATGTGGAATTTTTGGGGTTTCCTTCCATACACATCTTAAAAAGGTGTCATCTTTATTGCACATTGCCAGGCCGCGTTATATGACCATTTTCTGCCCACGGTAGATAACGAGACCACAGTTTAGGTTCGTCAGATACAAAACATCTAAGATAGTCTTCCAAACATCGATTAAGGACTTCAATTTGGCCATCCATTTGTATTAGGCATGAGATATATATAGATTAGATATCATGTAATTATTTAAAATATCTTGACTTATCTCTCCCATAATTATAGGAGATAAACATTGGTTTTTGTATCTATATATATATATATATTGAGGAAAGCAATGGAATGAGGCAACGCATTATTTGATATCTATTATGGTATGAGAGACCATCTCCTAAATTATAGCCGCCGGTCACCTTCTTTCCCAACCTCTGGAATTACAAGCCCTGTCACCTCTCCCATGGCCCATACCTCCTCTAAAGATACCAAGATACATCTAGCTGTTACCGTTACCAACATCCCTAGCTTCATTCCAGTAACTCTTGAGATTGAGAACGGTCAATACACCTCATGGGCTGAGTTATTCAAAATCCATTGTCGAGCATTCCAAGATCTAGATCATATCATCCCACCGAAAACCTCTTCTACAGCCGATAAAACTGATCAGTGGTCTTGTCTCGATGCTATTGTTCTTCAATGGATCTACAGTACTATTTCTAATGATCTTCTCCATACTATACTCAAGCCCGATACGACTGCCATCGCGGCTTGGACCTCTCTTGCCAAGATATTCCAGGATAACAAACACACCCGTGCAGTTTACCTTGAAAATAAGTTTGCTGACACCCGGCTTGATAATTTTCCCACCATGCATGATTATTGCCAAGAAATCAAGATGCTCTCTGACCAACTTGCAAACGTTGATGCTTCTGTTCCTCCCAACCGTATTGTTCTTCAAATGATTGTCGGGTTAAGCGAAGCATATGATGGAGTCGCTATGATGATCCAACAAACCAACCCGCTGCCAGACTTCTATGAGACACTGTAAAGTATAAAATTGTATAGAAATAGGAGTTTACATGAGAAAATACTCATAGAGTATAAATAGGGATATGACCCTTGTAATATGTGAGTTTTGTCATAATCAATGTTTACGTGTGTGTTTTGTACGGTGTAAGTCTTCTACACACTACATTCTTGCATTACTACATTCATACTCGAACCACTTGGGACTAACAAGTGGTATCAGAGCCTAAGGAGTGTGATTTGATTCTAAATTCAACATACAAGTTCAAGATTTTTGAAGAATTGGAAGAAAACCGAGAACACAATTTGAGAATTTTGCGTTTTCGTCAAATTTTGTGATTTTCGTGAAGATTATGGTTGATTGTTGCTCGATTATCATTTTAGAATCATTCTGGAGTGAATGAGATCAAATTAATATCAATACAGCAAGCAAATCGAAGATTTATATATGTTTTGTGAAAAACGAGTTTTGGGGAAAATCGTCTAATTCGATATCAATTTGTTGTTGTTTATCATAAAAATTGATATAGGATTGATTGAAGTTGATAGGCGAAGTGATCTGGGCAAGAAATATATAGATTCGTGCAAATTTGAAGAATTTTTGAATCTGAACGGGTTGAAGATGAAGGTACCAGATTTTGAATATGAATGTATCGGATTTTGAAGATGAAGTTATCGGATTTCATAAATCCGATTGTGTTTACTGGATTTGGTTTATGCGGATTTGAATATTATCGGATTTCAAATTTGGCGGATTTGAAAGTACCGGATTTGGCTTCTTCCAGATTTGAAAGTGTCGGATTTGAAGATGAAGTTATCGGATTTCATAAATCCGATTGTGTTTACTGGATTTGGTTTATGCGGATTTGAAAATTATCGGATTTCAAATTTGGCGGATTTGAAAGTACCGGATTTGGCTTCTTCCGGATTTGAAAGTATCGGATTTTGCTTCTTCCGGATTTGAAAGTGTCGGATTTTGCTTCTTCCGGATTTGAAAGTGTCAGATTCGCTTTCTTCCGGATTTTGAAAGTGTCGGGGTCCAACGGGCAGAGCCCCTGGCTGGGTTCGAGCTTTCAAAATCCGCCAAATTTTGGCCATCTATTCCTTGTTTCTTTTGAATCTTGGTTATCTTATATCAGTCATTTCTGATAACCCAGATCACATTGTTGGTGAAATTATTTGAAGGATTGACCAACATCAAATTACTTCAGGTTTTTGAGAAAATTTTGTATTACATGCGAATGCTCTTGAGTGAGGATGGATCCGACTCACTGATTATTATATCAAAGTCACCTACCCACTTATGTGTACCCAAGTTCTTTTGCACCCGTATGTCTTCCAAAAAATTTTTTTAGGACTTGTGGTGATTTGGTCAAAGTTGACTACACGGTATTGGGAGACTTACTTGACAACATTAATCTCCAATATCATATTACATCCAACCTGTCATACAATAAATGGAGATCTTTTTGACATGAATATGTAGGATCCTCCCCATCCCTTTTCCATTTTTGTTAATTTACATTGTATAGAAATAGGGATTGACCAACATCAAATTACACTCCTTTTTCAATACAAAGGGGGAGAATGTAAAGTATAAAATTGTATAGAAATAGGAGTTTACATGAGAAAATACTCATATAGTATAAATAGGGATATGAACCTTGTAATATGTGAGTTTTGCCATAATCAATGTTTAAGTGTGTGTTTTGTACGGTGTAAATCTTCTACACACTACATTCTTGCATTACTCCATTCATACTTGAACCACTTGGGACTAACAGACACGCTCGGAATTAGTAATGGAAGAATCCCGTAAAAAGAGGTCCGCCACAGCTGCCGCTACCACCACCGGCACTGCCCTTCACATCACTGCTGCACCTGCCGACAACACCAAACAGTCCTCTGCAGCTTTCAATCGTGGACACCCTTCGAGTCGTGGCCGTGGCTGAGGCCGAGGCCGGGCCAGGGACATGGACGAGGTAACTTTAATAACAATTTTGTTTCGCAGATGCAATGGAGTCAAAACACGCCACCTTGGGGATGGAACTATCAACCATGGGCTTACCCTCCTTGCCCATATCCGACAGTTGCTTCGCAAAGGACTCCTCAGGCTCCGTCCTTCTCTCCTTCTCCGGGTATTCTTGGATCAAGGACACAATCCAAATATGCGACTTCAAATGCAGGGTCGGTAGCAACAGATATTGAGCAGGCGCTCCTTACCATGTCTCTTAATCCACCGGATCAAAACTAGTACCTTGATTCCGGCGGAACATCTCACATGACCAACTCGCTCGTCTTATGGTAATAAGGGTTTTAATACTAATGTTATTGTCGGGAATGACTCTCAATTAAAGATCCGAGGTACCGGTCATTACACTCTACCTCCACCATTCCCTCCCTTGCAACTTAAAAATATTCTTCATGTCCCAAATCTTATTACAAATTTGTTATCTGTTCGACGCTTAACCAAAGATAATAATATTTCTATTGAATTTGATCCGTGTGGCTTTAATGTGAAGGATCTCAAGACACGGATACCCATCCTCATATGTAACAGCACCGGAGATCTTTTATCCGCTCACCTCATCACCTTCCGCTCAACAAACCTCTCCTTCAGTTTTTGCTGCTTTATCTCAAGATCTTTGGCATCGACGTCTCGGTCATCCGGGGCCTTTATTATTACGTTCTCTTAAAAATAATTCGTCTATTAGTTATAGTAAAGAAAATGACTCGAAACTTTGTCAATCATGTGTTTTTGGTAAAAATATTCGGTTACCTTTTATTGATTCTAGTAATTTTACTTCTTTTCCTTTGATATAATACATAGTGATTTGTGGAGTTCCCCGATTCTAAGCTCGGGGGGTCATCGCTACTATATTCTCTTTCTGGATTATTATACAAATTATTTATGGACTTATCCCCTAGGCCAAAAATCCCAAGTCTTTTCCACCTTTCTACACTTTAGTACTCTCATTAAAAACCAATTTGAACAGTCCATTAAATGCTTTCAATGTGACAACGGGATTGAATATGCTAACAATCAATTACAACAATTTTGTCACACACATGGCATGATTTTTCATTTTTCTTGCCCTCACACATCATCCCAAAATGGAAAAGCCGAACGCAAAATACGGTCCATAAATAATATAATCCGTACACTCCTTGCTCACTCCTCAGTCCCTAATACTTTTTGGCATCATGCTTTACAAATGGCAACATACCTTCTAAACATCCTCCCTAGCAAACTTCTTAATATTTCTACTCCCACCACTATTCTCTACAATCGCAAGCCCAAATACGATCACCTTCGTGTTTTCGGTTGCCTATGTTACTCTCTCTTCCCATCCACCACCATACATAAGCTTGAAAAACGATCTTCTCCTTGCGTCTTTCTTGGATACCCTTCCAACCATAGAGGGTACAAGTACTATGATCTCTCCAAACACCAAGTCATCATCTCTCGCCATGTCATGTTCGATGAATCAGTTTATCCTTTCTCTAAAATCCTAAATCCAAAACCCACTTATGATTTCTTACATGTCAATACTCACCCTTACTATCTACATGATCCTTCCATCATCGTTCAATCCTCCTGACCACCACCTACTTCTCCTCCCACATCGCCAACCTTTCCTCCCGCTTCCACATTGTCACCACCTGAGCTATCTCAAACCTCCCAAAATGCACCACAAAACTCCCGGGAAAATATTCGACCCCCTCCCCCCGTACACAACGATCTCGTTCCACTTCCGCTCCACCAACACCACGCACCATCACCACTCGTAGCATGGCCGGTATATCCAAACCATAACGACACTTTAATCTCAATACCACTACTCCTATCTCACCCATGCCTCGGTCCCCTAAAGAAGCCCTCTCAGATTCAAATTGGAGCCACACCATGACTGACGAGTTTAATGCTCTTATAACTAATAAGACGTGGGAGTTAGTCACTTGACGACCAGATATGAATATAATTTGGTGCATGTGGATTTTTAGACATAAAAAGAAATCTGACGGTTCTTTTTAGCATTATAAGGCTCGTCTTGTTTGTTATGACAGGTCTCAGTAGGTTGGCATTGATTGTCGAGAGACATTTAGTCCGGTGGTTAAACCATCCACAATTCGCATGGTCCTAAGCATCGCTTTATCTAAATCTTGGTATATCCATCAACTGGACGTCAAGAATGCTTTCTTAAACGGAAATCTAAAGTAGACTGTTTATATGCACCATCCAATGGGATTTCGTGATACCCATTATCCGGACCATGTGTGTTTATTAAAGAAGTCACTTTACGGTTTAAAACAAGCCCCACGGTGTCACACCGTATTTTCACCCATATATTTTCATTTAAATTAACACTGCGGAAGCGAATTAAATACCAAAAGTATTTACAACAGTACATAAACCAGGTTTTACAAAACATTTCCGTTTAAAATACAGTATTAAAAAAACTACGGCTCGTCACAATTCCAATCAGAGTGTCTGTCAATTATTCCCCAGGCTACACCCCCTCACAACGAAACCGCAGAACTCACCAGCTGTAAAAGTAGTGAGAGGTGGGGGATCAACAACAGTAAACACATAATCACCCTTTGCCTCACGAGAAGACCGGCGGTTCTGCAGGAACCTACAACCAAGGCCGGCCAAGCAAAGGTTTACCGATAGTCTATTTGCTATTCTCACACAGTATTATCTTAAGTTGCAACAAATGCATCAATAGACCACAATACTGATTAGCCGATAGCAAACAAACCCAGCCCAATATGCCCAGCCGATAGCTGACTTCACAATAGGCACAACAATCAATTAACATATCACAGTTAATCAATTAATAGACAACAGTCTATCTATGCATCAATCCGATAACAGTTCAAACCCAAGATAGTTACAACTAATAACAACCGTGAGTAAACATCCACTCACCTCGAGTTCTCGAACTCCCACTCAGTGGTCTAATGTTACTGAGCCTTGTCCTTTCCTGAGATCATAATAAACTGAAATCAATAACCGATTCATAAATATATACCACACATATATTTATATCTCTACATAACTTGTAATCAACATGAAATAACCATATAAATGGTAGCCCATCACATCCCAAACAAGTGACAATCAAAACAATCAAATTCCTAAAATTGCCCTGTCGCGCCGCAACCAACCCCTGTGTCGCGCCGCGACACGGTCGGATTTGAGTTCCGGATTTTGAGTATCGGATTTGGATTTCGGATTCTTAGGTTCCGGATTTGCCTTTTGTCGGATTCTAACAAAACCCGGATTCTCGGGGTCGCGCCGCGACCCTCAAACTTCACGCCGCGACGCGTCGGTTTTCAGGTCATCTTTTTGAACTGTCGGATTTCCAGCCAATCATATTTTCCAAACCCTCCAAATATATTATGAAAACTTCTATAACATGTATAAACATCTTATAACATGTATCTAACATCAATAACAATTAAAACACCAATTCAAGCAAAACCCAATTGTCAAGTTTACTCCTAAACTTCATCCATGGCATCTTCATGAAACCAACACAAGCTTAACAACAAAACATAGAAAAATGATCAGCTTCAAGCAAGAAACATCATCATACCTTTGTTTATAATTAACACCCAACAAATCTCCACTTTCACTTTTCAAGTTAACAACTTTTCTTGCTTTTCTCTCAAGAACACATAGTACACACTTTTCTCTTTTGAAACACAAATGAGCAGACACTACAATTATCACCCACGTATCCCTTCTCACAAAACTAAGCAAGAGGTGTCCATGCATACACACTACATACACATGCAACATACACACATACTTAAATATATATTACCGTACACATATATTTATATAAGTAATTTCTTACTTTAATTAATACCTTTAAATAAAAAATCATTTAATTAAATGATAAACAAGCAAATAATCAAACCTTAATCATGTATAAACGTACCTTGGCCTACGTAACGACTAGGCCTAAAATCAGGATGTTTCAAATCCTCCCTCCTTAAAAGAATTCCGTCCTTGGAATCTCACTTCACACACATCAATCAAGATGTCAACTATTTATGTCTTCTTCTGATAGTTTAACTAGATAAACTCCATTGCACTTTCAACTGTTAATATATAACCACACAAGTCTTACAGCTTATCCCTAACTCAACAATTAGTTCATAGATACTGTCTTCAAGCATCCCCTGAATTTATGTCCAACTCAGTCATAAACCCTAATAGCTTCCAATCATTTATCATCTGTCATGCCAAAGCATTCACATATCGTTTATCACTTACTTCAAATCAACAGGTTGAAGTATCATCACCACAATTTCAAAACTATACACACGGTATTCTGATATTCCACTGTCAGAAATTAGTTCACCCACACAATCATTGTGTTCCTCAAATCGTCGTGTTTCAATCACACACTCAATTATCCATCAGGAGAATCCTGTCACATCGTCCAACTCTAGTTTCAATCTTCATTTGTAAACTCTCAAGCAAATTTCCAATTTAGTCACAAGCCTTCACATATGAATCATCATATCTTTAAATCATCTGATTAAATATTCAATCAAGTTCATCTGTCCAATAAATACCGTCTCACTGGTAATAAATACTGAACAGTCAATAATCACTCGTTACATATCCTGCTTTCCCTTTATTTGATCAAGTCAAATACAATTTCCATCACGTCTTGTCATCATCACCCCTCAGATATCTCAAATATCTCAAGGTTACATAAATTTTCGGTATACCACTTCAATTTACATTCCATATGTCATATCTCATATCACATACTATCTCTATTAACATAGTATACCATCATTACTAAACCCTCAGGTTATTTCTCCATAATAAAGCATTGGAAATTAATTTATAAATTCCTGTAAAGTTCAACTCCAGTGTTTTAGCAAAGGCACTTCCTAGCAAAGGCAATCTCCAAGCATAGACATCTCCAAGCAAAGGCATCTCTAAGCAAAGGCATCTTCACACACAAGATCCACAAGTTGTCACTCCATATGTTCAGGCCATTGCAATCCTCTTCTCTCTCTCTATCTCAAAGGTTTCAACCTTTTCATTCTTCAAGACTTTCTCACAAAGGAAATCTTGATTCATCCACTAAGTCAGAGATACTTCCAACTTGCATATACAAAATGTTATCATCACTAACTCTTTCATAGATCAATACATCTGTCATCATGTCGTCTTTCCGAGGTAACATCAAATTCCACTATCACTTTCTCTTATTAAGTCCGATCACTGTTTCAATCATTCGGATAACTGCTTCTAGTTAGCCATTTAATATCTCTCTCATTTACTAAGTCAATCACACATGTCTTCTCTTGCAGTTAATATATCATCACTGAACTTATATCAAATGCAACTTCCAAGTCATGGTAAAATTTCGTCTCGTGATATCTCAATTAACACTGGATATCCACTATACCTCCAATCTCAAAGCATGGCATCGCATTTCAAACCAACAAATGCGATTTCCCGTCATACAAAATTCGTTTAAAATCATCATACATCTTCATGAATCAACTGTACTCATTAGATTATACATCCACTTATAATCTTCAGCACTCCTTACATCTGCACAATTCTGCACACCCCAGACTTGCCCAATATGCAGTAATTCATCTCTGTCTTCTTTCTTTACACAATTGAATTCACATAAACACATAATGTATATAAATCATACGATACACATTATATCATGCAATTAAATTAATCTAAACATATATCTCTATGGTATATCATGCTCACTTAGCATTTAATCAAGTATCACACATACTTATCATCATACCATTTCTTGATATATATGTAACACATAACTCATAATAAAAAATCATCTATTATCACTTAGTTCTATTTCTAGAGAATCAATCTCATCTGAAATAAACTCAAACATTTTAGCACATACTATGCATAAAATATCCACAATTAAATTTACAGTTAATTAACACACATATACAGGTATAAAGTTTTATCAAAACATAGCCGTTTCATCTTCATCTGCGATGGCATTATCACTAGCCATCATATTGAACACCCCACCCTCTAGCACAGTAGGGTTCTTTCTCTTTTGCCCTGCTGATGATGATCCCCCAACCGCGTCTGCCCCAGTCCATGTCCTAGTCTTCTTCCCAGAAGGACACTCACCAGCCCTGTGTCCCTCATTCTCATAGTTCCAGCATACACTTCGGGGAAAAACACATTCCCTAGCTTCATACCGTAACGTTCCACAATGCATACATCGCATGGTCTGAGCAGTACACTGCCCAGAATGGTTAGATCTACACCGTCTACACCATTATGGTCTCTGACCAGAATCCCCAGTGGTTACCCCACTGTCCTGACTTCCCTGTGACTGGTTTCCTTGCCAACTCCTCTTTTGTTGATTACCTATTCATACCTCGGCTTCTACAAAGCCGTCTCATCTCAATTTTGCTAATCTCTTGCTTGCATGTCCCCCTCGGCAGACTTTGCCAAGGTGAAAGCCTTGGACAACGATCCAGCCAATCAAGTTGTGCTCCTGTACTCCGGAAGTAATGCTCCAATGAAATGTTGAACCTGGGAAGATTCATCAGGCACCCACTGAGTCACAAATCTCTGTTTCAAATTGAACTGCTCAATCAATTCATCCACAAATATCTTTTTCGACATTCGCAGTTCCATGAACTCTTGCCTTATTTTGTTCAACTAAAAAGCATTGCAATATTGTTCACACAATTTATTTCGAAATTGATCCAAAGTAATTGCATCCATCTGAGCTCTCGATAAATGTGTAGTGATAGAATCCCACCAAACCATCGTTTTTCCTTTCAACATCCTGGTGGCAAAACAAACCCGCATTTCTTCCTCACAATTGCAAGCATCCAAAATCCTTGAAATTTCTCGCAACCAATTCAAGGTAACATTTGGATCTGTGCTACCATGATACTCCTCAGGTTTACAATCTAAAAATTGTTTATATGTACACGGTTGTTTAAATCCCATACCAGGTGGAAATCCCATGAGAGGATATGGCATCGATCCTTGCAAAAACATTGGGTAGTAGAATGGTTGAGACATCGGTTGAGACTCGGGTGGAAATGGTATCGACACAGAAGGCATCCCTGTATACACAGTACTGGTTGGAAAAATTGGTGATATCTCAAGTGTAGTAGAAGCCACTGTAACAACCGGTGGTTGACTCGCAAAATCCTGTCTCTGTTGATCTAACTCTTTTCTTAGATCTTGTAACTGACCCTCCAGCTGAAAGATGTATTCATCCCTCTCATCTTCAGCTATACCAGATGTACCAATACTCTGTAGAGTTTCCAATGTTGCTGGGACAATAGGGGCGCCAGTTGAGTTCTCATTATCAGCCATTGTTTTCTATAACAATCACAACATCTCACCAACTGGTTAGTTTAAAACTATTAGTATAACACATACTAACCACCCAAGCAATACTCACATTCACCCTAATCCCCACACTCAAGGAATAACTGACCCACAACTCGAGCCAAGAGTTGGGAATGCAACACTTCCACTGTGCCTACATCGCCAAACCAAGGCTCTAATACCAAACTTGTAACACCGTATTTTCACCCATAAAATTTTCATTTAAATTAACACTGCGGAAGCGAATTAAATACCAAAAGTATTTACAACAGTACATAAACCAGGTTTTACAAAACCTTTCCGTTTAAAATACAGTATTACAAAAACTATGGCTCGTCACAATTCCAATCAGAGTGTCTGTCAATTATTCCCCAGGCTACACCCCCTAACAACTAAACCTTTCCATAATCACCCTTTGCCTCACGAGAAGACCGGCGGTTCTGCTAGAACCTAAAACCAATGCCGGCCAAGCAAAGGTTTACCGATAGTCTATTTGCTATTCTCACACAGTATTATCTTAAGTTGCAACGAATGCATCAATAGACCACAATATTGATTAGCCGATAGCAAACAACCCCAGCCCAATATGCCCAGCCGATAGCTGGCTTCACAATAGGCGCAACAATTAATTAACATATCACAGTTAATCAATTTATCTATGCATCAATCCAATAACAGTTGCAACCCAAGCTAGTTACAACTAATAACACCTGTGAGTAAACATCCACTCACCTCGAGTTCTCGAACTCCCACTCAGTGGTCTAATGTTACTGAGCCTTGTCCTTTCCTGAGATCAGAATAAACTGAAATCAATAACCGATTCATAAATATATACAACACATATATTTATATCTCTACATAACTTGTAATCAACATGAAATAACCATATAAATGGTAATCCATCACATCCCAAACAAGTGACAATCAAAACAATCAAATTCCTAAAATTGCTCTGTCACGCCGCAACCAACCCTGTGTCGCGCCGCGACACTGTCGGATTTGAGTTTCGGATTTTGAATATCGGATTTGGGTTGCGGATTCTTAGGTTCCGGATTTTCCTTTTGTCGGATTCTCACAAAACCCGGATTCTCGAGGTCGCGCCGCGACGCGTCGGTTTTCAGGTCATCTTCTTTTTGAACTGTCAGATTTCCAGCCAATCATATTTTACAAATCCGCTCCAAACTCTCCAAATCTATTATGAACACTTCTATAACATGTATAAAGATCTTATACCATGTATCTAACATCAATAGCACATCAATAACAATTAAAACACCAATTCAAGCAAAACCCAATTGTCAAGTTTACTCCTAAACTTCATACATGGCATCTTCATGAAACCAACACAAGCTTAACAACAAAACATAGAAAAATGATCAGCTTCAAGCAAGGAACATCATCATACCTTTTTTTAGAATTAACACCCAACAAATCTCCACTTTCACTTTTCAAGTTAACAACTTTTCTTGCTTTTCTCTCAAGAACAAATAGTACACACTTTTCATTTTTGAAACACAAATGAGCAGACACTACAATTATCACCCACGTATCCCTTCTAACAAAACTAAGTAGGAGGTGTCCATGCATACACACTACATACACATGCAACATACACACCTACTTAAATATATATTTCCGTACACATATATTTATATAAGTAATTTCTTACTTTAATTAATACCATTAAATAAAAAATCATTTAATTAAATGCTAAACAAGCAAATAATCAAACCTTAATCACGTTTAAATGTACCTTGGCCTACGTAACGATTAGGCCCAAAATCAGGATGTTACACACGAGCTTGGTAGCAGCGTTTCACGGACTACGTTTGTACCATTGGTTTTACTCATAGTAGGTGCGATAATTCACTAGTTATTTACAATCATGGGTCTGACACGGCATATATACTTCTATATGTTGATGACATTATTCTCAGCACCTCGTCGGAAACTCTTCGTCAACATTTCATGTCTCTCCAAGCTGCCGAATTTGCAACGAAGGATCTGGGCCCGCTAAGTTATTTTTTGGGCATCTCGTGACTCGTAATGTCAATAATTTCTTCTTATCTCACCAAAATTATGCCATCGAAGTCTTAGAACGTGTTGGCATGTCATCTTGCAATCCATGTGCAACTCCGGTAGACACCAATTCTAAATTAAGTTCTACCGGCCCCCTATTGAGGATCCAACAACATATAGAAGTCTCTCGGGTGCTTTGCAATATTTAACTTTTACCCGCCCCGACATCACATACGCCAAGCAACAAATCTATTTACACATGCATGATCCAAAGCTCTCTCATCTCAATGCCTTGAAGCGTATCCTTCGCTACATCAAAGGAATGCTCTCTCACGGGTTGCATTTATTCAAGTCGCCTCTCTCCACACGTAGTTTCTTACACCGATGCAGATTGGGCCGGGTGCCCCGACACACGTAGATCCACATCCTGATATTGCTTATATTTGGGTAATAATCTTATTTCGTGGTCTTCCAAATGCCAAACCACGTTATCTAGATCAAGTGCCGAAGCTGAATAACGCGGTGTGGCTAATGTCATCTCAGAAACTTGCTGGCTACGGAATTTACTTTTGGAACTTCACCGGCCAATTCATAGTGCCACTCTTGTTTATTGCGATAACGTAAGCGGCATTTACCTTTCCGGCAATCCTGTTCAACATCAACGCACAAAGCACATTGAAATGGACATCCACTTTATCCCGGAAAAGGTGAGACATGGTCAAGTGCGGGTGCTACATGTTCCTTCCCGATATCAAATAGCCGATATTTTTACAAAAGGATTGCCAGACATTCTGTTTGAAGATTTTCGATCCAGTCTCAGTGTTTGGCCTCCCGCTATGACTACGGGGGTGTATTAGGCATCGGATATATATAGATTAGATATCATGTAATTATTTAAAATATCTTGACTTATCCCTCCCATAATTATAGGAGATAACCATTGGTTGTTGTATCTATATATATTGAGGAAAGAAATGGAATGAGGCAAGGCATTATTTGATATCTATTTGTTTGTGGATGGTATGCACTTCTCATTGCTAAAGTAGTTTTATTGAGTTTGAACAATTCTGACTAGAATTTGCTTTACGATTGACCTAGGAAAGTCATGCAGGTGAATGAACTCAGAAGTAAATGTTGCTGCTAACTTTTGTGCATTCATATTAGGTGCAACGGCGATAAAATGATCAAACTTTGTTAATCTATTCACAAAACGAGGGTAACCCCATGATGAAATCCGTAGTGATTTCATCCCAAACGTATTCAAGAACGGGAAGGGGATGAAGTATTCCGGTTGATGGGGCAATCAAATACTTGACTTGTTGTCAAATTTGACATTTTGCAACAAAATCCTTGGCCCCCTTTGTTTGAAGAGTGATTTTCTAACAAAATTTAGTGGTGAATTTCGGAACAAGTAACCTAGTAGTATAATACAACAGCCCATCATGAAAAGTGCAGGAAGAATTCTAATAAACAACTTTCTTGAGTAATTCCTGTCATTGTATGTTGGAAAACCACAGGTTTCGAAATTGGTCCAAAAAGGAGATGATGGGTTTGGATATATTAGTGATCATGATAAGCTATTTACGAGAAAGTGCGTCTACCGCCGTGTTATGCGAACCCGGTTGGTAAATGATTTCATAATCGAAGCCTAATAATTTTGTTAACAAGTGTTGTTGCTCCGGTGTTTGGATGATTCGAGTCATTAAGGACTTAAGACACATGTGGTCGGTTATTATCATGAACCGTCTTCCCAAGGCCTTTTGGGTGGAGTGTTCAATGCTAGAAACAAAACTGTGAGTAAGTGGGGCAAAGCAGACAATATCATGCTGTGGGGTAAATCCCACATCGGCCGGTGACAGGAGAGGTGCTACGCTTATAAGTAAACTTTGGCCTTACATGACACAACGTGTTTTGGGACCACAAGCATGACAGATCTTATGAGAACTCTACAGTTAAGCGTGCTTAGGCGGGATCAATTCAAGGATGGGTGACCCCTGGGAAGTTCTCGTCTGGTCGCCACAAACAAATCCGTGAGGCAGTGAAGCGGACAATATTGTATTGTGGTAAGACGGGGTGTTACAACATGGGATCAGAGCTAGGCCCTAGACCGATGTGCATAAGGTGTGGATACCTCTCCTAGCATAAGGCCTTTGGGTGGAGTAATCTATGTCAGAAATAAAACCGTGAGCCAGTGGGACAAAGTGGACAGTATCATGCTACGGGGTTTGGGCTGTTACATGATCTTACATCAATCACTTTATTAAAATAATCAAGCACCTTATACCGTTAATATGGGTACAACACTAATTTTTTATTATTAGTTAACAGTGCTAGTTTTATCAGAATTGTTTTACAAAAACAGAAAAAGGGGCTTCGATTAATACACTTGTTTCAAGATTCATAATCAAAATCTACTAACTGAAACTCATATGTATGGGATTTGTAGAATACATTATGTGTATTAGTTATCATTCATAAAGAACGAAACCTATGTATCAACAATTGCAACATTTAGAGGAAAAAATCTTTAGGAACAGAAAGCATTCTTTATAAAACCACATATTAAAAATGAACATTTATCTCTCAACGTTAATGAAAAACACGATATCCCTTAGAACGTATAGTATTAAGGAGTGATGTATATTGATCACATATACCCAAAACTAATTTGATACGTTTGAGATAAAGAACAAACCAAAGAGACCAAAGACAGAGTGGAAGTAAAAGACACGATTTTTAGAAACAATCAATAAAATAACTCACACGCCATGCATAGCACGTCTATCCTTCATGTACACGCATTAAATAAGAAAATATTTAAAAAAACAACTTATTAGAACTATTTTTGTATTTTGGTTACAAATAGCAAATACATTATGTTACATTTGCTCACCTTAACTCAAGTGGTTGACTTACATTATGTTACATTTGCTCACCTTATGTAGCATTTGTTTCCTTTAAGTCCATTGATTACATAAACCATATTCATGGATAAAACAATAGCAATAGGTAAATTAAATCAAGCTTATTCATCTACTTCCTTCACAATTTCTTTAGCAAACCCATCGGATTTTTATCGCTCTAAAAAAATTACATATACAAAATTCATATGGTTGTGGCGATGAAGAAAGTAATGCAATGACATGAACCTCATATTAAGGATATATTGTTAGGATCGCAATCAGGGAACCGACCAACGATATTGTCCGTTTTGGGTTGCCCAACATTCCCCCCCCCCCCCACCCGGTGCAGCTCCGGATACCAATTGTTGAGATTTCAACAAGAAAACCGGCCAACAATATTGTCCGCTTAGGGTTGTCCCTCACGGGTTTCAAAACGCATCATTTGGTAGGAGTAAGATCCCCTCTTCTTATGTAACATCAGTCACACATTCAGTACTTAAACACTTCATTATCATATTAGCATCGATAACACTTACATTATACTTATGACAACTTTACATCTTCCATCTGAGGGCAGTGTTCACAAACCTGTTGTCTATTACACACTTTACCTAACAGTCATCTTTCACATGTATTTAATGTTATTTACGCGTCTTTCACCAGGTCAACCTTAATTCTTTTGAGTCGCTCAAACATCTTACTATTATCATAATCACTTACACTTGTAAGGTAATTCTTAACCCACTTGAAAGTCACATTACACTTGGAACGCCTCCAAATGTTCTTTTATTACATATTTACTTCACTTAATACAACCTTAAACATCGTTGGTTCTCGCTTCAGAGTTTCGAGAACTTGTTAAAGATGTGATTCATGTTCAGCTTCAGTCTTGGAATAGATCAAGATATAATCAATAAATACTATCACGAATTTGTCTAGAAATGGACGACAAATTCGATTCATTAGATCCATAAAGATAGCTGGTGCATTGGTAGAGCCGAATGGCATCACCAAGAATTCAAAAGGACCGTAGCATATACGGAAAGCCGTCTTCGGAATATCTTTAGCTTGTACCAGTACTTGATGGTACCATGATCGGAGATCGATTTTGGAAAAGCACGTTGCTCCCTGCAATTGATCAAATAAGTCATCTATGCGTGGGAGTGGGTATTTATTCTTTATAGTTCGCTTGTTAAGCTCCCTATAATCTATGCACATACGCATAGTCCTATCCTTCTTCTTGACAAAAGGAACTAGAGCTTCCCAAGGAGAAGAGCTCAAGCATATGAAGCCTTTGTCAAGTAGTTCTTGTATCAAAATATCCTCAAGTTTTTCGAGATGAATTACCCGGACTACCTCCAGTCAGGGATGTAGATTACAAGATTGACCTTGTTCACGGAGCTACTCCAGTGGCTAAAGCTCCGTATCGTCTCGCACCTTGTGAATACTGACAAAATCCGTGTAAATTTAAGTTTTTAAACTGCGTAGTTCGGTTTGTAATAAAAGTGTTTACCTGTTTGATTAACTAACTAGTAATTTAAAACAACGTAGCGGAATATTTAAACCAAACAAACAAACCTATTAATTATTACAGGTTAAAACCACAATGATTTGGCGTTTATATTAACATAACAAAAATGGTGCCAAATCACATACTATCAGTGTTACCACGTCATCAACCGACCATTGTATACAAAATACCAGTTACAGTGTTCCTTCCCAAAAGATATATACAATCTCAGCCATTTAAGGCAATCACCTCCCATATAATCTAAGGAACGGCACTTGAGTATGGTTAGTCCAGAACATTATGCCCTAAGGCCCAGGACCCAGCTGAAGCTGACCTTAATCAAGAAACTGTCCGGACATACACATAGCTCATCAGAAATCCTTTTCAGGAACAATTGCATGCATGCTTCTACAGATAACTTGTATTCATAAATATGTATATATGCACATGTATTTAAATACATGTTCACATATCAGATAATCATGGCTTTACTTACTTTCATACATATAACTCTCGTGTGTACTATAACAGTTAAATAACCGTGTAGTACATTTAACAGTGTAGTACATTTAATAGTTAAATCTCCCTTTATTGAACTCATGAAAGTCAATACTCACATGTCAGGCTAGTATTAGGCAAACTACAGTATTGGCACTCCTGGTACAGTTGGAATACCTAATTACAGATTTTACATATCAGATTGGCTGTAAAACAGAACTGTCACAGAGCAAGGCACGCCCGTGACTCAAGGGGCACGCCCCGTACCCTGGACACAGGTACACCCCGTGACCAAAAGCACTCCCCCGGGCGTTCTAGGGTTAGGCACGCCCGTACCTTTTCAAGGTACGCCCGTGCCCTTTGACACACATCACAGGTTCGACCAGAACCTGCTGTTTCCCTTTTCAAATTACCCAAAACTCATTTCTAACCATTTCTAGATGTTCCCTTTCATTCATATGTGAACCTATGTTACCTAAACATGCTAAAAACACGCCTTTTACACATTATAACAACATATAGCTGATTTGGGATCAATTTCTACCTTTTGACCCATTTTCACAAAACCATTCAATTCAATAATAAACAACAATACAATTACACAAATTGATTTCTAAACAGCTGGAATTGGTCTAGGAACAACTTAGAATAATTAACGTCAAAGATTGAAGCTAATTTGAACATAACCCATTTGGACCTAAAACTAGAACTTGGTAGAATTTAAAGAAGAACTTACAAGAATCAAGAGATGATGTAGAACAAATTGCAACCAAGATTAATCAACAGATTCTTGAATTAATTCCAGCTTTGAATACACAACCTTGTTAATCCTTGCCTTAAGCTTCTTCAAGAACACAAAGAGAGAGTGTGAGGTGTGTGTGTAGTGTATGTGTACAGAGAGGATAGAATTTGAGGACTAATATTAGTTCTCATTTATCCACAAGGGTATTTTGTTCCTTTTCAACATACAGGTCAACGCACGAATACCCGTTTTAAGTAACGGGGATATTTTTGGAAACCTCGTTTGAAACCATTTAACATTTAATCATTACTTTCTATTTCTTTTATTATTTTTAAATTCCCATTTAATTAACCAATAACTTATTATCTTTAAATACTTAACATATATTCTTAGTTTAATTCTTTTAAATTAATACACGTACCAAATGGAGCGCACGAATAGACCCGATTTGAGGATGTTACACCTTATAAGGAGGAAGAATCCCCCTTGCCTCGACAATGTGAGATGTTCCTGCATTGCTACAGGAGCCGTGGGTTTAAGAGTCACGGATTTAACCGGCTTGATGGGGATGAGTCCTATAAACCCAACATATATAAACCTAAAAAATCATTGCTACCATCTCTTATCAAAATCAAGAACTAAGTGCTTGTTTGACTTCAAAGAAGTAGATATGTTCACAACACTAAAAACTCTAAGGGAAATAAATAGAGGATTTACTATAAACTCATAAATCAAACCAAAAGATTATAATATAATTGTGATGCATAGATATTTAGCATTGTAGTATGAACATAAATTATAAACAAAATAAAAGTTTTGTTAACTAAAAAGGTTATAGTAGTAGAGACACAATATGAAATATAACAAACACGTGGTGCGCACAAATTCGATATGATAACCAACCTGCAAAAAAAGTACTGGGAGATCGGTGCTAGTATTTGCTGCAGATATTGAGTTAACTTCACAAACAAAAGTCACCCTTTCTTATTTGCTAGATTCCATCCATGTTCCCAACCAATGTTTTCCTACATTTCCACCAACTTTATGTTGAAAGAAGGAAGTTATTTACGGGATCCACTATCACATCATTTCCCTTAATTTAAGGACGCAATATTTGGTTTCCATTTCTCAGAAAGACAGCCTTGCAATCAACCCACGATTAGAGTTTTTACCTTCATTAGATGGATGTAAATTGTGTATAAATAGTAGCTATCGATTGTAAAAAGCAAGCAAATACAATACAATTTCTCAAACTTCTGTTCTCTTTTTTATCATGGTATCAGAGCAGGATTGCTCATCATATACTGTGTAACTTGTTCCGATCAACCAAGCTACCATGTCCACAGACGGCAGCCTAGAAACTGATCTTTCTTTACAACTCACCAATATTTTAAAGAATGGCATTAACTCTCAATCCCAAAATCCCAAACTTTTAGATAACCTTTAAATCAACCTCAAACTCAATAGTCAGAACTAGGCTCTATGGACTCGAATGATTCGGGTCGCCATAGGCGGAAAATCCAAAGCCTTGTTGTCACACATGACTTCGGAACCTCCAACCTAGACGAGTGAAAATTACGAACATTGGGAACAAGAAGACTTAATTGTATTCTCGTGGCTCATTCAAAACATCGAACCAGCATTGGCAGGAAACCTAACTAAGTATCCCACCGCAAAAACTTTGTGGGATGCCTTGGTGGTTACGTACAGCAGTGGGAAGGATAAAGTACAGACTTTTGAATCTTCATGTCATGGCAAATGATATCAAGCAAAGCAATAGTTCTCTGGAAGAACTCTGGCAGGGTGTTTGGGGAGAGATTGACAAAATCGATCCCAATCCCATGAAATGCCCGGAGGATATCAAAACTTACTTGAAGCTCAGGTCTAACAAAAATTATTTCAATTCCTTAATGCACTTGACAAAAGGTAAGAATCAATCAAAAGAGAAATCCTTTTATTGGTTCCCCTTCCCTCTGTAGAGGCAGCGTACGCCACCGTTCACAAGGAAGCCGCTCACCAGTGCATTCTGGGAGCAACTAACCTTGAACCACAGGGCATCGCCGCTGGAGTCGCTGCCACCGAGTTCGAAGGTATGGGTCTAGCCACTAGGGGATTGGGATCTCGTCGTAGAGAAGATAAAACACACCTGAATTGTGACCACTGTGGCATGACCAAACACACCAAGGAACAATGTTTCCTGCTCGTCGGATATCCGGATTGGGGGTCCGATGGCCACAATAAGAACGACAAACATCTCGGATCCGAAAAGGGCAAGGTTCCCAACATTGATAATAGCACCGATAAAAAAAACCCTCTAGTTTTGGGGGTGTGACGGCGGCAACACACACTATGACTTATGATTTGTCGGACTTTGCCATAACAACAAATCGAACAAAAGCATATATACATACGGCAAACGGAGAGAAACTACATGTTAAAACTGGAGGACCATTGAAATTTCTCCAACACTCAAACTCTCGAAATATCTTTATGTTCCTGATCTATCACATAAACTCTTGTCAGTTAGTCATGTTACAAAAGAAGTGAATTGCTCCATTCTTATGCAACCTACCTTTTGTATCTAACAGGATATCAGGACAGGAGCAATCATTGGGTGTGGTACTAAAACACAAGGGTTATATTACGTGGATGAGGTGGCTCGAAGTGGAAGCGTTATGCTTTCACATGGAACGGTAGAACGGGAACCTTGGTTATGGCATAGGAGATTGGGACATCCATCCACTGGTTATTTACATGTCTTATTTCCAAAACGTGTTCCTTCAAAGTGTAAGTCACATTGTGAGACATGTGTTAGTCCCAGATTGAGTACACAACAACAAATGTTTATAGAAGGAGGGGTTGAATACAAACTTTTGCTTTTAAAATTAAAGACACACTCATATACTTTTATATAATTCTTATTGATATTGAATCAAGAATTACATGTACTAGAAGCGGAAATTCTAAGTACAATAAAAGGTGGCAATCTATTTGTCTAACACATAGACAAGCTAACTCTAAAAAAACTAATGTATATAGAGTGTTCAACACATGAACAAGTTTGATTCTACAAAATGCTTAAACTCTACGAATTTCTCAACTAATGAGATTTTCTTCTGTGGAGTAGAGACTTCACTGTGTTGTATTTTGCATGTCCACCATGCATGAGTATATATAGAAAAGTTGGTGAATCCGGTTGCATGAAGGTAAGAGACAAAGAGGATGTGGAAATATAATATTTTAATTGTAAAGGTAGTGGGTGAAAAGTAAAGTTACTTTAATCAACTGTTTGATAAAAGTAATTGTACTTTTCTGCAAAAGTTCAACCCATACACAATATAAAATATTAAAACCCACATCTACTGTCGTGTAGAAGTTTCTTTCCCTTTCCATGCTTCTACTTTAATCAACACCATGCTTCTGTTTGATTTGACTTTACCAAGTATGGGATTGCCAGCCATACTTAGTTGTTTGAACAAATCTTCAAGATCTTCGTCTGTTTGAGATATCATTATCCTTTTCCAGAGGATAAGATCAAACCTTTTTGTCTCATACTTGATCCAAAAAGTGCATTTTTACTTTTACAAATAAAGATCTAAGGCATAATAGAACAACACATGTTCTGCCTTTTACATATGACTTACAATCTGAAAAGATAGAGTAGATTTGACATTTTGCACGACTCAGCTAACAGATTGTACTAGGAACTCTGATATTCACTACTCAGTTGACAAAATATATTAGTTGATCACTTTTTGCTAGGACTCAGTTGATACATATTGCTCAGCTAATCAATAGTAAGCTTAGAAGAGCATAAGCTCATGTATTTGTTTGATTAGTTGATCAATAATGCTTAGTTGATCAATCAATTACATAGTTTATGAGGGGAGATGACTTGTGTAAAGAAAGACTTACTTAGCTGATGCTCTGGGCCTCAGCTGATCCATTTGTTCACTCAGCTGATCAAGTAGGCACTCAGCTGATCAATTTGTTCACTCACCTGATGGAGTATTTTCCTCAGCTGATCAACTTTTTCACTCAGCTGATGGCTTATTTTCCTCAACTGATGGTCTTCTTTACTTGTTTTCTTCATCTGATGCTGCTTAGTTGATATCCCTTGGCTGATACATTGAGTAGGATGTGATGCTCAGCTGATGGTCAGCTGATGGTTCCATACTTAGCATATTTTTACATAAATTGATTCAAACAACACATGTTTGAATTCTTTCTAAGTCACACTGAATGTAGGGTTTGGTTATCATCAAATTCTATGTTTTAGAATAGGCAGAGTTGATTATTAGGGTGAAGTAATTATCTCCCCAACAACATGTGTATTAGCCAAATGTCACCGAAAAACATTCACACCAAATAACACAAGGGTTAACTCACCTTTATAATTAATTCATTCGGATGTTTGGGGTCCTTCTCCAATCACTGGAGGAAAAAACTACCGTTACTTGGTATGTTCGTGGATGATTGCACACGCATGACTTGGATATATTTATTGAAAAATAAATCCGAAGTCCTTGAAAAATTCACTCATTTATAACATGATCCTAACGTAATTTCAGAAAACTATACAGGTGTTTAGATAAGACAATGACAGGGAATTTGTTAACTCTGATATGAAACTTTTTTTTCAACACAAAGGTATAATTCACCAAACCTCATGTCCACATACGCCGGAACAGAATGGTTTCGACGAACGAAAAAATCGGATCATTTTGGAAATAACTCGAGCACTTCTAATAGAGTCTCAAGTCCCAAAATCCTTCTGGCCAGAAGCCGTTGTTACAGCTGCTTACCTCATCAACCGGCTTCCGATCCAAATTTTGAAATCCAAAATTCCTCTACAAGTCCTTACTGAATACACAACTCCCCTATCCATTCTTACCTTAAAACCACGGATTTTTGGGTGTATTGTATTTGTCCACATACCGAGGTCACACAGATCTAAAATTGACCCATGTGTTGAGAAATGTGTCTTTGTCGGGCACGGAATACTCAAAAAGGCTACCAATGTTATAACCCAAAAACCCGACACATGTACACTACTATGAACTGTGACTTCCTTGAAACTGAGTACTATTATTCCACCCACAGTGGTTAGCGGGAGGGAGAATATGGCACACTAGGGTTGTTGAAAACTACAATTACCTCGCATGAGGAGGTAGAAGAACGTCCACAATCTGAAGACCCACAAGACAATGCCCCCTAAGAAATTGCTCCTGATCCTGATCCTGATCCTGTACCCGAGGTAAGTAATGCTAACTTGCCTCCTATTGAAACATCTAATCTGTCAGAACAAGATATACAGGAACAGGAAAAAGGTACGGATAGATATCAGTAAGAACAACAACACCCCAAAGAATCCACCACACAAGAAGATCCAACCGGAAAATATGTTCTTCCTCCCAGAACAAACAGGGGTGTTCCACCAAGAAGGTACTCAAAGGAAAAAGAGACTCGAAAAAGCAGATACCCAATGGCTAACATAGCTAAAGAAAGCTTATCCAATCAAGCTAAGGCCTTTGTTACATCTCTCTACTCTGAGGAAATTACAACAAGTATAGAGCAAACCTTGAGGTCAAGACAGTGGAAAGAAGCAATGGAAGAAGAAATGAAGGCCCTCATAAAAAACAACACATGGGAGACTTGTGCTCTACCAAAAGGAAAGAAAACTGTCGGGTGTCGCTGGATGTTTACCATCAAGTATAAGCCCGATGGTACTATTGTAATAGTCATCTGGAGTGAAGGTTTTTTGTGAGACAGCTAGAGCTATCCATTTTTGAATTTTCTGAATGAATTGAACTTTGAGCTTGGATTTGGATTTGAAGAGAAGGTACAGGATCTCAACTAACTCTGTGAACCCATAGATATGACACCTCTCATAGGACACAACTTCACAGCTGTAGAAGTTGTTCTGCCTTATAGCTTTGAGGTAGGGTTCACCATTACCTTTGTCGACAGTGGCTCTTGTTATTGGAGTTGGTTCTGTTCTGTTTCTTAGAATGTTGATCTTTTCTCTGAAGCTTTGAAGTCTTTGTTGACTTAAATTGAGGGGAGTAGATAGATCAAGGTTGAAGAGAGTTTTGATAGCATCCACATGAGATCTATCTATAACAATTTCAGACTGAGATTTCTCCCTTGCCAATTTGTGTTGAGCAGCAGCTTGATTTTGAACTTGTTCTTTTTCGTGCTGATATGCTAGCTCCTTGGCTTGGTAGATTTTTTCAACTGAAATACCCAATGCTTGAGCCATTTGGGCATTTTCCCTTTCTTCTTGCTCTTTAAGTGCAAGCTCCCTTTTCATTTGATCATCTTCTTTAACTTGCTCAGGTGTCATTTTTTGTTTGCCTTTGTCCTTAGAAGCAGAGGTTGAAGCCTTTTGGACTGTTGGAGTTGATTGGACTGATGGAGCAGATGGTTTTGGGCTCTCTCTTCTTCTTCTGAGGATGTCAGATAGTGGAGTATCATCCTCATCATCAGAATCAGACTCTATAGCAATTGGAGGAGAGCAACCCTCAACAACTTTCCTTTTAGGCGTTGGCGTGTTTGCCATTCTTTTCAAATGTTCAGGAAATCTTTGCTCCCCCTCAGAGGGTGCTTTTCTTTTGAGAGTAGGAGGAGCTGTTGCTTTGGGTGCTTCCTGCTGCAGAATCTTTGTAGCAGTTTCATTATAGGCAGCATCCACTTCTTCAGAATCAGGATCATCCTCCCAAGATGAACTTAAGAATTTCTCCCCCTTTTTGGCATCATCAAAAGGAGGACGGGAGTCACCTGCGGCTGGCTTTGGGGATGGGGTAGGGGCAGGGGTAGGTGTATGGGTTGAGGAAGGGGTAGAGGTAAGTTTAGAAAGCTGAAGGGAGAGGTCATCCTTGAGATATTTTATGGATTTCCATAATGAGAGATGACTCATCCTGGATTGTTCAGTTAAGGTTTCAATATCATCAAGGATGCCTTTAAGGTAGGAAGGCATGGGTAAGAGTTGGTCTGGGATATGGACATAAATGTTTAGGTTTATTCGGTGTAGGGTTTGGAGTTGGGATAGTAGGTTGGAGATGGTTTGGTTGAGGGAAGAGATAGTGGATTGAGGAAGGATGGGATTGGGTTATTGAGATAGGAGAAGGATAGAGAGATGGTCGATTTTGGCTAGGATGGGGGTAAGATTAATGGGTGCAGGGGAGGGTTGGGGTGGGGTCTTGAGGTACTCAATGTCTTTTGCAAGTCTAGAAAGTTGAGTAGAGGTTTGGGTTTGGAAGGCTTGGAATGTTTGGGGTAGGTGATCAAGGTTTTGGTTAATGGTTTGGATAAGGGTAAGGTTTGGTGTTTAGGTAGAAGTAGATGGTTTAGAGGTGGAGATTGGTTCAAAGAAATTAGGTAAGGTTTGGGTCCCCTCATTTGAGCCTTGGTGTATAAGCTCAAATTCATTAGGAAGGTTTGTACCACTAGCATTGGCAGGCTGTGCTTGTGTAAGAATAGAATTGATAAATGGTGCAAGATAAGTGGACTGAGTGTGGGATGCACTCAATAATAGGGTATCCCTTATTGGATCCACATTCTGTTGGGAGAATGTGAATGGTATAGGTTGACTCAATAGTGGGAGAGACACAGTATGACCTTGGGTTGAGGTCTGTCTTTCAATGAGATCAACCTGTTGGGAGGTTGTCTCAGCTATCGGCTTAGATCCCATTTTTACAGAAGTATCCTGTTGTGAGGATACATCCACTGGCTTAAAGGTTGCAACATCCAATTGCTCCCCCTCAACATGAGGAAGGGTAATTGGATTTGAGGTCAGAGGTGTGGATTGCACTCCCTTAAAGTGCTCATAATGAGTCACTTCTGGTGACCTTGTATATATGGGGCTACAAATGGGAGTAGAACTAGTGACTACATGAGGTTCACTAGAGCTTGGCTGTTGGATTGGTGTATGGACTAGAGAGGAGGATGGGCTATCAAAGGTTGGGACTACCATTTGAATATCCTCCGAGGTGGAATCAGAACTGTCCTTACCTTAGGACATGATGTGCCTGCTCCTGTCAATGAGCTCCAGAAGTTGCTCAGAAATTTCTTGTTCTTGGGCATCACCATCATCACCAAGAGGACTTAACACCATTGGACTGAGTGGAGTAAATTCACTAGCATCACCATCCCCAGCATCATCATCATCATTATTTGAGCCAGTGTGGCTTTCATCAGCATCATCATCACCATTATTATCATCATCATTTTCATCACCATTACCAGCATCAACATTGTCGTTTGTAGCATCTATTAGCTCTTGCATTTGGGCAGTGATTGGGGGACCTATGTTTGCCTTTAGAAAATGGAATATCTTTTCACCCATTGTAGGGACAGGAATATGCTCTAGATGTTCAATTAAGCCCACATAATCATTTTCTCCAATCTCCCTCATAGCTATGAGGCTTAAAAACCGAATGTAGGGCACCTGAGACCTTGAGGATTTCTTGTTTGTTCTCTGAGTAATTTTATCAATAAGATCAGAGAATATGAATAGAGCAAAGTCGATGTTTACCCCAAAGACTAAGGCATAGAGCACCAGAAGCTCGGTTTGATTGATGAAATGGTGGCTTCCAAATTTTGGACCGAAGCAACGTATGACCACGTTGGCCAAATACTTCGACGGATGAGAGAGAGCAGAGACTTTAACTTGACCATGCACTACAGGTTCATTGTAGCCGATGTTTGAAGAACTGTTTGAACTTCTGCTCTAGAGGGAAAAGCTATGTAAGGTGGGAAGTGAGGAATACCAGTGGCTTCATGAAGTGTTTCAGAGGTGATTTGGAGATTGTAGTTTCCTTGGGCTAGGGTGCAGTTGATGGTGTTGTCGTTTAGGTTGTAAGGTGCGGAGTACCATAGCTTACCGATAATGGTAGGGTATATGTAGTGTGAATTAGCAGTGAGACTATCAAACAAGGGATGAGCTTGAAGGAATTGAACCATTGGTTCATAACCTTGGTTTTCTCACGAGGCAGGGATGGTGGTGCAGAGTACAATGTTGTTTGGAGTTATATTCATTGGTTGATTAGGTGCGACATTCTCACCAGGGTTCACAGCAGGGTCTGGAATATAGGTGGCCATTTGGTAGGGATGATGAACAGTGAGTATCGAGAGAGAAGGTAGGGTAGTTCTTTGTAGAGAGAGAGAGAGGGAATTTGGAAAGTTTGAACAGGTAAAGGTGAATGAGAAAGAAAGTGGGATATTTATGAAGGTTAGTTAACAGAGATCGTTAGATACTGACAAAAATTCTAACGGAAAACAAATTAATTAGCTATTAAATGAAATCTGACAGACTGAGTAAATAACTAGGGTTAAAAAGCATTAAATAAGTGTAAAAAGTGAAAATTTACTAAGTGTAGAACCATCAGGTGATCAAAGAAATGTATCAGCTGAGGGGTATCAGCTGATGAAAAACTATCAGCTGATAGTGAAAACTTGGAGTATCAGCTGAGGAAGTACTTAGCTGAGCATGTCTTTCTTATCAGCTGAGTAAGTTTGATCAGCTGATAGGTATCAGCTGAGCATAATTACTCAGTTTACAAATTAAGTAAGACTTAGATACGCTTAAATAAGTAACTTATAATTTTCAACACTTATAAACTAACACAAACTAAATTACCACTATTCTAAACTAAAAATTAAGCATACCTAGTTTGGATATTAGGAAATTGAACCTTGTTTCATCTAATGGCTTTGTGAATAAATCTGCAAGTTGTAAATCAGTGTTGATGTAGTGCAAAGTTGCCTTCTTCTTTTGCACAATATCTCTGAGAAAATGATGTCTGATTTCAATATGCTTTGTCTTTGAATGCATGACTGGATTATTTGAGATGGAGATTGCACTTGTATTGTCATATAGAATTGGGGTGTCTTCAAACTTCACATCATAGTCAAGTAGTTGATTCTGTAACCAAAAAATTTTAGCACAACAGCTTCTTGCAGCAATGTATTCTGCCTCTGCAGTGGATGTTGATACTGAATTCTGTTTCTTACTAGACTAACTAATCAATCTTCCTCCTAGAAGTTGACAACCACCTGAAGTACTTTTTCTGTCTAATGTACACCCTGCAAAATCAGAATCAGAATATTCAACTAACTCAAAATCTGAGTCTTTGGGATACCAAAGACCAAGATTAGGAGTTCCTTTGAGATATCTGAATATTCTCTTAACAGCATCAAGATGTGATTCCTTAGGATTTGCTTGATATCTTGCACAGAGAAATGTTGAAAACATTATATCTGGTCTACTTGCAGTGAGATATAAAAGTGACCCAATCATTCCTCTATAAGTAGTAATGTTCACTAATTGGCCATCAGTGTCCTTTCCTAACTTAATAGAAGTAGACATAGGTGTTTTCATTGAAGAACAGTTTTCAAAATCAAACTTCTTGAGTAGATCTTTGACATACTTTGTTTGATGAATGAAAATACCATCAACCTCCTGTTTAATTTGCAAACCAAGAAAATAGTTTAACTCACCCATCATGCTCATCTGATAATTATCAGACATGAGTTTAGAAAACTTTTTGCATAGTTCTAAATTAGTAGACCCAAATATTATATCATCTACATATATCTGCACAAGTATTACATCACCTTTGTACTTCCTAATAAATAAAGTGCTATCAATGCATCCTGTTGAAAAACCCTTGTTAATGAGAAAAGAAGAGAGGGTATCATACCAGGCTCTTGGAGCTTGCTTAAGACCATATAAAGCTTTGTTTAGAAGGTAAACATGATCAGGTAAGCTTGACTCCTCATAACCAGGAGGTTGTTTTACATACACCTCTTCTTTCAAATCTCCATTCAGAAATGCACTCTTTACATCTATTTGGAACACCTTGAAGTTTTTGAAGGAAGCATAGGCTAAGAATAGTCTGATAGCTTCCAATCTTGCAACAGGGGTAAAGGTTTCATCAAAATCAATACCTTCTTCTTGACAATACCCCTGTGCCACTAGCCTTGCTTTGTTTCTTATGATTTGCCCATTTTCATCTAGCTTATTTCTGAACACCCACTTTGTTCCAATGATGGATTTATCCTATGGTTTGGGTACCAAAGTCCATACATTATTTCTTTTGAATTCTGCCAGTTCCTCTTGCATGGCAGACACCTAGTTGGGATCATTAAGAGCTTTATCAACCTTCTTTGGTTCAATTGTTGAGACAAATCCAAAATACAAGTAGATGTTCCAAGCTCTTGATCTTGTTTTGACTGGATCATCTATGTTGCCTATCACCAAATTATGAGGATGGTGCTTGAGGTCTTTGAAGGCTTTTTGGATTGCTTGGAAATTGTGAGTTCATTTTGAGTGGCTGATATAACTTAATTGTTGCAATCTGTGGGTATCTCTACTGAAGGGGGAATGAGTGATATGGAATTTGAATCCAATGATGTTGAGTCATTTTCCACATGATTCAGTAGAGGTATAGGATTGGATGAGGATGGTTGTACATGGTTAAAAATTTGGATAGGAACAGGTTCATCTATATCATGAGCAGCTGGTGGAGAGGGATCTACTTGCTCTAAAGGAACTTCTCCAGTTTGCATAAGATCCTTAAATTCTTCACCTGAAACATGATTAGAAGAACAAGAAGCAACAAAGTCATTTTCATTGAAACTTACATTGATGGATTCTTCTATGACTTTGGTTCTGAGGTTGTATACTCTGTATGCTTTAGAAATCACTGAGTAACCTACAAACACTCCTTCATCAGCTTTAGGAGCAAACTTCTGCAATTGATCTTTCTAATTGAGTATGAAACATTGACAACCAAAAATATACAGAAAGCTGATGATTGGCTTCCTTCCCTTGAGCACTTCATATGGAGTTTTGTTGTGCCTTTTGATAATAAGGGACCTGTTTTGTGTGAAACATGCACAACTTATAGCCTCAGCCCAGAAATTAAATGGTAACCCACTTTCACACAACATGGTTCTGGCAGCTTCAATCAATGTTCTATTTCTTCTTTCAGCTACACCATTTTGTTGTGGGGTTCTTGGAGCAGAAAAGTTTTGAGAAATCCCTTTCTCATCACAGAAAGATTCCAGAGTTTGATTTCTGAATTCAGTTCCATGATCATTTCTAAGACTCCTCACCAAGTTGCCATTCAACACTTCCATCTTTTTGATAAAGCAGAGAATTTCTTTAGCAGCCTCATTCATTGCTTTAAGAAAGAAAACCCAAGTGTATCTTGAGAATTCATCAACCAATACAAGAGCATACTTACTTCCACCAATACTAGCAGTTGCAGCAGGACCAAAGAGATCCATGTGCAACATATAGAAAGGTTCTGTAACTGAGAAGGCCTTCTTGGATGGAAATGATGTCTTATGCTGCTTTCCCTTCTCACAAGCAGTGCAAGGTTTAGGCTTAAGATAAGTCAGAGAAGGTAGTCCTGACACTAGTTCATCCTTGCTCAACTTGTTGATTTTTTTGAAATTAAGGTGGGAAAGCCTCTTGTGCCACAGCTAATTTGTATCCTCATTATTCTTGGAGTACAAACATGTTTCCTTTGAAGGGTCACCAGAGGACATGTCAAGTGTATACACATCCTTGGTTCTCTTGGCACTTAACATTGTATTACCTTCTTTATTTATCATGGAGCCTCGTGTCTTTGTGAAGTGGAGTTCATTATCTCTATAACACAATTGACATATGCTTATGAGATTATATTTCAGTCCTTTGACATATGAAACTTTAGACAGCTTGAGGTTCCCATTATGAAGTTCACCATAGCCTTTTGTTTGCCCATGGTTGATGTCACCAAAGGTCACCCTTGGACCTTTCTATTTCTTGTAGTTACTGAGCAAAGCCTTGTTACCTGTCATGGTTCTTGAATATCCACTATCAAGAAACCAAGAACCAACACCCTGTACAGATTTGAATGAAAGAAGAGTTAGTGACACAAGTAGGAATCCACTACTTAGTGGATCCCTGTGGAATGCACCTAGCTTTCCACTTCATCTCAGGTTTTTTATGTATGAGAGGAATGAATATGTTATCATCACAAATCCGCTGTCTTGAATTCCCTTCAAAAGAACATTCAAATGCCTTATGCTCTTTGCTTCCACATTTAACATTTTTGAGATTTTGTGGCCTTGGAGCATTGAACAACATGGTTTAAATGCCTATGAGATTTCTTATCAGTCATCATTTGACTAACTTGACCATTCAGCTTATGAAGCTTATCCTGTAAATTTCTTAGGTCTTTATTTACAGGCACCTTAGATTGATCTTTGTTTTTAGAATGTTTTTGACCAATCTTTGGAGTGGCAGAAATGGGAACAATGTGAACATCATTCTTTTTACTCATAGTTTCTTCTATTGAAAGAGAGTTGATTACTTCTAGATCAACAGATTTTTTAGAAGATGAGCTATGATCAGCTAACAGGTTATCAGCTGAGCATTTATCATTTACTAACCCATCAGTTGATGGAGTAGTATTAGCTAACGATTCTTCAGTTTGTGAAATGCTAAGATTCAAGTGATCTGTTTTCAAGGTTTGACAACATAATGTCTCTGAGGTTTCAACTAATGATTCCTTTCCTTTACTCACATCCTTTGACTTTGTGTTATTAGTATTTTTACATTCTAAAATCTTACTAGAGGATGATTCAACAAAAGGAATAATTGATTCTTTTGAGTGGGAACTCTTGCTTCTAACAAACTTATTTGTGAACACACTTTTGCCTTTAACAGTCTTGTAAAAGGTCTGTGGCAAAATGTCAGCTTTGTCTAAGATATTAAGGTTCTTATTAGAATCAACATAGTTAGCAGCCTTAGAGTAATTTCCACCAATAATAGCTTGAACTTGTTTGGGTATCTGCTCCTTTACACACTGAGTGGTCTTTTCTGCAGATACACGCCAAGACTTTACTACCTTTTGGAGGTCATTAAACTTTTTGGTTGCTTCACTAGTTTCTTTTACTAAGATTTCATTTAGTATCTTTTGATTAGCTAGTTCCTCATTTAAGATTGTTATCTGCTTAAGTTCCTCATCCTTAAGAAGTAAATTTTCCTTTAGTGAATCTACTTCTAGTTTTAGCTTCTTCTCTCTTTGAATAGCAGACTGGAAATCAATACACAAGTAATCAAACATAGCATTCTTTTCATTATCATCATAGTTAATAAATTTTCCAACCTGATACATAGAAGAAGGATCCTAGTTGGTAGTTGAACAAGCTTTTGCAGCCTTTTTCATGTCTTCATCAAAGGAACTACCATCATTGTTGTTGGCCATCATGCATAGCTGAGCAGAGATCACCTCATCTTCATCCGAGGATAGATCTTCTTCTGCCCAATCTTCTTCTTTGGCAACAAGAACTTGGCCCTGGGCTTTCTTCTTCTTCTTCTTGTCAAGGACAGCAGCAAGGAGTTTCTTATACTTGGTTTCATAATCAATTTTGCCCTCCTGCTTTTGCACAGATGAAGAACCAGTGTTATATTTGGACTTACAGTCACTAGCTATGTGGCCAATCTTGCCACACTTATAACACTCTGTTGTGGAGGCATCAAAAGTGGATTTGGGCTTGACAAACTTTGATGACCTCTTGCTGAACCTCTTGACACCCTTTCCCTTCTTGAAAGGTCTGAACTTTTTAACCAGCATAGCTACACCTTCAACCAACTCCTCCAGATTACTTTCCTCAGAATCCTTCTCCTCATCACTTTCTACAGCACTCTCCTCTCCATCTTCTTCTTCAACAGATCCAGAATCAATATCTGCGAAGCTTCTCATCTTTGTATCTCTTGATACAAGGGCAGTTAGTGCAGCTTTCACGACCTCCTTCATCTCCTTGGATGACAACTTCCTTTGTTTGACTAATTGCTCATGGTTTAGTAAGTTACCATAGAGAGCAACCAGAGACATTCCCTTAATTTTCTCACTATGTCTTAGAACAATGACAAAGTGATCCCATGTTTCAGGGAGGGAGTCTAGAAACTTGTTCACCAAAACAAAGTTGCTCTTGGTTATGTCTGCCCTTTTCAAGTCATTAACTAGGAAGTTGAACCTGGTGTATGTCTGTGTAAGACTCTCACCTTTCTGAGCAAAGAAGAATTCATACTCTCTGTTAAGGAGGAGCTTCTTGTTCTCCTTTACCTCTTCAGTCCTTTCATATGCAACTGTGAGTGTATCTAACATCTCATTAGCAGAAGTACAGTTAAGCACTTGATGATAGATTTCATTAGGTAGTGGGTGAAAAGTAAAGTTACTTTAATCAACTGTTTGATAAAAGTAATTTTACTTTTTTGCAAAAGTGCAACCCATACACAATATAAAATATTAAAACCCACATCTACTGTCGTGTAGAAGTTTCTTTCCCTTTCCATGCTTGTACTTTAATCAACACCATGCTTTTGTTTGATTTGGCTTTATCAAGTATGGGATTGCCAGCCATACTTAGTTGTTTGAACAAATCTTCAAGATCTTCGTCTGTTTGAGGTATCATTATCCTTTTCCAGAGGATAAGATCAAACCTTTTTGTCTCATACTTGATCCAAAAAGTGCATTTTTACTTTTACAAATAAAGATCTAAGGCATAATAGAACAACACATGTTCTGCCTTTTACATATACCTTACAATCTGAAAAGATAGAGTAGATTTGACATTTTGCACGACTCAGCTAACAGATTGTACTAGGAATTCTGATATTCACTACTCAGTTGACAAAATATATCAGTTGATCACTTTTTGCTAGGACTCAGTTGATACATATTGCTCAGCTGATCACATAGATGCTCAGCTGATCAATAGTAAGCTTAGGAGAGCATAAGCTCACGTATTTGTTTGATCAGTTGATCAAGAATGCTTAGCTGATCAATCAAATACATCATTTTATGAGGGGAGATGACTTTTGTAAAGGAAGACTGACTTAGCTGATGCTCTGGGCCTAAGCTGATCTATTTGTTCACTCAGCTGATCGAGTAGGCACTCAACTTATCAATTTGTTCACTCAGCTGATGGAGTATTTTCCTCAACTGATCAACTTATTCACTCAGCTGATGGCTTATTTTCTTCTTCTGATGATCTTCTTTACTTGTTTTCTTCATCTGATGCTCCTTAGCTGATACATTGAGTAAGATCTGATGCTCAGCTGATGGTTCCATACTTAGCATATTTTTACATAAACTGATTCAAACAACAAAGGTTTGAATTCTTTCTAAGTCACACTGAATGTAGGGTTTGGTTATCATCAAATTCTATGTTTTAGAATAGGCAGAGTTGATTATTAGGGTGAAGTGATTATCTCCCAAAAAACATGTGTATTAGCCAAAAGTCACTGAAAAACATTCACACCAAATAACACAAGGGTAAACTCACCTTTTTCATTAATTCATTCGGATGTTTGGGATCCTGCTCCAATCACTAGAGGACAAAACTACCGTTACTTTGTTATGTTCGTGGATGATTGCACACGCATGACTTGGATATATTTATTGAAAAATAAATCCGAAGTCCTTGAAAAATTCACTCATTTATAACATGATCCTAACGTAATTTCAGAAAACTATGTAGGTGTTTAGATCTGACAATGACAGGGAATTTGTTAACTCTGATGTGAAAATTTTTTTTCAACACTAAGGTATAATTCACCAAACCTCTTGTCCACATACGCCGGAACAGAATGGTGTCGCCGAACGAAAAAATCGGATCATTTTGGAAATAATTCGAGCACTTCTAATAGAGTCTCGAGTCCCAAAATCCTTCTGGCCAGAAGCCCTTGTTACAGCTGCTTACCTCATCAACAGGCTTCCGATCCAAATTTTGAAATCCAAAACTCCTCTACAAGTCCTTACTGAATACATCACTCCCCTATCCATTCTTACCTTAGAACCACGAATTTATGGGTGTACTGTATTTGTCCACATACCGAGGTCACACAAATCTAAAATTGACCCATGTGCTGAGAAATGTGTCTTTGTCGGGCACGGAATACTCAAAAAGGCTACCAATGTTATAACCCAAAAACCCGACACATGTACACTACTATGAACTGTGACTTCCTTGAAACTGAGTTCTATTATTTCTCCCACAGTGGTTAGCGGGAGGGAGAATATGGCACACTCGGGTTGGTGAAAACTACAATTACCTCGCATGAGGAAGTAGAAGAACGTTCACAATCTGAAGACCCACAAGACAATGCCCCCTAAGAAATTGCTCCTGATCCTGATCCTGATCCGGTACCCGAGGTAAGTAATGCTAACTTGCCTCCTATTGAAACAACTAATCTATCAGAACAAGCTATACAGGAACAGGAAGAAGGTACGGATAGATATCAGGAAGAACAACAACACCCCAAAGAATCCACCACACAAGAAGATCCAACCGGAAAATATGTTCTTCCTCCCCGAACAAACAGGGGTGTTTCACCAAGAAGGTACTCACCGGAAAAAGAGACTCGGAAAAGCAGATTCCCAATGGCTAACATAGCTAAAGAAAGCTTATCCAATCAAGCTAAGGCCTTTATTACATCTCTCTACTCTGAGGAAATTCCCTCAAGTATAGAGCAAACCCTGAGGTCAAGACAGTGGATAGAAGCAATGGAAGAAGAAATGAAGGCCCTCATAAAAAACAACACTTGGGAGACTTGTGCTCTACCACAAGGAAAGAAAACTGTCGGGTGTCGTTGGGTGTTTACCATCAAGTATAAGCCCGATGGTACTATTGTAACGTCCCAAAAATATTTTTTTTTGCAATTAAGCAAATACGAGTGCGTACGATTCATAGTCTACTATACTTAAAACATTGTGTAAGTTAATTACAACCCCGGGTGATACCCGTAAAAGCTTGAATTCAAGTGTAATTGTTTTGGAATACATCATAAAATACAAAATAGTTTGAACATTGCGGAAGCCCGAGGGAAATGAGCTATCAACCGCGTGCTGCAGCCCGCTACCGTAGTAGATGGTCCCAACATTCCCGCTATTGTCACGTCATCAACTTGTTTCACGTATAGTGTATCAATCATTCCCGCTACCGTAGTGGACGGTCCCAACATTCCCGTCACCGTAGTGAACGGTCTCATCATTCCCGTCACCGAAGTGAACGGTCTCATCATTCCCGTCACCGAAGTGAACGGTCTCATCATTCCCGTCACCGAAGTGAATGGTTTAATCATTCAATAAATCATATCGTATCATATAACTCATAAGACATGTCATAATCACATACATCATCAGTTAGGTTGTAAGTAAGAGTACTCACCTATTTGCAGTCTCAGTTACACAGTCTTAGTTCACTAATTCACTTGTTAGACCATGCAAGGTCCCTAAAGTCGGATGGGTGGTTTAAAAGTCGCATGAGTTCACATGCACCCACCAAAAGTCGGATGAGCATACATACTCCCACATGTAAGTCGCATGAAATCTCATATGTTAACAGGATACCCCATGCGAAGGTCGCATGGTGTATCAGGTAAGTCGCATGAGGCAATATGTATACATATGTTTGAACTAAAAGTCGCATAAAGGAAATCATAAAGTCGCATGAAACCATATACGTGTCAACTAAAAGTCGTATGGACTCACCTATACTAATCTGAAAGTCGCATGAGATATTTACATACATACAAAGTCGCATGAAGTTACATGTTTACTATCATGAAAGTCGCATGATGCCAGATACATCAACTAAAGTCGCATGAAGTTATATGTTTACTATCATGAAAGTCGCATGATGCCATATACATCAACTAAAGTCACATGAAAGTTTCTGTAGCAAGTGAAAGTCGCATGAGGCATCAATGTAAAAGTCGTATGGCTTGGGTGAAGGTCGCACGAGACCAAGGTGAAAGTCGCATGAGGCACTTTCATCCCTGTCAGTTCATCATTTTCATTCTCAGGCTCCATGGCCAAAAATCAAGTTCTTTCAAAACTCAACCAATTCATTTTATTTTTGTTTCAAAACATTTCTCCACTCATTTAAACACTTCCTTCAAGATTTAAATACGTTTCATCAAGTATTCAAGCTCATATCTCAATTTCTTTGTCACTAGTTCTTCATAAACCCAAAACCTCAAAACCCAGATTAAAACTAATGCTAGCATCATCCAAACAAGAAAAGATTGATAGCTACACTACCATAATGAGATAGGAAACATTACCTGATGATTATCTTGGCAATTCCATGAGTTTACAACGAATCTTGATGTCTCCTTCTCTTTGCTTCTCGAGAGCAAATACACACACAAACACTGACTCTCTTGTTGAATGAATGAAACAATAACAGGTGTTGGGGGTTGTGCCCTAAACCCCTTTATATACTTTCTTTAAAAGGCCTTGGCCCAACAATTACCATTTATGCCCACTAACTAATTAATCCAATGAATTAACTACATTAGCCTATTAAGCCAACCATGTATATATATATATATATATATATATATTCAAGCCCGCAAAAGTCAACTAGTCCATAACCGAACACACTATTATTTTCTCAATAAAATATTCTTTTTATTTATTTTCAAAAGTTCGGGTATTAGAACTCTCCCCCACTTAAACACGATTTCGTCCTCGAAATCTTCACCTGAATAATTTTGGGTAGTTCTTTCTCGTTTCTTCCTCGGACTCCCACGTCCATTCTGAACCCTTGCGGTGCTCCCACTGCACCTTTACTATTCTCACTTGTCTGTTGCGTAGTTGTTTGATCTTTCTTTCGAGGATCACCACCGGTCTCTCGATGTAGTTCAATTTCTCATCTATGGTGACGTCCTCCAATGGCACAAATGCCGACTCGTTGGCTAAACACTTTCTCAGGTGAGATACATGAAAGGTGTTGTGTATCTTTGATAACTCACCGGGTAGCTCCAAACGGTAAGCCACCTTGCCAATTCTTGCGATAACTTTGAAAGGCCCAATAAACCTTGGATTCATTTTCTGTAACACCGTAAATTCAGAAGCCATTTTTTTAAATCGCTGCGGAAGCATTTTCAGATATTATCAAAACAAACATCCAAGAAGTACAAAGTACTATACAAAAACATTACATTAGTTTTGTTACAAAATAGTTATAAAATATGGCTCATCTCTTCTCAAAACATAATATCAGAGCATTGGTCAAATTTCCCTTCCCCACAAACAAGGCTAAACAGCCAAACCTGCAAAAAAGCAATCAACCGAGGGGAATTAGCACAAAGCTAAGTGAATGGAAGCTACAAACAAGCAACAACAACAACAAGCACAAGCAATCACTATCCGATCAAACATACAAATCTCAAACTGATCAAACAATCATCACAAACCAATCCAACCTCTAGAGGAACGGTGGTTCTGCAGAACCTGCCACCGATGCGGGCCAAAGCAAAGGTTTACCGATAGCTATTTTCTACTTGGTACAGTTAAACCCCTTCTGTTGCAACAAATGCGTAGAAGATCAAGAACTGTACAACCAATAGCAGATAGCCCAGCCCAAAACATACGATAGCTGACCCCTAACCATGTACACATATCGTTAACCATACGTACAGGTCTCACCACGTGCACATATAATTAACCGTGTACACTGGCCGCCCAAAAATCCAAGAGATCTCAAAAAGCAAGCAACAATCAACTACCAACAAAGCCAGTCAACACAGTCTAACAACATAAATCAGACTAGGCAGTCTGTCATATCAAATCAGACTAAACAGTCTCTCATGGCAAATCAATATCTCAAATTATGCAATCATAAACGTTACCACCATCACCACTCATGAGTACACTTCCACTCACCTCAGTCCTAGATCCCGTTTGCTCAGTTGTCTAATATCACCTAGTCTTCGTAGTTCCTGAGAACACAACAAACCGGAATTAATCTCAATCCATAATATATATATATATTCACATATATATTTATATCTCAAATACTCATAAATATCATATAAATAATTAACATATAATCCCGAACAACCGCGCATCAAAACAACTAATAACTAAAAAGCTTCATTCTAAAAATCGTAGGTCGCGCCGTGACCAACCAATGTGTCGCGCCGCGACACGCCTTCGAGCACCCCATAGTTCATTCCGAGCGCCTATTTCGAACAGAGATTTCGAATTCAAAGTCGACGCGTCGCGTCGCGACTCTGGACCCGTCGCATTGCAACAAACCTTCGAACAGTCCCCTTCGCATGCGAAGTCCTCTTGTTTCGAGCCACTCTCCTTCGAACTCGAAGTACAAGGACGCGCCGCGACCTAAAGAGGCGTCAAGCCGCGAGCATGGCTGGCACAATTTTCAACCTCCTTCTTCTTCCTTTTCTGCCGACTCAAGTCCCATGGTAGCCATAACCAGAAATTCCAAACTTACAAAACTCACCATAAAACTTGTTTAAACATTATACTTCATGTTTCCAATCATCATAATCAAATCAAAGCCATCTAAAACATCAAAATATATGAAACCCAGATACCAAGTTAAGCTTTTAAAAGCTTCATATGAACATTAATGGTGTTTCATGCTTAAACCCATTAAACACAACAAAATTACATATCAAGTTAATCATTAGCATGATATAAACATAATCTAACATTTCCTTTGGTTTATCAATCCACAAATCCTTATTTTGAAACTCCAAGTTTTGTTCTTCTTTTCTTTCTTCCTCTCAAAGAAACACACACACACACTTTTCACTTTCAAATTTATATGCTGGTGACTTCTCAAAATTGCATATTAACATACACGTACACACAAAAGACTCAACTTTCCAAGCAGGAGGTGTTTAACCCAAATTTCTATCCATTCCACATGCATACATGCATGCTTAAATACATACATATCTTCATTTTCTTTTCTTTTCAAATTCCAGTACACATATATATATATATATATATATATATTTAATTCAAATCATATAATTAGTTTAATTAATTCTAAATAACCATTTAACCAATTAAATTCAAATAACACAAATACAAACTCACCGCTAACCTGCTAATCCGCTAGCCCGGGTTTGCGGGTATTACAAATCTTCCCTCCTTCAGAGGATTCCGTCCTCGGAATCCTAGCACACAACAAATGGAATATCCACTTTTCATTATCATTCATTTCTGATTGTCAATTCAATTGTATTACATATACATCTTATTGAAAAACACATGAACCCCTATCTATATATCTTTCTCAATTTACAATCATTAGCTTTTAACGACTTATCTTTCAAATCTCTTCTTCAATTCAACATTCAACTTAACATATAACTCATAGATCTTGATAAATCTGTCTTTCAACTCATTTTCTTTCACATTCATGCATTTAGACAATATCAACATATCTCTTGAATACTTATTCACACTAATCTGTTTATCTCAATTAACAAATTTCACGTACCTTTCAGTCACTGTCTAGCATATAAAATACTCAGATATCGCTTCCTTCTTACTTCCAATTAACATATCAGTACATTACTCCGATATTCACATAAAGACTCACAATTGACATTTTAACATCCCTTGATAGAAACCACATCATGCCAATCTAATCAATTTGATTATGAATTCCACAAACCCTCAAAGTTCATCACACGTAAACGCAATTTATTCTCAATTACCTGTATAACTCGTTCTACTCATTTTATCTAATAGGTATTCAGCCGTACAGTTCATTTCATGTCTCAATTCTTGTTGTAAATTCATTTAGAAGTTTATTCAACGCATTTCAATCTTCCATTAGAAGTCTCAACATATAAAACATCAGATCTTTGAATCATTTCGTCGATATATAATTTACCCAATAGACGCTATCCCACTGGTGATAAAATATAAGCGCTCTTACTAATCAATCAATAATCACTCATGATATATCCAAATCCCTTCTCATATATTAAATCAGACGTCAACTCCATCGTAACTTGTTATCACCATCATTCTGATATTTCAAATTATCTCATTAGTTTATAAATCTCCAACATTCTGTTTTGACTAATACTCCATCGTAACTTGTTACCACCAGGAATTATATCCTGTTTACTCTTCTTAGTAGGTTATCAAAACAATACATTTCTGGCATTATACAATTTAGCCCTTCCAAGTGCACTCGCAGTTAGTTTCGCAAGTCTTGTTCAAATTAAATTTCCAATTCCAAGCAAAGGTACTTCCTAGAAAAGGTATTTTCATGCATAAAATCCACAAGTCTTCATTCCATATGCTTAGGCCATTATATTCCTCTTTTCTCTTCCTCATTTTCTAATAAATTCAATATGTCATTCTTCAAATCACATGTATCTTCAGTTCACGAATAACAACTGTTATTTAGCTAGCTCTTTCACACATATAACTCCTTGTAATTAGATATCAATTATATCTTTTACCCAAACAATTCTGTACATCTCAAACTTACTCAATCTGTAGCAATCCATCTCTTTCTCATATTTGTTAATATCAATCATTAAGTCATCAACTTCCAGTAAAGGCAATTTCAATTCCATTCAACAAGTCAAATATACTTCAACTCGCATAATTCCAGAGTTATCATCATAAACTTCATTGTATTTCCACATGTCTAGCATCAATTTATCCTTCCAAGGTAATATTTAAATCTCTCATTCTCATTCTTTTATTCATACTAAACATCATCTCTACCACATGTTCAATTCTTTCATTTATAAAAATTCACTATTTCTTTTAATAATCAGGTCAATCACACATACCTTTCCTTACAATCAACATTTCCCACATAGTCAATACAAACGCACTTATTACAACCTCCAATTCATGGTTTGAATCATTCCTCTTAGGAATATTTAACTATCGCAAGACATAAACCATCCCTCAAATTCCAAAGCATAATATCATATATCAATCCAACAAAAACCATATTTCAACGTACCATAATCTCTTCAGATTCATCAATCATTATCATAAATTACCTTTACCCAGTGGGTTTAACAACAACTAGTAATCTCAGTTATATCTTTATCTAAACATCTCTGGGTATCCCAAAATCATTCAATTTCTTTACTTCCTCTTTGCACAAACACGAACATATAAATATACATATACAAACATAGCACACCTATACACCTATACAAATACCGTTTGCAAAACAATCTTACAACACAATGCATGCCATGCAATTTAACTATTCTAGAAACATTCTTTCTTTAACATCTCATGCTCAATTCACATTATTTCGAATATCACATATGTACCATCATATCATTTCCTGACAATAGTACCAGATAATTTCACAACTTAGATAACATAATGTCAACTATCTCTACTTCTAAAGAATCATACTCTTTCAGAAGTAAGCATACACATATAGCACATAAAGGCACCAAACATTAATAATTAACTCTGAAGTTATATCATTGTCGATATTAACATCGTCGTCAGTCATCATATCAAAAGTTCTACCCTCTATCACAGAAGGGTTCTTTCTCTTTCGTACATCTGCTGATGAGGATCCCCCACCTGCATCCACTCCTGACCCCAACCCCATTTTCCTTTCCTTAGTACATTCATACGTACGATGACCCTCTTTCTAACAATTCCAACACAAAACCCGAAGGAAACCACATTCCTTGATCTCATGTCCGAACAATCCACATCGAATACAACGCAAGGTCTCGGGCGTGCAAGGCACCGTATGAACAAATCTACACCGGCGGCACCATTGCGAACTTTGTTTAGACCTACCTGTCATAGGTCTCTTATTTCAATTCTTTTGTTTCTGGCCACTCTGCCTACTTTGTCCTTGATGATCATTAACATGTTCGATCCTTGATTTCTGCTACGAAATACATTCTCTATTCATTTTATCTCTTGCCTTTCCATCACCCTCAGCCAACTTGGCTAAAGTAAACGCTTGTGATAAGGTATTCGCCGATCTGGTAGTACTTCGATATTCTGGAAGCAAAGCTCCTGCAAAATGTTGTATCTTTGATGCCTCATCAGGCACCCACTGTTTTACAAACCGCAATCTCTCATTGAATTGTTTGATCAAATAGTCTACCATCATGTCTCTTTCCATGGAGATACCTTTAACAATACGTAATCACCAACTTGAAATTCTAGTACCGATCTCTGTTTATCCGCATAGCTCTTTTGTCGGCTCTTGGCCACTTTAAGTCATTCACGAAGCTGTTGTACATCCTCGGAGGTTTTCTGCACTATTTCCGTGTTGCCGAGTTCTTTCTATCCAACCTCACCCCAACAGATCGGGGTTCTACACTTCCTACCGTACAACATCTCGTACGGTGGCATACCAATACTCGTGTGATAACTGTTGTTATATGAAAATTCCGCTAGGGGTAAGTACAAATCCCAGCTTCCCCCGAAATCAATCACACATGCTCTGATACCACTTCTTAGTCCCAAGTGGTTCGAGTATGATTGAAGTTTTGCAAGAATGTAGTGTGTAGAAGATTTATACCATACAAAACACACACTTAAACATTGATTATGGCAAAACTCACATATTACAAGGGTCATATCCCTATGTATACTCTATGAGTTTTTTCTCAAGTAAACTTCTATTTCTTATACAATTTTATACTTTACAAGCATATAGTTCGTTCACTTTGCCCGTCATGCTACACGGGCCGTGTACCTCTCATGCTACACGACCATGTAACCTTACATGGCCCTGTGACCGCCTTTACTACTACACGGCCGTGTACCTCTACACGGGTCGTGTATACTACAGACCAGCAGACTGTTCTTATCAAGAACTGTCGGATTTCACCAAAAATCCGATAGTTTCATCATAAAATCGACTAGAGGTATTTTCCTACACCTCCTACAACTGATATACATAATCTATACCATATGAAACAATTCTAACATGAATTCAAAAACAAAGGTTTAAACCTTACCTTATGTTGGATTCTTGCTATGTCCTTGAATAAGCTTCTTGTTCTACTAATTTGCTCACTAAAAAGGAGAGTTACTATGGTCTGTTATTTAAACTCGTGAGTTAGCAGAGGAAAACCATGTAAACTTTGACTCTTAAGTCAAAGTTGGTGATATATATATATATATATAAGTATCAACTATTGACATAACAAGTCCTTCACTTAAACAACTTATAATTTAACGGTTTTAGCCCCTCTAGTTTTATATTTACATCTAAACATATAAAGGCAACTTGTAAAAACGTATAACCCTTCCTATTAAATAATGATTTTAGGAATATCGAACCTTGGGTGTTACAACTCTTCCCCACTTGGAATGATTTCGTCCTCGAAATCAACTGTTGAAGAGTTTTGGGTAATTTTGCATCATCTCCTGTTCAGGCTCCTAAGTAAAGTCTGAGCCTTTCCTGTGCTTCCATTGGACTTTGACCAGTCCAATATGTTTGTTACGTAGGGTCTTGATCTTTCTTTCCAATATAGCTATAGGCTGCTCCACGTAGTTCAGTCTATCATCAACAGTAACATCTTCCAACGGTACGATTGCAGACTCGTCTGCTAAACATTTTCTGAGGTGCGATACATGGAAGGTGTTATGAATCTAAGACAGTTCATCTGGTAACTCTAATCAGTAAGCAACCTTTCCCACACGTGCAACAATTCTGAATGGTCCAATAAACCTTGGACCAAGCTTTCCTCTCTTTCTAAATCTGATAACGCCTTTCCACGGCGATACTTTCAACAATACATAGTCTCCCACCTGGAACTCAAGCGGTGATCTGCGTCAATCTGCATAAATTTTCTGTCTTCTCTGGGCAGTTAGCAATCTATCTCTGATAAGCTGAATCTGTTCTGTCATTTGTTGAACCACTTTTGTGCTACCCAACTCTCTCTGACCCACTTCACCCCAGCATACCGGAGTTCTGCACTTCCTACCATAAAGCATTTCATACGGGGGCATCCCGATACTGGAATGATAGTTGTTATTATATGAAAACTCTGCTAGTGGCAAATACGAATCCCAGCTTCCCCCGAAATCAATAACACATTCTCGCAGCATATCATCCAGAGTTTGAATAGTTCTTTCACTCTGACCATCAGTCTAAGGATGATAAGTTGTGCTGAGATGTAATCTAGTTCCAAGATCTTCATGAAATTTGCTCCAGAATCTAGAAGTAAATCTGATATCTCTGTCTGACACAATTGAAACTGGTACACCATGGTGAGTCACAATCTCTTTAACATAAACATCTGCCAACCTTTCTGAAGGATAAGTCTCCTTAATGGGAATAAAATGTGCACTCTTAGTTAACCTGTCTACGATTACCCATATAGCATCATAACCACGTGGGGTCCTAGGTAATTTGGTAATCAGGTCCATAGTAATGTTTTCCCATTTCCAGACTTGCAACTTCCCGTGAGGTTTCTGGTGTTCAGCTTTCACTTGTAAACAAGTAAGGCATCTTTCTACATATCTTGCTACATCACGTTTCATGCCTGGCCACCAATAATCAATCTTCAGATCCTTATACATTTTCATAGCCCCTGGATGGATAGAGAATCTGGACTTATGAGCTTCATTAAGAAGTGTCTGACGTGCATCACCATAAACCGGTACCCACATACGGCCATAACGGGTCCATACATCACGACTGTCTTTAATAAATTCTGCCACTTGCCCCTTAATTCGCTCCGAGTAATGATTCTCACTTCTGATTGCTTCTAACTGAGCTTTTCGTATAACATCAATGATAGGCATCGTAACTGTCATCTTAAGAAATTGATTTTTCACAAGCACCATTCCTAACTTTCTGCTTAAAGCATCAGCTACCACATTTGCTTTCCCTGGATGATAGAGTATATCACAATCATAATCTTTTAACAATTCTAACCAATGCCTCTGTCTCATGTTGAGATTCTTTTGATCTTTAAAATAATTCAGACTTTCATGATCTGTATAAATTGTGAATCTCACACCATACAAATAATGCCTCCATATCTTGAGTGCAAAGACTACTGCTGCTCACTCCAAATCATGAGTTGGGTAGTTACTTTCATGTGGCTTCAACTGCCGTGAAGCATAAGCTATAACTCTACCTTTCTGCATCAATACACAACCCAATCCACGATATGAAGCATCACAGAATACTACCATATCTTCAACCCCTTCTGGTAAAGCGAGAACCAGTGCTTCACATAACTTTTGTTTAAGAGTTGAGAAAGCGGACTGTTGTTCACTACCCCAAACAAATTCGGAATTCTTTTTAGTTAACTGAGTTAAAGTAACAGCAGTTTTGGGAAAATTCAGAATAAATCTCCTATAATAGCCTGCCAATCCCAGAAATCTTCGAACTTCAGTAGGGTTCCTTGGCAGTTCCCATCTCATCATAGCATCTACTTTCACAGGATCCACTTTAATCCCATCTTGATTAATTAAATGACCTAGAAATTGCACTTCTTGAATCCAAAATTCACTTTTAGAGAATTTGGCATATAATCGTTCTCTTCTCAAGGTTTCCAAAACTTCTCTGAGATGTCTTTCATGTTCTCCTGGATTCCTTGAATAAATCAGTATATCATCAATAAATACAATCACTGATTTATCTAACATTGGTCTACAAACTCTATTCGTCAGATCCATAAAAGCTGCTGGTGCATTCGTAAGACCAAACGGCATCACCACAAACTCAAAGTGTCCGTAACGGGTTCTGAATGCGGTTTTAGGAATATCTTCCTTTCTAATTTTCAACTGATGATATCCCGACCTTAAGTCGATTTTCGAAAACCACGATGCTCCCTGTAACTGATCAAACAGATCATCTATTCTGGGTAACGGGTATTTATTCTTGATGGTCACCTTATTAAGTTCATGATAATCAATGCACATACGAAAGGTACCATCCTTCTTCTTAACAAACAATATTGGAGCACCCCGGGGAGAACTACTGGGTATAATAAACCCCTTATCTAACAGTTCCTACAGTTGTTTCATCAATTCTTGCATCTCTGGTGGAGCAAGTCTGTATAGAGCTCTGGCAACGGGTGAAGCTTCCGGTACTAAATCAATCCTGAACTCGACTTGTCTGTCTGGCGGCACACCTAGTAAGTCTTTAGGTAATACATCAGAGTATTCATATACTACCCTTACATCATCTAGGCTCGTCTGTCTCTTTTCTAGTTTCGAATCTATCACATAAGATAAGAAAGCTGTATACCCATTCTGTAAATACTTTCAGGCTTTAGACACTGAACATACGTATGACTTTCACTTTATGACATCACCACATATAGATAGTTCTTCCCCACTTGGGGTATGAACTCGTATAACTTTCTACCCACACATAATGGTAGCCTGGTTATAACCTAACCAATCCATTCCAACCACTACTTGGAATTCTCTCATAGTCATGGGTATAAGTTCTATAGAGAATCTAACTGTATCTATTTCTAACACATTACGTTTATACACATCAGATACTATTACAGTTTTATCATCAGCTATTTCAACTTCGAGGGGAGAATCTAGCTTTTCACACATTTGGTTGAAGTTTTTGCAGAAAGAAACAGATACAAATGATTTACTTGCACCAGAATCAAATAGCACAAGAGCAGGCAAGTTGTTGACGAGATATGTACATGTTACTACATCTGGTTCTGTCTTAGCTTCCTCAGCCGTAAGCTGACAAGCCCTTCATTAAGGTCTGGAAGTTTCTTTCTTGTTCACTTCTTCACCCCAAAGCTTTGTGGTGGAAGTAGAGCTGGAGCAGGTCTCGATCCGGTAGACGGTGCATTTGATGATAGTTTTGGACATGCGGACCTCTGATGGGCCGGCTGATAATAGTTAGAGCATACACGTAACGGATTCTTGCAATCCTGTTGAGGAGATAATCTCTTCACCCTAATAATCAACTCTGCCTATCCTAAAACATAGAATTTGATGATAACCTAACCCTACATTCAGTATGACTTAGAAAGAATTCAAACATGTATTGTTTGAATCAGTTTATGTAAAATATGCTAAGTATGGAACCATCAGCTGAGGAAAATAAGCCATCAGCTGACCATCAAATCCTACTCAATATATCAGCCAAGGGATATCAGCCAAGGAGCATCAGATGAAGAAAATAAGTGAAGAAGACCATCAGCTGAGGAAAACAATCTATCAGCTGAGCGAAATAGTTGATCAGTTGAGTGAACAAATTGATCAGCTAAGTGCCTACCTCATCAGCTGAGTGAACAAATGGATCAGCTGAGGCCCAGAGCATCAGCTAAGTAAGTCTTCCTTTACACAAGTCATCTCCCCTCATAAACCGATGTATATGATTGATTAGCTGAGCATTCTTGATCAACTGATCATGCAAATACATGAGCTTATGTCCTCCTAAGCTTACTATTGATCAGCTGAGCATCTATATGATCAGCTGAGCAGTATGTATCAACTGAGTCCTAGCAAAAAGTGATCAACTGATATTTTGTCAACTGAGTAGTGAATATCAGAGTTCCTAGTACAATCTGTTAGCTGAGTCATGAAAAATGTCAAATCTACTCTATCTTTTCAGATTGTAAGTCATATGTAAAAGGCTGAACATGTGTTGTTCTATTATGCCTTAGATCTTTGTTTGTAAAAGTAAAAATGCACTTTTTGGATCAAGTATGAGACAAAAACGTTTGATCTCATCCTTTGGAAAAGGATAATGATACCTCAAACAGACGAAGATCTTGAAGATTTGTTCAAACAACTAAGTATGGCTAACAATCCCATACTTGGTAAAGTCAAATCAATCAGAAGCATGGTGTTGATTAAAGTACAATCATGGAAAGGAAAAGATACTTCTACACGACAGTAGATTTGGGCTTTAATATTTTATATTGTGAATGGGTTGCACTTTTGCAGAAAAGTACAATTACTTTTATCAAACATTTGATTAAAGTAACTTTACTTTTCACCCACTACCTTTACAATTAAAATATTATATTTCCATATCCTCTTTGTCTCTTACCTTCATGCGACCGGATTCACCAAGACTTCTATATATACTCATGCATGGTAGACATGCAAAAAATACACAAATACAAAAAAGAAAAGTCTCTACTCCACAGATAGAAAATCTCATCTGTTGAGAAATTCGTAGAGTATAAGCATTGTGTAGAATCAAACTTGTTCATGTGTTGAACACTCTATATACATTAGTTGTTTTAGAGTTAGCTTGTCTATCTGTTAGACAAATTGATTGCCACCTTTTATTGTACTTAGAATTTCCGCTTCTAGTACATGTAATTCTTGATTCAATATCAATAAGAATTATATAAAAGTATATCAGTGTGTCTTTAATTTTTAAAAACTAAAGTTTGTATTCAACCCCCCCCCCCCTTCTACAAACATTTGTTGTTACGTACTCAATCTGGGACTAACAACTGGTATCAGAGCAGGTTAGATACTAAAAATTTCTCCATGTGGAAAAGTAGAGCACATCTTTTACTATCCACCCTTGATATCCAAATGCTTCAAATAGTCACTTATGGTCCTTATGTTCCAACATCAGTGTTATCCATTCCATCAGAATCTGAAGGTCAAACCTCTACAACAGAAAGATTCATAACCAAACCCATGTATCTGTGGACAGATGACGATAAGAGGTTAGTTAGCCTAGATGTTAAGGCTAGATCAGCTCTTGTCTCTGCACTACCCAATGAAATCTATCATCAAGTGCTTAACTGTTCTTCTGCTAAAGAGATGTTAGATACACTCATAGTTGCATATGAAGGGACTGAAGAGGTGAAGGAGAACAAGAAGTTCCTCCTCAACAGAGAGTATGAATTCTTCTTTGCTTAGAAAGGTGAGAGTCTTACACAGACATACACCAGGTTCAACTGCCTAGTTAATGACTTGAAAAGGGCAGACATAACCAAGAGCAACTTTTTTTTGGTGAAAAAGTTTCTAGACTCCCTCCTTGAAACATGGGATCGCTTTGTCACTGTTCTAAGACATAGTAAGAAGATTAAGGGAATGTCTCTGGTTGCTCTCTATGGTAACTTACTAAACCATGAGCAATCAGTCAAACAAAGGAAGTTGTCATCCAAGGAGATGAAGGAGGTCATGAAAGCTGCACCAACAGCCCTTGTATCAAGAGATACAAAGATGAGAAGCTTTGCAGCTATTGATTCTGGTTCTGATGAAGAAGGAGATGGAGAGGAGAGTGCTGGAGAAAGTGATGAGGAGAAGAATTCTGAGGAAAGTAATCTGGAGGAGTTGGTTGAAGGTGTAGCTATGCTGGTTAAAAAGTTCAGACCTTTCAAGAAGGGAAAGGGTGTCAAGAGGTTCAGCAAGAGGTCATCAACGTTTGTCAAGCCCAAATCCACTTTTGATGCCTCCACAACAGAGTGTAATAAGTGTGACAAGATTGGCCACATAGCTAGTGACTGTAAGTCCAAATATAACACTAGTTCTTCATATGTGCAAAAGCAGGAAGGCAAAATTGATTATGATGCCAAGTATAAGAAACTCCTTGTTGCTGTCCTTGACAAGAAGAAGAAGAAGAAAGCCCAGGGCCAAGTTCTTGTTGCTGAAGAAAAAGATTGGGCAGAACAAGATCTCTCCTCAAATGAAGATGAGGTGATCTCTGCTCAGTTCTGCATGATGGCCAACAATAATGATGGTAGTTCCTTTGATGAAGACATGAAAAAGGCTGCTAAAGCTTGTTCAACTACCAACTGGGATCCTTCTTCTATGTATCAGGTTGGAAAAATTATTAACTATGATGATAATGAGAAGAATGCTATGTTTGATTACTTGTGTATTGATTTCCAATCTGCTCTTCAAAGAGAGAAGAAGCTAAAACAAGAAGTAGAATCACTAAAGGAAAAGTTAATTCTTAAGGATGAGGAACTTAAGCAGATAACAATCTTAAATGATGAACTAGCTAAACAAAAGATACTTAATGAGATCTTAGTAAAAGAAACTAGTGAAGCAACCAAAAAGTTTAATGACCTCCAAAAAGTAGTAAAGTCTTGGTATGTATCTGCAAAAAAGACCACTCAGTGTGTCAAGGAGCAGATACCCAAGCAAGTTCAAGCTATTATTGGTGGAAATTACTCTAAGGTTACTAACTATGTTGATTCTAATAAGAACCTTAATATCTTAGACAAAGCTGACATTTTGCCATAGACCTTTCACAAGACTGTTAAAGGCAAAAGTGTGTTCACAAATATATTTGTTAGAAGCAAGAGTTCCCACTCAAAAGAATCAATTATTCCTTCTATTGAATCATCCTCTAGTAAGATTTCAGAATGTAAAAATACTAATAACACAAAGTCAAAGGATGTGATTAAAGGAAAGGAATCATTAGTTGAGACCTCAGAGACATTATGTTGTCAAAATTTGAAAACAGATGACTTAATTCTTAGCATTTCACAAACTGAAGAATCATTAGCTAATACTACTCCATCAACTGATAGGTTAGTAGATGATAAATACTCAGCTGATAACCTGTCAGCTGATCATAGCTCATCTTCTAAACAATCAGTTGATCTAGAAGTAATCAACTCTCTTTCAATAGAAGAAACTATGAGTAAAAAGAATGATGTTCACATTGTTCCCATTTCTGCAACTCCAAAGATTGGTCAAAAGCTTTCCAAAAACAAAGATCAATCTAAGGTGCCTGTGAATAAAGACCTAAGAAATTTACACGATAAGCTTCATAAGCTGAATGGTCAAGTTAGTCAAATGATGACTAATAAGAAATTTCATAGGCATTCAAACCATGTTGTTCAATGCTCCAAGGCCACAAAATCTCAAAAATGTTATAAATGTGGAAGCAAAGAGCATAAGGCATTTGAATGTTCTTTAGAAGGGAATTCAAGACAGTGGACTTGTGATGATAACGTAGTTACTCCTCTCATACATAAGAAACCTGAGATGAAGTGGAGAGCTAGGTGCATTTCACAGGGATCCACTAAGTAGTGGATTCCTACTTGTGCCACTAACTCTTCTTTCATTCAAATCTATGCAGGGTGTTGGTTCTTGGTTTCTTGACAGTGGATGTTCAAGAACCATGACAGGTAACAAGGCTTTGCTCAGTAACTATAAGAAAGAGAAAGGTCCAAGGGTGACTTTTGGTGACAACAACCATGGGCAAACAAAAGGCTAAGGTGAACTTCATAATGGAAACCTCAAGCTGTCAAAAGTTTCATATGTCAAAGGGCTGAAATATAATCTCATAAGCATAAGTCAATTGTGTGATGGAGATAATGAAGTCCACTTCACAAAGACAGGAGGCTCCATCATAAATAAAGAAGGTAATACCGTGTTCAGTGCCAAGAGAACCAAGGATGTGTATACACTTGACATGTCCTCTGGTGACCCTTCAAAGGAAACATGTTTGTACTCCAAGAATAATGAGGATACAAACTGGCTGTGGCACAAGAGGCTTTCCCACCTTAATTTCAAAAACATCAACAAGTTGAGCAAGGGTGAACTAGTTTCAGGACTACCTTCACTGACTTATCTTAAGCCTAAACCTTGCACTGCTTGTGAGAAGGGAAAGCAACATAAGACATCATTTCCATCCAAGCAGTCCTTCTCAATTACAGAACCTTTCTATATGTTGCACATGGATCTCTTTGGTCCTGTTGCAACTGCTAGTATTGGTGGAAGTAAGTATGCTCTTGTATTGGTTGATGAATTCTCAAGATACACTTGGGTTTTCTTTCTTAAAGCAAAGAGTGAAGCTGCTGAAGAGATTATTTGTTTTATCAAGAAGATGGAAGTGTTGAATGGCAATCTGGTGAGGCGTCTTAGAAGTGATCATGGAACTGAATTCAAAAATCAAACTCTGGAATCTTTCTGTGATGAGAAAGGGATGTCTCAAAACTTTTCTGCTCCAAAAACCCCACAACAAAATGGTGTAGCTGAAAGAAGAAATAGAACATTGATTGAAGCTGCCAGAACCATGTTATGTGAAAGTGGGTTACCCTTTAATTTCTGGGCTGAGGCTGTAAGTTGTGCATGTTTCACACAGAACAGGTCCCTTATTATCAAGAGGCACAACAAAACTCCATATGAAGTGCTCAAGGGAAGGAAGCCAAGCATCAGCTTTCTGCATATCTTTGGTTGTCAATGTTTCATACTCAATCAAAAAGATCAATTGCAGAAGTTTGATCCTAAAGCTGATGAATGAGTGTTTGTAGGTTACTCAGTGATTTCTAAAGCATACAGAGTATACAACCTCAGAACCAAAGTCATAGAAGAATCCATCAATGTAAGTTTCAATGAAAATGACTTTGTTGCTTCTTGTTCTTCTAATCATGTTTCAGGTGAAGAATTTAAGGATCTTATGCAAACTGGAGAAGTTCCTTTAGAGCAAGTAGATCCCTCTCCACCAGCTGCTCATGATATAGATGACTGTTCCTATCCAAATTTTTAACCATGTACAACCATCCTCATCCAATCCTATACCTCTACTGAATCATGTGGAAAATGACTCAACATCATTGGATTCAAATTCCATATCACTCATTCCCCCTTCAGTAGAGATACCCACAGATTGCAACAATTAAGTTATATCAGCCACTCAAAATGAACTCATTTCTAAAAACGGGATTTTGTTGCCTGTTTATAAAAAAAACGTTTTGTGAATTAACAAAGTAAGTGTCAAAATGATTTTTAAGCACTTTTAAATATAATACCAAGTTTATATTTTCTTTGTCAATTCTATTCGCGCGAGATTGTTAACCATTTTAACAAATGTTGTATTTTATTTAATTTTATAGAAAAATTGTCTAGCATGCGAATCCTAATCCATGCATAGAAAAATAAAACACAACCACGCAAATATATATATATATATATATATAAAATTCGGTAACATGCACAAAATTCCTATGCGTTTTCCCCGTGAGCCACAACGGGGAAAACGAGGTCAAAACCTAAGGACAAGGTAATGTCTCGTTGGGTGAGCTCCCGTTGAATCCAACACCTCCAATAGCGTGTTGATTCCTTCTCGCCAAGACGTCATCACCATGACTCCCGTTGACTTCTCCGGTTCTAATTCTATACTATTTACAAATACATAGAATATATATATAAACGACACGCAGGTCGCATTCCTACACTATTTATACAAATACACGGAATAAAATAAACGGCGTGCAAGCCGCACCAACAAATATATAAATAAATATTTACATCAATATGGCACGCAGGCCACCAAAAACCGAATCAATCAACCACCACAACACATAGGTCTAAGGGCATGTCGTGTTACCGAATTAACCAAACGCAACATAAGAGAAACATGGTGTGCCACACATAACCATGATATAAATATATATCTATATTTTAGTCAAGATTGTCAACAACATCAAAGGCACCAAAATGACAATCCTTGTACATATGCATTAGTGTACCAAACCATTTTTGAGACACATATTCATATATACATTTATAAGTATATATTTGTGTACACTTTATGCCAAGTTACAACAAATATATAAATATAAAAACTAAAATATATTAACACGTCTACGAATAAATCTATTCTAGCACAACAAGAGCCTCAATGGAAAAACCAATTTTAAGAAAACAATTTTCTTATATAAATGTACTTATATGGTTTTTGAGACATGATGTAAAAACTAACATCTGAGGTAGGCTACAAATATACCAATTTTAGCCTAACATGAATCTACATGAAAAACCATTTCTAGAAAACAATTTTCTAATATAAAAATATTTATATGATTATTATGTAGGCTACAAATATATCAATTTTAGCCTAACAAAAAACTACACGAAAAACTTTCAAGAAAACAAATTTCTTGTATAAAATATTCATATGGTTTTTCTAGACTCGTTAGTGCAAAGCCATGTTAGATATAGCTCTGATACCACTGAAGGTATTTGTTTGGCATAATCGAGTAGCAACGGAAGCAAGATATAATACAAAATCTAAACTAGCCAAACAAACACACATGCCATGGACCAACATCTAGACATGAAATTGCAACTAAAATAAAAGAACAAGATGGATAGAAATGTACCACTATGCAAGTACCACAATCTCACTCTTGTCAAGCTTCAAGAATCAAACAAGTCAAGCTTCAAAATCCAAGCTAGGATTTCTCTAGTGAAGTCCACCCCAAGTTGTGTTGATTCCCAAATGCTAGTAAGTTGGTGTAGCCACCAAAACAACACCTAAGCCTATGTGTTTCTTGCTTCTTGTGTTCAAGAACACCAAGAACAAGATGAACAAGTGAGAGAGAGTTCAAGTGCCAACCAAGAGCCAAGAGACATCCAAAAACCTCCCTAAGAGCAGATAATTCCTAGCCTCTTTGTTTACCACCATTATTAGAAGTTAACACCATTAAACCAAGTGTTTAAGGCTTTTAGTTCTGCTGTTAAAGTGAACGTACACGGCCCATGTAGGTCTACACGGCCATGTAGGCCCAAAGTCCACGGCCCCAATTGGGCTAAGACGGCCCGTGTCTATCAAGCACTACACGGCCCGTGTTCATCTACACGGCCCGTGTTCATCTACACGGCCCGTGTTCATCTACACGGCCCGTGTAGGCCCAAACTACACGACCTTGAACTGGGCTAATACGCCTCGTGTATGTTGGACTGGACACGGCCCGTGTTCAGGAACACGGCCCGTGTACCATCCTGCCAAAACCCATTTTGGCCTTTTCCTCTCCTTTGCTTGATCGTGTTGCCGGAATCAATACTTGGTGTGTGACCCAATAGGCCTATACCTCATCGGTAGTGCCATTAACTCGTTCGTGTCAGCGGGCATATTCCAACAGACTCCCACTTACACGTGGCACGACTACAAAAAATACCACAAACATAGAGTGGCCTCTAGCAAGACATATATGCTCCCAAGTCAGTATAGGGTATGCCACTCTTGACAAGATCCTAATCATAAAATGATTGTCCTAATGATAAATGAACATGTATATCCCTTTGTTCACGATATCCTATGTGAACACAAGGCATGGAATAAAGTCAACCTTCAGATCGTTCACGATTATGTTTCTCGATTGTAGATTAGTGGTGACCAACAAACCAAGTTAACATTGATCTATCATCAATATAACTTGAGCACGGCCATGCATATGAACGTCAGCACTCAATCATCGAGGGGCCCATGGATATCTTCTCTATACATAGAGGAACAAATTCCTTTCGACTACATAGTCCCGCCACATAGATAATACTCTACCCAATCATCTCCCTTATAACGACCAGTTACGGACCGCGTTAGAAAACGATCAAAGCAAAGCAGATCTATGCTTTGGAATCACATGCATCTCTAGTTTAAGGATGAAACGTCATCATCATCCCGAGTTTCTTATGACTAGAACCATGAAGCGAACTCGGGTATGGGTCCTCCGATCACTTGAAACCCCTTTCAAGTATAGGCAAGAATCACGTTTAACAAAACCAACTCTTTACCTCAATCTTAATGTATACTTCCTTCCCATAAAGTATAACCGATTGTGGAGATTTTAGAATGATAAACATTCTCGGAAGTGTTTAAACATGCAAAGATGAAACACAATAAGGATTCATAAAATACCCGCCCTCGGCGTATTATTAAATCTCCATTTAATAATCGATATGGAATGAATTGTAATATTGCTTAATGTCCCCAAAATATAAGTACAAATCAAACATAAACCAAAATATATTCAAGCCAAGTTATACGCATTAGACATGCTAATGGACCTAGTATGACAAACATCACTAGTCCATAACAACGACTTAACTAGTGGATTTGTCCCACAACATCCACAAGATCTTTTGTTATTCAATTATATCTCTTTTGACAAGACTACTTCAAAAGTATGCATCAAAGAGATCTTACTTATCAAAAATTTAAAGTAATCACACACTCATTGTCTCAAAAACCCACAATAAGTTTAGTGATACTTTAAGAATCTACAAACAACACCACAAGTTAGGATCATCAACTTTGATCAAAGATCAACCGTTATCCTAGCAGAAACACGCATTAAAGGTAACTACTTACTCCAAACCTATTCAAGTCGTCAAACATCAAGAACATATCTCTATATTTCTTGAACTAAATACTATCCAATCTTGTATCTCTTAAATGCCCCTATGAAGCAGTAATTCCTGAATTAGGTTTGCAGATAACCTAATATCGGGACATTATCTTCCATAGACATTTAACACTAGGAATACAACAAAGCTCCCACTAGCCCTGACATATGTAAAAGGTTTTATCTATGCTTTTAGAAAACTCATCACTATGATCTTCTAATAGTAATCAAAGATATCTTTCTTTCAAGATGCAAGAATAAACCCGAAGTGGTCTTATCCACTTTTGTAGACATAATTCGGATACTACGGATGTATATTAAGACCCTCGGATAGTGTTATAAGCACTTCCTCATCATATTGTTTCATGACGAAACGTGGTCATTAATATCCACGAGTATCAAACATTCTTCAACATAGCCACTAGGACAAGTTTCTCCATAACCACCATGAAAAATTTACCACTTGTCGATATTTGAAGTTGTCTACAATCCCATCCATGTTAATCCCATCACTACCACCTTGGTATACACCTAGGTATGGGATCAAGTCAAGTCAAGCACTTGGACATTCCAAATGGATTGCATCTCTTTATCATTTACTTCTTTTATTTTTAGCGAATTCTAGATCCACTACGTCTTCCGATAGGTGGCGAACTCAACAAGACTCACCATTAAGTCATTACCACTTAGGTATGAGAAACCCATATCTCTTTGGCTCTATATGACTCTAATCAGAATTAAAAGAAGTAATGATTCTTAGTCAGGCATACCAGCATAACCATGCTGATCATCTATCAAAGATATCAGATTATATGCTAGTACCATCATCAAGTCTTCATTTAAGTTCCACGTTCTTCCACTAGAATTCCTTAGTTTTAGTTTCTTTCTTCTTCCCCTTTTAAGCAACAAACATTGTTCTCAAAAGGTTAAATAACTAAAACTTAGAAGAACTCCTCAAATGTATTAGCACTTCTCGATTTCAAGTTTATCCTTCTCCCACTGAATGTAGAATGGATAACTCCGAACGATTAAGATAGACAAGCGAAGAACCTTTCTAGTCGTATCTTAATAAATGCTAAATAGACTATCTATTGAATTTGGATTTGAGGACTTAGTCACAATGGTAAATGAATATCCCAACAAATCGGACACACATTATCGACCCGTCATAAACTGGATCAATAACACCCAGTTCCCTACTCCATGACACCATGTACCAATGCGTCTTAGTAGGATATGAATTGTGAAACAATTCCACAATTCACTATATGGTCATCCAATATATAGATAATAGATATCTTAGCATCTTAACTAGATCTAAGTACCTTGATCTATATGCCCTATTGATTCTTAAAGTTGTTTTGGCTAATTCTGCACACCAACAAGGTTTCAGACATATGCCTAAACTAATAAACATCTCGCAAATACTACCATCAAGGTAGTGATGAAGAGGTTTCCCTTTCGTTATTATTTGTGGTATGCTTGAATGGATTATCCACAAAATATGATCAATATCCAACAAGCTTATAATCCTCTCACAAACTCCGGCGAAGGATCTCATAATCATCTTAGCCTAATAAACAATATCAACATCAAAGCGTTTAGCCCGAGACTAAACTATTCCAAGATCCTAACCACATGGATCTAGGCGATATATTTCTTGTTTATGTGATTAAGTTGATTATCACACAAAGATAACTCATCCAAACTATTTTGGATTCAGAATCAATTATTCATGAATATTCTATTACTTGTAACAAATCCTTGTGTATGCCATGACATGGGAAATTTTGAACAAAAATATCTCACAATAGATTTTCATAATAAATTTCGTATTTTAAGAATAACTCATCGTCACCACATGTAAAGTTGTACGCCACGCAGGGCAAAACAACACATGAGCTATGACATAAAAACCTTGAATAAATAACATTTAAAAAAGGTTCAACACCAATTCTTAAAACTTTAAAATTATGTCCACCATAAATGAAAACGAGCATACAAAGATATGTCACTTGCCACGCAAGGCAAATTAATAAATAAACCGGTGTCAAAAGCGAGATCAAGTCTCCTTATCTTCTCTTGGAGGACAATCACCATGGTTTCCTCGTTCGAGATCCGGTTCTTCATGCTTTTCTTTCAACAAAGGACCTACACTTTGTAACAAACAAATTTGTGACAAACGTGAGCCAATCCGCTCGGGTCAACAACCCAGCTTATAGAAGAATAGCAATGAATCATGAACGTACCTGAAGATGGAAAGTTAACTCTCTCTTTCCTGAGAAGTTTTATATCCTCTCCGCACGTAGGGCAGGCGTGACGGCCCCAATTTCCAAATCTTCCACAGAAGTTGCAAACCACCTTTTCTTAAGTCTCTTCTTGAGGCACACTCTCTATGTCCTTCGACTCAATATTAAGGATAGGTTTGGAAACTCCAACCTTTCCTCTTAGGGTCGGTTTCTTCTTCCTTTTCTTTTGTTTCTTTAAGCCCAATGCGGGAGTAGTTGAGGTGGAATTATGCTTGGCCATTTCAGATTCCGCAGACTTCAACATGTCATGCAATTCGCTTAAGGACTTCTCCAATCCTTGCATATGATAGTTTGTGACAAACTGTTCATATGATGCGGGCAGAGACTGGAGTACAATATCCACAACGAGCTCTCTCCCAATAGGAAATCCTAACCTCTCCATTTGGTCCACATTCGCCTTCATCTTAAGGACGTGAAGACCAACATTCCCGCCTTCCTGTAGCCTACAACCGACTAGGCTTTTAACACACTCATAGTGTTCCTGCCTAACTTGCTGTCGGAACATGTCCTTGAGCTTGTTTAACATATCATACACACTCATGTGCTCGAGCTGCTTTCGCAACTCCGAGCTCATAGTTGACAACATGAGGCAGGTCGCATTCCTACACTATTTATACAAATACACGGAATAAAATAAACGGCGTGCAAGCCGCACCAACAAATATATAAATAAATATTTACATCAATATGGCACGCAGGCCACCAAAAACCGAATCAATCAACCACCACAACACATAGGTCTAAGGGCATGTCGTGTTACCGAATTAACCAAACGCAACGTAAGAGAAACATGGTGTGCCACACATAACCATGATATAAATATATATCTATATTTTAGTCAAGATTATCAACAAAATCAAAGGCACCAAAATGACAATCCTTGTACATATGCATTAGTGTACCAAACCATTTTTGAGACACATATTCATATATACATTTATAAGTATATATTTGTGTACACTTCATGACAAGTTACAACAAATATATAAATATAAAAACTAAAATATATTAACATGTCTACGAATAAATCTATTCTAGCACAACAAGACCCTCAATGGAAAAACCAATTTTAAGAAAACAATTTTCTTATATAAATGTACTTATATGGTATTTGAGACATGATGTAAAAACTAACATCTTAGGTAGGCTACAAATATACCAATTTTAGCCTAACATGAATCTACATGAAAAACCATTTCTAGAAAACAATTTTCTAATATAAAAATATTTATATGATTATTATGTAGGCTACAAATATATCAATTTTAGCCTAACAAAAAACTACACGAAAAACTTTCAAGAAAACAATTTTCTTGTATAAAATATTCATATGGTTTTTCTAGACTCGTTAGTGCAAAGCCATGTTAGATATGGCTCTGATACCACTGAAGGTATTTGTTTGGCATAACCGAGTAGCAACGGAAGCAAGATATAATACAAAATCTAAACTAGCCAAACAAACATACATGCCATGGACCAACATCTAGACATGAAATTGCAACTAAAATAAAAGAACAAGATGGATAGAAATGTACCACTATGCAAGTACCACAATCTCACTCTTGTCAAGCTTCAAGAATCAAACAAGTCAAGCTTCAAAATCCAAGCTAGGATTTCTCTAGTGAAGTCTACCCCAAGTTGTGTTGATTCCCAAATGCTAGTAAGTTGGTGTAGCCACCAAAACAACACCCAAGTCTGTGTGTTTCTTGCTTCTTGTGTTCAAGAACACCAAGAACAAGATGAACATGTGAGAGAGAGTTCAAGTGTCAACCAAGAGCCAAGAGACATCCAAAAACCTCCCTTAGAGCAGATAATTCCTAGCCTCTTTGTCTACCACCATTATTAGAAGTTAACACCATTAAACCAAGTGTTTAAGGCTGTTAATTCTGCTGTTACAGCGAACGTACACGGCCCGTGTAGGTCTACACGGCCGTGTAGGCCCAAAGTCCACGGCCCCAATTGGGCTAAGACGGCCCGTGTCTATCAAGCACTACACGGCCCGTGTTCATCTACACGGCCCGTGCAGGCCCAAACTACACGACCTTGAACTGGGCTAATACGCCTCGTGTATGTTGGACTGGACATGGCCCGTGTTCAGGAACACAGCCCGTGTACCGTCCTGCCAAAACCCATTTTGGCCTTTTCCTCTCTTTTGCTTGATCGTGTTGCCGGAATCAATACTTGGTGTGTGACCCAATAGGCCTATACCTCATCGGTAGTGCCATTAACTAGTTCGTGTCAGCGGGCATATTCCAACACGTATAACTTCTTCTCCCTAAATCCAAATGAATTCCAATTCCCAAGAAATCCAAAAAGCCTTCAAAGACCTCAAGCACCATCCTCATAATTTGGTGATAGGCAACATAGATTTAAAGTTAGAACAAGATCAAAAGCTTGCAACATCTGCTTGTATTCTGGATTTGTCTCAATGATTGAACCAAAGAAGGTTGATGAAGCTCTCAATGATCCCTACTGGGTGTCTACCATGCAAGAAGAACTGGCAGAATTCAATAGAAATAATTTATGGACTTTGGTACCCAAACCAAAGGATAAATCCATCATTGGAACAAAGTGGGTGTTCAGAAATAAGCTAGATGAAAATGGGAAAATCATCAGAAACAAAGCAAGGCTAGTGGCACAGGGGTACTGTCAAGAAGAGGGTATTGATTTTGATGAAACATTTGTCCCTGTTGCAAGATTGGAAGCTATCAGACTATTCCTAGCCTATGCTGCCTTCAAAAGTTTCAAAGTGTTCCAAATGGATGTGAAGAGTGCATTTCTGAATGGAGATTTGAAAGAAGAGGTGTATGTCAAACAACCTCCTGGTTTTGAGGAGTCAAGCTTACCTGATCATGTTTACTTTCTAAACAAAGCTTTATATGGTCTTAAGCAAGCACCAAGAGCCTGGTATGATACCCTCTCTTCTTTTCTCATTAACAAAGGTTTTACAAGAGGATGCATAGATAGCACTTTATTTATTAGGAAGTACAAAGGTGATGTGATACTTGTGCAGATATATGTAGAAGATATAATCTTTGGGTCTACTAATTTGTAACTATGCAAAAAGTTTTCTAAACTCATGTCTAATAATTACCAGATGAGCATGATGGGTGAGTTAAACTATTTTCTTGGTTTGCAAATTAAACAAGAGGTTGATGGTATTTTCATTCATCAAACAAAGTATGTCAAAGATTTACTCAAAAAGTTTGATTTTGAAAACTGTTCTTCAATGAAAACACCTATGTCTACTTCTATCAAGTTAGGAAAGGACACTGATGGCAAATCAGTGAACATTACTACTTATAGAGGAATGATTGGATCACTCTTATACCTCACTGCATGTAGACCAGATATAATGTTTTCAACATGACTAAAGAATCACATCTTGCTGCTGTTAAAAGAATATTCAGATATCTCAAAGGAACTCCTAATCTTGGTCTTTGGTACCCCAAAGACTTAGATTTTGAGTTAGTTGGATATTCTGATTCTGATTTTGCAGGATGCACATTAGACAGAAAAAGTACTTCAGGTGGTTGTCAACTTCTAGGAGGAAGATTGATTAGTTGGTCTAGTAAGAAACCGAATTCAGTATCAACATCCACTGCAGAGGCAGCATACATTGCTGCAGGAAGCTGTTGTGCTCAAATTTTGTGGTTACAGAATCAACTGCTTGACTATGATATGAAGTTTGAAGACACCCCAATTCTATGTGACAATACAAGTGCAATCTCCATCTCAAATAATCCAGTCATGCATTCAAAGACAAAGCATATTGAAATCAGACATCATTTTCTCAGAGATAATGTGCAAAAGAAGAAGGTAACTTTGCACTACATCAACACTGATTTACTACTTGCAGACTTATTCACAAAGCCATTAGATGAAGCAAGGTTCAATTTCCTAATATCCAAACTAGGTATGCTTAATTTTTAGTTTAGAATAGTGGTAATTTAGTTTATGTCAATTTATAAGTGTTGAAAATTATAAGTTACTTATTTGAGCATATCCAAGTCCTACTTAATTTGTGTAAACTGAGTAACTATGCTCAGCTGATACCTATCAGCTAATCAAATTTACTCAGCTGATCACTTTAAGATAAGGAAGACATGCTCAGCTAAGTACTTTACTCAGCTGATACCCCAAATTTTCACTATCAGCTGATAGTTTTTCATCAGCTGATACATTTCTATGATCGGCTGATGTTTTTACACTTGGTAAATTTTCACCTTTTACAATCATTTAATGCTTTTTAACCCTAGTTATTTACTCCGTTTGTCATATTTCATTTAATAGCTAATTAATTTGTTTTCCGTTAGATCTTTTGTCAGTATCTAACGATTTCTGTTAACTAATCTTCATAAATATCCCCATTTCTCTCTCATTCACCTTTACCTGTTCAAAATTTCTAAATTCCCTCTCTCTCTCTCTCTACAAAGAACTACCCTACCTTCTCTCTCGATACTCACTGTTCATCATCCCTACCAAATAACCACCTATATTCCAGACCCGGCTGTTAACCCTGGTGAGAATGTTGCACCCAATCAACCGATGAATATAACTCCCAACAACATTCTACTCTGCACCACCACCCCTGCCTCGCGAGAAAACCAAGGTTATGAACCAATGGTTCAGTTCCTTCAAGCTTATCCCTTGTTTGATAGTCTCACCGCTGATCCACACTACATATACCCTACCATTATCGGTGAGCTATGGTATTCAGCAACCTATAACCTAAACACCAACACCATCCACTTCACCCTAGCCCAAGGCAACTACCATCTCTAGATCACCACCGAAACCCTTCGTGAAGCCTACGTTATTCCTCACTTCCCACCTTACACCACTTTTCCCTCCAAAGCAGAAGTTCAAACAGTTTTGGAAACCATCGGCTACAATGAACCTGTAGTGCATGGTCAGGTCAAAGTCTCTGCTCTCTCTCATCCGTGGAAGTATTTGGCCAACGTGGTCATACATTGCTTCGGTCCTAAGTCTGGTAGCCACCATCTCATCAATCAAACCGAGCTCCTTGTGCTATATGCCCTAGTCTTTGGGGGTAAATATTGACTTTGCTCAAGTCATATTTTCGGACCTTATTGATAAAATCATCCAGAGCACCAACAAGAAATCATCAAGGTCGCAGGTGCCCTACATTCGACTATTAAGCCTGATAGCTATGAGGGAGATTGGAGAGGATGATTATGTGGGCTTAATCGAACATCTTGAGCATATTCCTGTCCCTGCCATGGGAGAAAAGATATTCCACTTTTTAAAGACAAACAGAGGTCCTCCAATCACTGCCCAAATGCAAAAGCGCATAGATGCTACAAATGACAATGTGAATGCTGATGATGGTGATGAAAATGATGATGATAGTGATGGTGATGATGATGCTGATGAAAGCCACACTGGCTCTAAGAATGATGATGATGATGCTGGTGATGGTGATGCTGGTGATTTTGCTCCTCTCAGTCCAATGGAGTTAAGTCCTCTTGGCGATGATGATGATGCCCGAGAACAAGAGATCTCTGAGCAACTTCTGGAGCTCATTGACAGAAGTAGGCACATCATGTCCCAAGGTAAGGACAGTAGTGATTCCACCCCGGAGGATATTCAAATGGTAGTCCCAAACTTTGATAGCCCATCCTCCTCTCCAGTTCATACACCACTCCAACAACCAAGCTCTAGTGAACCTCATGTGGTCACTAGTTCTACTCCTATTCGTAGTCCTCCTCTCCAGAAGTGACTCATTATGAGCACTTTGAGGGAGTGCAATCCACACCTCTTACCTCAACTCCAATTACCCTTCCTCATGTTGAGGGGGAGCAATTGGATGTTGCAACCTTACAGCCAGTGGATGTATCCTCACAACAGGATACATCTGTAAAAATGGGATATAAGCCGATAGCTGAGACAACCTCCCAAAAGGTTGACCTCATTGAAAGATAGACCTCAACCCAATGTCACACTGTGTCTCTCCCAACATTAAGTCAGCCTATGCCATTCACATTCTCCCAACATAATGTGGATCCAATAAGGGATTCCCTATTATTGAGTGCATCCCACACTCAGTCCACTTATCTTGCACCTATTATCGATTCTATTCTTACACAAGCACAGCCCGCCAATGCTAGTCGTACAAACCAACCACATGCACAGGGCTCAACACTCTTCCCTAATGAATTTGAGCTTATACACCAAGGCTCAAATGAGGGGACACAAACCTTACCTAAGTTCTTTGAACCTCTCTCCACCCCTTCCACCTCTAAACCATCTACTTCTTCCCAAACCCCAAACCTTACCCTTATCCAAACAATAAACCAAAACCTTGATCACCTAACCCAAACCTTCCAAGCCTTTCAAACCCAAACCTCTACTCAACTGTCTCAACTTACAAAAGACATTGAGTCCCTAAAAACCCCACCCCAACCCTACCCTACACCCATTAATCTTACCCCAATCCTAACCAAGATAGACAATCTATCAACCCTTCTTCCCTCTTAACCACAAATTCCCATCCTACCTCAATCTACTATCTCTACCCTCAACCAAACCATCTCTAACCTACTATCCCAACTCCAAACCCTACGCCTAATTAACCCAAACATCTCTGTCCCCATTCCCGAACAACTCCTACCAATGCCTTCCTTTCTCAAAGGCATCCTTGATGATATAGAAGCCCTCACAGCACCAACCGAATGAGCCATCTTTCCTTATGGAAATCTCTTAGGGATCTCAAGGATGACCTCTCTCTCCAACTTTCTAAAATTACCTCTACCCCTTCCTCAACCCATACCCCTGCCCCTACCCCATCCCATAAGCCTGCAGCAGGTGACTCCCCTCCTCCTTTTGATGAGGCCAAAAAGGGGGAGAAATTCTCTAGTTCTTCAAGGGAGGATGATCCTGACTCAGAGGATATTGATGCTGCATATGCTGAAACTGCCACAAAAAACATGCAGCAAGAAGCACCCAAAGCAACAGCTCCTCCACCTCTTAAAAGAAAAGCACCTTCATAGGGGGAGCAAAGGTTTTCTAAAAAGTTGAAAAGAATGGCAAATAGACCCAAGCCTAAAAGAAAAGTTGCTGAGGGTTGCTCTCCACCAATTGATATAGTGTCTGATTCTGATGATGAGGATGATACTCCACTATCTGACATCCTCAAAAGAAGAAGATAGAGCCCTAAGCCATCTGCTCCACCAGTCCAATCAACCCCATCAGTCCAAAAGGCTTCAACCTCTGCTCCTAAGGATAAAGGCAAACAAAAAATGACAGATGAGCAAGTTGAAGCAAATGAACAAATGAAAAGGGAGCTTGCTCTTAAAGAACGGGAAAAAAGGGAAAATGCTCAAATGACTCAAGCATTGGGTGTTTCAGTTGAAGAAATCTACCAAGCCAAGGAGCTAGCATATCAGCAAGAGCAAGAACAAGTTCAAAATCAAGCTGCTGCTCAACACAAATTCGCAAGGGAGAAATCTCAGTCTGAACTGCTCAAAGCTAGATCTCATGCTGATGCCATCAAAACCCTCTTCAACCTTGATTTATCTGCTCCCATCAATCTAAGTCAACAAAGGCTTCAAAGCTTCAGAGAAAGAATTAACATTCTGAGAAACAAAACAGAACCAACTCCAATAACAAGAGTCACTGTCCACAAAGGTGATGGTGAACCCTACCTCAAAGCTATAAGGCAGAACAACTTCAACAGCTGTGAAGTTGTATCCTATGAGAGGTGTCACATCTATGGGTTCACAGAGTTAGTTGAGATCCTGTACCTTCTCTTCAAATCCAAATCTAAGCTCAAAGTTCAATTCATTCAGAAAATTCAGAATTGGATAGCTCTAACTGTGTCACAAAGGGCCTTCACTCCAGATGACTATTACAGGCATGTACATACAGTTGATAATCTTCATAAGAAAGGCTCCAAGCCATTTAAACCATTTGAGCTAAGAGAGGTACTACCCCAGCATGAATTCTTATCAGATTTTGAGGGTCTCAACACATCTCTTCCATTGAACATCACCCCTGAGCTGTACAAGTTTATAATTATGCCTGCTGAAGGTATATTCTTTCTGGACAGAGCTGGCACATGGAGGTTCTTTAGATAGTCTAAAATCCTTAAAGCTAGCAAGAAGTTTCTATTTGGGCTAAGGATATCTACAAGAGGCAGAACTGCAAATGAAAATTTTGAAGCCCTTGTTCAAGCCCAATGTGAAGTCTTAGATGAAGCTGATCCCCATGCCAAAGATTTTGAAGTTAAAGAAGAACCATGGTGGGATGATTGAAGACTGATGCTAACTCTGAAGTTTTGTTGTTATTTAGTTGATTGTACATTATAGAATAGTTAGTTAATAGTCATTCTATGTAATCACTTCTGTACATTTCTTTATTCTATTATTTCAAGTGATGTTTGTGTTTTTCAGAAAATCAAAAACATATAAAAATGGAAAAATGAAAAGATTCCACAAAAACAGAACAAAATGGAACATTAGAAAAGAAACCAAAAACAGAACAAGGTTCAAATAAAAAGAGTTACCAAAAACAGATAGCTAGGTAGTCAATTGTACTTAAAAGTTCAAATCTTTTGTATTCGAAGTCAAACTGATTCTTCAAAAAGAAAAAGGTTTTGTCATCATCAAATAGGGGGAGATTGTTGGGGAGATAATCACTTCACCCTAATAATCAACTCTGCCTATCCTAAAACATAGAATTTGATGATAACCAAACCCTACATTCAGTATGACTTAGAAAGAATTCAAACATGTGTTGTTTGAATCAGTTTATGTAAAATATGCTAAGTATGGAACCATCAGCTGAGGAAAATAAGCCATCAGCTGACCATCAGATCCTACTCAATATATCAGCCAATGGATATCAGCCAAGGAGCATCAGATGAAGAAAACAAGTGAAGAAGACCATCAGCTGAGGAAAACAATCTATCAGCTGAGCGAAATAGTTGATTAGCTGAGTGAACAAATTGATCAGCTGAGTGAACAAATTGATCAGCTGAGTGAACAATTGATCAGCTAAGTGCCTACCTCATCAGCTGAGTGAACAAATGGATCAGCTGAGGCCCAGAGCATCAGCAAAGTAAGTCTTCCTTTACACAAGTCATCTCCCCTCATAAACCGATGTATATGATTGATTAGCTGAGCATTCTTGATCAACTGATGATGCAAATACATGAGCTTATGTCCTCCTAAGCTTACTATTGATCAGCTGAGCATCTATATGATCAGCTGAGCAGTATGTATCAACTGAGTCCTAGCAAAAAGTGATCAACTGATATATTTTGTCAACTGAGTAGTGAATATCAGAGTTCCTAGTACAATCTGTTAGCTGAGTCGTGAAAAATGTCAAATCTACTCTATCTTTTCAGATTGTAAGTCATATGTAAAATGCTGAACATGTGTTGTTCTATTATGCCTTAGATCTTTGTTTGTAAAAGTAAAAATGCACTTTTTGGATCAAGTATGAGACAAAAACGTTTGATCTTATCCTCTGGAAAAGGATAATGATACCTCAAACAGACGAAGATCTTGAAGATTTGTTCAAACAACTAAGTATGGCTAACAATCCCATACTTGGTAAAGTCAAATCAATCAGAAGCATGGTGTTGATTAAAGTACAATCATGGAAAGGGAAAGATACTTCTACACGACAGTAGATTTGGGCTTTAATATTTTATATTGTGAATGGGTTGCACTTTTGCAGAAAAGTACAATTACTTTTATCAAACATTTGATTAAAGTAACTTTACTTTTCACCTACTACCTTTACAATTAAAATATTATATTTCCATATCCTCTTTGTCTCTTACCTTCATGCGACCGGATTCACCAAGACTTCTATATATACTCATGCATGGTGGACATGCAAAAAATACACAAATACAAAAAAGAAAAGTCTCTACTCCACAGATAGAAAATCTCATCTGTTGAGAAATTCGTAGAGTATAAGCATTGTGTAGAATCAAACTTGTTCATGTGTTGAACACTCTATATACATTAGTTGTTTTAGAGTTAGCTTGTCTATCTGTTAGACAAATTGATTGCCACCTTTTATTGTACTTAGAATTTCCGCTTCTAGTACATGTAATTCTTGATTCAATATCAATAAGAATTATATAAAAGTATATCAGTGTGTCTTTAATTTTTAAAAACTAAAGTTTGTATTCAACCCCCCCCCCCCCCTTATACAAACATTTGTTGTTACGTACTCAATCTGGGACTAACAACTGGTATCAGAGCAGGTTAGATATTCAATATCTAGATTTGTTTTGCTTACTCTACAACTGCTTCTACCCCTCTCAATATGGCCTCATCCACAAACAATATGAATATCTCAAACACTGGGTGCTTAACAAGATGTCCCATGTTTGATACTGAAAATTTCTCCATGTGGAAAAGTAGAGCACATCTTTTACTATCCACCCTTGATAAGCCTGCAGCAGGTGACTCCCCTCCTCCTTTTGATGAGGCCAAAAAGGGGGAGAAATTCTCTAGTTCTTCAAGGGAGGATGATCCTGACTCAGAGGATATTGATGCTGCATATGCTGAAACTGCCACAAAAATCATGCAGCAAGAAGCACCCAAAGCAACAGCTCCTCCACCTCTTAAAAGAAAAGCACCTTCATAGGGGGAGCAAAGGTTTCCTAAAAAGTTGAAAAGAATGGCAAACAGACCCAAGCCCAAAAGAAAAGTTGCTGAGGGTTGCTCTCCACCAATTGATATAGTGTCTGATTCTGATGATGAGGATGATACTCCACTATCTGACATCCTCAGAAGAAGAAGACAGAGCCCTAAGCCATCTGCTCCACCAGTCCAATCAACCCCATCAGTCCAAAAGGCTTCAACCTCTGCTCCTAAGGATAAAGGCAAACAAAAAATGACAGATGAGCAAGTTGAAGCAGATGAACAAATGAAAAGGGAGCTTGCTCTTAAAGAACGGGAAAAAAGGGAAAATGCTCAAATGACTCAAGCATTGGGTGTTTCAGTTGAAGAAATCTACCAAGCCAAGGAGCTAGCATATCAGCAAGAGCAAGAACAAGTTCAAAATCAAGCTGCTGCTCAACACAAATTCGCAAGGGAGAAATCTCAGTCTGAACTGCTCAAAGCTAGATCTCATGCTGATGCCATCAAAACCCTCTTCAACCTTGATTTATCTGCTCCCATCAATCTAAGTCAACAAAGGCTTCAAAGCTTCAGAGAAAGAATTAACATTCTGAGAAACAAAACAGAACCAACTCCAATAACAAGAGTCACTGTCCACAAAGGTGATGGTGAACCCTACCTCAAAGCTATAAGGCAGAACAACTTCAACAGCTGTGAAGTTGTATCCTATGAGAGGTGTCACATCTATGGGTTCACAGAGTTAGTTGAGATCCTGTACCTTCTCTTCAAATCCAAATCTAAGCTCAAAGTTCAATTCATTCAGAAAATTCAGAATTGGATAGCTCTAACTGTGTCACAAAGGGCCTTCACTCCAGATGACTATTACAGGCATGTACATACAGTTGATAATCTTCATAAGAAAGGCTCCAAGCCATTTAAACCATTTGAGCTAAGAGAGGTACTACCCCAGCATGAATTCTTATCAGATTTTGAGGGTCTCAACACATCTCTTCCATTGAACATCACCCCTGAGCTGTACAAGTTTATAATTATGCCTGCTGAAGGTATATTCTTTCTGGACAGAGCTGGCACATGGAGGTTCTTTAGATAGTCTAAAATCCTTAAAGCTAGCAAGAAGTTTCTATTTGGGCTAAGGATATCTACAAGAGGCAGAACTACAAATGAAAATTTTGAAGCCCTTGTTCAAGCCCAATGTGAAGTCTTAGATGAAGCTGATCCCCATGCCAAAGATTTTGAAGTTAAAGAAGAACCATGGTGGGATGATTGAAGACTGATGCTAACTCTGAAGTTTTGTTGTTATTTAGTTGATTGTACATTATAGAATAGTTAGTTAATAGTCATTCTATGTAATCACTTCTGTACATTTCTTTATTCTATTATTTCAAGTGATGTTTGTGTTTTTCAGAAAATCAAAAACATATAAAAATGGAAAAATGAAAAGATTCCACAAAAACAAAACAAAATGGAACATTAGAAAAGAAACCAAAAACAGAACAAGGTTCAAATAAAAAGAGTTACCAAAAACAGATAGCTAGGTAGTCAATTGTACTTAAAAGTTCAAATCTTTTGTATTCGAAGTCAAACTGATTCTTCAAAAAGAAAAAGGTTTTGTCATCATCAAATAGGGGGAGATTGTTGGGGAGATAATCACTTCACCCTAATAATCAACTCTGCCTATCCTAAAACATAGAATTTGATGATAACCAAACCCTACATTCAGTATGACTTAGAAAGAATTCAAACATGTGTTGTTTGAATCAGTTTATGTAAAATATGCTAAGTATGGAACCATCAGCTGAGGAAAATAAGCCATCAGCTGACCATCAGATCCTACTCAATATATCAGCCAATGGATATCAGCCAAGGAGCATCAGATGAAGAAAACAAGTGAAGAAGACCATCAGCTGAGGAAAACAATCTATCAGCTGAGCGAAATAGTTGATCAGCTGAGTGAACAAATTGATCAGCTGAGTGAACAAATTGATCAGCTAAGTGCCTACCTCATCAGCTGAGTGAACAAATGGATCAGCTGAGGCCCAGTCAGCAAAGTAAGTATTCCTTTACACAAGTCATCTCCCCTCATAAACCGATGTATTTGATTGATCAGCTGAGCATTCTTGATCAACTGATCATGCAAATACATGAGCTTATGTCCTCCTAAGCTTACTATTGATCAGCTGAGCATCTATATGATCAGCTGAGCAATATGTATCAACTGATTCCTAGCAAAAAGTGATCAACTGATATATTTTGTCAACTGAGTAGTGAATATCAGAGTTCCTATTATAATCTGTTAGCTGAGTCACGAAAAATGTCAAATCTACTCTATCTTTTCAGATTGTAAGTCATATGTAAAAGGCAGAACATGTGTTGTTCTATTATGCCTTAGATCTTTGTTTGTAAAAGTAAAAATGCACTTTTTGGATCAAGTATGAGACAAAAAGGTTTGATCTTATCCTTTGGAAAAAGATAATGATAACTCAAACAGACGAAGATCTTGAAGATTTGTTCAAACAACTAAGTATGGCTGGCAATTCCATACTTGGTAAAGTCAAATCAATCAGAAGCATGGTGTTGATTAAAGTACAATCATGGAAAGGGAAAGATACTTCTACATGACAGTAGATGTGGGCTTTAATATTTTATATTGTGAATGGGTTACACTTTTGCAAAAAAGTACAATTACTTTTATCAAACATTTGATTAAAGTAACTTTACTTTTCACCCACTACCTTTACAATTAAAATATTATATTTCCACATCCTCTTTGTCTCTTACCATCATGCAACCGGATTCACCAAGACTTCTATATATACTCATGCATGGTGGACATGCAAAAAATACACAAATACAAAAAAGAAAAATCTCTACTCCACAGATAGAAAATCTCATCAGTTGAGAAATTCGTAGAGTATAAGCATTGTGTAGAATCAAACTTGTTCATGTGTTGAACACTCTATATACATTAGTTGTTTTAGAGTTAGCTTGTCTATGTGTTAGACAAATTTATTGCCACCTTTTATTGTACTTAGAATTTCCGCTTCTAGTACATGTAAATCTTGATTCAATATCAATAAGAATTATATAAAAGTATATCAGTGTGTCTTTAATTTTTAAAAGCTAAAGTTTGTATTCAACCCCCCCCCCTTCTACAAACATTTGTTGTTACGTACTCAATCTGGGACTAACGAATCCCTCTCCATATGACCTGTCTTGCCACACTTATAACATGCAGAAGACCCGAGCCAATATTCTCCCAAATGATGCTTCTTACAATTCTGACATATCGGATAAGTGTTTTGCACCACCTTCTTATCTAATGGCTCAACTCTCTGTTTCTTATAAACTGGTGCAGCTTTCTCAATCACCTTCCTCTCTTTATCTTGTCTTTCCAGTTCCAACTCTCTTGCTCTGGCCGCGTCCATCATGGACTTCAAAGTCTGATGCTTACTGGCATCAATAAACTCTCTCACACTTGGTTTAAGTACCTTCATATACCTGTACATCTTCATCTTCTCGTTTGCAACATAATCGGGGCAGAAGCGTGCTTGTTCCAAAAATTTAGCATTGATCTACGGAACATTTTATGTTGTCTGCTTCAGCCTGTGAAACTCATCCAATATCCTATCAATATCGGACTGGGGAACGAACTGCTCTATCACGAGCTCTTTAAACTGCTCCCAGTCATAGTTTCAATCTGAGTATAACCCCTCTGCTTCACCTCCATATCCCACCAATCTATTGCAGCTCCCCGCATCTGATTGGTAGCATACCTCACTTTAAACTCAGGTGCGCATGCACATGTATGGAAAGTACCCTCTATCTCTGAGATCCATCTGTGGCTGATAACTGGATCTGTAGCCCTCTGAAACAACAGAGGTTGACATGCTGAAAAATCTCTGAACGTGCAAACCTTAGGTGCATCACGTATAATCACTTGTGGCTAGGGATTGAATACTTCACCACCTGCAGCGAATCTGATTGAAAATTCTTGTATAATCATCTCCCTATTCTGATCTTTTATCTGCTCAACCACCTGGGTAACGATGAAGGGAATACTCTGTTCTAATGCTCTGCCAATTTCTCTTGCAACTGTCTCCTGTGCTGTAGGTTCCACAATCCTTTCATTCAAATCCGATGCTCCCCCATTCACATCCTGTTGATTCCTAATCAGAATCTGTTCACCAGTAACACTGGTTTCTATACCCTCTGGTCTATGGCTGGGACCATCTGCCTGTCTATTGGCTGCTCGCGAACCTCTAGTGTTAACCATCCTGATAGTATAGATAAAGCATTAAGATATAAGGTAGCTTTATCACACCACCCGCTATATCAACTTACTACTCACATATCTAACAACTCAGTATACCTTATCTTTAAAACCAAAGTATTTCTGTACATACTAAGGCATTCTATTTAAACATACTATACCAGGTATACTATCTTCTTACAAGTACCCCTCACCCGATTCACAAGATCCTTCATTATTCCACTAAGTTCCAACATGTATCATGTGTTTGTAATAATATGGGCCCTATATTATTGTAAACACACTACACACGTTCGATCTTAATTTTATCACAAAAAGTCCCAATTCACAGTCTTAGGCCAAGTATCATCAATATAATATCATATAATCATGTATGTCATAAAGATTTTGCATATAACATATCAGTCTCCATAATAAGTACAATAAATATACACTGTTAGTTTACTCAACAAGCTGCAAGTACAAGCCTCCAGTTTGACAAAATTTTCAAAACCATGGTTCAAGTCTAGACTGTGCTTCACACAATCCGGATCTCTCAAACCGTGGCTCTGATACCAAGTTGTAACACCCCAATTTCAATAAACAATGTAAAAGTAGAACATTTTTCATAAAAGCACGTATCTGGTTTAAAAGACATAAGCGGAAACGTTTTCATAACAAAACTGTGCTAGTAGCAAAAGATACACCCTTAAGTACAAACTTAGTATACTGTCAAAGTGAAATATTTACACAACCGGGCGTTAAGAGTTTATTATTTAAAACTGAAAAGCAGCCAAACAGGAGCTTTGCCTTTGCCCTTGCTGCATCCTGCAAAACATTTTAAAACAGTATCTGATAAACTACGACAGCTTAGTGAGTAATCTAAACAAAACATCATATGAACACACGTATACAATCACATGAAGATAATACACGCATGCCTGGCAATCAAAGCTAGCCTCTGGTTCTAGACCCAGGGCAGCAACATAGGTCACAGTACTGTACCGCATCTGAGCCTTACTACACATAGCAGTATGCTTACATATACACATGTATAACATAGCATGTTAGTAATCTGATATGAAACTACACATGCTGCTGATATGAAGTGAAGTCTAGAAGACTCACCTTCTGACTGTAATATGCAATACTCCACAGATCAATGATACAGGTAATATGTCAATCACCTCCTATATAAACAATACATAATATCACATAAGGCATACTGATCTGAAATAGGGCCTACACGGGCCGTGTCCCATTAATGCTACACGACCTAAGCTGGCAACATGGCTAGTGTGGTCTAGTCACCCTACCCGGGCCGTGTACCTCTCATGCTACACGATCATGTAACCTTACATGGCCATGTGACCGCCTTTACTACTACACGACCGTGTACCTCTACACGGGACGTGTACACTATAGACCAACAAACTGTTCTTATCAAGAACTGTCCGATTTCACCAAAAATCCGATAGTTTCATCATAAAATCGACTAGAGGTGTTTTCCTACACCTCCTACAACTGATATACATAATCTAAACCATATGAAACAATTCTAACATGAATTCACCATTGAATCATGTGTTTAACTTACAAAACATCAAAAACAAAGGTTTAAACCTTACCTTATGTTGGATTCTTGCTATGTCCTTAAATAAGTTTCTTCTTCTACTGATTTGCTCACTAAAAAGGAGAGTTGCTATGGTCTGTTCTTTGAACTCATGATTTAGCAGAGGAAAACCATGTAAACTTTGACTCTTAAGTCAAAGTTGGTGATATATATATAAGTATCAACTATTGACATAACAAGTCCTTGCACTTAAACAACTTATAATTTAACGGTTTTAGCCCCTCTAGTTTTATATTTACATCTAAACACATAAAGGCAATTTGTAAAAACGTATAACCCTTCGTATTAAATAATGATTTTAGGAATATCGAACCTTGGGTGTTACATGAAGAAAGCTCCCTCCATCGCAGAGACCCATCTAGTGCTCCGCACCGGGTCTGGTACTCCATCAAAAACAGGTGGCTGACAAGCCGAGAAATCCCGGAAAGTTCCTCCGGGGGTCACTTGATTAGCAGTCGGTGTTACCTGCGGGGTGACGAAAACAGCCATAGTGGCTTCCTTGGCAGCCCATAGGGCCCCCAATTTCTGATCCATCATAGTCCCATGTCCCGTTTCAGATCCTCCACGATCTTAGGCAGCAGTTCTTTCAGCGTGTTGGTAACCACAACCATCACCATTTCCGTCATTGCCTCATTCCCATACTCTTCATCATTCATCACATTCTCCAGTACGACATTTTCTGGATTCACATTCTCAGTTTGGTTTACGATTGGTTGTGCATGGGGGTCACTCTCTCCCGTCACACTAGCATTTTCCCCATCAGGTGGGTTTTCAAAACCCGTTGGTATCACAGAGCGGTTTCTTGTGGTCACCATACTAGAAGTATAGACAATGCACTTAATTAACAGGCGGCATTGCCACACAGTCCTCACTACTATATCAGTTCATATTTCACGTATTTCATGTCATAAATACAGCTATCAGGCAACCCTAGTCATTCTAAGGCACCCTAGCTACAGGCATCTTATCTCTACAAGTACCCCTCACCGGATCCACAAGATTCCCCGGATTTTGACAAGTTCCCAACAAGTGTCGTGTGTAGATAATAATATGGGCCCTATTATTACAAACACGCTACACGTATTGGATCTGGTCATTACCACTAGGAATCCCGAATCACTGGCTTGGGCCATGTATCAATCATTTCGTCAAGCATATAGTCAATTATCAAATAATCATAATCATGTCATTCTATTCGGATTCTACTAGAGCATTTAAATTGCAAGGTCTCAGTTATCATAGTCTGCATATTATAATTTCAACATCTCAGTTAACATGATCATCATATCATAAATTCATACCTTGTACTCGCGTGTGACCACTCGGACTAGCTCTAGCCGATAGCTCATCGTAACATTTAACATTTGAAAAAGTTTCAAAACTTTCTCTAAAATCCTTCATGAACCAAGGTTTAAGTTCAAACACGCGGAAACGTATTCGAATCTCTTAAACCAAGGTTCTGATACGAAGTTGTAACGTCCCTTTTTTTTGCAATTAAACAAATACGAGTGCGTACGATTCATAGTCTACTATACTTAAAACATTGTGTAAGTTAATTACAACCCCGGGTGATACCGTAAAAGCGTGAATTCAAGTGTAATTGTTTTGGAATACATCATAAAATACAAAATAGTTTGAACATTGCGGAAGCCTGAGGGGAATGAGCTATCAACCGCGTGCTGGAGCCCCGCCGTGGTCATCACCTTAAAAGAAGATTAAACAATAACCGTAACCACGAAGCTTAGCGAGTACTTCACATACAACAACCGAATTGTCACGTCATCAACTTGTTTCACGTATAGTGCATCAATCATTCCCGCTACCGTAGTAGACGGTCCCAACATTCCCGTCACCGTAGTGAACGGTCTCATCATTCCCATCACCAAAGTGAACGGTCTCATCATTCCCGTCACCGAAGTGAACGGTCTCATCATTCCCGTCACCGAAGTGAACGGTCTCATCATTCTCGTCACCGAAGTGAATGGTCAAGTCATTCAATAAATCATATCGTTTCATATAACTCATAACACATGTCATAATCACATACATCATCAGTTAGGTTGTAAGTAAGAGTACTCACCTGTTTGCAGTCTCAGTTACACAGTCTTAGTTCACTAATTCACTTGTGATTACTTGCCAGTCAGCTGTCACCTACAATAGGTCTAAATAAATCAACACCGTTTACAAATCTCTTGTTCGTTTGCTCACATAATACATTTGAGTCTCACGTTGGACCCCGTTACTAAGTTTCAAACCTTGGACCATGCAAGGTCCCTAAAGTCGGATGGGTGGTTTAAAAGTCGCATGAGTTCACATGCACCCACCAAAAGTCGCATGAGCATACATACTCCCACATGTAAGTCGCATGAAATCTCATATGTTAACACGATACCCCATGCAAAGGTCGCATGGTGTATCAGGTAAGTCGCATGAGGCAATATGTATACATATGTTTCAACTAAAAGTCGCATGAAGGAAATCATAAAGTCGCATGAAACCATATATGTGTCAACTGAAAGTCGCATGGACTCACCTATACTAATCTGAGAGTCGCATGGGATATTTACATACATACAAAGTCGCATGAAGTTACATGTTTACTATCATGAAAGTCGCATGATGCCAGATACATCAACTAAAGTCGCATGAAGTTATATGTTTACTATCATGAAAGTCGCATGATGCCATATACATCAACTAAAGTCGCATGAAAGTGTCTGTAGCAAGTGAAATTCGCATGAGGCATCAATGTAAAAGTCGTATGGCTTGGGTGAAGCTCGCACGAGACCAAGGTGAAAGTCGCATGAGGCACTTTCATCCCTGTCAGTTCATCATTTTCATTCTTAGACTCCATCAAGTTCTTTCAAAACTCAACCAATTCATTTTATTTTTGTTTCAAAACATTTCTCCACTCATTTAAACACTTCCTTCAAGATTTAAATACATTTCATCAAGTATTTAAGCTCATATCTCAATTTCTTTCTCACTAGTTCTTCATAAACCCAAAACCTCAAAACCCAGATTAAAACTCATGCTAGCATCATCCAAACATGATAAGATTGATAGCTACACTAACATAATGAGATAGAAAACATTGCCTGATGATTCTCTTGACAATTCCTTGAGTTTACAACGATTCTTGATGTATCCTTCTCTTTTCTTCTCGAGAGCAAATACACATACAAACACTGACTCTCTTGTTGAATGAATGAAACAGTAACAGGTGTTAGGGGTTGTGCCCTAAACCCCTTTATATACTTTCTTTAAAAGATCTTGGCCTAACAATTACCATTCAAGCCCACATAAGTCAACTAGTCCATAACCCAACACACTATTATTTTCTCAATAAAATATTCTTTTTATTTATTTTCAAAATTTCGGGTATTACAACTATTGAGAGATACAAGGCAAGACTGGTAGCGAAAGGGTGTACCCAAACGTACGGAATTGATTATTCTGAAACCTTTTCACCGGTAGCAAAGATTAACACAATCAGAGTTCTCTGCTCCATAGCTGCAAATAAAGGATGACCTTTACATCAGTTCAATGTGAAGAATGCATTCATACACGGAGAACTCCAGGAGGAAGTCTACATGCAAGCCCCACATGGATTCACAGTAGGTTCAGAAAAAAGAAGTTTGTCGTCTCAAGAAATCTCTCTATGCCCTCAAACAATCTCCGAGAGCCTGGTTTGGGAGGTTCACCTTAGCTATGAGAAGTTATGGGTTCAAACAAAGCAACTCAGACCACACACTGTTTCTTAAGTAGAGAGGCAATCTCATAGCCTGTCTAATAATTTATGTTGATGATATGATTATTACAGGTGATAACAGAGAAGAAATAGCCAAACTAAAGAAGAGCCTATCTGCAGAATTCGAAATGAAAGACATAGGAAACCTCAAATATTTCCTTGGAATTGAGGTTTTAAGATCAAAGCAAGGGATCTTCATGCATCAGAAAAAACATATCCTTGATTTGTTAGCAGAAACCGGTATGGTTGATTGCAAACCAGTAGAAACCCCAATGATTGTGAACCAGAAGCTCTTCAATGAAGAAGAAACAGATCTAGCTGACAAAGAGAGATACCAACGAATGGTGGGGAAGTTAATATACCTCTCACATACCAGACCTGGTATAGCATATGTTGTGGGAGTAGTTAGTCAGTTCAAGCACCAACCTCAAAAAACCCATATGGAGGCTGTCATGAGAATTGTTAAATATCTCAAAGGAACAAAAGGACATGGAATCATGTTCAAGTCAAATGGGAACCTTGAAACTCAGTTGTATACCGACGCAGACCGGGCAGGAGACAAAAATAACCGGCAATCCGCCACTGGGTACTTCACCCTAGTCAGTAGAAATCTTGTTACATGGCGTAGTAAGAAACAGAAAGTGGTTGCATTATCAAGCGCAGAAGCGGAGTTTCGGGGAATTGCAAGGGGAATAACTGAAATTCTACGGATAAGGAAGCTTCTCACGGAAATAGGATACCCCCCACAAGAGTTGAGTAAAGTAATAAGTGACAATAAAGCAACTATTCAAATCTCAGAGAATCCAGTACAACATGATCGAACGAAACACATCGAGGTAGACCGTCACTTTATCAAAGAAAAGTTGGAAGCTAATATCATCACACTTCCGTTTGTTCGATCGGAGGACCAACAGGCAAATATTCTAACAAAAGCTGTCAATGAAAGATCCCTACATGAATGTCTGGGCAAGTTGAACTTTGGGAATCCCACTATTCAACTTGAGGGGGAGTGTTGAAAGAAGAAAGTTATTTACGGGATCAGCTATCACATCATTTCCCTTAATTTAAGGATGGAATATTTGGTTTCCATTTCTCGGAAAGACAGCCTTGCAATCAGCCCACGATTAGTGTTTTTTCCTTCATTAGATGGCTGTAAATTGTGTATAAATAGTATCTATCATCGATTGTAAAAAGCAACCAAATACAATACAATTTCTCAAACTCCTGTTCTCTTTTTTATCACTTAACGGTAGTTATGCATAACAGAACGTCAAGATAACCTAATTGACCAAAAGTATATTACATTGGACCAAGGTAACTTGTGAGTTTAAAGTAACTGATTAAGTTGCACTTAATGGTAAAGATATTCATCTCGATTGAGCAATAGAAGAAACGGGTAGAGTGGATAAACTTTCCATAGAAACACCGATATGCACATTTTGACTTTAATTGGTTTAAATTAAACACTTTGTTGTGTCAGTATCAACGAATTTTAGCAGCGATAATAAATAAACAAAATTAAACATATAGTTTGGCAAAGAATCAAAATGCTTACAAGTTTACTTGTGGAGAGAATGAGGAAGATTGAGGTCATCTTCCTTAGATCGTAAGGACTTGTTATAGAATAGGGGTTTTATTTTTCTTCCTCTCCGTTATCTAACAATGATTTTCTGCTAGTGGGCATCATAGGTGGTTTTGGATTAGAGATTAATCCAAGAAATGTGAGAGCAGCACCAAACAAAAATGACCGATTAGGGTTTTGCATTGGTCATTCTCATGGGAAAATTGGTCTTCACCAAAACAAAGAGAGGCGGGATTCATGATAGGAGCAGAGATAGAGAAGAGAATAAAACACGTGGGGGTAGATTACGATGGAGATGTGAAGCGGGAAAACAAAGAAACAATACTCTAGAAAATGGCTACGTGTCCCAACATTTACTCTTTTATTATAGAAGAAAGATTCTTCTTTTAATCCTAAAATTATCCCAAAATCAAAATCAGTTAATCAAAAGGGCTACCAAAATCGTTTAACCAAACCAAAATCAATTCAAGAAACCCATATGATGTACTTACAAATCGAAAAAATATGATGTACTTACAGTTCAGTTAACCAAAACCCCTTATGTGAAGTGGCACGAGGAATCGATTAACCTTGAGAGAAAATGCGGTGAAGAATATCACAAGAGAAGGGGGCGGTGGTGAAAAATCTAGTAACAGTGGAGAAGGAAGTGGCGGACGAAATTGCAAGTGATGAAGCCTATGAAATCGCCGACGGGAATGTTTAGTGTTTGTGAAGCTTGTCGATGAAGAGAAGCCAAAAAACAAAATAAGACACATAAGTCGGGTTCTTAGGAAGAGAACAAACAACCTCTAAATCAAAAAACCATATATTAACAACAAATATTAACAAAAAACAACAACAAAAAAAACAAAAAGAAACAAAAAAACTTACTTCCCGGCGGTGGCTCTCGGCGGCAGCGGCGGAGGAGGAGGCCGGCGGAGGAGAAGAGAGGAGGCGACGTCGAGAGCTCGTGAGGTCGACGGCGACGGCTTGGGGCGACGGGGAGAACTCGTGGGAGGCAGGGGGCGGCTGATCGAGAGAGAGAGAGAGCACAAAATGAGAAAAAAAAAGAAACCTGTAACCTAATAACTTGCAAACCTTTTTGCGGCGACATAATGATATTTGCGGCGACATAATGATATTTGCGGTGACAATTAATTAATTAGTATTAAAAAAAGGAAAATTCATTTGCGGTGATAGTATTGCTAATAATTGTAGTCAAAATAGATGATTTTATTCAAAATTGAGGAAATGAAGGAATTCTAGATAATTTATTTAACAAACCTTTCCGATTTTGATTCTCTTATATATCTTACTCTTATATAATACATTTATCACCTAAAAAACTCTTAATTTAAGAAAAGTAAATTTACTAAAATACCCCTTCTTTTTACATCTCCTTTACCCCTCCTTTAAGTCCACAATTAATGAATGTAAACAAATAAATATTGAAAACATAACCGACAATTAATGAATTTAAACCAATACTTATAACTGAATTATTTCTAGCCATATATTTTTAATATTAACTTTTGATTAATGAGATCACCATACTTATAACTGAATTATTTCTAACCATATATTTTTAATATTAACTTTTGATTAATGAGATCACCATACTTATAACTGAATTATTTCTAATCATATATTTTTAATATTAACTTTTGATTCATGAGATCACCTAAATTACTGTTTTCAATAAATCAAGTTCAAAATATATCACAAACACCAAACAAATGAAAGAGTCAAAGAGTTGAAATTTATAAACATTGCATTCTAACTGAATTACAAATTGAAACTATGAAACATTACACACATATATACATACATATATATAATCAGCAACTTCATGATTCAGCCATGCGACAAAACTCTTCCAACAAACTGAAAGACAAATAACTTAGAGTTAGCAATTTAATTATTAATTTCAAAGTGGCTCTCGCAAAGAATCTTCACAAACTCATATTATCTTCATCTCGCAAAGAATCTTCACAAACTCATATTATCTTCATCTCGCAAAGAATCTTCACAAACTCATATTAGCTCGTTGTGATTATTCTGCACAAAACTCATCATAACCTCCTCTTTATTTGCCACCGTCGCATTGTGCGGGTACCATACTTGTATATACATAATATATATATATATATATATATATATATATATATATATATATATTAACTAATTAAGTATTTCCACACAATAATTGTTCTAATCGGGTATATAGCAACATGACCCTTTATTGTCTTATAATATTGGACATGGTCATATATGTTCACTATCTAGTCCACATACACCAGCAATTAGGTCTTCAAAAAACATGCTAACGGATTGGTAAGATGAGAAAAAAGAAATAAAAGATCGTAAGATTCCATCTCATATTCATTTTCATTTATCTAATAATATCTTAGATGAGATATTAATCGCTTTCGCTAGATTTGAAAAAAAATCAATTATAAATGGATTTTTTTACTCAACTTGTATCTTTCACATGTATCCAAACAAATATCGGTTTACCAATTATGAAGCTGTGGAAGGTTGCTCCATGTTGATAGGAGATAATTTGTCATATAAAATTATTGAATTTGATTCAATCCATATCAAAATGTATGATGGTGTACTGGAATAGATGTTCGACATATTCCAATTAAGTTTAAAAAGAAATCTTATTTCTTCAAGTACTCTTGAACTTAAATGGGTACAAGTATCTCATTGAGATGAAAGCTAGCTGATATTAAGTCCACAAACATGTATCATTTGTTTGGTAATACTATAACTCGTTATTTTCCGGCAACAAAGATTGAGATTTGCTCAAGCTTTGTTGATATGCAAAACTAATTTCAAAGAAGGCATAACGTTTTATTAGTTACAGACGTAAATTCATTTAAGGTGAAGATTGTGATGATGTGAGCCGTATTTAACCATTTGGGCCCAGTGGTCCATGTTCCTTTACATATTGTAGTATTGTACTATGACTAATAATATTTAAGGGTTACTTTTTAATACATATATAAATGAATATTAGTGGGTATCCGCGCAATGTGACAGCGACGAATAAAGAGTAGGTTGTGATGAGTTTTGTGCAGAATAATCACAAAGAGCTAATATGAGTTTGTGAAAATTTCTTGCGAGATGAAGATAATATGAGTTTGTGAAGATTCTTTGCGAGAGCCACTTTGAAATTAAGAATTAAATTGCTAACTTTGGGTTACTTGTCTTTCAGTTTGTTGGAATAATTTTATCGCATGGTTGAATCATGAAATTGCTAATTATATATATGTATGTATATGTGTGTGTAATGTTTCATAGTTGCAATTATTATGTAATTGAGTTAGAATGCAATGTTTATAAATTTTAACTCTTTGACTCTTTCATTTGTTTGGTGTTTGTGAAATCTCCTGAACTTGATTTATTGAAAACAGGAATTTAGGTGATCTCATGAATCAAAAGTTAATATTAAAAATATATGATTAGACTTAATTCAGTTATAAGTATGGTGATCTTATGAATCAAAAGTTAATATTAAAAATAAATGGTAAGAAATAATTCAGTTATAAGTATTGGTTTAAATTCATTAATTGTCGGTTATGTTTTCAATATTTATTTATTTAAATTCATTAATTGTGGACTTAAAGGAGGGCTAAAGAAGAGGTATAAATGAGGGGTATTTTAGTAAATTTACTTTTCTTAAAATTAAGAGTTTTTTAGATGGTAAATGCATTATATAATTGTAAGATATGATGAGACTGCAGAAGATAATGAGAAAACAAGAGAGATCTATTTTTCTTTTATGGTTTTCTTACTCGTATGCATGACAAGGAGAAACTATACTAATATTTTGTTGCAAGTTTTATTTGTTATTCGAAGATTTACGTTAGGTTTTGATTAACTCCGTTCTTGTAACATCATATTTTTCTCATATAATGATCCATGGTTTTCTATTATTTATTCGTATTTTATTTCTATCCGGATATATTTATTTTATAATATTTTAAAAATATGTAGTTTTTATTTATTTTTATATCTTTATTAGTAGGAAATGCTTACAAAGTTTATTAGTGTATAAATATATATATATATATATATATATATATATATATATTAAAGCTACGTGTTTCAATATGAGACTATACGTATATATGATAAAACCAGTTAAAATAGTGATATGCTCCAATCAAATACCAACCACGTATATATTCCTTGGAGTTAGTGGATAACGACAGTAATTTAATTTCAAAAGCCATATTCACCGCTTGTAAGAATATAAGAAGTGAAAATTTGAAACTTGGAAGTTTCATGATACCTTCACTTCGATAACATCGATAAGCCCATAGTTTCCTGGTTAGCCACTTGCACTCACTCTTTTTGACCATGACCAAGTGATCAAGATCTTCTTGTTATCACTATAAGAGAGCGATTACAAGACTCAACTGATTCACTCGAAACTTCATTTCTTGAAACACACAATAACCTTAATTTCACAAGTAATCTTTGTGAGTAAAATAGAGATAATAAATATGTCAAGAACACCATATTGTGATAAAAACGGAATGAGAAAAGGCCCATGGAGTAAAGAAGAAGATGATAAATTAAGAGCTTACATCCAGAGATATGGCCATTGGAATTGGCGTGAAATTCCACGGTTTGCAGGTAAGCATTTTCCTAAGTGATAATATGTAATCTGCGTAACTATATTTTATATATATATAAATGTTAATTTAGCTTTCCTTTATGTTTTTCAGGTGTGAATAGATGTGGGAAAAGCTGCAGACTAAGATGGATGAATTATCTTCGTCCAAACATGAAACATGGAAACTTCACGAAAGAAGAAGAGAATTTGATAATGGAATTGCATAATAAGATTGGCAACAAGTATGATTAATTTAATTATTTCCTGTTTCCTTTTTTATCTCTAAAGTAGAAATCACACACACACACACATATATATATATATATATGTATACTGATCTTGATACTAAGATTTTATTTGGTGGTTACAGATGGGCAAAGATTGCTGCTGAATTACCTGGAAGAAGTGACAACGAAATAAAAAATTACTGGCATACGCATTTGAAAAAACGAGCTAAAATAGAGCAAAATGTCTTGAAAAATGTAAATAATGAAACTATGGATACCAATCTAGTCAACCCTATAAAGAATTCAGATGAAAACAAAGAATTTGGAAGCCTTGATGAGATTGAAGCTTTATGGGCATCATTATCTTCAGATGTATCATTTGATAACTCTCAGAAGTATCCTTGTACTGTGGCATCATCTTCAGAATCACAATCATCATCATCGTTTTCGAGTGTAGAATTAACATCCTCAATGTTTAGTGCGTCTGATAGTTTAGTTTCAAGTTGCGACTCGATTCAAAGATACAATAACGAATTTGAAGCGAACTTTTGGACGGATTTACTTCTAGAGGCAGATTATGAAGGCACGAGATCAACTCAATACACTTCAGATTCAGATCTTATCAACACTTTGATGGCGCCTCCAGCTTCTTGCGATGATATGATCGTCAGTGATGAACTTCTATGGTCATCTATGGATTTTTCTTCCGGATATCATAGCCAGTTCATGAACTGAACATCTATATCGAAAATTTTATTATTTCATTTATTAGCTAGTATTTTCTTTAGATCAACTCATCGTATATAACTAGCATCATACCCGTGCAATACGACGGAAGCGAATAATTAATAATCATTACCATGTCCATTTTCAAGACGTAAGGAATATGATATTTATCTAATACGATTACAGCGAATAATTTTTATTTGTTGACATGTCTATTTTCTTTATCTTTTTTTTCATTTCGTTTACTTTTTTGATCTCTATAATTGAAAAAAAAGGCTATGATTTTTTTAATAATTAAGTTAATTTTTATTGACTTTAACTTTTAAAAAAATCGTATTTACTTTAATTTTCTTAAATATATAATGTTTATTTATTAAAATAGAATATAAGAATCTAATTAACTATACGTAATAGTTACTCAATTTATTTATACAAAAGGTAATTTAGTAATTTCAAAACACTTAAAATTTAAGAGTTTAAACAAAAGAGCTTAATGATTTATAATATAGTATAGATGTTGTTTTATGTTTACGTGTTTAAAACAGAAATCGTGGATATATATTTATGTTTCACTAATGACTTTATAATATAGGGGAAGGTTCAAACGAAAACTATTTTTCATACGAGAATTGCGAGAACCAATCTTGGCCGTTCATTTTGAATAATGGAATTCATGGATGAAAAGCGTGGGGGATTGAGTGTGGCAGAGTGCATGTAAGGAATTCATAGGTGGGCAATCCAATTGGAGAAGGAGGAATTGGACGGCTAAGATTGGTTATCGCGGTTCTCGTACGAAAAACAGTTCTGTTTTTCGTACGAGAACCAATCTTAGCCGTCTAATTCCTCCTCCTTCAATTGGATCCCCCCATGCTCTTCATGAATGAATTCTATTATCCAAAATGAACGGCCAAGATTGGTTATTGCAGTTCTCGTACCAAAAACAGTTCTCGTACCAAAAACAGTTCTCGTTTGAACCCTCCCTATATATATATATATATATATATATATATATATATATATATACGGATGGGTTCATGCGAAAAGTGTCTTATTTACGAAAAGTGCCAGAAGTAATCATGACCTCTTATTTATATTTGATCTAATGGCTTATATTAATCTTATTTTTTATTTTTTATAATTCAAAATGGTATAATAGTAAACAAAATTTTTTTCTCACTCCAATCTATTTCTCTCTCTTATTTTTCTCTCCTTCAATTTTTAAACAAACTAAATTAGAAATAATTTAATAATAATCAATAATTTTATGGAATTCAATGATGAACGAAGTCAAATATTTAATGTTTTGAATCATTAAATGTTATGTTCATTACACTTACCTCACTAATAAAACTCTGGATTTATATTATTTCATCACTGAATGTTTTCTCTCTCTTTTTAATCTTAACGTTTTTTTCTTTTTTTCTATATCATTTTTACTGGTTATCATTCGTGATTGTTTATTATTTAATAACATACTAGACGTAAAAAATAAGTTTTCTTTTTTATATATGGAATATTCATTACTGAATATCCAAACGTTTTTTTATCTCCAATTGTCTTTGTTCAGTATTCATTAGTTAACAACAAGAAACAAAGCAAAAAAATTTATTTCTTATAAAGATCAACAAACCATAAACAACAAAAAACACAACAATGTTTATTATTGAACAATATAAATGTTTAATGATGAATAAACCACACACTTTAAAATTCACCATTGAACACAATTTTTATTTTCCCCAATACATAATGTAATCTACAAAATAATCTATAACACAAATACTACATTCGATTACAATAATTATACAAAATAAAATTTTACTTCTTTAAAAAATTTAGAAAACAAAAAAAGAAAAAAACTAAAAACCATAAATTCAAAAATTTTAGAACCGACACTGTAAACTCACGGTGATAGCGATAGCGGCGGTCTTGGCAGATTGAGAGTGAGAGTGATTCGTGAACATGTAAGAAAGAGAGAAAGAAGGGACTGTATAAATTTTCACCGATCGAGAAGAGTGGGAGAGAAGGCACCAATCAAATAGCAATCGTGGTGGTGAGTAAGGCGGCGATGGTTGACAGTCCAGGCGGTGACCGAGAGGCGGATGGTGGTTTATTCTGGTGGTGAGGGGCACCCTCTTTATCTTCTCCAGTAAAAAAAAAGACGGGTTATTGGCGATTGTTACTCCGTGAGGGGCGGTGTTTGATAGAAGACAGATGCAAGATGATGATATTCGATTGAGAGGAAACAAACTGCCGACAATCGCGATGAACAATTTACAAAAGTGAAGGTTGCGTTGGATGATGGTGAGGACGAGAGAATTTGTTTTGGGAGATGGGTTGTAAGTTTTGAAGAGAGAAAGTAGAAAAGTTTGTTTGTAACCTACCATTTGGGTGTGTATTTAATTTAGGTTGTGATTTAAGGTTAATTAAAGACATTTATACCCTGAATTTCATATATATATCCTTGCAAACTTTTTTAATTACATATATGTTCTTACAAAAACCATTATTACATATATATCCCTCTAAACACTCTAAACTCTCAAATATGTCCTTATACTTAATTTAATTGGAATTAAATGATCTAATAATTAAAAAACATGATTCCAAATTTTATTTAAAAGTAAATACTCTTTTTCTATTTTTATCCTTCTTTTTTCCTCACTTAATATCGAAAATGGGCTTTACTTTTAAATAATATTTGGAATCATGTTTTTTAATTTTTAGATCGTTTAATTACTATTAAATTAATTATAAGGACATATTTGAAAGTTTAGAATGTTTAAAAGGATATATATGTAATAATGATTTTTGTAATGATATATATATAATTAATGAAGTTTGTAAGGATATATATGAAATTCTCCCTTTATTATATATTAACTTCCTTAAGTTTTAAATTAATTACAAAAATACCATAATACATCATAGCCCTTAATTATTTAATCTAATGGTTGTAAATATTTCTCGCACTTTTGTAAATAAAAAACGAGAACATTTTTCCGTACGGGAACTGCGAGAACCAATCTTGGTCGTTCATTTTGGATAATTTAATTCATGGATGAAGAGCGTGGGGGATTGAGTGGGGCATGGTGCATGTAAGAAATTCACGGGTAGGAATCCAATTGAAGGAGGGGGAATTAGACGGCTAAGATTTGTTCTCGCGGTTCTCGTACGAAAAAAAGTTCTCGTTTGAACTTTTGCATATATATATATAGATATATATATATATATAGTTACACCATCATGTAGCCGGTTAGCTACATCATACACACACACTAACTGACTAGATGATTGTGTGGCTAAGTTATTCCCTATATATACACCCCTCTAACACACTATCTTATACAAACACAATTATGTACCAACATCAACATAATTTTCAAAATCTTATTAACTTCTCTTTTTTTATTTCTTATTTTAAGGTCTTTTAGAATTCATTTTTAAAATTAATAAAATAGTTGTTGCAAATAATTTTTTTTGTTGAAAAAACGGAGATGTTTGTGAATAAATTTTTTTCGTGATATTAAATTGCGCAAATAACATATTATTACATTATTGAAAGTGACATGTTACAAAACAAAAACTAATCGCCGTTGCAACATTGTGCGAATACCATGATAGTATCAACATAATGAACGGTTGATATTACTTGATGTACATAATTTATGTTTTCCGTCAAAATCTGCATATTTGGTTTACAAAAATGCATATTCATACCCTACACACATGTATATACATATATCTATATATACATATATATATATATACATATATATATATATATGTAGATGTAGGATTAGATAAGAACATTTTTAAAATGAAAACAGAGAGAACACTTTTGGGCTTTTAATTTTACTAATCAAATAGTTTAAAACTGTCATGTTTTTTTTTGGGCCTTTCATTGATCGAATAGTTTACAAAGTGGCACGTTTTTTGATCTTTTGTTTGACTATATACATAATGCATCAATGCATACAAAAGTGTTTGTTTATATGACTGATATGATTCATCAATGCATTCAAATCTTTAAATTGTTAATATTACATTAATAGTTTTGATTTAACGATTTAGGATGTAAACTTGACTTTTGTGTAGTTATAGGTAAACATGAATGTAGGATAAATGTTAAATTACAAGTTTACCCATGTATTCACTATTGTGTATCTTAAAAGGGTTCTGCCTTAAACCTTACCCTATATCTTACTCCTATATAATACATTTACCACCTAAAAAACTCTTAATTTTAAAAAGAGTAAATTTACTAAAATACTCTCCCTTATATCTCTCCTTTACCCCTCCTTTAAGTCCACAATTAATGGATTTAAACAATAAATATTGAAAACATAATCGACAATTAATGAATTTAAACCAATACTTATAACTGAATTATTTCTAAACATATATTTTTAATATTAACTTTTGATTCATGAGATCACCATACTTATAACTAAATTAAGTCTAATCATATATTTTTAATATTAACTTCTGATTCATGAGATCAACTAAATTCCTGTTTTCAATAAATCAAGTTCAGGAGATTTCACAAACACCAAACAAATAAAAGAGTCAAAGAGTTGAAATTTATAAACATTGCATTCTAACTCAATTACATAATAATTGGAACTATGAAACATTACACACACATATACATACATATATATATCAGCAACTTAATGATTCAGCCATGCGACAAAATTCTTCCAACAAATTGAAAGACAAATAACTTAGAGTTAGCAATTTAATTCTTAATTTCAAAGTGGCTCTCGCAAAGAATCTTCACAAACTCATATTATCTTCATCTCGCAAGGAATCTTCACAAACTGATATAGCTTTTTGTGATTATTCTACACAAAACTCATCACAACCTCCTCTTTATTCGCCGCCGTCGCATTGCGAGGGTACCCCACTAGTATGTATATATACATATACATATATAGAGTTAGGATCAAATGAGAACACTTTTAAAATGCACGACAGTGAGAACACTTTTGAGCCTTTGATTTCATTGATCGGATGATTTAAAAATTGTCACATTTCTTTTGTACCTTTGATTTCATTGATCGGATGTTTAAAAATTATCACGTTTTTTGATCATTTGTTTGACTATATACATGATGCATCAATGCATACAAAAGTGTTGTGATTTGTATGCATCAATGCATACAAATCTTTAAGTTGTTAATATTATAGAAATAATTTTGATTTTATGATTTAGGATGTAAACTTGACTTTTGGGTAGTTATGGGTGAATATAAACGTAAAAGATAAATGCTAAATTACAACTTTACCCAGGTTTTCACTGTCGTGCATTTTAAAAGGGTTCTCGCTTGATCCTCACCCTACATATATATATATATATATAGGGAGCGGTTCAAACGAGAACTGTTTTCGTATGAGAACCGCGAGAACCAATTCTGGACAATCATTTAATTTCCTGTCTTTTTTATTTATTTTAAATAGGAAAGGGTAGTATGGACTTTTTTACATTACCCCCCATTTTCTAAAACTAATATATCCATCAAATGAAAAGGTGTTAAATTACGAAAATTATACCAAATTAACGAGAAAATTGTGCTCTTTAATTTGAGACCAATCTTTCTATATTTTTTCGGGAAAAAAAATTTGCGTTTGCGGGGATTTTTTTACACAGCTCTCTACATATGCACATGTGCAAAATTTGCACTTGTACAAAATTTGCACATGTGCATATCGACATCCGTTTTGAAGAAACTAGATGAATCTATGCATTTGCGCAAATGCATATATTTGCACATATGCAAATTTGCACATGTGCAAATGTCGACTGTACTAGAAAAAAAAAACCCAGCAAATACATAAATAATATAGCAAGACCGGTCTCAAATTAAAGAACATAATTTTCTTATTAATTTGGTATAATTTTCGTAATTTAATACTATTCCATTTGATGGATATATTAGTTTAAAAAAAGTGGGGGTAATGTAAAAATGTCCAAATTATCCTTCATTAATTAAGGATAAGTTTGATTACTTTAAGATTATCCATTAACAACTCTTTTATCTAGACCCTCCTTTTTATCAACGGCATGATTGATTGTTGCAGTTCTCGTATGAAAAACAGTTCTCGTTTGAACCATCCCCTATATATATATGTGTGTGTATACCTATACATATATATATGTATGTATATTTACTACATTATAAAACATTTATTAATTTTACTCAAACTTTTAAATTTTAGTAATTTAAAATTACTAAACTACCCTCACCTATAAGTATGGCTAGAAAATAGTATTTAAATTGATTTCATTACGAAGTTAAATCATTCAAATAAGGAAACAATTAAACCCTATCTTGTAATTGAATTCAGAACTAAATAATTGTAATAAAAAACAATTTTAAATAATACAACAATCTATCTCTCATCAATATAATAAATCAAAGATTTAATACTCTTTTTCCTGTAAATTAACTTTATGTTTTTATATAAATATTTAAAGCAAAAGTTCATTCGGTCAATCAACTTATCCCAAGTAATTTATGATAATGATTGTTTAATAACTCATTAAAAATTATTATATATATATATATATATCTTTTCTTATTTTATTATTTTTCAAAAATTACATTAAAAACTGACAAAAGAGTTGATGAAAAAAAAACAATAAAGAAAATTGAAAAAGGAGAATATCATACACTTACATTCTTGAAACCAAATATGTTATCGAGCATAGACTATTCGCCGCTGCCATATTGTGTGGATACTATGTTAGCATATATATATCTATATCTATAGTGGTATATAAACCATTTAATATTCTCTCCTTCTTAACTTTAAAAGTTCTTAAAATTCTATCAAGACAACATCTTGACCTTTCACCTTCTCTCCTAACTTACTTTAATTTTTATTTATTTAAAATATATTCTCCTACTAATACACTCTTACACACAAAAACAATTATATACCCACATCAACACAATTTGTAAAACCGTGGATTCGGAAATTTACACATCTTTTATTTGAAACATCGCTGCGGAAATAGTATTTATCATCATTAAATGTCAACACATATAATCTGTCAACAAAACATCATCATGAAAACCACTACATTACCATGCAGTGAACCGTATTGAAAATAATTTTTACAACCGTTTAAGGAAACAACCACAAGTTGGCATTAAATTAAATGAAACATCAAGCTTCGCTACCTACTGTGCCCACTCTCACAAGGCTTCATGATCCTGTGCTACCTGCACGAGTATGAGTCACATTTCAAAAAGCAAATGTCAACTTACGCCTCGTGAGTCAGTGATAGGTAAACAAAATCATTCTTTAAAATTAATCAATGAACAAGTTTAGGTTTAGTAATTATAAAGCCTAACCCGTAACTTGACCCACCAGCATACCATCATAATCCTTCGCATGGTCAAGTTTCATCTTTTAACATCTTTGTAAACATCATTTTACATCATTATCATCATTAAACACCGTAAACATCTTTCACAACATATAATTCATCACGACACATCATTAAACATCGTTTTCATCTCTAAACATCGTAAATAAACATCATAACCTTTGTTCTTACTTGGGGTCTATCATCATACATCGCTATCATCACTACCCCAGACACCATATGCATGCCCGACAACCGCTAAGGTCCCAAGGTCCATCCGTACAAATACCATATGCGTGTTCGGTGACTGTTAAGTCTTGTAGTCCATCCACACTGACATAAGTTTAATACGCGTGCCTGGCGAGTATGATACCGATTAGGGTGCGATTCCCTCTCATACTCAAACCCCCTAGGTCCATTCATTATAGCTACTCTATTGTAATTCGTTTAGGTGAAAGTACAATCGGTGCCCCAATCGCTAGCCCCTCCTTTCACCAACATGGTGCCATGCGCGTTGACCTCATCATCATTGGTCAACCACCACTTCGGTGTACTATACACCATGTGTTTCTAAGGTTGACTAGAAAACCCGACAAATAATCGTCGTTGTGCTAGAAAATCCTAGAAGGCACACTTTTCCCCCTAGGCATCATCTGTACACCTTAAAGGTATGTCTACTCCAACCGCAAGTCATCGTAACATCATAAAATATTCATCGCAAATTAATTACGTTATAAGCATAACTAAAATTCATCATATAAAATAATTTTATATTTAATTAAACACATTGCATTTTCATCTTCAAGTATTTTTCAACCACAAACATCTTTTAAAAAGGCCATCTTAAATAGTTTAGTCTTTCGAAAACGATTTTGTCTTCGTACTCAATTTTTGAAAATACTGAATTCAACTCGGGTTCAGGAATTAACAGTTGTCATAAAGTCTCCACGTGGTCAAACGGGCTCACTTCGTCACCCTACTACCAACTTCTACTCTAGTGCCTCTTAGGATTCTAGAGGGTCTTTATAAGTTGGTTCTTTTTCTCTCTTTCTCTTTTCTTGTCATTTAGATAATGTACACATGATATTAGATAGTTAAACTCTTCAAGAGATAAGTGAGTGTATGAAGAAGAAGATACGATATTCAAAGAGCTCGAGTACATAGTGTGGTATGAGTCTCGGGTCTATAGCAAGACTGAATCTCGGGAACTTGGTGCGGACTACCGGTAGAGGAGCTTGGTTTCGGGTTCTCAACATCCTTCTCTTTGTTGCCTCGTTACAGCCACTCAGGATGGTATATTTCTCCTCCTTTTCTTTAGTTTTTAGTTGTTATATTTTCTTTTGTAGTTGAGATCCGCTATGGCAATACATGCATGTTGGTTTTGATACCCGAAAACCCATTTTTGTTCTTATTTCTTCTGTTGTGTTCGGGTGTTGACGTGCATGGATTACCTTGAGTAAATATGTACTTATTGTGCCTTACATGCCATTGTTATTCCTTTTAATTGTTTTAATTAGCTTAGAATTGCAACAATGGCTTTTATGCCATTTCCTTTTAATTTGTATGTATTTGTGAAAAGAAGACCGAAGGTAACACTCGGGAGTCGTGGAGACGTTTAGGCCATTTGGAGGCAAGAGGTCAAGTGGGAGCACACCGCGAAGTCTTTGGTTGTGTCCTTAGTAGACTTTGTTCCCTCCGTAGGCTCATGGGTTTTAGGGGCTCATTACTAGTTTTGCATGCGTAGTTGTTTCTTTGATTTGATATATTTTCTTGCGTGGTTGGTAGGATCTTCGCATAATAAAAAATCTTTCTAAATAATAAAACTTTAGAGTTTTCCTTAATCAGTTAACAAACTCAGTGCGCATACACAATTAACAAAGAATATAAAAATGGTTTATGTTTAAAAGTAGAAAATGCGTCTTGTCACTTATTTGTTAATCAAACGAAAAGAATTTTCTTAAGCAGAAAAAAAAGTCCTATTTTTCTCAAAACTAAATCACACGCCAACAGTAAGATGACACCGCCTGAATCTAGTGAAACAAGGATTGGTTGTCGAGCTTTAGCAGAGCTAATTCTTGCGTAATTGTGTGGAAGGTGAGAGTGGTAACTCGGAAGGTTGGTTGTAAACTATAAACCGAGCCAACCATGGGCTAGAGTACTAGCGCGTATCTAGACAGGAGATTTATAATTCCAACTTAATATGACTTGGTAATTTTCGTGCGTATACCGAGTTATCAAAGCGACTTAACAAGGAATCGATGTGGGAAGAGATCAAACAAGCCAAACCGACGCTATGAGTATCGAAGGATAGCGCAAGTGTCTAAAAGTTGCAATAATGGATTGTAATTGGTAAAGCGTTTACCGGCCTATATAGCTCCATAAAGTGATCCGCAATAAACCTGTCATGTAGTGGAGTGAAATAAGGTTCTTAGCACTTGTTAAAATAATTATTTTTATTTAACCAATGAGGTAATTATTTAACAAGGATTAAAATATGTCAAGCTAACCATTCGTGATTTGCCTTCTTTTAGATGGCATATACAAGCAATACTACAACATAGATGTTACTCGTGCTTTGCCATGAGATGAAATTGTACGTCCTTGATGAACCTCTTTTGGATGCTCCTGCTACCAACACGACGAGGGCTGTTAAGGACGCATATGAAAAGCGCCTTAAAAACATGAATAAGGTTACTTGCCTCATGTTGACGACCATGAGTTCCCAGTTGCAAAAGATATTGGAGGACGTTGGTGCATTCAACATGATCTCACAACTTAAGGATATGTTTCAGCAGCAAGCAAGGCAAAAACTCTACGAATGTGTTAAGGCCTTCATCAGTTGCCTGATACTGGAAGGTAGGAATGTGAGCTCCCATGTCTTTCGTATGATGGCGTATGTGGACCAGCTTAAGAGGTTGGGCTTTCCCATGGGGAAGCAAGCCACCTCTCCGGAAGTGGCCACCTACTTCTTGAATGGGGAGAAGAAGGGACACTACATAAATCATCGAATTGCAAGTCCAAGAATAAAAAATGTAAGAATCACAAAGCACCTTCATTTGCGATTCCCCAATCGCAAAATCTCAATCATAAACTAGGAATCACAAAACTCTTCAATTTTCGATTCGCCAATTGCAAAACTTAATCAAAAAGTTGGAATCACAAAACTCCTCAATTTGTGATTCACCAATCGCAAAACTTCAAGAATCTCAATTTGGGATTAAAGAATCCCAATTCAACCCAAAACTTCAATTCGCGATTCAAGAATCACAAATCACTCAAAATTTCAATTTGCGATTCAACAATCGCAAAATACACCAACTGCCTATTCCTCGTCAAATTGCGATTCCTCGATTGCAAACTACCATGAATCACAAATCAAGCCCAATTGCAAATCTCTAATACGAAGATTGACTAGCAAAAGTTCACAAATGCTACCAATCACAAATCACACACCAATTCACATTACAATTTGCCATACATATGCTTGAATCACAAATTGCTGCACACACATATTCATCACTTTAATTTTCAATCTTCCTTATTTCTTGATTAAAATTCGAGTCTTCCACATCTAGATCATCAACAACACCTTGCTAACACCCATTGATTGTCAATTTAACATTCTAGCAACATTTGATTAGCCAATTAAACCAGTCCATTCTCAGTTTGAAGAACACACACAACATTCAACACATAAATTCCTAAATCATCAAAATACATCATTATAGTTCACATTTGTTACATCATAAGAATCCTTTACATGATTCTAATATGAAACTACCATCAATTTATCATTTGTAATCGATTAATCATCCAATTTTGCTTTTTAGTTCTCGGTTTACACACACACACACATACTCGGGGTTTGAAACCAAAAATCCCAATCCACCATTAACCAAACTAAAATTTAACAATCAAGAAAAGATGGTACACTTACTAGTAATCATTTGGAAACACAATTCAAGAAAATCCTTCACCGATCTCGGCCTTGGCCCTCTCTTCCCGTCTCGTCAATGAAGAACCGAAATACACACTTACACACACAAAAACATGTTTCTCTCTCACTAGTCCTTACAAGAAGAGTAATTTCTTAACAAACTTGCGACAACTTCTTAAATATTTAAATAGAACAACAAACAACACGTTAATTGACATACTAGAAATTAAACTTCAATTCTAACTGTCTCACAAATCCAAATCATAAATGTTTATAATTAAATACATTGCTTAATTAATTCCCGAACATCGGGTTGTTACACAATTTCCAAAATCTTATTAACTTCTCTATATTTATTTCGTAAAATAAATCTTTTTTCTTATTTTAATGTCCTTTAGAATTTACTTTTAAAATTAATAAAACAGTTGATGCAAATGAAAGATATATATGAAAAAATGGACATGTTGCTAAAGAAAACCTTTTTGTGATATTGAATCGCGCGAATAACATATTCATACATTATTGAAAGAGACATATTGCAAAACAGAAATTATTTACCGCCGTAGCATTGCGCGTGTATGATGCTAGTATATATCTATGTGTGTGTGTTTAAATATATGTGTATGTGTGCACACGTGCGTCTATATATATATATATTAATGTATATAAATAAATGAATAGCACTCTATATCCGAGTACCTTCTCAAGGAGACCAAAATAACAACCATCTATGGTTGTTGAAAATATTAATTATCATAAAATTTTGAATCTACCAATAAATGAGGCCTGGTTTGAAGATGTAGACAATGGCTCATCTTAAAGTATCAACGTTGTTCATAATAACTCTTCATCTAATTATGTAATGACTAGATATTCGATTATTTTATTATTAAAGGAATTGTTGTAATTGCTACTAGAATTGCCAAATATATTAATGAAATTATTTAACGTTGATTGGTGTTATTTAAGGTATATTTAAGTAAATGGACTCTTCAAGGACTTTAGTTGGAAACATGTTTGGTTTAGAGACTAATGTTGTATAATTGAATGTTAATGGGATTATGAGATGATTATTAGGGTTAATCCCCCTTGAGCTAAGAAACAGAAATGGTAGTTCCTTGGTGGTGTTTGTGTTCTCCATCGACCATTAGATAAAGAAAGAAGAACCATGAAATTGACCTTGCTTTTGTTAAGCAATCATCCAAGTAAGTATCCTACACCCTTGTACATGTTTAACCGTTAGTTTTTATGGCATTTGTGACGGTTTAATCGATCGATCGGCGGGGTTATTCTGGGAGACGACGGCTAGGACTAAGAACCCATAGTTGATGGGTTGTTTATGATTAAACTTGAAATTGATTATAGGATGTTAATCTAGGGTGTTAATTTCGAACATTGGAATTGGTATGATTAATTTTGGCTACGAAATCAAAGATTTATGGTAGAACTTTAAACCTATTCATAGACAACTTCAAAGGGAGTTGAGGTTATGATTTGTGATTTGATGTGTTGTATGATCTATCCCTTCATTTTACAATTTCCAGTTGGAGGACGATTTCAATAGACGGTGCTTAGATTTGCAATCTATGCTTGGTGGGGATCGATTCATGATCTTTTCATCGATTTGGGATTGGTGATTGCTTTGTGAATTGCGATTCCCTCTCCAGTGTAGTAGAAGTGAGATTTCCTTTTTTGTTGAAGTCAATTTGTATTTTTTGTTGTTCAAGTGATCCATGATTTCATCTTGGGAGGTTGAATTGTGATTCAGGTGGTTGGGATGTGATTTGTGATTTGTTATGGCAAGAGGTGATTTGCGATTTGGAAGATGGCATGGCTAGATGGGAAGATGGCAAGGTTAGGTGGAGGATGGCAAGAACAGAGGTATAATTCTTGCGGTCTAAGACATGATTCCATTAATTGGTTACTTCCTAGGATTCATTTATCGTTTAGGTTACTCAGTAATCTCTCGGAAAATCACTTGGCTATTACTGTTGGTCCTTAAGGTAATTAGCAACTTTAAAGACAAGTGTAGGGGGGGGGGAGGTTGAATACACAACTCAAATAGTAATAACAAATCAAATTCAAATCAAATGCTTTTATTTATTAAACCATGATTCAATACAAAGCAGTAATGAAATCTTAATTCACTCACTAATTACAATTTAACTCTCTGTTAATCTAACAAAATAATTGCTAGAACTTGCTTTATATTTCAATAGATTGATAGAAAACAATGATCTCCTTAAACAATTCTGAACATATCCGACGACGGACTAACCAGTTCCCTTAACGAACAAACGTTATTCTAAACATATTAGAATGTCGACCTTATATTAAGTCTGCGGATAAACATCTAAACTAAGAAACTCAAACTTATTTTAATCTAATAATCCAAACTAACACATCAATACATCTGCATAGGTAGTTTGGATAATTATATATTCAATCTTGAGTTTTCAAATTAAATCTTCAATTTTGAATCTTCTTATCCAACCGTAAATAGGGAGTGAGTAAATTAAAAGACATTTAAACTCTTGTCAGGCTGACTTTCTTGTTAAGTTGAGTTCTCGGCTTAAGACTCATCAAGTTAAGTACTTTAACCAAAATTTGTTTTTCTACGTATACACACACATGAATACTCTTACTTAACTTATGAAGTCATTCGAGTTCTATAAAACTAAAAGTCCAAAGATGTGATAATAAATGAGTAAACTGGATTATTCTTGTGTGTAAGATGAAGAACAAATGATGAACACACGGATGAACACTTTTCTTGCTTGTTGGAAAGATAACTTCTATTAATCTGAACGTAAGTTACAAGCTTGAAGATTACAGTATGCAAAGGTTACCTTACAAACTAGGTTTGCAAGGTATATATAGAACTAGCCACATGGGCCTAAAGACTCATGGGCTTCTAAGTCTAAATTAGAATAAATATATACAAGTGTGGGCCAAGCCCATTAGATAACTATTCTAGAAAGCTTATATAATTATATTACAAAAGAACACAAGGCCTACAAACATATAACAGACTAACAAAAGCTTACTAAGAAACTCTATTTTGTCTTGAAGCTGACTACTAGCTTAAGTTGAGTACTTAGTCTAACAGACTGAAATTCAGTTTAACACTTTTAAGCCTTATCTTTCAAGCTTTATTTGGTGTCATCAAATCTAAACATATAAGGTCATTTGACTAACAAAATCCCCCTATTTGATGATGTCAAAACCTATAGTTAGCTTGAAAACACTTAGGGGGTGTTTGGTAGAGAGAAAAGAAATGGGGAGAATTGGTTTCTCTTGTTTGGGAGAAATGGTTATAGTTTTGGGAGGAGAAATGGTTTCTTCACCATTTCCATTTCTCCTATTCCTTTGTATTTTCATTTCTCTTCAAATTATGGAGAAATGGAGAGAAATGACAACCAATGTATACTCATCATTGTCGATGTCTGGTTGCGATGTAATTCCGACATTCTAATCATCATCGTCGACGTCCAGCAAGGCGACCAACGCCGCAACCGCCATCCGGCGACTTAAGTCACCATTTCTCTGTTTCATTTCTTTCCTGATACCAAACAAGGAAATCAATTCCAATTCTCCACACATTTCCATTTGTCCCAATTTCCATTTCTCTCTGTAACATCTAGAGTTTGTTAATAATCTTATATGAGAAATATACAAAGTGTTATATGAGGTATAATTGGATATATGTGCTAAGATGTGGATATAAACTAGATGGGCCTAAATTGTTGAAAAGAACTTAAATAGTCAAGGGACTATTTATGTAAGTAGAGCAAAAGTATATGTATATATATGGGTGTTTGACTTCATTATGTCAAACTAGCAAAATCCACAGCAATGTTTCCCTCAATCAAGGTTTGGTTCTTGGATTTCTGGAGTTTCAACAAGAGAAAACAGAGTCTTGAGCTATCATCATCATCATCATTAACCTTAAATCATCGAAGGTATGATTGGTTTGATCATTAAGTTTATATGGGTGAAATGGTTGAAACAATAATTAAAGCATTTTATTTATGTTTTAAAAGTGTTTTGGATTGTTAAGGATGTTGAAAAACACTCCCATGATGTTAAAAACTGATTAAAATGAGTTTTGGGGAGGTTTGGCCGGAATTCAGTGACTATACAGCGTCTGAACTGTAAGTCGGATGGGACAAACACAGCCTATGTAGCCTTACACGGCCGTGTATAAGTGTCGGATGAAAAGGTACACGGACCGTGTAGAGTTTAAGGCGGTCATAGGGCCATGTTTGGAAACATGGTCGTGTAGCATATGGGGTACACGGCCCGTGTATAGGGTTGTTGGAATATGCCCGCTGACACGAACGAGTTAATGACACTACGGATGAGGTATAGGCCTATTGGGTCACACACCAAGTATTGATTCTGGCAACACGATCAAGCAATAGAGAGGAAAAGGCCAAAATGGGTTTTGGTAGGATGGTACACGGGCCGTGTTCCTGAACACGGGCCGTGTCCAGTCCAACATACATGAGGCGTATTAGCCTAGTTCAAGGTCGTGTAGTTTGGGCCTACACGGGCCGTGTAGATGAACACGGGCCATGTAGTGCTTGATAAACATGGGCCGTCTTAGCCCAATTGGGGCCGTGGACTTTGGGCCTACACGGCCGTGTAGAGCTACACGGGCCATGTACGTTCGTTGTAACAGCAGAATTAACAGCCTTAAACACTTGGTTTAATGGGGTTAACTTCTCATAATTGTGGTAGACAAAGAGACCACGAGTTATCTGCTCTAGGAGAGGCTTTTGGCTCACACTTTGTCCCTTGGTTGACACTTGAACTCTCTCTCTCTTGTTCTTGGTGTTCTTGAGCACAAGAAGCAAACATACACACACTTGATTTTTGTTTTGGTGGTTGTACATCAACTTGCTAGCACTTGGGAATCAAGCAAGCTTGAGGTGTACTTCATTGGAGGAGTTCTTTGTTGGATTCTAAGCCACTTGACAAGGAAGGTTAATTTTGGTTTTTACACCATTGAGGTATAACCTTTTCTTATCATCTTATTTATATATTTTAGTTGCAATTCCTTTGTTAGATTTTGGTCCATGGAAAGTATTCGTTGTTTGGCATCATTTTTGTTATATACTTTGCTTCCATTGCTACTTGATTTTGCCAAACGAATACCTTCAGTGGTATCAGAGCCATATCTAACATGACTTTGCACTATTGAGTCTAGAAAAACCATAAAAGTGGTTTTGGATAAGAAAAGTGTTTTCTTAAAATTGGTTTTTCCATTGAGACTCTTGTTGAGCTAGAATAGATTTATTCGTAGACGTGTTAATATATTCTAGTTTTTATATTTATATATTTGCTGTAACTTGGCATGAAGTGTACACAAATATATACTTATAAATGTATATATGAATACATGTCTCAAAATGTTTGATACACTAATGCATATGTACAAGGATTGTCCTTTTAGTGCCTTTGGTGTTTTGACAATCTTAACTAAAATATAGATATATATATTTATATATCATGGTTATGTGTGGCACACCATGTTTCTATTTGATATACTTGGTTTGATTGGGTAACAAGATATGCCCCTAGACCTATGTGTTGTGATGATTGATTATTTTTGATTTTTGGCGGCCTGCGTGCTGTATTGTTTTAATAATATTAATTTATTTACTTATTGGTGCGGCTTGCACGCCGTTTCTTTTATTCTATGTATTTGTATAAATAGTATAGGATTGCGACCTGCGTGTCGTTTATATATATTCTATGTATTTGTATATAGTATAGATTTAAAACCAAAATAGTCAACGGGAGTCATGGTGATGACGTCTTGGCGAGAAGGAATCAACATGCTATTGGAGGTGTTGGATTTAGTGGGAGCTCATCCAATGAGACCATATCCTGTCCTTAGATTTTTGGCCTCGTTTTCCCCGTTGTGGCTCACGGGGAAAACGCATAGGAATTATGAGCATGTTACCGAATCGTATGTGTAGATATTTGCGTGGTTATATTTTATTATTCTACGCATGGATTAGGATTCGCATGCTAGATAATTTTTAAATAAAAATTAAATAAAATACAATGTTTGTTAAAATGGTTAACAATTGCGCGCGAATTGAATTGACAAAGGAAATATAAAAATGGTATTATATTAAAAGTGCTTAAAATCGTTTTGACACTTACTTTGTTAATTCACAAAAGGGTTTTATAAACCGGAAACAAAATCCCGTTTTTCAAAATGTAAATCACGCACCATCCATAAGATGACACCACCCGAATCTAACGAAGCAAGGATGATTGTCGAGCTAAGCACGAGTCATTCCTTGTGTAGTTGTGTGGAAGGTGAGCGGGGTAACTCACATGATTTTAGTATATAATTTTAGTATATAATTCTTGGTTAGTTGTCGAGCTAAGCACGAGCTAAACAAAAATTATATATTAAGATTGGTGTAAGATAGGGATCAAACATGCCAACCGACATAATGGATGTTAACGGATCCCGTAAGTGTCTAAGAGTAGCTTCGCCACGTGATCCGCGGTAAACCCGTCACGGTGCGAGGTGAAATAAGGTTCTTAGCCCTTGTTACAAATAAATTGTTTTGTTTAAAACTATGGGTACTTATTTTAACAAGGATTTCCAAACTAATTAAAACTACTTTGCTATTTTAGATGACGTCTTCAAGCAACACCAACACCACCAACCATTTTTCACTTACAGTTTTCCTTGAGAAGGAGAAACTCAATGGTAACAACTTCTTGGATTGGTTTAAGCAACTTAAACTTGTCCTACGCCACTCGGGCTATCCGAGACGCTTATGAGAAGCGTGTCAAGGATACCGAGGACATTACTTGCCTCATCCTAAGTACTATGATCCCCGAGCTCCAAAAGCAAATGGATCATTTGAGTGCTTTTGACTTGATCGCTCAGCTTAAGGAAATGTTCCAGCAGCAAGCGAGACAAGAGAGGTTTGAGTGTCTTAAGACGGTACTTGGTAGCAAGATGGCCGATGGCGGGAATGTGAGTGCACACGTGTTGCGCATGAAAGCAAACGTGGAGCGCATGGAATGGCTCGGATTTACCATAGGGAGGGAGCTAGCCGTGGATTTGATCCTATGGTCCCTGCCCACCGCGTATGATAAATTCGTTATGAGTTATCATATGCATAGTATGGATAAGTCCATCATGGAGCTTCATGGTATGCTTAAGACAACGGAGTCTAGCATGATCAAAAACAAGCCCTCCGTTCCAAATCCCGTTCTTGCTATAAGGGAGGGGCGAATCCAGAAGAAGAAGAGGACCGCTTATACCCCTAAGGTTAAGGGGAAGGGGAAGATTGGCGCTGCCAAGTCTGGCCCCGCTTTGGAGGGTAAAGGCAAGGGGAAGATGGTTCCCCAAGCTAAAACTCCGAAAGAAGCGGAATGCTTCTTCTGCGGGAAGAAGGGCCATTGGCGCCGTAACTTCCCGGGGTACCTAGAAGGTCTTAAGAAGCTCAAGGGGTTGAGCATCGCAGGAACTTCCGACTCAGGTATGTACATGATTGAACTCCATCATACTTCTACATCTGGTAGTTGGGTATTAGATACCGGCTGTGGCACTCACGTTTGTAACATTGTGCAGGTGCTAAGGACAAGTAGAAGGATGGAGAATGGCGAGCTTGACTTGATTATGGGAAACAAGGAGATTGTCCCGGTCAAGGCTCGAGGAGAAGTTGAAATATCTTTTAATTCCGGTTTTTCCATATTATTATTGAACGTATGCTATTCGCCGCTTGTGGCGCGAAACATTATTTCTTTTCATGCATTACACGACAATGGTTTTGGTTTTTCTTTTGACAATGGGGTTATTGTTTGTTTTAAAAATGGTATTTGTTATTTTAAAGCTTATCCTTGTCGTGGTATTTATGAAGTATATGCGTACGTTAGTGATAATCGTTCAATCATGAATATTGATTCGACGTCTAAAAATGGTTTAGACAAATTGTCTTTGTGGCATGGTCGACTTGGCCATATAAACAAGACTCGCATCGCCAAGCTCCAAGCGGATGGGATCTTGGAATCATTTGACCATGAGTCAAATGAAGTATGCGAATCTTGTTTATTAGGCAAGATGACTAAAGCACCCTTTTCCGGTGTGAATGAGAGGGGAAAAGACTTATTGGACATTATACATTCCGATGTGTGTGGTCCATTTAAGCACGTCACAAGAGACAATTCTAGATACTTCGTTACCTTTATAGATGATTATAGTAGGTATGGGTATGTCTACTTGGTTAGACAAAAGTCCGAAACCTTTGAGGTCTTTAAGACTTTCCAAAACGAAGTAGAGAATCAATTGGGCAAGAAGATTAAGATACTTAGATCCGATAGGGGTGGTGAGTATCTTAGTCAAGAGTTTCGTGATCATCTTAAGGGTTGTGGAATTATCTCACAACTTACACCTCCTAGGACGCCACAATTAAATGGTGTCTCCGAGAGGAAGAACCGAACATTATTAGATATGGTTCGGTCTATGATGAGTCACACCCAAGTGCCTATAAGCCTTTGGGGTTATGCTCTTGAAACGGCAACAAGAATCCTTAATCTCGTTCCAACGAAGAAGGTCGAGAAAACACCTTTTGAGATGTGGCATGGGAAACCTCCCGTTCTTGCCTATCTAAAGGTTTGGGGTTGTCAAGCCTACGTACGACGTGAGGTAGATGACAAGTTGGAGCCCCGATCCGAAAAGTGTTATTTCATCGGATATACAGCTACGGGTATTGGATATATATTCTATAAACCTTCCGAGAACAAGGTATTTGTTGCTCGGAGGGCGGTCTTTTTAGAAAGAGAATTAGTATCCAATCAGCATGGCGGGATTAAGATTGATCTTGAAGAAGTTCAAGAGTCAACGGATGAAAGACCTGACGTTGGCACTAGCCAACAACCTAGTGAGGTTGAGTCTGAGCATGACAATGCGGAGACTAACGTACATCCGTTACCTCCCCGTAGATCCGGTAGAACTCGCCATGAGCCAAAGAGATATGGGTTTCTCATATCTGAGGGCGACGAGTTATTGGTGGATCTTAATGAGCCCACCAACTATCGGGAAGCGGCAGCGGGCCACGAGTCTGCTAAATGGAAGGAGGCAATGGATAACGAGATGCAATCCATGGAGGATAACTAGGTTTGGGAATTGGTTGATCCCACACCCGGTTGTAAACCAATAGGGTGTAAGTGGGTCTTCAAGAAGAAGACCGACATGGATGGAAAAGTAAACACTTTCAAAGCCCGACTGGTGGCTAAAGGTTTCACCCAGACACATGGTGTCGACTATGATGAAACTTTCTCCCCAGTGGCCATGTTGAAATCTATTAGGATACTTTTGGCAATCGCCGCATTTCATGCTTACGAAATATGGCAAATGGATGTCAAAACCGCCTTCCTTAATGGGAAGCTCTCCGAAGAGGTGTATATGACGCAGCCTGAGGGTTTTGTGCATCCGAAGCATCCTAATAGAGTGTGTAGACTAAAGAAGTCCATTTATGGACTTAAACAAGCATCTCGTAGTTGGAATCTACGCTTTGATGAGAAAATCAAAGAGTTTGGTTTTTCGAAAAGTGTAGACGAGCCATGTGTATACGTTAGGGCTAGTGGGAGCGCCGTTGTTTTCTTAGTCTTGTATGTGGATGATATCCTACTCATTGGTAAAGACATTCCAACCTTGCAAAGTGTCAAAACTTGGCTTGGAAAATGCTTTTCAATGAAAGACTTAGGAGAAGCGGCATACATTCTGGGTATCAAGATCTATAGAGATAGATCTAGAAAACTTCTCGGGTTGAGTCAAAGTACATACATTGACAAAGTCTTGAAGCGGTTCTAGATGGAGGACTCCAAGAAAGGAAATCTTCCTATGTCGCATGGAGTGATATTGAGTAAAACTCAATGTCCTAGTTCTCAAGAGGAACTAGAAGTAATGAAGCGAGTACCATATGGCCGTGGGCTCGATCATGTACGCCATGTTATGTACTCGTCCTGATGTGTCATGTGCTTTGAGCTTGACTAGTAGATATCAGGGAAACCCGGGGCAAGCCCATTGGGTTGCGGTAAAGAACATTCTTAAGTATCTTAGGAGGAGTAAAGAGATGTTCTTGATCTTTGGTGGTGAGGAAGAGCTCAAAGTAAAGGGTTACTCTGATGCTAGCTTCCAAACTGATAGGGATGACTGCCGATCACAATCGGGGTTTGTGTTCCTATTGAATGGTGGGGCTATTACTTGGAGAAGTTCAAAGCAAGACATAGTGGCTGATTCTACTACAAAGTCAGAATACATTGCGGCAAGTGAAGCTGCTAAAGAAGCTGTGAGGATAAGGAAGTTCATCCGAGACCTTGGAGTGGTTCCCAGCATATCCGACCCTATTGAGATCTTTTGTGAGAATGAGGGTGCGGTGGCCTTGGCGAAGGAACCAAGAGCTCACAAGAGAATGAGGCATATACCTCGTAAGTACCACTTGATTAGAGAGATGGTTGAAAGTGGTGAAGTCGCTATTAGTAGAGTAACCTCGGAAGGCAATTTGGCCGATCCGTTTACTAAACCATTGTCACAAGCTTCTCATGATTCTAACACTACGGCGATAGGTGTTAGATTTGCTCATGACTTGGTTTAGATTTATTTTTTATTTATGTTTGGACCATTATGTATTTGGGAACATTAAGCAATAATGTTACTAATGTTTGTTTTGATTTATATAGTAGAGATCTATGTATACGCGTGTTGCGGTTACTCACATTTAGTCTTTATTGTGTTCTATCTTTGCATGTTTAAATTATTCCCTAGATTGTTTTACAATCTTTAAGTCTCCATAATCGGTCATACTTTGTGGGAAGAAAGTATGAATTAAGATTGAGGTAAAGAATTGGTTTTGATAAAACGCGATTCTTGCCTATACTTGAAAGGGGTTTTAAGTGATGGGAGGACCCGCACCCGAGCTTACTTCATGGTTTTAGTCACAAGTAACTCGGGATGGTAATGATGTTTCATCCTTAAACTAGAGATACATGTGATCCCAAAGCATAGGCCTGCTTTGCTTTGATCGTTTTCTAACGCGGTCCGTAACTGGTCGTTATAAGGGAGATGATTGGGTAGAGTATTATCTATATGGCGGGACTATGTAGTTGAAACGTATTTGTTCCTCTATATATAGAGAGAATATCCATGGGCCCCTCGCTGATTGAGTGCTGACGTTCATATGCATGGTCGTGCTCAGGTTACATTGATGATGGATCAATGTTAACTTGGTTTGTTGGTCACCACTAATCTAGAATCGAGAAACATAATCGTGAACGATCTGAAGGTTGACTATATTCCATGTCTTGTGTTCACATTGGATATCGCGAACAAAGGGATGTACGTGTTCATTTATCTTTAGGACAATCATCTTATGATTGGGGATCTTGTCAAGAGTGGCATACCCTATATTGACTTGGGAGCATAGATGTCTTGCTAGAGGCCGCTCTATGTTTGTGTTATTTTTCGTATTCGTGTCACGTGCAAGTGGGAGTCTGTTGGAATATGCCCGCTGACACGAACGAGTTAATGACACTACCGATGAGGTATAGGCCTATTGGGTCACACACCAAGTATTGATTCTGGCAACATGATCAAGCAATAGACAGGAAAAGGCCAAAATGGGTTTTGGCAGGATGGTACACGGGCCGTGTTCCTGAACATGGGCCGTGTCCAGTCCAACATACATGAGGCGTATTAGCCCAGTTCAAGGTCGTGTAGTTTGGGCCTACACGGGCCGTGTAGATGAACACGGGCCATGTAGTGCTTGATAAACACGGTCCATCTTAGCCCAATTGGGGCCGTGGACTTTGGGCCTACACGGCCGTGTAGACCTACACGGGCCGTGTATGTTCGCTGTAACAGCAGAATTAACAGCCTTAAACACTTGGTTTAATGGGGTCAACTTCTCATAATTGTGGTAGACAAAGAGACCACGAGTTATCTGCTCTAGGAGAGGCTTTTGGCTCACACTTTGTCCCTTGCTTGACACTTGAACTCTCTCTCTCTTGTTCTTGGTGTTCTTGGTGTTCTTGAGCACAAGAAGCAAACATACACACACTTGATTGTTGTTTTGGTGGTTGTACATCAACTTGCTAGCACTTGGGAATCAAGCAAGCTTGGGGTGGACTTCATTGGAGGAGTTCTTTGTTGGATTCTAAGCCACTTGACAAGGAAGGTTAATTTTGGTTTTTGCACCATTGAGGTATAACCTTTTCTTCTCATCTTATTTATATATTTTAGTTGCAATTCCTTTGTTAGATTTTGGTCCATGGAAAGTATTCGTTGTTTGGCATCGTTTTTGTTATATACTTTGCTTCCGTTGCTACTTGATTTTGCCAAACGAATACCTTCAAGGGTACACGGCCGTGTAGGGTTGTTTGATCCGACTTGTGTGTCATTTGAATGTCGGATAGTGTTGAGCACATAGTACACGGCCCGTGTAGCCTTCAGTTCTGATCAGAAAAGTGTGTTCTTGATATTATGCTGTCATATTATATGTGTAGGATCATGTTCGGATACCTGGAGCATTACCTTACGTTTCATTTCGTTTAAAATAGTTACAAGGTTAGTCTTCTAGACTATATTTCATATGTGCATAATGATGTTATTACAAGGAATACTTATATGTATTCGTTATATGTGTTATAAAGCATGCTGCTTTGTGTAGTAATGGCTCAGAATTAGCGAAGTACTAGGGCTCAGATTGCACCCTGGGTCTAGAACCAGTGGTTGGCTATATACAGAATGTGATTATATTCATGTGTTTATATGATTTGAAGTCTAGTTTACTCAGTAAGCTCTCACATCTTATGAGATTCCGTTTTTAAAATGTTTTGCAGGTTTTAGCAGAGACAAGGGCAAAGCTTCGGTTTGACTACATTTTGATAAACGTTTTAGAAACAGTTAACGCCCGGTTTGTAAATGACAAGTTTTAGTTTTAAACTTGTGAGAGTACTTATGTGAGTATCTTTTGATACATCATATTTTTCGAATATTTTACGCTTCCATTTTTATGAAAAACTTTGAGAGGTGCGTATTCAGATATGGTTTTACTTAAAATGGTAGTTTTATTAAATTGGGGCGTTACAACTTGGTATCCGAGCCACGGTTTGAGGGATCTGGATGTGTCCAATACACAGTCTGGACTTAAACCATGGTTCTACGAATTTTAAAAATTGTCAAACTGGAGGCTTGCAGCTTGGTGAGTATACTAGAAATTATACTGATTTTGTAGTATGTGAGCATTGTGCGCAAGTACATAATGTGTTCAAGAGATATATGATATATGTGTATACAACTGTTAAGAGTTAGTTTTATATGTGCAATCATGATGAATTAAATTGTTATATGAATATGTGATACAATTCATTGGTGATAGATGGCCTAAGCCTGTGAATCGGGACTTTTTGTGATAAAGTTATGATCAAACGTGTGTAGTGTGTTTAGAGTAATATAAGGGCCCATATTATTACAAACACATGATACATGTTGGAACTTAATGGAATCATGAGGAATCTTGTGAATCGGGTGAGGGGTACTTGTAAAGGTAGTACACCTAGGAATATATGTATAGAATGCCTTAGTATGTATAGAAATACTTTGGATTTGGTAATAGGTGTACTGATATGTTGGATGTACTAGTAACTAGTTGTTATAGAGGATAGTGTGGTAAAGCTACCCATTGCTTTAATGCTATATCTATACTACCGGGATGATAAACACAAGAGGTTCAAGTGTAATGAATAACCCTAAATGTGGTTCTACTCATAGAATCGAAGGGAAATAAACCAGTATCACAAGAAAATGTATCCTTATAAGGATATAGCATGACGGGGGTGTATGAGCCCCGGATTTAAATCGTTGAGTATCAAATTCTATACTTGGGAAATTCTGTACAAGGAAAACTTAATAAAGTAATGGCATAGAGAATATGTCATGTAACTTTGTATAAGTTATGAAACAGATGAAAGAACAGAACAAAGAAGTGATTAGATAAGAGTCAGTATCAAGATTAACAATAAAAGGGAGAAAGGGGTAATTATTAACCTCAAGTTATTATTCGTGAAATATCAAAAAGGATTGTACGTTCAAGGAATTTCCGCGTGACAACTATCTACGTATTACATGTTAACAAATCGATTGTTAGCCATAAGTAGATGTTAGAGATCAAGAGTGCATTTCATATGTGTACGTATGCACCTGAGAATAAAGTGAAATATGTAAAAAGTTAGATGAGTAGCGCAACAAAAGGTTATTGCGATACAGAAGAGTTAAAGACAAATGAAGCGTATAATGTGAGAAGAGTTTAAATAAATTATAATTGGGCAGTTTGTGCCATAGTAAATGATAAGTAGAGTTATGGATGAACTCCACAAGTAAAACAAAATCAAGTATTATTATAGAAAGATCAGATGTTTATAAGTATAAGGTGATAGAAATGAATACTATTAAATTCCTTAGTGAATTTGTACCTATGAATGTGAATGAGTTTCAGATAATGATTGGAATAGACTGGTTAGGTTGTAACCAGGCTACAGTATTGTGTGAACAAAAAGTGTTATGAGTTCGTATCCCAAGTAGGGAATAACTAATTATTTGTGTTAATGTCAAAACCCGAAAAGTCATATGTGTGGTTAGTTTCCAAGAATAGGAAGTATCTTCAGTATGGGTATTATGCTTCCTTAGTTTATATTATCAATATTAAATTGGAGAAAAAAATGAGTTTAAAATATGTGAAAGTAGAATGTAAGTATCTTGACGTGTAATCCGAGGAATTACCAAGGTTACTGCTAGACAGACAGATGGTGTTCAGAATTGATGTGGTGTTGAAAACTTCATGGATTACGAGGACTTCGTATAGACTTGCTCCTTTAGAAATATATGATCTATTGAAACAACTCCATGAGTTGCTATATAAGGGTGTTTATTAAACCTAGTAGTTTTTCATGAGGTGTACCTATAGTATGTGTGAAAAAGAAGAAGGATACCTTTTATATGTGTATTAATTATTGTGAGTTTTATAAAGTGATCATCAAGAATATATATTTGTTGCTCAGAATATTTGAATTACTTGATCAGTTATTATGGGGTAAAGTGGTTTTTAAAGCTGACTCAAGGTTAGATTATCGACAGCTTAAGATCAGAATGGATGACATTCCTCAAATCGTGTTCAGATTATGTTTGGGCATTTTGAGTTGGTTATGATGCCTTTTGGCCTTGCAGATACACCAACAGTGTTTATGTATTAAAGGAACTTGGTGTATAGGCCAATGTTAAATAAGTTAGTGATTGTGTTCATAAATGATATGCGTATCTATTTCAAATGTTTGGCAGATCATGAGAAACATGTTTGAAAAGTCTTATGAGATACATAGTAGAGAAAAGTTATATGTTAAGTTCTACTAATGTGAATTTCAAGATATTTGAAATGCAACTCTTTAGGAATTTTAGTAGAAAAGATGGAATTGAGATGAATCCTGAGAAATAAAGACAGTGATGAAATGGAGGCCATCAAAGACCCTAACAGTGATTAGCAGTTTTATAGTGTTATTTACAGAAACTATGTGAAGGGACAGTTTGCGCTACGTGAATAGATTGAAGAGATGATAGCATTGTGTGATGCCTTGTATAGTGGATTCGATTGTGTATTAATGTAGAGGGGCCAAGTTATTGTTTGCACTTGTAGACAGTTAAAACCGTATGAAAGTGAGTATATTGTTTTGTACATGATAGTAGTATGTGTGTCATGTTATGTATATGATACGTGATGATTATACCTCGGTAGTGGGTAGATATGTGGATGTAAGACTATTATTGGTGCACCGCAATAGCATTCATATGTGAGGTAAGACTGCGCTGCGATAACAATTAGAGATGAGGAGATTGTAAGACTACCGCTAGTGCGCTACGGTAGCATTCAGCATGATATGATGAGATTATGTGTTTATATGTGAAGTGTACTGTTTACACTAAATCATAAAAGTTAGAAATACTTTGTGGATGAGAAAGACCTTTAAAGGCGACAGAAACACTGAATAGAAATAATACTTATGTGAATTAGTCATCTAGATGACAATTACAACACTCTTACTCAGATGTGATAAGAACAACTCAGTCAAAAGTGGTCAAAGGTGAAAAGTATCATAAAGAATGGATAAAAGGGACAAGAAATTGATCCGATTAAAAGACAGTCGTGAGATATTGATTAGATATGATAATATATGGATACCATATAATGGAGATGTGCGTCAGACACATTCAAATGAAGCTCACAAGTTTAGAGTTTTTATTCAACCAGAAGCTACCAACTGTATAAAGACTTGAGGGTAGATTAATGGTGGCCACATGTGAAACGAGATGTAATCAGATAAGTGGAGAAATGTCTTTAAATGTGTACAAGTGAAAGCTAAATCTCGGAAACCATATGAGAGGTTATTATATGTGGAGATATCAGTTTAAAAATGAGAAAATATTGTTATGGATCTAAATACCAAATTACCCAAAACCTTACGAGGTTATAATGAGATATGGGTGATTGTAGACAGGTTAATTTAAAGTGTATAATTTATTTCCATTAGAGAGACTTATTTCTCAGAACGTTTAGCAGATGTGTATGAGAAAGAGATTGTGCCTTGTCATAGTATATCAGTCTCTATTAAATTAGACAGGGATATCAGATTCACTTCCAGAATTCGGAACATATTTCATATAAAGTTGAGGATTAAGCTTCATCTCAGTACAATCAGAACAAAAGAAATATACAGATGATGGAAAAACATATCTTATGATTGTGTTATGGATTTCCGAAGAAAACTGTGGTATACACTTTCTATTGCCAAAGTTCTTGTATTATAATAGATACAAGTCCAGCATCGGGACGTCATTGAATAAAATATTGTATGATATAAGTGCTGAACTCCAGTGTATTGGTGTGATATGATTCAGAAAGAGCTGGGTGGTTTAAATATGGTACAGTAAAAGATAGAACAGATTCAGCAGATATGGAACAGATTATCAGACGACAGAGTAGACAAAAGAGTTACACAGATAAACAGAGATTACCACTTGGTTTTCAGGTAGGGGAATACGTATTACTAAAAGTGTCAGCATGGGAGAATGTGATTAGATTCAAAAGAGAGAGAAAACCAAGTCTAAGAATTAATAAGCAATTCAAAATTTCTACATATGTGAAGAAAGATTGCTTATAAGACCAGAATCGCCAGAAGAGTTGTCAAAGATTTATGACACCTTTCATGTATTATATTTCAGAAAGTGTGTAGCAAATGAGTCTACAACTATATCGTTGTAAATATTAGTATTGATGATGAACTATGTTATATGGAACAGTGTATAGCAATATTGGAAATAAAGGTTAAGACCTTACGTAATAAACTGATCTGACTAGTTAAGGTTCAAAGAGAGTCAGATTACAGGAGGGCCTAAACAGAAAATGATGAGTAATTATCTAGAACTCTTCAGCAGTTGATTTCGGGGATGAAATCATTTCAAGTGGGGAAGAGTTGTAACATCCAAAATTTTTTAATAATCTTATACGAGAAATGTACAAAGTGTTATATGAGTTATAATTGGATATATGTGCTAAGATGTGGATATAAACTAGAGGGGCCTAAACTGTTGAAATGAAACTTAAATAGTCAAGGGACTATTTATGTAAGTAGTGCAAAATTATATGTATATATATGGGTGTTTGACTTCATTATATCAAACTAGCAAAATCCACAGCAACGTTTCCCTCAATCAAGGTTTGGTTCTTGGATTTCTGGAGTTTCAACAAAAGAAAACAGAGTCTTGAGCTATCATCATCATCATCATCTTTAACCTTAAAGCATCTAAGGTATGATTGGTTTAATCATTTTCAAGTTTATATGGGTGAAATGGTTGAAACAATAATTAAAGCATTTTATTTATGTTCTAAAAGTGTTTTGGATTGTTAAGGATGTTGAAAAACACTCCCATGATGTTAAAAACTGATTAAAATGAGTTTTGGGGAGGTTTGGCCGGAATTCAACGACTATACAGCGTCTGAACTGTAAGTCGGATGGGACGAACACGGCCCGAGTAGCCTTACACGGCCATGTATAAGTGTCGGATGAAAAGGTACACGGTCCGTGTAGAGTTTATGGCGGTCATAGGGCCATGTTTGAAAACATGGTCGTGTAGCATATTGGGTACACGGCCCGTGTATAGGGTACACGGCCGTGTAGGGTTGTTTCATCCGACTTTTGTGTCGTTCGAATGTCGGATAGTGTTGAGCACATAGTATACGGCCGTGTAGGGGTACACGGACCGTGTAGCCTTCAGTTTGGATCAAAAAGTATGTTCTTGATATTGTGCTATCATATTATATGTGTAGGATCATGTTCGGATACCTGGAGCATTACCTTACGTTTCATTTTGTTTAAAATAGTTACAAGGTGAGTCTTCTAGACTATATTTCATATATGCATAATGATGTTATTACAAGGAATACTTATATGTATTCGTTATATGTGTTATAAAGCTTGCTACTTTGTGCAGTAGTGGCTCAGAATTAGCGCATTACTGGGGCTTAGATTGCTACTCTGGGTCTAGAACCAGTGGTTGGCTATATACAGAATGTTTTTATATTCATGTGTTTATATGATTTGTAGTCTAGTTTACTCACTAAGCTCTCGCAGCTTATCAGATTCTATTTCTAAAATGTTTTGCAGGTTTTAGCAGAGACAAGGGAAAAGCTTCGGTTTGACTACATTTTGATAAACGTTTTAGAAATAGTTAATGCCCGGTTTGTAAATGACAAGTTTTGGTTTTAAACTTGTGAGAGTACTTATGTGAGTATCTTTTGATACATCAGATTTTTTGAATATATAGTTTACGCTTCGGCTTTTATGAAAAACTTTTAGAGGTGTGTACTCGGATATGGTTTTACTGAAAATGGCAGTTTTATTAAATTGGGGCGTTACACTCTCCTATTTCCATTTCCATTTCTCTTTTACTTTTCTCTCTACCAAAGACACCCTTAGTCCAATTATGCTATTAAATCTTGAACCGATTAATATTTACTTGAACTTATGAAACTAATTTGAACACATCAAATTAATCGAACTTAGTAATTTAAATTAAACACATCACAAACAATGTTAGACATACTAACTTTCATCTTGAACATATCAAACTATAAACTTGAACACATCAAATGACTTTGAACATGTCAAAATAATATTGTATTCCTTAATGAACTTATCACTTGAATTCATATAAAATGATCACTTTGACCATTGTTGAACACTTAATGCTTACATATTTACAAAATAAAAATAATATAAATAGTTACAATGAAAATTTTAACTCTTGAAATACTAAGGATGACTTGCTTCCCACTCAACTATCTCTTTATTAATTTCTTCAACCAGCTTAGAGTACTTAGGATTACCAATTCATCCATTCTCGATCTGACGGCTCTGTTTGTCTTGTATATGAACAAACTATTATGCTCAAACTTGTTACACATCAATCTCAGAGCTAACACATGTGATTTACTAATAACATATGTGGTTGACATTCCATGGAAGCATTAATTGCCATGTTTATCCACGTACATGACTCCATGAATGGGTTTTTCTACAAATGTATTTTCTTTAAATTCTACGCTTTCTAAAACCATGGAATCTTTTCTTGCATCTCGTTGTCCAGCAAGCCTTGCTCTCCCTTTCTTGCTAGATTTGTGAAAGGAGATTAACAAGGTTCTGATTTCATATCTAGGAATGACTTCAAGTTGATAATTAAGTTGTTCAGCTTTGGCAAACAATCTTAACATATCATCTTTTATTTGGCTTCTTTCTCTTGACTCTTCCATGTCTTTGGGTAGGATGGATATTGACTTCCATTCTTGATATCCCAACTTGTGCATCAGATTTAGATCTAGTGAGGAAGTGGCATTATTCTGCAATGTAAGCTCCAAAATCACCACTCCTTGGACACCGGCCAGCTTCAAACTTTTGATCTTTAAGGTGAAGTAGTTTTGGACAAAGCACTGACTTATATCATCAACTATTTGTTCAGGCTCTTCAACCTCTTCAACCATTGGTTATATCAGACTTTGTTGAAGCTTTTTTAGTTTTTTTCTTGTGTCTGCATCTATTCTCTCCAAGCTTATTCTCCTTGTTCTTTCAAAATTAGTTGTTGTAGGAACTCAGCTTGAGAAGCTTCCTTTCTTTTCCTTAGTTCCTCCATAGTAATATTTGGTTATGAAGCCTCTTGTTCCTCTAACCTTTTTATTGCAAATCTTGTAGCCTTTTCATGTAGGGTTAGATGGTCTTCAGAGTGATATCTACAAAGGATCATTCTTCTTTTCATAGCAGTTATTGTAGGATCTGATTCTTGAGAACTGACCACTTGTTTTTCTCTTTTCTTTTCTGTTTAAAGTGTTTTAGCTTCAGAAACTTTTTCACACGCTCCCCCTCAATCTATGCTTCCTTTTTCTTCCCAACTTGATTGTTTATCACTTGATCATTTTGAGGAATAATGTCATTAGCAATTCAGCTTTAGAAGTTAGGATTTTTGCAATTTTTCAGCTTTTGGAAATTTTTCTCATATAATTTAGGATTTTTGCTTTGGTAGTAGTGGGTACACCAAAGTTGGCATCAGATTGTGGTGTTTGAGTAGGTGTGGGAGATTGGCTAGACTGCACCGAGTGTTGTATATTCTTGTCTCCCATATATGTAGGAGTAGAATTGAAAGAGAAAGAGAGAGAGAAAGAGAGAGAGGAGATAAAGGCTTAGAAGACATACCTGCGAAACCACCAACAAAAGGTGATTCAGAGGATGGAAGATATGAAGTTCCCATCTAAACTTGATGAGTTTCAGATCGGTTATTGGTCAACAACTTGACTCTGATGCTGAGTAGGTTGGGACTCAGCTTCAACGCTATCAGCATTAGTGATAGCCTGCATTTGTACACTCAAACCTTGTTGCTATAGAAAGATGAAGTTGTTAAACATCCTTGGGCTGAGTCTAGGGATAGGAAATTTTCATATTTGGCTTCATACTGTTGAACCCCTAACTCAGCATCAAGTACCATTGAGATGAATATGATAAATGGCAATGTCAACTTCTTTGGTCTTCTTTTCATGTGTGACATGAGTTCATTTAAAAACAAGGAAGCATAATCTATGTTGCTATTGTAGAAGATATTGTAGAGTACTTTCACTTAAGTTCCTAGTGAACATACCATCATGGAAACCAAGAAACCCCAACCAGTAGGAACATGCCCTTCTTTATTACTCCATCCACTCTTTGATGACCCATTAATGGTAGAACAAATCTTTCCATTGGTCTATCGACCCGGTTATCAAAATTCTCACTTGTAGGGAGTCTGAGAACCTCCCTGAGCCTACAAGCATTGATGGTAATCGTTTGAGCAATGTTATAGACTATCCCTTGAATTTGAGCCTGCCTTTTCACATGAACACATATGTACCAGAACTCTAAGAATAATTGTGGGATGATGTGTCAGCCTCCAGTAAAGGCAACCGAAAGTGGGAACTTGGTAATATAGTTACCCCGTCTTCTTAGCCTTGTTTCTTTTTCTTAATATGAATAGCGACACATGCTCATTAGATATTTAACTTAATCATTGGTAGAGCGTTATCCTTAAATGTCGAACCTCTACCCATGCGGTCATCAACATCTAATTGGATTCCCTCCATTATATAGAACTTATCCTTTTGTTGTAATCGATTAATGATTAATTGTTGATCGCAAATATTGAGTTGAGGGTTTAAGCACTTAGTTTGTTTGTAAATAGGGTTTTAAGAAAGACTCAGAGTAAGAGAGTTTAGAAGAATAGCAAAAGTAAAACTTTAAGTATGATATGGGTAAAATATTTATACCTTTCCAATGGGAGAGAAAAGTTAGCGTTACAGGGATTTTAATTATCCATTACACTTTGCCCGGATTGGATGGGTGTAGCAGGATAAGTAGTAAAAACCTGTTATTTACAATGGCTCTTTTAGTAAGAATCAATTATTATGACTTACATGAATAATGATAAATAATTACTATTACATTGAATTCTTCTGTTGAACATTGTTCAATTTTTCATAAAGAATGTGACCAAGGTCTTCTAGTCCTTCTATCAGGGTCTTTGTGAATTCTTCAAGATTTGTTGCTTTATATGTTTGCTCGACTTGTGCCAAATCAAAGTCTTGTTCAAAAGGGGAACTTCGAGCTAGCAACTTTGCATGTAGAAGACCTTTAAGTTCATTAATCCACAAGGTAGCTAGATCCACATGTTTGGAAATTATAAAATCCAGTTTGGCATTCAGAATGTCAAAATGGTTATTGACAGTCTTTAAGGCACTATCCAGTTCATGAGAAACGAATTCTCGTGTAACAAAGACGGGATCGCTCAAATTACCCATTAAGGTACCTGCTACAGAAGCAGAACCACCGACGTTTAGAGCTGGATCATTGGTGACTCCGGTGGGATTTCCTTCCCATCCTTGTACAATACTTTGAAAGGTATCAACTAAGAAAGTTCCGGTAGCTCATTCATTAAAGAGTTCTTGTATACCAGAAAGTGTATTAGTGTGTCTAGAAAGAAACTCAGAAATATGATGATATCAAGGAGCGAAGAAAGATGTTTGGAGGTGGGGAGAGGCATACCTCCTGTTTCAATATTGACTATCTCCAAATGAGAAGTCTATAGATTATGTGCAAACTCTCCGTTAAATGAAACAGGTTCTTTTTCACCCTCACCCTCACCCTCACCCTCTCACTCTCACAATCTTTATGTTTTTCCCTCTCCTCTTTTTCGTTGTATCTTGGATAGATATTTGTTCCAACTATAAAATCTATGTTAGAGTCCATATGAGTAGGACTCGGTTGATTACCATAAATATCATCGTTATCATCATCATCCTCATCAACAACTATTTTTCCCGACGAAGTAAAAACTAACAATGATAAGGAATCAAAGTGCGGAAATAGTTCTAGAATACGAACACACGACAGTTTTCAAAGTAAGACTATATTAAAAATCAAACTTCAAAGAATGCACAAGAACAAACTTGAGCACTGAGTACAAACTAATCAAGAACTTACTTGAATACAAAATAGCGAACAAACGCTTAACTTTTTCTCAAACAGTGAGAAGGTATTTATATGCTACATAAACTAATCCTATCCATCTAAACAAAATACACGTGTACTGCTCTACATAAAGTTAGGAACAAAAATCTATTGCTCCGTTTCAGTTCCTTTAGAACCGCTAATTGCGCACTTTGCTTAACTGGTAGATGCTTGTACCGAAATATGCTTTCAGTAATGGAGACCTCTTGATAACCGAAGACTTACTTTCGCTTGCGTTCACTTCAGAACTAATTTTCAGATGAACTTTAAGGCTTCTTTCTTCAGATGAGTTGCGTTGGGAAAATTTACAAATGAATAAAGAATGATCCTTCAGACGCTTTCTTTGAAAGCATTTTCAGGAATGGAATATATACAAATACGAGACTAACAATCTTCCCCTATTTGGTTATACTCTATGACTATTTATAAAAGTAATAATAAATAAGAAGAATAAAAAATGAAAGAATGTACTCTAATTAATTGTGGGTTTGAACTCATCAGGAATGGGTTCACTTGGTGTTTTAAGCTTGATTTGCCTCAGATATTCATCCAGAATATCTTTAATAGATGGGTCTTTATGATTAACGAAGTATCTGAGTGACTTTAGATGAAGAATGTCAGCTTTGGCAAACTATGACATTCTCTGAAATCGAACATTGTCACGAGCATTGAGGAAAAAGAAACCTTTGGGATTTGATAGAACTTTTCCAATTTCAGGAACAAATCCGGTAGGTAAGGAAGTATCAATGCCTCTGCAGTTAGGAAGCTCCCCTAACGAAATTAACTCAAGAATCTGTTGTTGAGACTTTTTATTGGTTAACTTCCCCCATTGAAATTTTATTGTTTCAACTCTCGAAGGTCTGTCTTTTTGAGAGATGATTTCAGACTCAGATCCTTTCTTCTTCATTTCCTCTTCATAGAACTGGATAACTTTGGTGATCTCTCTCTGAACAGTTTCAACATTCTCCATCAACTTGTATTTTGACAAGCATGTCATGATTTCAGCCAATTTAGAATAGGCACACTTAAGTTTGACTTGAGTTATAGAGTACGTTACAAAAATTGGGAGATCTTTGCGTTGAAGATTGAGAAAAATTCCATTCCTTTCTTTCTTCAGTCTTACTGAAGTAATTTTCTCAGGATGCAATCTTTGATTTCTAGAAGACAGCTATGCCTCCTATCATTCAGCTGACATTTGTTTCTTTTTGACTTGTTTTTCCTTTTTAGCTTCAATTTCTTCCTGAAGCTTTTGTTGGTATGCCCGAGGAGATAAGTTTATTTTATTTGCAGCAGCTTCTTCAAAAGCATGCTTCTCTACCGCTTGTCTTCCCAGTTCGTCAACGATTTTCTTCTATTTTGCAAACGAATTTTCATCATCTGAGTCATATGATTTGTCTTCACCATATTTACCTACTCTCACCAGATAATCCGGATAACTTGTCACCACAATCTTTTACCTTTGTCAACTCGACCGGGTTGACCACTAACAGATGGAGCAGTTTGTTCTTCAGGGATCTATGCATCTTGCTGTTCAGCTATTACTCTTGTTTCAGCATCCCTTATTATTTCATGACATTCATCTCCGTCTATTTCAGATCTGAGAAGATCTGCTTCAGCTTTTCTTTGGTCCACGAGAACTTTGAGCTCCCTCTTAACATTTGCCTTAGCTTCTTCAACTTTCAGAAGTTTAGCCTTAATACCTTCTAAGACTTTATTGTTATTTTCCCTAATGGCTCTGAGGCGAGCGACTTTGTTTTCTAGGCTTTGCATCGCATCAGTTCTAGAATATTTCTTTTGCTATAGAAGAAATTTTTGATCAGCGGCAGCTTTCATCCTTATTATTTGACAGATGTTGGACTGTCGTCTGAATTTCTCCCCCTTAGAAGCAGAATGGGGTACCCGAAGCTTCTATCGATCTAGATCGGTCTAGAATCTGATTTGAAAGCCCTGCAAAAGAGGGTGCAAATAATTCCTGTACATGATTTATGGCTGATTCAGAGAGATTTACAGCATGGAATTTATCCACTGAAGATGAAAGGTGTTGAACATGCCTAGACGTATCTGATTGCCAATGTCAAAGCTTGTAGATAGAGAAGTGAATTGTTTGGTAAGAGAATCAACAAGAGATTTGAACTTGCTCTCAAACTTGGTTTGATTATTTACAGAGCATGAAACATTGAATGAGTTAGTTTTAAGTAACTGAAAGACAGAAAGAAGAATTTCAGATAAACTTTGTAGAGAAGATGCAATGTCCACTGAAGGCTCAGGGTGTTGAGAATGTACAGATTTAGGAGATTGAAGAAAGTCAAAATCATCATTGTCATCAAAAGGATTGACATTTGTTTGAGGAGAGGAGGGGAGATCAAAGAATTTGTCAATGAAAGAATGGGAAGCCATAACATCAGTGGGTGGGACTGATGCATCAAGGGCTTTGGGCGATATTGCTTCAGTTACAGTCTGTTCTAAGACTGTGTCTTCATTAGCATTGGGAATCTTAACCGAAGGGGGTGAAACTTCAGTATCACTGATTTTGGGAGGATGGGCATCACTCTAAGTTGGGTTAGAAATTGATATATCATATGCCCTTGGAAAATTCACAGTGTCAGTGGGGATTTGTGACACATTGAGGAATTTTGGTGCAGTCTCATCTTCAAGGTGGACTAAAGATTCATGGACCGATGAGGCCTCAAAAACCATGGGAAGTGTAGTTTCTTCATTGGCATTCTGACACATCATGTGCAATGTCTATATCCATAGTATCAGTTGGGCCGAATGATCCATCAAGGGATATTGAGGGAATAACAGTTGTGTCAGGAATGGTAGTTTACTAAACCGGTGGTGCTTGAGTTGTAGTGGGTGAGCTAGCAAACTCGTTGATAGGGGTTGTCAAAGTCTCAACTAACTTAAAAGTCCTTTTATAGAGAAGAAGATGAGTAACAATGAATAATTGAAGTAAAGATAAAGAAGTTTAGTTTAAACAAGTATGTGTTGGAATATGCCCGCTGACACGAACAAAGTTAATGGCACTACCGATGGGTATAGGCCTATTGGGTCACACACCAAGTATTGATTCTGGCAACTCGATCAAGCAAAAGAAAAGAAAATGCCAAAATGGGTTTTGGCAGGATGGTACACGGGCCGTGTGCTTGAACATGGGCCGTGTCCAGTCCAACATACACGAGGCGTATTGGCCCAGTTCAAGGTCGTGTAGTTTGGGCCGACACGGGCTGTGTAGATGAACACGGGCCGTGTTGTGCCTATTAGACACGGGCTGTCTTAGCCCAATTGGGGCCGTGGACTTTGGGCCTACACGGCCGTGTTGATCAACACGGGCCGTGTACGTTTGCTGTAACAGCAGAATTAACATCCTTAAACACTTGGTTTAACGGGGTTAATTTCTAGTTATTGTGGCAGACAAAGAGGCAACGAATTTCTCTGCTCTAGAAGAGACTTTTGGTTGTTCTTTTGTTCTTAGTTCATCACAAGATATTCTCTCTAGCCCCTTCTTGTTCTTGGTGATCATTTTGATGCACAAGAGTCTAAGATACACACTTGGTTGTTGTTTTGGTAGTTGCACATCAACTTGCTAGCACTTGGGAATCAAACAAGCTTGGGGTGGACTTCATTGGAGGAGTTCTTTGTTGGATTCTTACAACTTGACAAGAAGGATTTGTTTTGTGATTTGCTTTGAGGTTTAATCTTCTCTTCCTATCTTGTTTGTTTATTTAGTTGCAAGCTCATTGTTAGATCTTGGTCCATGGGAGTATTCGTTTGCTTGGCTTTGTTAATTTTTGTTATACATATTGCTTCCATTGCTACTTGATTTTTCCAAATGAATACCTTCAGTGGTATCAGAGCCATATCTAACATGGCTTTGCACTATTGAGTCTAGAAAAACCATAAAAGTGTTTTTAATAAGAAAGTTGTTTTCTTAAAAATTGGTTTTTCACTTAGACTCTTGTTGGGCTAGAATTGATATATTTGTAGTCTTGTTAATATTTTAGTTTTTATATTTATATATTTGTTGTAACTTGGCATGAAGTGTACACAAATATATACTTATAAATGTATATATGAATATGTGTTTCAAAAATGGTTTGGTACACTAATGCATACGTACAAGGATTGTGTTTTTTGTGCCTTTGATGGTTTTGACAATCTTAACTAAAATATAGATATATATTTATGTATCATGGCTATGTGTGGCACACCATGTTTCTATGTGATATGTTTTGGTTTGATTGGGTAACATGATATGCCCTTAGACCTATGTGTTGTGGTGGTTGATTATTTTTGTTTTTGGTGGCCTGTGTGCTGTATTGTTATAACAATATTTATTTATTTATTTATTGGTGCGGCTTGCACGCCATTTCTTTTATTCTATGTATTTGTATAAATAGCATAGGAATGCAACCTGCGTGTCGTTTATATATATATCCTATGTATTTGTAAATAGTATAGAATTAGAATCGGAGAAGTCAATGGGAGTCATGGTAATGACGTCTTGGCGAGAAGGAATCAACAGTCTATTGGAGGTGTTGGATTCAGTGGGAGCTCACCCAACGAGACTATTCCTTGTCCTTAGGTTTTGGCCTCGTTTTCCCCGTTGTGTCTCACGGGGAAAACGCATAGGATTTTTGGGCATGTTACCGAATCATATATATATATATATATATTTGCGTGGTTGTATTTTATTTTTCTATGCATGGATTAGGATTCGCATGCTAGACAATTTTTCTATAAAATTAAATAAAATACAATGTTTGTTAAAATGGTTAACAATTGCGCGCGAATAGAATTGACAAAGAAAATATAAAAATGGTATTACATTAAAAGTGCTTAAAATCGTTTTGACACTTACTTTGTTAATTCACAAAAAGGTTTTTATAAACCGGAAACAAAATCCTGTTTTTCAAAATGTAAATCACGCACCATCCGTAAGATGACACCACCCGAATCTAACAAAGCAAGGATGATTGTCGAGCTAAGCACGAGTCATTCCTTGTGTAGTTGTGTGGAAGGTGAGTGGGGTAACTCGCATGATTGGTTGTCGAGCTAAGCACGAGTCAATTAATGGTCAAGAGTGCCACCCGTGTGTCTTGTCGGACGATTTACAAATTTTAGTATATAATTCTTGGTTAGTTGTCGAGCTAAGCATGAGCTAAACAAAAATTATATATTAAGATTGGTGTAAGAAAGGGATCAAACATGCCAACCGACATAATGGATGTCAATGGATCCCGCAAGTGTCTAAGAGTTGTAATAAAGATTACAATTGGTAAAATGGTTGCCGGCCTATATAGCTTCGCCACGTGATCTGCGGTAAACCCGTTACGGTGCGAGGTGAAATAAGGTTCTTAGCCCTTGTTACAAATAAATTGTTTTGTTTAAAACTATGGGTACTTATTTTAACAAGGATTTCCAAACTAACTAAAACTACTTTGCTATTTTAGATGGCGTCTTCTAGCAACACCAACACCACCAACCATTTTTCGCTTAGAGTTTTCCTTGAAAAGGAGAAACTTAATGGTAACAACTTCTTGGATTGGTTTAGGCAACTTAAGCTTGTCTTATGCCAAGAAGGGAAGATGGTTACTATAGAGGAGGCCCTACCCGAGGCTCCTGCTGCCAATGCCACTCGAGCTATCTGAGACGCTTATGAGAAGCGTGTCAAGAATATCGAGGACATAACTTGCCTCATCCTAAGTACTATGATCCCCGAGCTCCAAAAGCAAATGGATCATTTGAGTGCTTTTGACTTGATCGCTCATCTTAAGGAAATGTTCTAGTAGCAAGCGAGACAAGAGAGGTTTGAATGTCTTAAAACAGTACTTGGTAGCAAGATGGCCGATGGCGGGAATGTGAGTGCACACGTGTTACGCATGAAATCAAACGTGGAGCGCATGGAACGGCTCGGATTTACCATAGGGAGGGAGCTAGCCGTGGATTTGATCCTATGGGCCCTGCCCACCGCGTATGATCAATTCGTTATGAGGTATCATATGAAGAGTATGGATAAGTCTATCATGGAGCTACATGGCATGCTTAAGACAACGGAGTCTAGCATGACCAAAAACAAGCCCGCCGTTCCAAATCCCGTTCTTGCTATAAGGGAGGAGCGAATCCAGAAGAAGACGAAGTCTGCTTATACCCCTAAGGGTAAGGGGAAGGAGATGATTGGCGCTGCAAAGTCTAGCCCCGCTTCAGAGGGTAAAGGCAAGGGGAAGATGGTTCCCCAAGCCAAAACTCCGAATGAAGCGGAATGCTTCTTCTGCGGGAAGAAGGGCCATTGGCACCGTAACTGCCCGGGGTACCTAGAAGATGTAAAGAAGCTCAAGGGGTTGAGCATTGGAGGAACTTCCGATTCAGGTACGTACATGATTGAACTCCATCATACTTCTACATCTGGTAGTTGGGTATTAGATACCGGCTGTGGCATTCACGTTTGTAATATTGTGCAGGTGCTAAACACAAGTAGAAGGATGGAGAATGGCGAGCTTGACTTGATAATGGGAAACAAGGAGATTGACTTGGTCAAGGCTCGTGGAGAAGTCGAATTATCATTTAATTCCGGTTTTTCTATATTATTGTTAAACGTATGCTATTCGCCGCTTGTGGCGCGAAACATTATTTCTTATCATGCTTTGCACGAAGATGGTTTTGGTTTTTCATTTGACAATGGGGTTATTGTTTGTTTTAAAAATAATATTTGTTATTTTAAAGCTTATCCTTGTCGTGGTATTTATTAAGTAGATGCATACGTTTGTAATAATCATTCAATCATGAATATTGATTTAACGTCTAAAAATGGTTTAGACAAATTGTCTTTGTGGCATGGTCGACTTGGCCATATAAACAAGACTCGTATCGCCAAGCTCCAAGCGGATGGAATCTTGGAATCAGTTGATCATGAGTCAAATGAAGTATGCGAATCTTGTTTATTAGGCAAGATGACTAAAGCACCCTTTTCCGGCGTGAATAAGAGGGGAAAAGACTTATTGGACATCGTACATTCCGATGTGTGTGGTCCGTTTAAGCACATCACAAGAGACAATTCTAGATACTTCGTTACCTTTATAGATGATTATAGTAGGTATGGGTATGTCTACTTGGTTAGACAAAAGTCCGAGACCTTTGGGGTCTTTAAGACTTTCCAAAACGAAGTAGAGAATCAATTGGGCAAAAAGATTAAGATACTTAGATCCGATAGGGGTGGAGAGTATCTTACTCAAGAGTTTCGTGATCATCTTAAGGGTTGTGGAATTATCTCACAACTTACACCTCCTAGGACGCCACAATTAAATGGTGTCGCCGAGAGGAAGAACCGAACATTGTTAGATATGGTTCGGTCTATGATGAGTCACACCCAAGTGCCTATAAGCCTTTGGGGTTATGCTCTTGAAACGGCAACAAGAATCCTTAATCTCGTTCCAACGAAGAAGGTCGAGAAAACACCTTTCGAGATGTGGCAAGGGAAACGTCCCGCTCTTGCCTATCTAAAGGTTTGGGGTTGTCAAGCCTACGTACGACGTGAGGTAGATGACAAGTTAGAGCTCCGATCCGAAAAGTGTTATTTCATCGGATATCCAGCTGTGGGTATTGGATATATATATTCTATAAACCTTCCGACAAAAAAGTATTTGTTGCTCGAAGGGCGGTCTTTTTTGAAAGATAATTAATATGCAATCAGCAAGGTGGGACCAAGATTGATCTTGAAGAAGTTCAAGAGTCAACGGATGAAAAACCTAATATTGGCACTAGCCAATAACCTAGTGAGGTTGAGTCTGAGCATGACAATGTGGAGACTAACATACATCCATTACCTCATGTAGATCCGGTAGAGCTCGCCATGAGCCAGAGAGATATGGGTTTCTCATATCTGAGGGCGACGAGTTATTGGTGGATCTTAATGAGCCCACCAACTATCGGGAAGCGGCAGCAGGCCACGAGTCTGCTAAGTGGAAGGAGGCAATGGATAACGAGATGCAATCCATGGAGGATAACCAGGTTTGGGAACTGGTTGATCCTACATCTGGTTGTAAACCAATAGGGTGTAAGTGGGTCTTCAAGAAGAAGACCGACATGGATGGAAAAGTTAACACTTTCAAAGTCCGACTGGTGGCTAAAGGTTTCACCCAGACACATGGTGTCGACTATGATGAAACTTTCTCCCCAGTGGCCATGTTGAAATCTATTAGGATACTTTTTGCAATCGCCGCATTTCATGATTACGAAATATGGAAAATGGATGTCAAAACTGCCTTCCTTAATGGAAAGCTCTCCGAAGAGGTGTATATGACGCAGCCTGAGGGTTTTGTACATCCGAAGCATCCTAATAGAGTGTGTAGACTAAAGAAGTCCATTTATGGACTTAAACACGCATGTCGTAGTTGGAATCTATGATTTTATGAGAAAATCAAAGAGTTTGTTTTTTCGAAGAGTGGAGACGAGCCATGTGTATACGTTAGGGCTATTGGGAGCGCCGTTGTTTTCTTAGTCTTGTATGTGGATGATATCCTACTCATTGGAAAAGATATTCCAACCTTGCAAAGTGTTAAAACTTGTCTTGGAAAATGCTTTTCAATGAAAGACTTATGAGAAGCGGCATATATTCTGGGTATCAAGATCTATAGAGATAGATATAGAAAACTTCTCGGGTTGAGTCAAAGTACATACATTGACAAAGTCTTGAAGTGGTTCAAGATGGAGGACTCCAAGAAAGGAAATCTTCCTATGTCGCATGGAGTGATATTGAGTAAGACTCAATGTCCTAGTTCTCAAGAGGAACTAGAAGTAATGGAGCGAGTTCCATATGCTTCGGCCGTGGGCTCGATCATGTACAGCATGTTATGTACTCGTCCTGATGTGTCATGCGCTTTGAGCTTGACTAGTATATATCAGGGAAACCCGGAGCAAGCCCATTGGGTTGTGGTAAAGAAAATTCTTAAGTATCTTAGGAGGACTAAAGAAATGTTCTTGATCTTTGGTGGCGAGAAAGAGCTCAAAGTAAAGGGTTACTCTGATGCTAGCATCCAAACTGATAGGGATGACTACCGATCACAATCGGGGTTTGTGTTCCTATTGAATGGTGTGGCTATTACTTGGAGAAGTTCAAAGCAAGACATAGTAGCTGATTCTACTACAGAGTCAGAATACATTGCAGCAAGTGAAGCTGCTAAAGAAGTTGTGTGGATAAGGAAGTTCATCCGAGATCTTGGAGTGGTTCGGAGCATATCCGACCCTATTGAGATCTTTTGTGACAATGAGGGTGCGGTAGCCTTAGTAAAGGAACCGAGAGCTTACAAGAAAACGAGGCATATACCTCGTAAGTATCACTTGATTAGAGAGATGATTGAAAGTGGTGAAGTCGCTATTAGTAGAATAACCTCGGAAGGCCATTTGGCCGATCCGTTTACTAAACCGTTGTCACAAGCTTCTCATGATTCTCACACTATAGCAATAGGTGTTAGATTTGCTCATGACTTGGTTTAGATTTAGTTTTAATTTATGTTTGGACCATTATGTATGTGGGAACATTAAGCAGTAATGTCACTAATGTTTGTTTCGATTTATATAGTAGAGATCTATATATACGCATGTTGCGGTTACTTACATTTAGTGTTTATTGTGTTCTATCTTTGCATGTTTAATTTCTTCCTTAGATTGTTTTACAATCTTTAAATCTCCACAATCGGTCATACTTTGTGGGAAGGAAGTATGAATTAAGATTTAGGTAAAGAATTGGTTTTGATAGAACGTGATTCTTGCCTATAATTGAAAGGGGTTTCAAGTGATTGGAGGACCCGCACCCGAGTTTACTTCATGGTTTTAGTCACAAGTAACTCAGGATGGTAATGACATTTCATCCTTAAACTAGAGATACATGTGATCCCAAAGCATAGGTCTGCTTTGCTTTGATCGTTTTCTAACGCGGTCAGTAACTGGTCGTTATAAGGAAGATGATTGGGTAGAGTATTATCTATGTGGCGGGACTATGTAGTCGAAAGGTATTTGTTTCTCTATGTATAGAGAGAATATCCATGGGCCCCTTGATGATTGAGTGCTGACGTTCATATGCATAGCCGTGCTCGAGTTATATTGATGATGGATCAATGTTAACTTGGTTTGTTGGTCACCACTAATATAGAATCGAGAAACATAATCGTGAACGATCTGAAGGTTGACTATATTGCATGCCTTGTGTTCACATTGGATATCGCGAAAGGGATGTACATGTTCATTTATCTTTAGGACAATCATTTTATGACTGGGGATCTTGTCAAGAGTGGCATACCCTATACTAAATTGGGAGCATAGATGTCTTGCTAGAGGCCGCTTTATGTTTGTGTTATTTTTCGTAGTTGTGTCACGTGAAAGTGGGAGTCTGTTGGAATATGCCCGCTGACACGAATGAGTTAAAGGCACTACCGATGAGGTATAGGCCTATTGGGTCACAAATACCAAGTATTGATTCCGGAAACACGATCAAGCAAAAGAGAGGAAAAGGCCAAAATGGGTTTTGGCAGGATGGTACACGGGCCGTGTGTTTGAACACGGGCCGTGTCCTGTCCAACATACACGAGGCGTATTGGCCTAGTTCAAAGTCATGTAGTTTGGGCCGACACGGGCCGTGTAGATGAACACAGGCCGTGTTGTGCCTATTAGACACGGGCTATCTTAGCCCAATTGGGGCCGTGGACTTTGGGCCTACACGGCCGTGTTGATCAACACGGGCCGTGTACGTTCGCTATAACAGCAGAATTAACAGCCTTAAACACTTGGTTTAATGGGGTTAATGTTTAATTATTGTGGTAGACAAAGAGGCAACGAATTTCTCTGCTCTAGAAGAGACTTTTGGTTGTTCTTTTGTTCTTAGTTTATCAGAAGATATTCTCTCTAGCTCCTTCTTGTTCTTGGTGATCATTTTGATGCACAAAAGTCTAAGATACACACTTGGTTGTTGTTTTGGTGGTTGCACATCAACTTGCTAGCACTTGGGAATCAAAAAAGCTTGGGGTGGACTTCATTGGAGGAGTTCTTTGTTGGATTCTCACAACTTGACAAGAAGGATTTGTTTTGTGATTTGCTTTGAGGTATAATCTTCTCTTCCTATCTTGTTTGTTTATTTAGTTGCAAGCTCATGGTTAGATCTTGGTCCATGGGAGTATTCGTTTGCTTGGCTTTGTTAATTTTTGTTATACATATTGCTTCCGTTGCTACTTGATTTTGCCAAACGAATACCTTCAGTATGAACACTTTGCATGTAACTTGAAGTTTCTCTTGATATTGCTCAGAACGTTGTACAAGCAGAGATTACCAAGATGGCAAAGGTTGCCTCGCAAACATAGTTTGCAAGGTATTTATACAAAAGCCTCATGGGCTTAAAAGCCACATGGGCCCAAGACAAGACAACTAGTCTAGACTTTAGCAATTACATACTAAAGTGGGCTAAGCCCATTACAAAGTCTAGTCTAGTAATAATAGATAAAATAATACAAAAGAAACACAAGGACAACAAACTAATTAATATTTAACATTCTCCCCCTTTTGTTGCCTGTGCTTGAGCATGTATTGATCATCTGCTCCTTTGACCTAGAAGCCTTTCCCAGCTTCTTATGCCCTTCATCTATTGTATCTTTTCCTCTAACCGATCTTCAATCTGGGCCATTTTCACCAATTCAGATTAATCTGTGATGTCTTTTGTTGATGCACATTCTGCGGAATTTAGATATGCATCTTTGGAGTGTTCCGTCAGAATAAGCGTTGACCTTGGAGAGCCAGAGGAAAGCTTTGCCGCCATTTAGAATTGACATGATGAATCTGTCGGCCCCTTCATAATCCTCATCATTCCTCAATGATCGTATATTTTATGTATTTCTCAAGCTTAGAGTGCTGCTGGTTGGTCCTTCAAACGTTTATCTTTTGAAGATCGGTCTCAACACCTAACTGTAGATCATGAGTTCTGTGAAGGATGATCTTCTTTCTCATAAAGTCTCTTAAAACTTGGAGAGCTCTTTGTTCTTCCCGGTTCTTTACAGACCAACTCATCTTCCATGTGAGTGATGTCCCCCAAATTTAGGTGTCTCAGCTAAACTTTGTGAAATGTATATCTTTTTCCATCTACTCTGGTGACATGAAAGTGAACCATTGAGTAGTTGAGGAAGTTGCGCATGGACATGAACTCGATCTTGATAATTGGAAATTTGGAGGCCACTTGTTGTTTTGTGCTTGCATGGAAGGTAGCGGCGAATCTGACGGAGTTCTCGTACTCTTGAGAGTTTAGCACGTACAGATCATCAAACTCTCTAACTACTTCTGAGAAGATATGGGGGATTCGTTCTTCTAGATAGGGAGTATTAAGCCACTGAGTAGGCCAATGAGGTTGGGCTTTGGCGAGCATTTCCCTAGGCCTGATGTTTCTTATATTTGGCCTTTCCGCTATTATTCGCTCATGAGTGGCCAGGGGTTTTGGTCCTCCATGATAAGTGTCAGGTACGGGCCACTCACCCTCTTGTTTTTCAGGTTTGTGAAGTTGATGCTGACTAATTAGATCTATGGGCGCAACATTGAATTGCCTTTGTTGTGGTGGAAAAATGTCGAGCAGCTCCCTGTTGACTGTTGATCAGCGGGATCTCTTCCTCTTTTTCGGTTATAGGCCTTTTGCCTTTAGCTTTGTCTGTTGAGGTTTCAGGAATGGAAGATTCTGGTTCAGTTGGAGGTTCTTGGACTTGCGGGATTTGTATTGTTGGGGTTTCTGGTCTGTCTGCCTCTGACTTTGCCTCTGCCCCCTGACCAATTTCAAACTCAGATTCAACAGTTTCAGGTTCAATTGGTTGCTGTTGTTGTGGTTTACTACCATTGCCACTGCCACCTTGACCCGTGGGCGGCTTAGATACTTGGGCAGCTTCAATTCTTAAAGTTGTACTTTGAGTCCCAATATACCTCCGTTGCCTTTTCTCCCCCTCATGATGTCCTGGATCCTCAGGATCATCATGCCTCCGCTTCCTAGATTCGGCTTGAGCCTTGCAAGATTCCTCGACCACTTCTAGCCTCTTACTTATGCCAGATACGGTTGTAGTTAGGGTATTAAGGGCTTGGAGGACTATGTCTTGGAAGTTTGTGGAACTAGAGGATGTGGATTGGGGTTGGGATTGTAGTGCTGCAAGGAGATTTGATTGTTCTGCAGTTGGATCAGCAACACTATTTAGCTTAGCGTGCAGAGGGTTTTTGAGTTCATCGATCGAGTAATCTCGCTCAATGACAGTGGGTGGGCGGTTTTCAAGGGCTTGGATTTGGGCTCTGAAGTAATTGATTTCAGAGTGGAGTTGGGTGTTACGTATTCCCTCAGGCTAGAGTCAAGGCGGGAAAACTTCGAATCCATATAGATTCTTAGTTCGGATGTAACCCCGAGCTCACGTAGAGGCCCGGTTTCCACTGGTCTTTCAGCCCTATGACCCTCATGCAATGTTGGCACAGGTTTAGCACTAGAGGGACTTCCACTCGATCCTCGCGACACCTCAGCAAAATAGAGGTCGCTACGGGTGTTCCGGCAACGTCACGAAGACGTGCAAGTGGTGATCGTGTCCTAGCAAAGGATTGGAACCTAGTTAAGATTGGTGCTAGACTCGATTGTGGATGAACTGAAGAAGTGGACAGGGGAGGCAGTCCACTTATTTCAAAGCCAGTAAACTCTGAATGAGTTGCCGACTGTGTATGTGATAAGACCCCGTGAAATGAAACTGCTCCAAGTTGAGTGGAAGCAGAGTGGCTGGTGGGGTGAGGTGCTTGCACTGGTGGGATGCTAGTGACTGTTTCAATACTAGCTGGAACTGTGTCCCGACCGATAGTAGGGGTGGCTTCCCGGCTTTCTGGTTTTGGAGAACTCTCACCCTCTTTCTTTTCTAACTCACTCTCACTATCAATAACAACCACATCGAGGTCTACATCTTCTCTTTCGATTAGAGGAACATCACCGAAGGTGGCAGATATGTCGGATAAGTCATGATGGATGTCCTCCTGGTGATCAGGTACTTGCCTCGTGCCAGTGGATTCAACACAGACAGGAGAAGGTCTATAGTTCTTTGTCAACCCAACCCTTTCTGACTCACTTAAAGTTGATTGTTCTTTGTCAGCCATTTTCTTAGAGTCTGTGGAATAGCAATTTCAAAGTACCATCCGAGTATGCCATCATGTCCACCATCCGAACGAATATCTTTCGACGACGTTGGTTGATGAAGACGACACCTCTTTGACCCGTAAAGGTTGGATGATTTTCATCAATAACGGTTAATTCTTCTAGGGTTTGTAGATGAAGATGGTTTTGCAGTGGTTTGAGCAGATTCACCTCGAGTTGATTACTCTCGGCTCCCAATTGTAGATCATGCTCTTGGATAAATTCTATAAGTCTCCTCATATACTTCATCAGAACTGATCGTCCTTGTTGTTCTTCATAGGACTTGTTGATCTTTATGGATAGCTCCTCATATATGAACTCAATGTCATGCAGCTTGACGTGTCTGAAGTCAGCTTCAGTCAAAGAGACTTTCTGACCATATCCTCTCTATACATCATATACAGCAAACTTGTACCTTAAAGATTTTTGCATGCTAATTCGAAGTACATTTTTGATAGGGTATTTAGACACAATTTGCTCCCTTGGTTTTTTGTATTCATTAAAGATGTGATTGTATTTTCTTTTTTGCACATCATCAAGACCCCTCAGTTCAGGAGGAATCTTGTCTCTGATTTGAGAAGTAAAGATAGTAGGAATCCGATCCTCGAGGTAAGCAGTGTTCACTCCCTATTTTCCCCACAAAGGGTCTTTGATTGCTTCTCTAGTGAACATGTTGTGTCTATCAAGGCCTGGGTCTGATGTTGTAAGAACTGAAGGAGCTGGTTGGACGTTTGGAAGTAGTGGCCATTCAGATGATTGTTGGAGTTGTTTTGCTTGCTCTGCTTGTGGATTTTTCCTCAGGATGTTGGCAGCTAACACCTGGAATTTCATTGGTTCAGGAGGAAAGAGTTGATGAACCTCCTCTAAAATGCCTTGAAGGACTCTTGTTAAATTTAACTGTCTGATTGCTTCCTCCATTTGCTTTTTGGTGACCAACTCCTTCGCAGGCTTTGCAACCCTTGAAGAAGCTGGATTTTGAATCACAGGCACCGGCATATCATCAAACCTGTCCACGATATGGACTTCCTCTGTTCTTTCTGGAAGTTTGCCAAAAGAGAACTCATCAATCAGTTTAAGCAGCTCATCTGACTCATCCCTTTCACCAATATCTACAGTTTCAGTTTCAAATTCAAACACTGGGATGTCAGGTTCAGGCTCATTTCGTTGTTGTTACTGTTGTTGTTGTTGTTGTTGTTGTTGTTGCTGTTGTGTTTGAGATTCTGCCCCGATCCCCATTGCAGCCGCTAATCATTCGGTCAGAGGAGTAAAGGTCTAAACGCGCGCTCTCTTCTCCCCCTATTGACGATCATGATCGCGGTCATCGTCGTAATGCCTGCGCTTTGACCCAGCAGCTTGGGATTTGCAAGTAGATTCAAGAATGGTCATCCTGTTTTCCACCGAATACAAATTTTGAAAGACCACATTGCCTAGATCCTTCATTGAGTTTAGAACTGTTTCTTTACAGTCATTGAGGTTACTACCCTTGTAAGTTTGTTAATTTTGAAGGGTTTGAAGGAGATCTAGGTTCTGTTCACGGTCTGGGGCTCTCTCCAGCAATCTTATGTAAAGCAGGGATTTTAGAGTATCAGTAGATAAGCCCGAGCCATCATCAACCTTGGTTTTCAACGAAGCATGTGTCTGCTTGATTTCTGTTAGGCTTTCAGGAATCGGGTTGAGGGCCTCTTGCAATTCGTCCTTGGTAACAAACCGAGACTCACTTAGAGTGCTCGCTGAAGTTTCTACCACGGAGGCAGAACTACTCGAGTGCAGAGCTGCAGTGGTGTACACTCCGGCGAGATTTCCACTTGATCCTCGAATGGCACCTTCAGTAGTGCCATTTACAGGTGTTCTGGATTGTTGTTGTGTAAACAACGTCGTAATTTGTGCAAGTGTTGATTGGTGTCTAGAAAGAAATGCAGATATCTGCGGTATGTCGATGTGCATTGAAGGAACGGTCGAGGTCGGGAGAGGCAGACCTCTGGTTTCAATACCAGCCATTTCCGAATGAGAGGCTGATAAATTTTGTGTTATTTCTCTGGGAGTTGAAACAAGAATCTGTTGAGAGATACTCTAGTGGCTGGAAGGGTAAGTGTGCACTGTTAGGATGATAGTGACTGTTTCAATACCAGAGCTAACAGTGTCAGCTCTGGTAGCAGATGTGGCTTCCCGGCTTTTTGGGCTTGGGGGTCCCTTAGCACTCGTCTTTTCTTTACTCGCCTCTCTCTCTCTCTCCTACCTCTACCTCTTCCTCTTCCATTTCACTTTCATATTCATCATAGACATCCAGATTAGGATCAAATTAATTACTTGCACTTGCTGTGTCAAGAGGACCCGGTTGATAGCCATACATAAATTCCGTTTCAGATTCAAAGGCTTCGGGTAAATTTGGGAATGGATCAGAAAAGCTCAAATCCTCTTCCTCTGTCACCACTTGAAGTTTTCCTCATTGTTTGTTAGTGTTGTCGATGACCAGAGGTGCTGCACCCGGAGTATATGTGGTTAGGGCGAAGGTGAGGGAGCACATTAGAAAATGTATCAATCATTGCTTGAATTTGGGCAGGATCATATTCAGCCCCTCCCTCACTATATGTATCACCCTCATCCCCTTCACCATCCCTCTCTCGGCTTTTCTCTCTCTGCTCTTCCCTCTTAGCTTCCCCCATGAAAGATTGAGGCCTATCAGATATCTCCTCACTTGGTGCTAGGGGCCTTGGGTAGGTACAAGCGGCTCTGGTTGCACCATAGGACCCAATCCTACGCTCTCATTATAATTTCTCACCACATCGTTTTGGGCGCATAGATCCAGCAGGGAAACGGGGAATGGTTGCGGTTGAATAGGATGATCACCTTTTACAACTTTAACATACATAAACTGCTTCGGCCTGATAGCAACATGATTTGGCCGTCTAGGTATCTCCTCGTTTCCGTCCATCGCGAACTGGACCATCATCGGTAAAAACCTTTGATACGGCAGAAATCTGCCTTTAGCTCTCTTGAGATTAGAGAGTTTACCCTCAACATGCTGCATAATGTCAAGAAAAATTAGCGTGGCATAATCAATATGCAAGTGATTGGGAGCAGCATATATGAGCTTGATTTGGTTGGTGTTTGGGTATTCATAGCCAGTGTTTTTAGGAGTGAGACAACGTTGAAGGATGGTCAAGAATGTATAGTATATGGGATGGAGGTTGGCTCTTTTGAAGTGGGAACGAAGAGGTAAATCTCCAAGATAGCCCATGGCTCGAATGCCCTCAAGGGCTGTGGTTTCCTCAGGCATCTCCTGAAAATCAAGAAGTGGAGGCCTGCTTCTGGCAGTAGGAAGCCGGAGGATTTCCCTCAATCAGCTTGCAGTGATGTTCAGGGTGAAATGGTCTACATCACCGCGGATAGATACGCGACCTGAGTTGGGATTGGTATGAGTTTGGGCGGTGTGCCAGAACTGTTGAACATACAACTCAGGAACATGAGTCCCAGAAGTTGATGGATTGTAAGTAATGGCGTGGTTTAATGAATGAATGCGGAGAATTTCAGAGATTATTGGGAAGTTTGGGTTGCGAAAGTTATCGAGGTTTATGAAGTGGTTATTGTCATGGGTGACAACCGAGAGGAATTGATTTGTGGGAAGGAGTTGGTCATCTGGGTTATGGGATTGGCTAGCTGTCGAAGAACGGTATGAGACAGATTCATCTTCCATAGCCATTTCAATCTTGTAAGAACAGCTAATAGGTTAGATTATTGCACTTTGAAAAATAACTCATTGAAGTGTATTGACTTGTTAGGTCAAACATTCAAGTGTGAAACACTTTGACCCTTTTTGACTTGGAAACATTGACTTAGAGTCAAACTTGGAAAAATTTGTCAACTCCTTGTCTAAAATGTATAACTCCCAAAAATCCTTCATAGACAAAGTTGTATTTTATGTGGACAAAGATGTGTTTTGATACATGTTTTACAATAAGTTCATGTATGTAAACACTTTTGTAACACTGAAAATTTTCTCATTTGGTCCATAACATGAAGATCTAGGCTTAAAATGAAATCAAGCCCAATCTTCAACCACTCAAAGAACACGAAGAACACTTTTCAAAATTTTCGAGTTTTTCTTTGACAAAAACATTGTTCTAGTGTCCCTATGCCTCATCGCACATCATGTGAGAACTAACAAGTTCATTTTCATGTCGAACAAAGTGTGTGAAGTTGGAAAAGTGGTTGTTTGAGTTGCACAGTACTTCTTCGAGTTTTAGCATTTAAACATCTTTAACTCATGATTTGTTGCTCATATTATGTTTACCTTGAGTTATTAAGCAACTTTAACACAATAGTTCGAAATTTAGATAGCAAGTTTGATCAAAATGCACAAATACGTAACCGTGAGTTTTCGTAATTTTGAACGGATTTGAAAGCGAAAACAACACATTAAGTTAACCACCTATTTATAGATAAAGAGGTAACGGTAAAAATTTGAATTTTAACGCGCTTGAAGTCTAAAGGGTTCTGAGATGAAAAACGCGCTCGAAGTGGTCATAAGGACCACTAGACTTCGAAGTCCAAGAGGCTTCGAATTCGAAGTGTGAAGGATTCGAATTCGAAGTGAGTTGTTCTTATCTCCGTTCAATGTAGTGTTCATGAGCGCTCAAAGTGTATTGAAGATACACTGTTTAGAATTCGAAGTCTACTAGCTTTGAATTGAGACTAGTAAACGCGCTTGAAGTCTAAAGGATTTGATGATTCCGTATTCGAAGTCCACTGGCTTCGAATTTGAATCATGCATGCACTCGAAGTCCTTTGAACTTGGTGTGCTTCGCATGCGAAGTCCTTTGACTTCGAATGCGAAGTTTAGGAGCGCTCGAAGTCTTTTGTTTTCCTTTCAAATGTAAAAACAAAACTGTTTATTTTGAATGCGAGGACTTTAGGGAGTGTTCGAAGTCCTCCATTTGACTTAAATGCTCACTTTGAATACGAAGACCAAGATTTCGAATTCGAAGTGAATTAGACCCTTAGGATTGAAATCTTTTTGTTCTTTTCTTTTTATAAACCAAAATTCAAATATTTTTGTATTTTTCAATTTTAAACTAATGAAAACACATTTTTTTTGATATTTTCAAGAATTTTGCACATGTTTTTGGCATTTTCTTTGTTTTATGAGATTTTTTTGGTATTTTCTCCCCTCTACAAGCATTCGTAACTTGTTTGGATGATTGACACTCCCCCTCAGATGATGCTGTCTTATCTGCAACATGAACAAACATAGTGAAATACCCACTCAAAACAAATGACTGATAGTTAGACTTTATAATTCAACATACCCAATTTGGATACTAATACATTGAAACGTGTTTCGTCTAATGGTTTAGTAAATTGATCAGCCAGATGATCATTGGTCTTAACATATTGAAGTTCTATCAGACCTTTTTCCACATTATCTTTAATAAACTGATACCGTATGTCAAAGAGCTATGGTAGATTGTGAATCACACAGTAGTGGGATCTTGTCATAGTGTAGGCCAAAGTTAGAGAGCTAAGTCCTAACCCACAAACTCTGTGAGCAGTACATTGCAGCATCAACATATTCAGCCTCAGTAGTTGAAGTAGAGACACAATTCTGTAACACCGGAAAATCACAAGCCATTTTTTTAAATTTTGCACAGCGGAAGCCAACTCAAAGCAATTTAATTACATAAACCCAATATTTACAAATGTACAATAATTTGTTCAAAAGCTAACACAACAATAACCGTTTGGTGTTACAAAATGACTGGCTCGTCTCTTTTTAAAACAAGTATCAGAGTGTGGTCAATTCTTCTTTCTTCAACCCAAACGCGAACCTGCAAAACATCAACTGATGGGAATTAGCACAAAGCTAAGTGAGTAGAGGCTAAACATCAAATGCAAACATTCACAATCAACATCAAAGCATGTAATCACATATCTGAGAAGACCGGCGGTTCGACGCAGAACCTACAACTAGTGCCGGCCAAAGCAAAGGTTTACCGATAGCTCTCCACTGAATTGAAACAGTAAACTCCACCTCTGAAGCAACATCTGAAACAGAAGGGCTACTACAGTTCAACCAACCAGTAGACGAGCCCAGCCCAAGTCCATGTATAGCTGACTTCCCAACGCAACTCAAAATCATCCTAAGAGCGCGTATCGACCAAATAGTCATGCAACAGATATCAACAATCAATATCACAATCAACAGTTCAATCAATCCAATCTCAATCCACAATCATGCATCACATCAATAATATTAACTGTAATCTTTATCATCCACGATTAACGTCCACTCACCTCAATTTCAGCCAAAACTCAGATGTCTAATATTACTAAGCTTTTAGATTGCCTGAAAACACAACAATAACCAAATCAGTCTCAATCTCATAAATAAATCTATCCATATATTTATAATTCATTCATAAAATCAAACAAACAATAAACAAATATAAATCCAAACACAAAGTGTCGGATTTCTCAAAACTATCGGATTTCAGTCTATGGGATTTAGAAATCCGCCAATCACAAATATCGGATTTCCAAGCTGTCAGACTTCACCTTACTCGGATTCTAACAATCGGATTTCACTAAGTACCGGTTGTCACATGTATCGGATTTGGGTCTTGGTTTCTCAAAGTGTAAGATTTTAAGAGAAGGTTTTCTAGTCTCGGATTTGAAAATGAATCGGATTTATAGATGTTGGTTTTGGGGTTTCAACTATCATTCTCGGATTCTGGTTCTCGGATTCAATCATTCGGATTTTCAACTGAATCGGTTTTAGACTTTGGATTCCAACTCTCGGATTTCTAGTACAGGATTTTGGAGTATAGGATTTTGCTTCCATCGGATTTGGAGTTCCGGATTTCACTCTTTCGGTTTTCCTACAATCGGAATTCACCTTCTTCCCCCAAAAAAATCCGACAACATCATAACTTCATAAAACTCAAAAACCAAGAATATATAACTTTCATCAAATCATCTCATAAGCATATTTAAACACTTCTAAACACATATTCATGCCTTGAAACATCATATAAACATGTATTCATGTATCATTCATCTTATAAACACATAAATCATATGAACACACAAAAACCCATCAAAATCATATTCAAATCCGATTATGGTGTTATTCTTAAAAGCATGTTATTTCTATAATCAATCACTACATGTTAACATTTAAACAAGTATATAATAAAAACCTAACCTTGATCTTGAATTAAAGTCACACAAATAGAGAATCCGAGTATTGTTCTTTCTTCTTGTTCTTCGGTTTCTTTGGCAGAGAAAACACTTCACTTTCTTGGTTTTTAGGTAACGGTGACTTATTTGTTAATCCTTTACACGTATACAAACACAAAGCAGGAGGTGGCAATCCCACCTCTTGCATTTACACCTACATACTTAAACATGCATACATACATATGGTGACAACATACATACATACAATTTATTTTTATGTAATTAACTTAACTAATCAATTAACATTTAATTACTAGTTAATCAACTAAATGTGTTTAAAAACAGATAAACACATACCACAAACCTGCTAATCTCCTAGCCCAGGTTTGTGGGTGTTAGAAATTCTGTTTCTTAGAAGCACAACACACTAACATATCACCCAAAAAGTGTGCACTGCCAGATGTGCTTTTTCTATCAAGCATGCAACCAGCATAGTCTGCATCTAAATAGGCATATAGCTGTTGACTTGAATCGCTTAGATACCATAGACCTAGATCAGGAGTACCCTTGAGATATTTTAAAATCCTTTTTACTTCCAGCAGATGTGATTCCTTTGGATTAGCCTGAAATCTAGCACATAAGCATGTAGAGAACTTTATATCTGGCCTACTAGCCGTCAAATACAGTAATGAGCCTATCATACCCTGATATGTTCTTAAATCAGCTGCTTTTCCCTCATGGTCTGTAGACAATTTTGTTTTTGAGGACACAGGGGTAGATAAAGAGGAACAACTGAGCATGCCATATTTCTTCAACAAGTCTTTAATGTACTTAGATTGACTTGTGAAAATGCCATGACTCAACTGTTTCACTACTAATCCGAGAAAGAAATTCATCTCTCCCATCATACTCATTTGAAATCAATTTTTCATAGTTAGTGCAAACTCATCATTGTACTTTGGGTTTGTAGAACCAAAGATGATGTCATCCACATAAAGTGGTGTCGATTTTTCCTTTGCTGTATCCCTCACTCAGCAAATATTCAGATAAGATGTCATACCAAGCTCTCGTGGCTTGTTTTAGTCCATATAATGCTTTGTCTAGAATATAAACATGATGTGTGAGTTTGGGATTGACGAAGCCTTCTTGCTGAGACACATAAACCTCCTCCTAGAGGATATCATTTAAGAATGTTGTCTTGACGTCCATTTGAAAAAAATTAAATATTTTGTTGGCAGCATAGGCTAAGAATAGTCTAATGGCTTCAATCATAGGTACATGAGCAAATGTCTCATCATATTCTATTCCCTCCTGTTGGTTGTAACCTTTAGCAACCAACCTAGCTTTGTTTCTAACCACTATTCCATACGAATCCCGTTAGTTCTTAAAGATCCACTTGGTACCAACCACTGATTTATCTTCTGGAAGTGGTACCTATCTCCAGACTCTGAGTGTTTCGAACTAGTTAAGTTCCTCTTGCATTGCAATGGCCTAATCAGTATCTTGTAAAGCATAGGAGACTTTGGTAGGTTCAATCATAGATAGGAAACTAGAATGAAGGCACTCATTAGCCGTTGCAAAATGAGTCCTTACCCTATCTTGAACATTTCCTATAATCTGAGTTTCGGGATGGGATTGTGTCCATCTTATTCCTCGGGGGTTCTGAATTAGAGGAAAAAACTCATTTAATCTGTTTGTGAGTTCAATGTCTTCCTCATTTGGTGTTGGTTTTGAATCATACATGGGAGTACCCTCATAAACCGGCTCATAAGGTACTATAACTAGACTGAGAGTTGATGTAGACGGAGAATCCATGGTTGGATATGAAGACGAGTTGTCAACCTCCGTTGCAGTTGTAGGAGGAGACACTGCATCATTCCTGTCACCAGCATTAGGAACATTAGATTCAGAATGTAAGAAATTAAATAGGAAATCTAAATTGTGTTCTAATGAACTTGAATTTATATTTGTTTCTTTTATTTGAAGTACTGGTCCTGAACTGACTTGTCTAGAAGCAACTTCCATTTTCTTTTGAAAAGTGTTAACATCCAAGATATCTTCAAATGTAACATTTATGCTTTCAATATTACAGTTAGTTCTTTTATTTAAAACCCTGTAGGCTTTAGACTCATGTGAGTAACATAGGAATATTGCTTCATCAGCCTTGGCCTCAAATTTCCCTAGATTTTCCTTTTCAATGAGTACAAAGTACCTATTACCAAATATACGAAGATATTTGATATTAGGCACAATGCTATTTGCCAATTCATAAGGAGTTTTGTTGAAACGTTTATGTATGAAAGAACGATTCTGTGTGTAACACGCTGTGCTGACTACTTCAACCCAATAGGAAGGCGGGAGACCAGGAGTATGATACCATAGTACGAGCAGCCTCAACCAGAGTTCGGCTGTGTCGTTCTACCACTCCATTTTGCTGTGGAGTGTATGCTGCAGAAAACTAATGTGTATCGCCACCAGATCAAGATAGTCAGACAAGATTTTGTTCTTGAACTCAGTTCCATTATCCGTTTGAATGGATGCGACAACTTTTTTTGTTGTTGTTTGATGAAGCTGATGATGATTGGAGTTGCTTCATCTTTTAACCTTAAGAACGTGACCCAAGTATACCTAGAATAATCATCAACAATGACTAGGATATACTTCTTCCCATTGCGTATTTGGACTCTCATCGGACCACATAAATCCATATGCAGAAGCTCCATTGTCTTGTTTGTACTAGAGACTTACTTGGCTTTGTGAGATGATCGTTTCATCTTGCCTTTTTCACAGTCTGCACACAGATGATCTTTGTCAAATTTTAACTTTGGTAGGCCTCTCACCAGATCTCCACTAACCAATTTGTTGATGTTGTGAAAATTGAGATGTGAGAGTTTCCTGTGCCACTGCCAAGTTAAGTCCGATGAGGCTTTACTTAGAAGACAAACGGAGGACTTTGTGTTGTAGTTGTTCAAATCGATGGAATACAAGTTAGACTTACTTTTTTTTGCTAGAAGCACATCACCTGTTTCCGTTTTGACTGAAAATGAATTCTTCTTAAAGGTGACCTACAAGTCTTTGTCAGAGAACTGGCCAATGCTAAACAGGTTGTGGCCCAATCAATCTACAAAAGAAACCTTCTTGATTTTGATGCTCTTTTTAACTATATCTCCATACCTCATAATTGGTGCCACATTGTCATTCACAAAACAAACATTCCCGGAGTACTTGGAAACGAAGTTTTTGAGAAGACTCTTGTCACCTTTCATCTGCTTGGTGCACCCTGAATCCACGTACTAGAGATTAGGTTCCTACACACAGAAAAGAGTGAAGATTTAGGCCCCATATGGAAATGGGTCCTTGTGTGTTAGATGATGCATTTGTGTTAACAACCTCTTGAAAGATGCAATGTATGCTTTTCTGTGTTTTCCATTGAATCTTTTGTTCTTCTTTATTAAACTTTGAGTTGTTAATCCAGAATGGATCAAAAACAATTTTAGATTCAATTTTGAGAGGAATCTCTCCTTTTTCAAGAATTGTGGGCTCCGTTGAGTCCATGAGATCAAGTACCTGAACCATATCTTTGCGTTTCCAAACTTGAATCATTTTCGGTTGTGCAACTGTTTTAGACTTAGATGTTTGTTTGGTTGTTACAGGTTTGTATACGATGATTGTTGTTTTGTTTTTGGTGGTGTAAACTTTTGAGCTTGATGGTTTTGATGGTTTAGACTTTGAACAGGAGAGAGAATTGGTACGTGGTGATTGAGATTTCCTTGTTTTGGATTCTGTGTTGTTCCATGCCTTTAATAATTCTTTGTACCATCCTCTCCGATATGCTTCTAACTCTTGAATTGTGATTAATCTATTTTCATAGTTCCAATAATTGATGAGGTTTAGAGCGTGTTTGGTCACCCATTGATGAATGATTATTCCGTGTGATGTGATAAAGGGTGCATTGATCTGATTTGACCCTTGAGGTCTCCAATTCTCACATGCACGAATTCCCAAGTGTTTTCTAAGCCTATCATATTCAAATTTGTACTCACAGTGCCCGTGTAGAAAACCGTCACTTGTGCAAAAACAAGTACTTGCTTTCATTTCTGATTCTGAAAAAGAAATATATTGCTTGGAGAAATTTGAAATGTGATGACACTTCTTTAAAAAATCAAAACATGGCTTAGAAAAAGTAGTTGTAAATTTGCCTCTGATTTATTTTGTGCAAAAACTTCTCAGGTTGTTATCTTTTCTGCTCACATGTGAAACATTTGAACACTGGTTAGTTGTGAAAGACTTCTAATTCTTTTTGACAACATTTGTTTGAGATTGAGGTTTGTTTTTGTGAAGTTTTGTGATTTTGGATCTGGAAATGGCATTTGGTTGCCTTTTGGTGGTTTCAGGAGATATGTGATGTTTTCTTGGTATCCATGAATCTTTCACCTTCATTTTACCTTTTTGTTCTTTGGTATACTTTCTTGTTGGTTGGGAAGTAGAAGGTGTAGAAGTGCATGTCAAGATTTCCTTTTTACAGTGAAATGAAATACTCTTTTCTAATTCTTTTATTTCCTTTTCTAAATCATTTTTAATGATGGTTTGAAAATAATAGCCTACGAGTATTTCAAGTTGCCTTTGTAATACCATATGTGGTATGTAAACTCGGGCTCCCAGAACTACTTGTGGCTTCTTAAGATTTTATGGATATGTAAGCATAGAATCACCATCTAACTCAATGAGCTTGTGAGGCTCAGATAAGCTAGACTCGTTTAGTTCCTGATAGTTAAAGGGAATTTCATATTTTAAGTTTGTCTTTCTTTTGAAATCCTCTTCTACTACTTCCTCCTCCTGTCCAACAAATACCATATTCTTTGTTATGCCATCATTCATTAGATTAAAGTCATACAACTGTTTGATAGTCACCTTTTCACTGATTCTCGGGTTTTCAAATCCAAGACCATCATAGGTCCATTTAGAGAATTTGCGTTCTTTGGATTTATTCAGAAAGATTGTTTGTTCTGATTGTCCCCTTTTAATCAGTGTATCCTCAAGCTCTTTTATCTTGGAGCATAATTCACCCTTTTCTTTGATAACAAATTTAGTGTCATTTTCAGCACTAATTTTTCCTGCTTTGAGATCATGAATTTGGGTACCCATGCTTGCTGTTAACTCAATTAATTTGTTTTCGTTTTCAATTATCTTTGTTTTGAGTTCAACTATTTCTTTGTCAACCTGGAATGTTTCCATTTATTGATTTCTTATTATTTCTTTTAATTTTTCTTTGTTTGTTTTGGATTTATATACCTTTTTCTCTAACTTTTTTATGCGTGTCATGATGATCTGAACATTTTCCGTGCTTAGACCATAACCTATTAGGGAGTTGGAGTGTACCCCATCCTCAGCATCAAGCATGTCATTTTCTGAGTTATCATAGTGTGCCTCTGGCTCATCATCTTCATCTGTAAATTCATCCTGAACATCAGCCATCAGACTAAATTGTGCTTGTGCTTCCTCACCGAACTCACTATCATCAGTATCTGATAGGAATTGGTCTTCTTCAACCATCATGTCCTTCCCTACAGTTTTCCTCTTGGATAGCCTGAGTTTCTGCTTGTAATACTTAGCATCCTTTTTCTTCTTTTGAGTGCAATCTTTAATGAAATGGCCATTGCCCCCACAGTTATAACATTTTATGTCTTCCTTCTTCTCCTCCTTCACGGATCTTGGTTTCTCAGTAACCTTGAAGTTATCTGGTCTAGGGGACCCAGATGTGTACCTCTCACGCTTGTTCGTTTTGGAGTAACGATTCTTGAATGCCCTTGTAATAAAAGACATGGCTTTTATCTCTTGTTCCATCTCTGTACGATCTTACTCTTCAGGTTCTGAGTCAGATAGGGCCACTTGTTTGTATTTTTGAGTTCTGGAGGATTCGTGGGGTGATGGTTCAGCAGTTACAAGAGCTAAGGGAACAGTAGACATTCTAGGAGCAGACTTTGAGACCTCATCCTGATATTGTTGGAGGTCGTCAAAGATGTTGTGATATGTAACAATCGTGAGGTTTCGATTGATATGCTTGTATTGCTTCACATGCTCCTTCCATTCCAGACCAAGAGCTCTCAAGAACACACAGTTGATATGAAGATCAGTTCTCTCAACCTTGTTGGTTCTCAGCTCATTCTGGAGCTTGCAGAAACGACTGTAAGTGTTGATCGGCAGTTCGTTCTCTTTAGCACTGAATTCGTGAAACATGTTCACAAGTTGTGTTCGTTTTATATGCTCTCATTTCTTAGTCCCTTGGAGTTGTCTCTTGATTTCATCCCATATTTCTTTGGCTGTTGCTAAGCTATCTACTTTCATGTACATTTCAGAGGATAAGCGTTGTTTCAGATAATACTTAGCAAGCCTGTCTGCTTTCTTTCTTTCTTTCTTAGCAGCAGTCAATTCATCAGGTGTTTTCTCTCTTGCCACTCCAAGAATTGGAGGGTTTTATATCAGGTTGTGCGTTAATGATTATGTAAAATTTCTTATCTCCGTTGAGAATAGAATTTATCATCACCTCTCCATAAACCTAATTGTGTTCTAGAAAGTCCATAAACCCCCCTTTCCATACTAGGTAATCATTGCGGAAGAGAACAGGGGGTTTTGAGTCTGTGCCAATGGCTAGAATCTCTTTGGAACTTGACATTTTTGTTCAAATACTTGAAAGTTGGATAATGATCGTTAACTTGAAACGTTGGTGATTGGGTTCGAAGTTGGTTTCTTTGAAGAATGTTTCGTATCAGAAGTCTGTTCGAAGTAAGTTTCGAATTTGAAGATGAAAATAAATTTGGAAGTATTGGCTTGAAGTGACATGAATTCGAAGTAAATAACAAAGAATTTGAAGTGAACTTTGCAGTTAACTTCGAATGGAACAGTTGTTTTTGGAATTTGAAGGAATAGTTCAAAGACTCGAACAAATGACGTTCGAATGCGAAATAGGGCAAAAACTTCGAAGTTAATTTGGGTTTTCGAAGTCTTTTTGGAGTGGAGAACACGCTCGAAGTCAAAAGAGTTATGTATTCGAAGATGATTTGTGAAATAAACAGACACGCTCGAAGTCTAAGTGTTAAACAGGATTTCGAACTCGAAGTGAACTTAAGGATTTTAGACTACTCGAAGGCGTCTAGATTGAATTTCAAACTTGAAATGTAGTATTGGTTTCGAACTCGGAGTGTTAAGGCTTCGAATTCGAGACGTGCTACCTTCGAATTTGAGAATAGATACGCTCAAAGGGTGCTATGAGAAACAGATTCTGGATTTTTAAAGATCTGTTCTCAACTGTGAAGCTCGAAGTCTTCTAAGTAGTAACTAACCCGCTCGAAATCAACAGTAAAACACAAAAACCTTCGAATTGTTAATCCAAATCGACCAAAAACTCAGATCTAGCCTGTTCTTCATGATCTTCAAGTGTTCTTGACTGAAATTTTTAATTCTAATAACAAACAATGAACAACCACTCAAATTTTATATCCTTCAACTCACAATTCACTGTAGATCAATAATATCCCAATGATTCCATCATCCTCATAAAATATGATGAAACTTTAGAGCAAAAACTGTAGGAGTTTCCACGAACAACTTAAAAAACTCAATCGATTATGATCCAAATCAAATCATCTCAGATTGTTTGTGAACTCAGAATTGATTTAGAGATGAATGGGATCAAATTCAACACAAAACACACTCAAACCTTCATGATCTTCGAATTCACCCAATCAAGAGCCAACTTAGATCAAGTTTGGGTCTGATACCAATTGAAAGCTCTATCCCGTGATTAAAACTTTAAGTATTAGTGTAGAGAGAAGATAATATTTGAGAGAAACACACACTACACCTTTAGCTTTGAATATGAATATTGCATTAATGAGCAAAGTGTTCCAAGGCCAAAGGGCCAAAGGCCTATTTATAGACCATGCCTACAAACTAGGCTTTTCTACATTTTTCTAGTATTAACACGAAGAAGGGCAACAGGCACCTGCATAGCAACCATGTTAGGTAAATCTCTTATGCGCAAGAATCGGGTTATCTGTTGTACTTGGATCTGCGAGTTATCAAGGTGTCAGAGAATAATGTGGTAGGTTTCCAAATCAGCGGCGATCAAGATGGTTAAAAACCTATGGAATGGTATGAATGTTTTTCGGTGGGAGGTGGTTTTCTCATTTACCATCCTTACTATCTCCTCAAAGATGATGGTGGCGTAGTCAAGAGGGAGGTGGTAAGCAACACCAGCCAAAAGTAGCAGTGAGTAGTAGGATCCACCATCAGTACCCCTATGAATGCTAGTGAGGGTACGGGAGATTATAGTTGCAAGCATCCGCCAGAGAGGCACAAGGTTGGTTCGTCTGATTGATGAATCTGTTGTAGTTCCTCGATGTAGCCAAGACCGTGGACAAGTTCAAGTACTTCATCTATCCCTTGGGTTTCATCAAATTCGATTTTGTTAGGGTATTGATCTGCGGTGGGTAGGTCCAGTACGTTGCGGAGTCGGACAGCAGAAGGAATGAATCGAACGTTTTCCATGCGTCCTCGGAGGCATTTGTGTCCTAAACGGGTGACCCCCTCGGTAAAGGTGTACCAAAGTTGTTGTAGGTAGATTTCGGGGACATGGGTTGGTGATGTGTTTAAGTTTTTAGTTATGGCTTGGCAGAGTGGATGGGCTCGGACTATTTAGTGACTATTGGAATTTTAGTACCACTCTCCAAGTCAAAGTAGAGGTTGTTACTGCTTGTTTCAAGGCGCTCGTCAGTAGGGAGGAGGCTCTCCTCAGGTAGTGGTTGATTGGCTGCCATCTGTAACAATTAGTATAGAGGAAATCAGTACAGTAGATAACAACAGTTCAAAATGCACATGTGAATGTTTAAGTGAATTTGCGCTCCTTGATTTCAATGCACGTGTGAATGTTAGATGAATGAGTGCATATGTGAATGAGTGTACTTGATTTGGATTCACATGAGAAAAATGACTTGAATGTTGACTTTGACTTTTGACTTTGGATTGTAGCAGTGTTGATCAATGTCAAAAATTTTGTAAGTGTTGAAAGTCGGATGAACCTTTTCACTTGAAAGTCGCATGATGTGTATTTCTAGTGAAAGTCGCATGAAAATCTCTAAGTGTTGAGAATCCGACATAAGGTACAAATCCCATGAGGATATATTCTTAAAATTCCGACAGATTGTGAAATCTGATTGTTTAACCATATTAATCGCAAAATCCGATAAAATGAAATCTGCTAAGTTCAATACTACACTATCGGATTATCATCAAATCCGACAGTTCATCAAAATCCGCATGGAAAGAGTTGGACTTGAAAGTCGCATGAAAGGTTTTTGAACATGAAAGTCGCATCAGCTTAACAATCATGCGAAAGTCGGTTGAGCTTAAAACATGTGAAAGTCGGATGGGGCAAGTTGGATGAAAGTCGGATGGCTTAGTTCAATGTAAGGTCGCATGAGCCAAGTCAAGTGAAAGTCAGATGGACCTAAAGTGTGCGAAAGTCTAATGGACTCAAGTGTGTGAAAGTCGGATGGACTCAAGTCATGCGAAGGTCGGGTGACCTTGAGTCATGCGAAAGTCGGATGACCTTAAGTCATTCGACAGCCATATGCTTTGGAGCTTAGTCTTTTTCAAAGTTTTTGAGCTAAGAAAGTCGCATGGACTTGTGTATTTGAAGGTCTGATGAACCAAGTGCACTCCAAAGTCTGATGGGTTTCTGAGACCAACAGTCGCATGGAACAATTGTTTCAAAGATCGGATAGAACAAATTTCGTCCGAAAGTCGCATCAAAGGTCATATGGAGCATTTTGAACTAAAGTCGCATGGACTTAACTTTCCAAAGGTTGGATAGACCAAATTTCATCCGAAAGTCGGATGACTCAACTTCTTTTCATGCGACTTTAAGAACTTCCAGACCATTCGTACCAAGGCAAAATCAATTTTCGATTAAAAACATGTTTGTGAACTCAAGTTTTATACCATAACGACTCGAATTTCAACACTAAACATCTACATGCTTTCAAACAATCCTAAACATCCCTAAATTCGACCAATTTTGGATTTGAATGACTCTGTTCATCGAAGAAGATGAACAGTGTCCTGTTCGAAAACCAACTTTCTTCATGCTCATTTTTGTATGAATTTGAACTCCATTGTTGATTCAAATCATGTACAGACATCAAGAACACACATTGCATTGCTCAAATACTACAAACAACATCATTTGATATGAAAAAGACTCCAATTTCATAAACAACCACTGTTCGATAAACAGAGTTAAAAACCCAATGTAAATCCCAAATTTTAGCACCTAAATGTACAAATCCTTTGACATTTCTTATGGAATTCATCTTACCTTTCTGTGTAGTTTTCAACAAACACGAAAAGTGCACAAATGGAGTACTTCGATCGAAGGCAGTCGAGAGAGAAAGAAGAAGGTGAATAGTGCTACGTTTTAAAATTTTGAAGGCGTGGGGAAGAAGAAGGGTTGGGTAGCACCATTTAATGGCTATCCGACTTTTGGATCATGGGTCGGGCCTTATCCGACTGTCAGATCGTCCCGGTTTGGCCTAAAAATGGATATTTGGCCCAGTCCATTTTGTTTTTTTTCCCAAGGCTTAGAATTTTACTTGATTTAAGCCTAAAAATAGTAAAATAGTTATTCTTTCTTTTTATTGGTTTCTAATTCATTTAACTCCCCTAGAAATGATAAATGCAAAGTAAGCGTCTAGAAATTAGTCACCTGAAAAGCAGAAATTGCAAATTTTTGTCTGATTTGAGATGAATTCTTGAACATTTCTCCCCCTACGCGAATGCACGGAAAGCATTTGTGTCAACCAGTGAAGTGTTGTGCTCCTCCTAGAAATGAGCATCTGTATTTCTGCACAGAAACCAAAACCACACGTAATTCTGTTCAAGAAAGATAAGAAAATAATGAATTACAGTTTGAGATTCAACATACCAATCTTGGACACCAGGAATGTAAACCTTGCTTCATCTAGTGGTTTGGTGAATAGATCAGCTAGTTGATCATCAGTAGGAACGTACTGTAACTCAATCAGACCCTTTTCCACATTGTCTTTCAAGAAGTGATACCTGATGTCGATGTGCATGGTTTTAGAGTGATGGACATGATTGCAAGAGATGGCAATTGCACTCCGAGAATCGCACAACAAAAGAATCTTGGAGTAGGTGAGATCAAAGTCCTGCAGTTGAGTTTGCATCCACAGACTCTGTGAACAGCAACTAGCAGCAGCTACAAATTCAACATTAGTAGTTGACGTAAGTACACAGTTTTGTTTCTTTGAACTCCAGTAGACCAACCGATGTCCCAGGAAGTGTGCATTCTGGCGTAATCCGAATCTAAGTACGCAAGCAGTTCGAAAGATGAGTCACGGGGATATCATAGACCAAGGTCAGGAGTCCCTTTCAGGTATTTGAGGATGCGTTTCACAGCAAGAAGATGTGATTCTTTTGGATTTGCTTGAAAACGAGCACAAAGACACATAGAAAACATTATGTCTGGTCTACTAGCCGTAAGATATAGTAAAGAGACAATCATACCCCGATAGGTTTTCAAGTCGACTGGCTTTCCGTCAAGATCGGCAGACAACTTGGTTTTGGAAGACATAGGGGTTGATTTGGACGAGAAATCAGACATTTCATATTTTCTTAGTAAATCATTAATATATTTAGACTGATTTATGAAAATGCCATTGGAAATCTGTTTGACTGGTAAGCCGAGAAAGAAGTTCATTTCTCCCATCATACTCTTTTGAAAATTGCTTGCCATTAGTTTTGAAAACTCAAGACTGTGATGTGGGTTCGTATAGCCAAATATAATATCGTAAACATATATCTGGACTTAGATATAGTCATCCCCAACTTTCTTGGTTGTGTGGTGTCGATTCGCCCCTCAGAGTAGCCTTCATTTACCAAATAGGCTGATAGAACATCATACCAAGCTCGTGGAGTTTGTTTGAGTCCGTATAAGGCCTTATTAAGTATATAGATATCATTTGGTCACTTGGGATTAACAAACCCTTCTGGTTGAGATACATACACTTCCTCCTTAAGGATTCCATTTAGAAATGTCGTTTTGACATCCATTTGATAAACCTTGAAATCCCTGTAAGCAGCATACGCGAGGAATACCTGAATAGCTTCTATACGGCCAACAGGAGCGAAAGTTTCATCATAGTCAATGCCCTCCTGCTGATTGTATCCTTTGGCGACCAGTCTGGCTTTGTTTCGAATCACCACTCCATCTGAAACTTTCTTATTTTTGAAGAACCATTTGGTGCCAACAATTGTCTGGTCGTTGGGTCGAGGCACCAGTCTCCAAACTTTTAACGCGTGAATTGATCTAGCTCATCTTCCATTGCAAGAATCCAGTCAGCGTCCTGTAGTGCATCTGCAGTTCGTGTGGGTTGTATCATGCTAAGAAAGCTGGAGAACTGACACTCATTTGTTGTGGCGGATCGAGTCTGAACGCCTACATCTTTGTCTCCAATAATTTGCGTTTCAGGATGTGCAGCAGTCCATTTGGTCACATGGGGGTTGGAGTTATCAGTAATCTCATCGTCGGCATCCTGAGGGACGAATTCATCTAGTCGTTGTCGTATTGAGGTTTCACCCTTAGGAGTTGATGATTCTGGATTGTACTGAGGTATAGGGTATCCGTGGTTCTAAGTATCAACATCATCATCAGTGTTAACACTTGAGTTGGATGCAGTATACTGTTCACCCAAAATGAAGAATGGGTCTACAGCTGAATCAACAAATCTTGATCTAGAAGCAGTAGCAGTTTGCTGAGTAAGATCAAGAGATTCTTGAGCAACATCTGCAGGCCTGTCGACAGGTACAGAATTCGTTCCAGAGTCACCATCTGAGAAATCAAATATATGTTTTAAATCTGATGATTCATTCGCGTGATATATACTTGTTTCTTTTTGATTAATTCCCGGTTCTAAACTGATGTGTTCATAAACGATCGCAGGTGACCCATGAGATAAAGATGTTGTGGTTAGTGTATCATCAAAAGTCACGTTAATACTTTCAATCATAGTATTGGTTCGTTTATTTAAGTCGTGGAACGCTTTAGACTTAGAAGAGTAACCTAAGAAAATTCCCTCATCTGCTTTGGGGTCGAATTTTTCTAGATTAGCCTTTTCATTGAGGAAAAATCACATATTACCAAACAAATGAAAATGTTTCATATTAGGCACTTTGCCATTAGCTAGTTCATAAGGAGTTTTATTAAAGCGACGATGTAAGATTGTTCGGTTTTGAGTGTAGCAAGCTATGTTGACTGCTTCTACCCAATAGGAAGGTGATAAATCAGCATAGGACAACATTGTTCGCGCTGCTTCAACAAGCGTTCTATTTCTTCGTTCAACAACCCCATTTTGTTCGGGGGTGTAAGCTACTGAGAATTGATGCATGATTCCCACTGAGTCAATATAGGAATCCAAGACTTTGTTCTTAAATTTGGTGCCGTTGTCGGTTCGTATTGTACCAACTCTTCCTTTCGATTGATTCTGCACTTGTTTATGAATGAGATGATCATTGATGGATCTTCATCCTTCATTCTCAGAAACTTGACCCACCTATACCTTGTGTAGTCATCAACTAACAAAAAGATATACTTCTTCCCATTTCTAGACTGAACTCTCATCAGACCACATAAGTCCATGTGTAACAATTGAAGAGGTTCTTTTGTGCTGGACACCTGTTTGTCTTTGTGTGATGCCCTTTTCATTTTGCCTCTTGCACAATGTTCACACAGATGTTCTTTGTCAAACTTGAGCTTTGGCAAGCCACAAACTAAATCACCATTGACCAACTTGTTGATGTTTTTGAAGTTTAGGTGAGATATTTTGTGATGCCACATCCATGTGATTCCGATGAAGCCTTTGATAGAAGACATACTGACTGTTTTCCCTCCAGGTCTGCTAGATCGATTGTATACAAATTGGACCTCTTGGAGGCTGTCAGTACCACATCACCATTCTCTGTTTTAACTGAGCAAGTCTTGACCCTGAAGTTGACTTCTAGCCCCTTATCACAAAACTGCCCAATGCTAAACAGGTTGTGTCCTAATCCCTCCACATATGATACCTTACTTATTTTTATATTTCCTTTATTATGTCTCCGGTTCCCGTTATTGCTACAACGTGGTCATTTCTGTGACATTCGGCAACAAATTTCCCTGGTTAGCCATTATGGTTAGAACCTTTCGGAGCTCGAAAAATCGAATTATTACGAGTCAAGAATTACAAATCAGGTACAATAATAAAAATAATATCAACTAAAATTATTAAATAAATCATAATAAATATAAATAGTTAAAATATAAAACATATAAAAATAAACTCATAAAAGTAATAAAAACTTTGTAATTAAAAGATTTAAACAAAATCAACAATTATACAAAATTTATTTAAACAAATTACACTTAATTATTCAAAAAAAAAAAAAAGAAATCCCCCCCCCCTCCATGGCCGGCCACCCTACCCCCCCCCCCCCCCCGCTCAAATTTCTCTTGCCTCCTTCTCTTCCCAAGAATCACCACTTGATCTCCCCCATGCTCTATATAAGCTTCCTACTACTCTTCATCATTTCCTTTACCACCACACTCCATCTCTTCTCTTTTCTCTCTTCTTCTTTCACCAACAAAAATCTCCCAAGAACATCTAAGTCTTGATCATCTCTTGAAGATCAAACACAAAATCAATGAAAAGAGTTGGTAAGATGATCATAAAACACTCATCTCTACTCTTCTACCTTTCTTCTTTTCTTCTTTCTTCTTTCTTTTATTTATTTTCATTGTTGTTCATCTTATTTCCTTTATATATCTATAATCATGTAAATATAAACATCCTACCAATTTTGTAAGGAGCACATGAAATGTGCATCATCTTACCATTGTTGTATGGAGCTTAATCAACTAAAAATCAAGAAAATAAGACTTTGATCATGCATGTGTTTCATCTCAACAAATGTTGTAAGGAACACATAAAATGTGTATCATCCTACCATTGTTGTAAGAACACATGGATTATCAAAGCTTATACTCATACAATATGATTAATCATGAATATAAACATGCCATATTAAAGTTATGACCCATAAGCAAAAAGAATAACATTCTGGCAGATTCTGATGCTAGAACTCCCCACTTGTTTTTGTTATATCTAGAGTTCTAGGTATCAACATCAGTTGATTCTTTTTGCTGATCTTAGTTTAAAGTGTTACCTTTCATTTAAACCTGGATTCACTAATTTCCATGAACGTTTGATCCTTCAAACATATTTAAAAAGACCCATATGTTGAATCTGGAAATCTGGCAGATTAAGAAGTGTACACTTTAAACGCGTGTAACTTACTCATTCTTGTGTCAAAATACGTCTAGTTTTTATTTAATGTTTAATATTTGAGTCTTGGTTATTCCCCAGTTTGAATCGTGTAGAAACGAGGTCGTATGAGCCCTACACAGACGATTTAGTAACAACATGTCATCCAGACCCTGATCAGTGGACATCCTATACACTTTTAATTATTAAAAATACTAAACATGCATTATAAATTCCTATATTTTTACTGGACATTCTAGAAACATGTATTAAGATTATATTAAAATATCAAGCTTTAATATGACTCCTAAATTGTAGTTTTTTTTTTAATTTTTAAAGTTCAACTTAAAGAACTGAAAATTCCAGTGAACACTTATGATTTATGGAAAAATAGAGACAACCTTTAACTATTTAAATAAATAAGTTAACAACAAATAAATAATACAAAATAATAAATAAAATAAGTCTAATAGAGCTACATACCTCTTATATTAGGAAAGGAGCTTCGGTAGGAACAAGAAATCCTTACGAGTAAACACCTTTGCATACCGAGTGAGTATCATAGCCCCTTTTTACCGTATTTCATATTATTTTTGAGGTTAAAGCATGTGTATACGTTTCATGAAAAGTTTATTGCCTATCTTCTTATTTATTTCAAATATTATTTTGAGCACTTATGGTATTATTCTTTGATGTGCTTGGGTGATCGTTGTAAGGCCCTTTCGTTGGATATTATTCCTTAACTCCGCTAGTGAGCCGATGGTATTTGTAAGTAGCGCTATTTGGAGATTCCGACGTCTACCATTTATGGTTGACGAACTATAGATGTACTTTACCACTAGTAACGTCATTTAATATAGGCGTTAGGTTTATCATGGGTAATTGGTTGTCGGCTAGGTTAGATAATGGCTCAAGCAATAATCATCATAGTCTCTTACTACCATGTGCAACGTATTGGGCAATATAATACATCTTCTATCATTATTTCACACTTGGATTTTTATTCAAAAACGTCCATCAATTATTTAAACTTTTCTCATTTAAAAGATAATTTGTGCATATATTAAAAACCTATGAACTGACCAACTCTAGTAGTTGACCGTTTTCTTTCTTTTACCCGTGCTTTCAGGTGATCGCCGTTAGGTACCTTATGCTTACAAACATGATGTGTGGCATCTTCATCTTCATCGTCACGTTTTATTAAAACAATATCTATTTTATTTACGCATCGTACAAGACAATGTCCTTTAAATATTATTCGGTTGTGTAACTTTTATTTATGTTTCATCCGAACTACTTATTTTGTTAATTTAATCTAATGGTTATTATCTATTTACCTTGTGCGATGATATCTTGTGCTATGACATCTCGTGTTTCCGCTTTAGCGGGGTGTGACAGATTTGGTATCAGAGCCTAAGGTTATAGAGAATGTTGTTTTCCTTATGGGGGGAAAACAACAACTATGACCAAAGGTTTATAAAAATAATTTTGTTTAAAATGCATCAAGTGTATTGATAATATAATTAAGCTGAGTACCACATTTTTATACCTCAATTAGACAAACTTGATCACCTATGTCTAATTTAGCTATGTACGATATGGCACTTAGGTTAGTTATAATAAAAATATACTTAGAAACAAAATTTTATTTACTTTCTTTCTAGATCATGATCATTGTGTGTGTGCATGAGCATATCATTCATATATAGACAATTTAAGTTATGAATTTAGTAAATAAGTCTATTCAAACCTTGCAGATCATGTCAAGCGAAAGTGAACCTACCGAGAACGGCCAAAGATCTTCCACCGATAGTAACCAATCCCCACAATACCAGCTGCCTCAAGGGTTCTTAGAACCCCTACGTAGACCGGTAAGGCTCTTTGACATTCCCTCCTCCCAACCAAACCAAAACCCAAACCCCGGAACAACCGGTCCTTGGGTTAGACAAACTGCCCGAAAGAGGGTGGCCATTCCAGTACGAGCAACCGTAGCACCACCCCAGCCTACCGTGGGAGAACCTTCCCGGCAGGTGAACGAGCCGGTAAGAGCCCCCGTCCTCACGGGAATCCCGATGATACCTTCATCCGGGATGACCGACGAGGAAAAGAGGATATTCCACCACATGTCTCTGGAGCTATATAACATGAGAGGCATGTTAGATTACCAAACCTACAGGGTTAGTTCATGCTTAGACATGGCGGACCTTAACCACCATCACGCAATGCAAGCCTTAGAGGCGGCTCCAGAAGCCCGAAGACTAATTAGGCTAGTGCATACATGCCTAGTTTCAGGGGTTGTGTTGATGATGTTAGTGGGGCTAGCTTACATTGGATTTGGGCGCTAGTGGGGTTGGAGTGGATTTACTTTGGGTTTTAATGTCTTTTTTTTTGTTGATTATGAACTAAAATATCCTATGTTGGTTTGAAGGATGTATGATTGTATGGCTATTATTAACTCTCTATTAATATATATGGCATCTTATAAAGAGCCGATTTTGGTAATTATTTTGTGCCAAGTGAATGATTGATTATTTAATTAAATCTCGTACTATTAGTCATATTTAATGCCATGAATGAATTAAACACATTACACGTAGAGTAGTATGATAAAACTGATTAGATTGAGTGACTAAAAATCGTCGTGTGATTATGCTCTAGAACGATGCCTCCACGAAGAGCAAACCCCGAGTTAGATCAACTTGTCATGGAACAAGTGATTGGAACATTACCCAACATAGTTAGCCAAGTTGTTGCTGGGCTTCAAACAAACCAAGGAGCACCAACCCCAACCCAAGATTGCAACTACAAAACCTTTAGGGCCTGCAACCCTAAAGAATTCTTTGGAACGGAAGGAGGTGTGGGTCTACTAAACTGGATTGAAAGCATGGAATCAGTCCTTAGCATCAGTAAATGTACGGAAGCAAACAAGGTGGAGTTTGCAGCATGTCTTCTGCAAGGGCGAGCCCTATCGTGGTGGAATATCCAAGTGCAAACGCTTGGAAGAAATGCCGCGCACCAACTCACCTGGGATGCATTCCTCAGGCTATTAAGGGATGAATTTTGCTCGAAGAGTGAAATTCAAAAGCTAGAAGCCGAGCTGTGGAATCATGAAATGATCGGGGACGACATCAACTCCTACACCACCCGATTTCATGATTTGGCCAAGCTGGTGCCGCACTTGGTGACCCTGGAAGAAAACCGTATCGATAGATACATTTGGGGTCTAGCCCCTGAGATCCGGGCAAATGTCACGGCTGCAAACCCCAACACCATCCAAAGTGCGGTAAATCTAGGTACAAGACTTACCCACAATACCATCCGTTCGGGATCGCTTGGGAGCGACAAGGACAAGGGTAAGAGGAAGCTTGAGGAGGTGCCAAGGAAGCCATCCGGTGGAGAAGCTGCGAGGACTCACAAAAGGGCTAGAAACTTTGGAGCTCGGGCGCAAGCAGCCGATAAAGGATGGAGATCCTACCCCAAATGTGACAAGTGCCACAAACACCACGAAGGGAAGTGCATGGTGTGCTTTAGGTGTAAGCGGCTAGGACACCTTAGCAAAACTTGCCGAGTAAAGCCATGCTTTAAGTGCGGAAGTCTGGAGCACCATGGCACCGTCTGCTCGCGGCCAACTCAAGGGTCTAATTATAATCAAGCACGTCCTACAAGCCAAAGTAACCAAGGAAATCAAGCACGAGGCAGGCTGTTTGAGATTGGAGCAAATGAAGCTAGACAAAACCCCGATGTCGTTACAGGTATGTTTCCTCTAAACGGTTATTACGCATCAGTACTATTTGATTCAGGGGCCGATAAAAGCTTCATATCATTAAGATTTAAGTTAAGGCTAAATCTAAAAACCATAGAAATGAAAGAGCCTTACACCATTGAATTTGCTAACGGTCAGAAAACTAGCGTTAAGGACATAATCCCTGGTTGTACCTTGGGCTTAGCCGATAAAACATATACCATAGATTTAATCCCACTTGAAATGGGAAGTTTCGACATAGTTGTTGGGATGGATTGGCTTTCTAGCCATCGAGCATAAATCTGTTGCTTCGAAAAGATCGTCCGAATTCCGACGCCTGATGGTGAGACACTTAATGTGTATGGAGAAAAATCCGGAAGGGATTTCAAGATAATCTCATCCATCAAGATGAGAAAATGCTTAAGGAAAGGAAATGAGGCATTCCTAGCACATATAATCAATAAGAAAACCTGTGAGAAAAACATTCAAGAAATTCCCGTCGTGCGAAACTTTCTTGAAGTATTTTCGGAAGATTTGCGAGGATTACCCCCGAATCGGCAAGTCGAATTCCATATCGATCTAGTCCCTGGAGCGGCTCCCGTGGTGAAAGCACCATATCGACTCGCCCCATCAGAAATGCAAGAGCTATCGGCACAACTACAAGAATTACTCGACAAAGGTTTCATTCAACCAAGTTCATCCCCTTGGGGAGCCCCGGTTCTTTTCGTCAAAAAGAAGGACGGGTCGCTACGAATGTGTATCGACTATCGGGAACTCAACAAGTTAACTATCAAGAACCGATACCCTCTCCCTCGAATAGATGATCTGTTCGACCAACTTAAAGGCGCCAAATATTTTTCATAAATCGATCTACGCTCGGGATATCACCAATTGAGAGTTCGCGAAGAAGACGTCCCTAAGACCGCCTTTAGAACCCGCTATGGACATTATGAGTTCTTAGTTATGCCTTTTGGGTTGACAAACGCTCCAACAGTATTTATGGACTTAATGAATAGGGTCTGTAGACCATATTTAGATAAGTTTGCTATAGTGTTCATAGACGACATTCTCATCTATTCGCGAAGCAAGGAAGATCATGAGCAGCATCTGAAATTAATCTTAACACTACTCAAGGACTAGAAGCTGTATGCAAAATTCTCCAAGTGTGAATTTTGGATCCGAGAAGTATACTTCCTTGGTCACGTAGTTAATTCAAATGGAATTCATGTCGATCCAGCAAACATCGAAGCAATCAAAAAGTGGGAAGCACCAAAGACGCCAACTGAGATTCGACAATTTCTTTGTTTGGCAGGATATTATAGGCGATTCATCGAAAACTTTTCACGCGTGGCACAACCACTAACGACTCTGACTCAAAAGGATAAGAAATTCATTTGGGGAGATAAGCAAGAAGAATCCTTTCAAACCTTAAAGCAGAAGCTATGCAACGCACCTATCTTGTCATTGCCAACTGGAACAGAAAACTTTGTGGTCTATTGCGACGCATCACACCAAGGGTTGGGATGTGTTTTAATGCAAAAAGACAAAGTTATCGCCTACGCTTCGAGACAATTGAAGGTTCATGAGAAAAACTACACTACTCATGATTTGGAGCTAGGAGCGGTAGTGTTTGCACTCAAAATATGGAGACACTACTTATATGGCACCAAGTGTACCGTCTACACTGACCATAAGAGTCTCCAGCATATTTTTGATCAAAAGATGCTCAATATGAGACAAAGGCGATGGGTAGAACTACTCAGTGATTATGATTGAGAAATCAAATATCACCCAGGCAAGGCCAATGTGGTAGCCGACGTGTTGAGTAGGAAGGAAAGAGTAAAACCAACCAGAGTACGAGCATTAGGAGTTGTTGTGCAAACAAGTCTGAAAGGAAGGATCCTTGAAGCTCAGGAGCAAGCATTAAAAGCAGAAAATCTAAAAGAGGAAACCCTCCGTCATTTGGAGCACAGGTTCGAGATTGGAACTGATGGAGTACGTTACTTCGAAAAGAAGGTTTGGATACCCAAGGTGAATAACATAAGGTTAACGATATTGGATGAGGCACATAAGTCTAAGTATTTTATTCATCCCGGAGCAGATAAAATGTACAAGGATTTGAAGGAATACTATTGGTGGCCCGGAATGAAGAAGGATGTCGCCCTATACGTGGGGAAATGTTTGACTTGTGCAAGGATTAAGGCAGAACACCAGAAACCCTCTGGATTACTGCAGCAACCCGAAATCCCGGAATGGAAATGGGAACAGATAACTATGGATTTTGTGACTAAGTTACCCCGATCCGCAAAAGGGTACGATTCCATCTGGGTAGTAGTAGACCGGCTTACAAAGTCAGCACATTTCCTACTCATTCGTGAAGATTACAAGATGGAAAAGCTGGCACGAATCTACATCAATGAGATCGTCATGCGTCATGGAGTGCCCATCTCTATCATCTCGGATAGGGATAGTCGCTTCACTTCCCGATTTTGGCAATCACTTCAGAAAGCATTGGGAACGCGAGTCAATTTAAGCACCTCTTACCGCCCCCATACAGACGGACAATCGGAAAGGATTATTCAAACGCTGGAAGATATGTTACGTGCTTGTGTGTTAGATTTTGGTGGGAGCTGGGACTCGCATTTGCCACTGGTTGAATTTTCATACAATAATAGTTATCACACCAGTATGAAGTGTGCACCTTATGAAGCATTGTACGGACGTAAATGTAGATCCCCGCTTAGCTGGTTGGAAATCGGAGACCGACAATTGTCCAGACCAGACGTCATACAGGAAACCACTGATAAGATAAAGATTATCATGGAAAGGCTCAAAACCGCTAGGGACCGACAAAAGAGCTACGCCGACAATCGCAGGAAACCCCTAGAGTTTCAAGTTGGCGATAAAGTCCTACTAAAGATATCACCTTGGAAAGGGATAGTGCGTTTTGGTAAAAAGAACAAGTTAAGTCCCAGGTACGTTCGGCCATTCGAGATAATCGAAAGGATTGGACCGGTAGCCTACAAGCTAAAACTGCCACAAGAACTAAGCGCCATCCATGACACGTTCCACGTGTCGAATTTAAAGAAAATCCAAATGGAGGAAACCTTAGTCTTACCCTTAAAAGATGTGCAAGTTGATGACCGGTTGCACTTTGTAGAAGAACCAATCGAAATCCTTGACCGGGAGGTCAAAAGACTAAGGAGAAGCAGGATCCCTATCTTAAAATTTCATTGGAACTCAAGGCACGGGCCTGAATACACTTGGGAGCGAGAGGATTATATGAAACTCAAATATCCGCACCTCTTCGCCAAAAAGCAAGTCCAGGACATCAACGATTAATTTCGGGATGAAATTCTTTTAATCAGGGGAGACTGTGACATTCGGAAACAAATTTCTCAGGTTAGCCATTAGAAATTTGTATTTTAAGCCTAGTATGACTAAAAATAGTATTTATGATTTAAATACATCCATAATAATATTAGATTTCATAGAAATCCCGCCTATATGGTTAGAACCTTCCGGAGCTCGAAAAATCGAATTATTACGAGTCAAGAATTACAAATCAGGTACAATAATAAAAATAATATCAATTAAAATAATTAAATAAATCATAATAAATATAAATAAGTTAAAATATAAAACATATAAAAATAAACTCATAAAAGTAATAAAAACTTTGTAATTAAAAGATTTAAACAAAATCAACAATTATACAAAATTTATTTAAACAAATTACACTTAATTATTCAAAAAAAAAAAAATCCCCCCCCCCTCCATGGCCGGCCACCCTACCCCCCCCCCCCCCCCCCTCAAATTTCTCTTGCCTCCTTCTCTTCCCAAGAATCATCACTTGATCTCCCCCATGCTCTAAATAAGACTCCTACTACTCTTCATCATTTCCTTTACCACCACACTCCATCTCTTCTCTTTTCTCTCTTCTTCTTTCACCAACAAAAATCTCCCAAGAACATCCAAGTCTTGATCATCTCTTGAAGATCAAACACAAAATCAAAGAAAAGAGTTGGTCAGATGATCATAAAACACTCATATCTACTCTTCTACCTTTCTTCTTTTCTTCTTTCTTCTTTCTTTTATTTATTTTCTTTGTTGTTCATCTTATTTCCTTTATATATCTATAATCATGTAAATATAAACATCCTACCAATTTTGTAAGGAGCACATGAAATGTGCATCATCTTACCATTGTTGTATGGAACTTAATCAACTAAAATCAAGAAAATAAGACTTTGATCATGCATGTGTTTCATCTCAACAAATGTTGTAAGGAACACATAAAATGTGTATCATCCTACCATTGTTGTAAGAACACATGGATTATCAAACCTTATACTCATACAATATGATTAATCATGAATATAAACATGCCATATTAAAGTTATGACCCATAAGCAAAAATAATAACATTCTGGCAGATTCTGATGCTAGAACTCCCCACATGTTTTTCTTATATCTGGAGTTCTAGGTATCAAAATCAGTTGATTCTTTTTTCTGATCTTAGTTTAAAGTGTTACCTTTCATTTAAACCTTGATTCACTAATTTCCATGAACGTTTGATCCTTCAAACATATTTAAAAAGACCCATATGTTGAATCTGGAAATCTGGTAGATTTAGAAGTGTACACTTTAAACGCGTGTAACTTACTCATTCTTGTGTCAAAATACGTCTAGTTTTTATTTAAAGTTTAATCTTTGAGTCTTGGTTATTCCCCAGTTTGAATCATGTAGAAACGAGGTCGTATGAGCCCTATACAGACGATTTAGTAACAATATGTCATCCAGACCCTGATCAGTGGACATCCTATACACTTTTAATTATTAAAAATACTAAACATGGATTATAAATTCCTATATTTTTACTGGACATTCTAGAAACATGTATTAAGATTATATTAAAATATCAAGCTTTAATATGACTCCTAAATTGCAGTTTTTTTTTTAATTTTTAAAGTTCAACTTAAAGAACTGAAAATTCCAGTGAACACTTATGATTTATGGAAAAATAGAGACAACCTTTAACTATTTAAATAAATAAGTTAACAACAAATAAATAATACAAAATAATAAATAAAATAAGTCTAATAGAGCTACATACCTCTTATATTAGAAAAGGAGCTTCGGTAGGAACAAGAAATCCTTACGAGTAAACACCTTTGCATACCGAGTGAGTATCATAGCCCCTTTTTACCGTATTTCATATTATTTTTGAGGTGAAAGCATGTGTATACGTTTCATGAAAAGTTTATTTCCTATCTTCTTATTTATTTCAAATATTATTTTGAGCACTTATGGTATTATTCTTTGATGTGCTTGGGTGATCGTTGTAAGGCCCTTTCGTTGGACATTATTCCTTAACTCCGCTAGTGAGCCGATGGTATTTGTAAGTAGCGCTATTTGGAGATTCCGACGTCTACCATTTATGGTTGACGAACTATAGATGTACTTTACCACTAGTAACGTCATTTAATATAGGCGTTAGGTTTATCATGGGTAATTGGTTGTCGGCTAGGTTAGATAATGGCTCAAGCAATAATCATCATAGTCTCTTACTACCATGTGCAACGTATTGGGCAATATAATACATCTTCTATCATTATTTCATACTTGGATTTTTATTCAAAAACGTCCATCAATTATTTAAACTTTTCTCATTTAAAAGATAATTTGTGCATATATTAAAAACCTATGAACTGACCAACTCTAGTAGTTGACCGTTTTCTTTCTTTTACCCGTGCTTTCAGGTGATCGCCGTTAGGTACCTTATGCTTACAAACATGATGTGTGACATCTTCATCTACATCGTCACGTTTTATAAAAACAATATCTATTTTATTTACGCATCGTACAAGACAATGTCCTTTAAATATTATTCGGTTGTGTAACTTTTATTTATGTTTCATCCGAACTACTTATTTTGTTAATTTAATCTAATGGTTATTATCTATTTACCTTGTGCGATGATATCTTGTGCTGTGACATCTCGTGTTTCCGCTTTAGCGGGGTGTGACAATTCCCAAAATGATCATTTCCCGAGTATTTTGGGACATAGTTTGTGAGAAGACCCTTTCGCCTGTCATATGTTTTGAACAGCTGGAGTCCAAGTACCACCGGCTAGATACCTGCACATGAAAAACAAAAGTTGTTGAGGTACCCATTGTGTAGTGGGTCCTTGGTTGTTAGCAAATGCAACAATATCAAATGATGTTTCAATTAATGAGGTAGTTGCTTGTGCTTTGGGAACCCAAACTTGTGTGGTAGTTTGGGGTTGTGACGGTTATGGTGTTACAATTCCTTTGGATATGGCGGGGGATTGAGTTTCTTTTGATGTATCTATGAATTGTTCAATTACCACGCGGTTGCAGTCCTTTGGTAGTGAAACATCATCGTCGATGTATGCACTTCGCTTCTTTGGATTTCTCGTTTCGTTCGTGACTGTCTTGGTTTTGTGTTGAACTGTTGGTTGTTTATGCTGTGAGTTTTTATTCTCATTGGATGCTTGAGTCGTGGTTTGATTTCAGCGGCATTTTGGTTGGCGTTATTCCTGCTGTTGTAGTATTGGCGATTTGGAGTCCATGAAGTGTGACAATTGGTGAGATTAACTTTTGAATTAAACTTAGTGGGTACACTTTCATTACTTTTTTGGAATCGTGCGTTGTTGGAGCATTTGTTTCGCCAATAGGTAATTTCATTACCTTTTCTATTTATGAAGAAAGTTTGTACGTGATTTGATTCAAAAGATTTGTAATTTGGGTTTGGTTTAACTCCACAGGTTTTTTCTATCTTCGTCACACACAGAGTGATAAGTACAATGTCCATAAACACAACCATCACTCATGCAAAACATTTCAAATTTAATAGAATTAATCGGAGTTCGAACAGGTTTGACATTCAAAACGGACGAGTCATTACAAAGCAGTAGAGTTGTTTGCCTACTGAAATTGGCAGGGTAAATCAAACAATCTTCGTCTTTTCTTTCTACATTCCTCTTTTGGGGCTTCTTCCTCCATCCAAAAACTTGATTCTTCCCGTTCTTCACATTGGCACCTAGATGGACACTTGGGTTAGAAGTAGACATTGCCAATTGATCATTTTTGGTTGATTTTAAACGAGAGTGAATTGTTTGTTTCTTGGTTCGTTTTGTTTTGGATTCAGGTGGTCTTGATGTGCTTGTCTTATGTGATGACCGTGTATCAATTATTTTGGCTTTCCCATTGAGGTTGGTAGACTCAATTGTGTGCATTTTGAAAAATTTATTCTCGAGTGAATTAAGTTTTTCATGAAGTTTGAACAAAGAGTTTTCCGATTTTATGCATTCTTCACAGTCTTTACCAGGGTTAGTTAATGGAAAATCATTTGTAGGTCTGTTGTGTTCATGATCAGTAAATGAAAAACAATCATCTGTGTGCACGTGTGGGAGCACCGGAATTATGTGATTGGGTGTTTTCATTTACAAGCTGATTGATTATGTTATGAAAAATTGCAGTTTCAAAGTCAAAGATGATAGACCTATTGAGGAGTTCATGCTCAACTAATTCAAGGTGTCATTGTACATCTATGTAGGGGATGTAAAAGCGAGGCTCTGGTGGAGTATCTTGTATTGATCCTAGGATTCCATTTCTGGTTGAGAATAACTGCGAAACTAGTCATCAGAGATTGTGGGTTCATAGTCATCTGTTATGTACAACTTATTTATACTTCCGTAGCGAAACGGGGTTGAAGCTCTCTTTGTGATCGTTTCTTGTGTTCCTCCTCAGCGAGTTCGTCGACTTGTCCTAGGAAAACCATTTTCTTAGTTAATTCTAGATTCATGCTATCGAAATCGTATAGTTGTTTAGCACTGGTCTTGTCAGTCATGTGTGGATTAACCTAACCTAAACCTTTGTATGTCCACTTTGAAAATTTAACATCCTTAGGTTTGTTTAGAAAAATTGTTTGTGCAGTTTTCTCTCGTTTAATTAACAAGTCTTCGAGATCCTTTATTTTTTAGTATAGCTGACATCATTCTTTTTGTAAAAATTTAAAATCTTCTTCAACTGAAACCTTGGCAGCTTTTAAGTTGTGAATGATTACCTCGTTGTCATTTCTTAATGTGTTTAGTTCATTTTCTTTTGCGGTTAGTTCCGATTGAAGGTCGTCTAAGTTAGACGTTGATTGATTTTTGATTTTAAGTTCCAACTTTGTGATTTTTTGGTTTTTTCTTTCGATGTGTTCAACTAGGGTTTGTGCATACTCAATGTTTACCTTTCCAAGAACACCTGCATCATCGGTCTGAGTTTCTTCAGACTCATCGTAACCATCAACTTCATTATCACCCTCGTCATCTGAGGAACCTTCTTCCTTTACCATCAAACAAAAGTGTGCTTGATCAGATCCATCGGAATCTGAATCGTCAGTATCTATCAAGAATTGATCTTCTTCTACCAGCATTGCTCTTCCGCTCTACTTTTTCTTGGTCAACCGTAGTTTGTTCTAGTAGTATTCAACATCCTTTGTCGTTGGCTTCCTGCAGTCTTTGATAAAATGGATGGTTCTACCACAGTTATAACATTTATTTTCCTTTTCCTGAGGCTCTGCGGGTTTATCAGTCCTTCTCTTCTCTTCTGGAACGTTTTCCTCATTCTTCCTTGGCCTGGAGGTGTACCGCTGTCTGTTGTTGGTCTTTTCATACTTGTTTTGGAAAGCTTTTGTAATCAGTGACATTGCTTTTAGTACAACCTCCTTCTCCGAGATCTCTAGCTCTCCTTCTGATGAGTCGGAATCTACCACAACTTGCTTGCCCTTGCTTACCCTTGACGGTTTGCGCGGTCTTCGATCAGCCACCATTGCAACCGGATCAGATGGTTGCTTCATAGAAAGTTTGGTGAGGACTTCATCTTGAAACTGGTTTAGGTCCTCGTAGATTGAGTGGTAGGATACCGCTTTGAGATTCCGATTAACATGTTTATACAAACGAACATGTTCACTTCATTCTGGACCAAGAGCATTGATCCAGTTGATGTTGATATCTAGATCGGATCTCGTTACATCGTGGTTTCTCATTTCATTCAACAGTCTGCAGAAACGACTATTTTATCCTGTAGCAGTTGTCCTTCCCTGGCTTTGAATTCTCTGAAAGTGTTAACCAGCTGAGTTTCCCTTATGAATGATCCCTGTTCGGTTCCCTGCATCTGCTGTTTGACTTCATCCCAAATTTCTTTGGTGGAAGTTAAGACTATCTATCTTGGAATAGATTTCAGCACATAACCCTTGTTTCAAATAATATTTTGCGTCTTTATCGGCGCGTGCACGGTCTCTTTCCTCAACAGTTAATTTTGATGGGAGTTTGCGTCTTCTCTCAGCGACTATTGGTGGATTGTTATCGGGAACAGCCTCGATAATCTTTTCGAAGATGGAATCACCATTTAATATGGTATCTTTCATCATCTCACCATATTTTTCGTTGTGTTCTATAAAGTCCATAAACCATCCTTTCCATACATTATATTCATTTCTAAAGAGTACATGAGGTTTAGTATATGTGCCTATGGCAAGAATCTCATTGCTTGAACTCATCTTTTCTTGGATATTTCTCCCTAAAGTGGATTGGTAAGTTTGTTTGTGAGAAAACTTTAGAAGTCGAATGAGGTGTTTGTAGGTCGGATGACTCTATTCGACTGTCGGATGAGTGTCGGATGGCTCAAAAGTCGGATGACTAGAAGAGTCGGATGGCTCAAAAGTCGGATGACTTTCAAGTGTCGGATGAATCAAAGAGTCAGATGGTTTAAGGTCACACGACTGTCGGGTGGTCTGAAAGTTGGATGAGTTAATAAGTAGGATGAACTTTCAAGTGTCGGATGACTTTTGAAAGTCGAATGAGCCAAGTGTCGAATGAGTTTTAAGCTACACGACTGTCGGATGGACAATTGTCGGATGACTTTAAGTGGAATGAAGTAAGGTCGGATGGGATAATAATCCGAAAACTTGCAGGTCTGTACTTTGTTATCGAGCAGACCTCTGATTTTGCCTAAAACACACTAAAATTTCACTTAATTTTTGCTTTGACCTTCCTTATCACTAAAAACACTTACATTAACCAATTTCAACCCAAAACAACAACAATTTCTTGAAGAATTTGATCGAAAAGTGAAAAACTTCAAGAACTTGAAGAACAAGAAGAATTCAAAATAAGTACTCAAATGTTGTTTGTTTGTTCTAAAACCACCAGGAAAGGCTTTATCTCACTCAAATGCTTCTAAAAGACTACAAAACTTGAAAAAACAAGGAGATTTGAGAAAATGGGTTTTTGGTTTTTCAAACACTCATGTAAACGAGAACAAGAACAGCTCCTGGGGCTTTGTTTCTCACTCAAAGATGTTACTTTCAGGTAGTGTTTAACCAATCCAGTAGGGAGTTGGCTTTGATACCAATTGAAGGTCCTTTTATAGTGAAGAAGATGAGTAACAATGACTACTTGAAGTAAAGATGAAGAAGTTTAGTGTGAACAAGTATGAACACTTTGCATGTAACTTGAAGTTTCTCTTGATATTGCTCTGAACGTTGTACAAGCAGAGATTACAAAGATGGCAAAGGTTGCCTTGCAAACCTAGTTTGCAAGGTATCTATACAAACGCCTCATGGGCTTAAAAGACACATGGGGCCAACACAAGACAAGTAGTCTAGTCTTTAGGAATTACATACTAAAGTGGGCTAAGCCCATTACAAAGTCTAGTCTAGTAATAATAGATAAATTAATACAAAAGAAACACAAGGACAATAAACTAATTAATATCTAACAAGACTGATTTATGTCAGTGTCCTAAACTTGTTCTACAGAGACTTCAATGACAACCTTGATTTTAGCTATCTCTTCATCAGTCGTGATGTGCTTTGAGACAAGAATTAAAGGAGCTTTTACCTTTTCAGCAGCAGAGGGCTTAGATTTCAATATCTGAACTTTCCGTTGGACAAGAGGGGTTTCATCAGCAGAGTCCTCTCCATAAGCTGAGTAAGAACGGATGGGATTAGAGGGAGTATAAAGTTTAGTTCGTTTAGTTGTGGTGGTCGGTTTAGCTGGTACTAGGGGAGCCACTGATGGTTTAACTGAATGTTTTACAGAATGGAAAATCACTTTTCATTTCTTTGTTTTGGGAATGGAAGAAGGGAGCACAGTCTTGTGAGGCAGAGAGGGTTCAGTTTCGGATGACAGGCCTGAGAAGGGTAGAGGATAGCAGGAGAAGGGTTCAAGGATATATACCTGAGCATTGCTGATGTGAGTGCTGGAATGAAGGCCGATGTTGAGCATGTCCATACTGATCCTGTCAGAGTAAGGGAGGGAACAAGAACTGATGCAGAGTTGTATTTTTTAGTTGTCAGCAGAGAGTAGATGAGCAAAGACACAAACCTTTGAAAAGGAATGTGTTGAGACCTTGAGCGTGCAGTCAGAGAGACCACAAGACTGTCCATGATCAGTTCAGCGTAGTCGATGTTGTGACCATGGATCATCGCATAAACCATCTTTAGTACAGCTTCGTTGACTTGATCAAGTCCACTAGTATTACTCGTCATATAGAAGTTCAAATGAGCAATTAGGTAGTTCCACTCCTTTGAGAGGCGAGTGCGAACCGTTGAGTTCCCTTTCACTTTGTGCTCATCAACATATTGAAAGAATGTGAACAGAAGATCCTTCGCATTGGCAATGGCCGGAGTTAGATTCCGGTGAGGAAGATGCAGAATAGTGGCGAAGAAGTCTTTGGAAATTTCAGCCGGTTAAGTTCCGGAGAGCATGCTGAAGTGGATGCTCTGGCTAGGGGTTTTTGGATTGATGAATTCAGTGGTCATCCAGAATTCGCATAGATGTTCCTCAAACATTGGAACTTTTGCTGATAGGGCAAAGTTCAAAGGGCAATTGTGGAGATAGGACATGATTTGGTGAAATCTTGGGAATAGGACATGATTTGGTGAAATCTTGGGAATAGGACATGATTTGATAAAAGTGGAACAGTAAGGTCAGTTGGGTAGTTGTTGTCCTTGAAGCAGATGGAAGAGAGAGAAATCTTGGGAATAACATCATCAGGTAGAGTCACTTTTGCAGTAGCAACTTTGGGAGCCATTTTTCACGCACAAAATGAAAGCTCAAATTTCAATGTTAAGAGCGCCGGAGAAGATGAAGTGTAGATGGGTAACTTGAAGAGTCGGTTTGGGGTTTTAAAGGGGCTTAAAAAATTATGATCTGAACGGTTGATTAAATCAAGTGTGAAAATGGGCGCGTGAATGCGGAAAACGCGCAATTTTACTTTTTGGTGTGTCAAGCATTATTGGTGAAGGCCTTTTTACCGGAGTAACTTGAGGAGCAACCATACTTAACAACAAACGATTAGCAAAGAGATTGAATTACACAAAGAAATAAGATGATCTTTATCACCAGAAAATCCAAAAATAATGTTTACATTACTCTTCGGAATTCGTAATCCATAACAATCAAGAATAAAGTAATGCGAAGACAGTAATCTAATATGAATGCAATAACAAAAAAAAATGCCAACAACAACAAAAGCTAACCATGGATATAACTTAAACCATTTTTACAAAAGAAATTTACAAAGATTATCATCACATACTAAGTAAGGTGCCCAAAAATAACACAAGGCATTGCTTAAAATATAACATATATCTATGATGAGACTTCAATCCCTATCCCTTCATTCGCAATCCGAACGGTAATATCATAGAACACTGGGAACAAAACGAATGTGATGGTGAACTCCATGAGAATTAAGAACAGATAACATGGGAGATTTCCTTTGATTCGGGAAGAAGATGAAAAAGGAAAGAAAATATATGGCCTCTTATAAAAGAAAATCAATCATGATTCCTCTTCAGAATTGATTTGACAGTCAGTGAGAGATAGGGTAAAAGTAAATATTCAAGCTTAGGTGTTAGGGTGGCTGGCATTCAATGTGACAAGAAAGAATGAATAGTAACAATAAAATTTAGTTGAAATAGTCACACTTATGACGGATTAAGCATTCCAATTTCAGCAATCAATAAATTGAACCGATGTTCATCCAAGGCTTTGGTAAAAATGTTAGCGAGCTTATGTTCAGTGGAAATAAATTGAAGTTTGATTTCATTTTTCGTGATTTGATCTCGAATGAAGTGATGACGAACATCAATGTGCTTCGTGCGAGAATGAAGAACCGGATTTTTTGATATAGCTATGGCACTGGTGTTGTCACAATATATGGGAGTCTTTTGAAATGAGATGCCATAATCAGCAAGCTGATGTTGCATCCATAGAATTTGCGCACAACAACTCTCAGCTGAAATGTATTCAGCTTCAGCGGTAGACAAAGAAATGGAATTTTGCTTTTTTTCTTTGCCAACTGACCACTTTTCCACCTAGCAACTGACAACCACTAGTGGTGCTCTTCCTATCTATTTGACACCCGACATAGTCTGAATCTGAGAATCCAATATGATCAAAGCCGGAGTCACGTGAATACTAGAGCCCAAGTTCAGGCGTCCCTTTTAGATATCTGAAGATCCTTCTGATAGCGGTTAAATGCGACTCCTTTGGATTTGCCTGAAATCTTGCTCATAAACACGTGGAAAACATGATGTCTGGTCGACTAGCTGTCAGATCAAGAAGGGAACCAATCATTCCTCTAAAGGTTGGTAGATCTACTACTTTCCCATTTGGATTGGAGGTGAGCTTAGTTTTTGGTACAATGGGAGTCTTTATTGGCGAAGAATCAATAAAGTTATACTTTTGGAGTAAGTCCTTCACATACTTACCTTGATTGATGAAAATGCCTTGGTCAGATTGCTTTATCCGAAGCCCAAGAAAGAAATTTAGTTCCCCCATCATACTCATTTTGAACTTTTCTGACATTATTTTTTCAAAATTCTTGCATAAATGATCAGCTGTTGATCCAAAAATAATATCATCGATATAAATTTGAACAAAAATTAGTTCTCCTTTTTCACTGCATAAAAACAGAGTTTTGTCAATGTTGCCTCGCTGAAACCCGTTCTTTAGAAGATGCATAGACAATGTGTCATACCACGCGCGTGGAGCTTGTTTCAGTCCATAGAGAGCCTTGTCAAGCCTATTGACATGATTTGGGAATTGTTGATTTTCAAAACCGAGAGGTTGCTAAACAAACACTTCTTGTAGTTCACCGTTCAGAAAAGCGTTCTTTACATCCATTTAAAAGACCTTATATCCTTTGAATGTTGCCAAAGCAAGAAACATACGTATTACGTCTAGACGAGCTACTGGAGCAAACGTTTCATCATAAAAGATGCCTTCCAATTGACAATATCCCTTAGCAGCCAACCGTGCCTTGTTTCTAACCATTGAACCTGTTTCATCACGTTTGTTACTGAACACCCATTTCGTACCTATAATTGACTTACCTTCAGGAGGAGATATAAGTTTCCAGACTTTATTTCTATCAAATTCATTCATCTTCTCTTGCATAGCTACTACCCAATTTCGATCTTTTAGAGCCTCATCAACTTTCGTCGCCTCTTGTTGGGAAATAAATTCAGAAAACATGCAAAATGCTAAGGTAACTGAATTACGGGTTTGCGCACCTATGTCAGAATTTCCAATGACATTTGTAATAGGATGAGCACGAGTCCATTTCGCGACTCTAGATGGGTGATCTTGACTATCTTTAGCCGAGGTATCGCTCGGTAATGATAGACCTTCAGCAATCTGAATTTCATTCACTAAATGAAAATTTTCGTCAGACTTTGTCTCTTGAGAATAGTATTGAACATCATCGTCAGATGAACCATGTAGAAGTGTATCGAACTCTTCAGAGATAACTTGATCAGTGTGATTTGAACTTCATTGAACATCAAATTCATCAAAAGTGACATTCATGGTTTCAACCACGTAGTGTTTCTTGGGAAGGAAAATACGATAAGCTTTCGAAATATCAGAATACCCTAAAAATACGCCTTGTTCTCCTTTGGGATCAAACTTACTCTTCTGTTCTTTGGTGTTGAGAATAAAACAGGTGCTGCAAAAAATCTTGAAGTAACCAACATAAGGTGTCTTCAGGTGAAGTAACTCATAAGGAGTTTTGTTGTGCCGTATGACAATGATAGACCTAGTTTGAGTGTAACATGCAGTGTTTACCGCTTTAGCCCAGAAATGTCCTTTTAGGGATGCTTCAGCGACCCTATTTTGTTGTGGGGTATATGGTGCCGAATAATTTTGGATTATGCCATTGATATCACAAAATTCTTGAAGAGTTGAGTTTCTGTACTCCGTTCCATCATCACTACGGGGTTGCTTGACTGATGTGTCAAAATGCCTTTGAATACATTGAATAAAGTTTATCAGAATTTTAGAAGTTTCACTTTTGTTTTTCAGAAAGAATACCCATGTGAACCTGGTGTATTTGTCAACCACCACCAGCGTATACTTCTTTCCAATCATACTCGGAGAACTTACAGGACCAAAGAGATCCATGTGTAACAAATGAAGAGTAGAGTTGATTTGATTACAATGTTTGGACTTGTAGACTGACTTCTTTTGCTTTCCTTGTTCACAGGCGTGGCACATCTTGTCTTTTAGGAACTGAACATACGGTAGGCCTCTAGTCAGCACGCTTGTGCCATAACCAGTTAACTTTTGAGTCAGCTTCAGAATAGAAGTATGCATCTCTTTCAGAAGAGGCAGAACTGAAATCGACTACATATAAATTTCCTTGACTATTTGCTTATAGTACTTCTTTACCTTTATTGTTGAATATCGAACCTTTTATCTTTTTGAAGTAAACCTCATAATCCGCATCACATAGTTGACTGATTCTGATCAGATTATGTTCGAGTCCGGTGACATGAGCAACATTTTTGATATTCACAAATCCCTGACTCAGATAACCATATCCATTTGTTTTGGCACACTTTCCTCCACTAAAAGTAACGTTGGGACCATTTGCCTTTTGTACCCATTCAGCAGGAACATACATCTGGTCATATGCCTTGAACATCCATTGTCAAGATACCAAATGTTGTCATGATGATCGCCCTTGTACATCATAGTGGGGTTCCATCCTTCAGTTGAGCTTAATTTCTCAGCTTCAGTTAGCTCACTACTAAACTTGCTTTCAGTAGCCATTAAGCACATTTCAGGATGTGCTGATCCAAATATCTCTTCAACAACCAAGCACTTTCCTTTGACATCATTTCCTTTCATCCTCATCTGACGAGGTTTCAGAATCAGTCCAGTTAAGATCATCAACAATCATGGCTTTTTCCTTCTTTCTTTTTTCAGTGGATGCTTTTAAGGCTTTGTATTTTGCCTTGTATTTGTCAGCTTTAGAGAAATAACCCTTCTTCAGATTTGAAGGAGTTTCCCTAACAAAGCAATCTGCTGCAAAATGACCAGGCTTACCACATTTGAAGCATTCATTCTTGGAGCTTTCAGAAGAACCCTTTATACCAGAGGAGTATTTCTTGTCAAATCTTCTCTTTCCATCAGATTTGAACTTCTGGAATTTCTTGTAGTTTTTCATAATGATTGTCTTTTCTAAACATTCATCTTCAGACCCTTCTTCCTGTTAGTCCCATGCTTAGAAATATTAGATTTGATGAGAGAAACCATAGCCATGTATAGATGATAGGTTAAGCTTAGGATTATGTAAGTCTGTTGTAGACTAACTAGTCAGCTTAAGCTGAGTAGTTAGTATACAAACAAATATAGAGTATTCTATGGAAGTACTAGTTAACTCAGTGACTTCTAAGCCGAGATAGGTTTTAGAATGAAGATCTGAAGACATGGAGATCAAAAAACTCGGCTTGACTATGTCAAGTCTGAGTAAGCCAGCTCAGCGCCAGAAGTCAGTTGAAGAATTTAAATAAGTTTTAAATTCTGTTATAAACTCTCGATATCTAAGACATTTAAATTGGGATATCTAAACCTAATTTAAACTATCTATTATATGGATAGAAGTCTTAAACGATGAAATTAGTTAGATAGGTTCTAATTAAGAAGTTTGTTACGGTTTTAAAGAAAAGAAAAGTTCTATCTTTAAACCACGCTTTGTTCATAAATAAATCAAGTATTAGTATAAACCTTCTTGTATGTTTACAAGTAGAGAGAAGTTATGCATAAGTTGCAAAACGTATGTGTGTTTGTCATACTTGATACGCGTGTGTTGCGATAACTTTGTGTGTTCAAAGTTCAAGAGAATTTTCTAGTGTTCTTGTTAATTAGTTTTAACAAGAAGTTCGATCATCAATTAGTTTGTGATTCAAGAGTGTTTAGAGAGAGTTGAGTTTATAATCAGTGTAACATCAAATCATTCTGTTGATTTGATTAAAGAGTGAAATTGTAATACATTGGTTGATTATTGTATATACATTTAATCGAGTTGTTTAATTTCTAATAAAGTGTATTCAACCCCCCCCCCCTTCTACACTGTATTGGTTGCTTGTGTACCTTCTTTGGGACCAACAACTGGTATCAGAGCAACGTTTCGTCATAAGTTGAAGATCAAGATCCGCTGTCAAGAGGCCAAAATGTCTGCAAACAAGGAATCAAATGATATTCCAACAATGGCGGTAAAAGAGTGTCCTATATTTGATGGCACTGACTATCCAATGTGGAAGTTTAGAGCCATGTTGTTTCTGAAATCTGTGGATCACAGGATGAGTACCGTGATTCAAGATGGCCCAATCATTCCCATGATCCAAATCACTGCCACTGACAAAACTGTTCCATCTAGAGAAACTCCCAAGCCTGAAGCATCTTGGATTGAGGAAGATCACAAACTTTTCAATCATGATGACAAGGCACAGAGCATCATAGAAAATGCTTTGAAAAATCCTCTCTTGCATATTGTGGCTGGGTGCCAAATTGCAAAAAAGATGTGGGATACTCTCGGTGTCACTTATGAAGGCACTGACTTGGTCAAGCAACATAAGAAGACAAATCTGAGCCGTTCTTATGAGACTTTCTTTGCCAAAAGGAATGAAACTCTGTCTGATCTGTTTACCAGATTTCAATGCTTGATTAATGATCTGCTCTTGGTAGGTGTCAAGAAAGATGAAACTGAGTTGGTACTCAAGTTCTTGGATGTGTTACCGGAAAAATTCAATGAGATTACCATTGGTCTTCATGCTGGAGGAACTTTAGATAAATATGATCTTAGATCTATCTATGACTTTCTTCTAAATCATCAACACATCAAGGTACAGTAGAAAGTGGCCCAACAACAATTGAAAGAATATGTCAATAGTGCTGGATCTACATTGGTTGTAGAAAAGAAGAAGAAAGGATCTAGAAAGTCTCAAGCTGAGACTAACTCTGAGTCTGAGTCTAAGGAGGTAAGTCTTAACTCAAACTCAGATGATGAAGAGATGGATGCTCTTACTGAACAAATGTCTATGCTGGCAAGAAACTTTAGAAAGTTCAGAAGAGGAAGGGGTAAATCTGACACGAGCAAAAGTGGTAGGTCTACTTTTGATCCTAAGAAAGCTAAGTGCTACAACTGTTAGAAGATAGGACACATAGCTGCTAAGTGCAGCGCTAAGAAAGGGGAGTTAGCTTTGGTAGCTGACAAGAATGCCTACAGAACTGATAAATACAAAAAGAAATATTTGAAGCTCAAAGGCAAGCAAGATGGAAACACCAAAGGTCTTCTTGCTGAAACCTGGGACACTGAATCATCTACCTCAGATGATGATGAGCAAAATAGGTGTTTGATGGCCATTGATGATGACGAGGAACAAGTTCACTATGAGTTAGAAGAAAGCTCCTTTGATGAGGATCTAGCTGAAGCTACTAAGTTGAGTAGGCTGACCAACTGGGATCCTGCCTCAATGTACAAGGTAAATAATTTTAACTCTTACATTGATTAGCATAAATGCTTAATGTTCAACTATTTGTTGAATGACTTCAAAACCTCTCTTACTGTTCAAACTAATTGGAAAACTGAAATTTCAAAATTAAAAGATGAACTTAAACAGTCTGAAAGTCTCATAAATGCTTGTAAAAAGACTCAAAGTGATTATGAGTATCAACTTCATATAAACAAACTTCTAAGTGAAGAGTTACAAGAATCGGAGGATCAAGCTGTCAATCTAAGAAAGATCTGTGAATCTTGGTGTAAGTCATCAAGAGAAGCAGAGAAATGTATCAACCAACAGATACTAAATCAGGTAAAAGCAGTGCTAGGGGGAGATTACAGTGCTGCTGCTGACGAAATTGACAAAGATCGAATCAATCTTGTAGATAAAAATGTGAAATCTAATGATATTCTTCCAGAAACATTTTTAAGAAACAAGGATGGTGAGTAGGTAAAAACCAATAAGTTTGTGAGACCAACCCAAAGCCCCCAGGTTATTAATACAAACCATGAGTCCTCTAATTCCAAAAGAAACTATCTGTCAGTTTTCAAAAGATTGGATTACAATCCTGTTAGAATAACTATCTTTAATAGGATAACTCATGCAAATTCAAAAAGACATAACTCTCAAGTCAGTTCTGAGAGGATTTCTAAGAACAGGAGAATGACTGTAAGTCAGACTTCACCAAATAAGGATTACCACAAATCTGATAAAGGTAAGTTCAAAGTCAGAGAAAATCAAATAGACAAATTATCTAAGAAAATTGAAAAGTTATCCACATCTCATGACCCTAAAACTGAATCCAAATTTAAGGTTGGAAAACTTAAAGAAATCACCTAAACACCTATTTTCAAAAGAAAATGCTATAAGTGTGGTGACAGAGGTCATGAAGCCAGGGACCGTGTAAGTTCCAATCTGAGGCCTGAGAAAATAGAGGATGATCAGCCTAAGAAGGAATCAGAACCCACCAAACAGTGGGTTCCTAAAAGAAACTGATATGTTTAGTTAAACATGTGTAGGGCTCCTACAAGTGGTACTTAGACAGTGGATGCTCAAGGCAGATGACAGGAAGCAAAGGGATTCTAAGTAATTCCAAAACATTGAAGGTGAAGGTATTCGTTTGGCATGATCGAGTAGCAACGGAAGCAAGATATAATACAAAAATCTAAACTAGCCAAACAAACACTTCCCATGGACCAACATCTAGACATGGAATTGCAACTAAAATAAAGAAACAAGAAGCAAGAAATAGTTATACCTTTAAGCAATATCATAATATCTATTTCTCCTTGTCATGGTGTGTAGAATTCAACAAGAGAATTCCTCTAAAGAAGTCCACCCCAAGCACACTTGATTCCCCAATGCTAGTAGGTTGGTGTAGCCACCAAAACAACAAGGTTCAACAACATAAAACACCTTTGTGCACCAAAGCTAGATCACAAAGTGTATCACACCTTCTCTTGTGCTTCAAACTTGACCACACAGAAGAAGTATCATTAGAGAGAGTTTTTCCATGAACAAGAACACTTGAACTCCCAAGAGATTGTTCCTTGTCACAGAATACCGTAGCTCGCTTAACACTACACTTAATCACATTAAAAAGTGTGTTAAAGTATGTTAATTCTGCTGTTACAGTGATCGTACACGGCCCGTGTTGGTCAACACGGCCGTGTAGGCCCAAAGCCCATGGCCTCAATTGGGCCAAGATAGCCCGTGTCTAATAGGCTCAACACGGGCCGTGTCTACCTACACGGCCGTGTTGGCCAAAAGCACACGACCCTGATTTTGGCCTAAACGGCCCGTGTTAGTTGGGCTGGACACGGCCCGTGTACCATGTTGCCAAAACCTATTTTGGCCTTTTTCTCTCTTTTGCTTGATCGTGTTGTCGGAATCAATACTTGGTGGGTGACCCAATAGGCCTATACTTCATCAGCAGTGCTATTAACTCGTTCGTGTCAGCGGGCATATTCCAACAGAAGGACCCAAGGTGACATTTGGGGATAATTCTCAAGGAAGGACTAAAGGCTATTGAAAGATAACAGCTGGAATAGTCACTTTCAAAAAGGTAGCATATGTTAAAAACCTTAAAATAATATGATAAGTATCAGTCAATTGTGTGATGAGGATTATGAAGTCACCTTTTGAAAACATGTAGGGACAATTTATGATAAGAAGGGAAAGCCAATATTAATTGCAAAAAGAGAAAGAGATATCTATTTGTTAGATCTCAGCTCAGCCGACCCTTTAATAGAAACCTGATTGTACTCTGACTCAACTCCCAAGCTGAGTTGGTTGTGGCACAAGAGACTGTCACACTTGAATTTCAAATATATTAATAAATTGTCTAACAAAGAGTTAGTCTCTGGTCTGCCAAAGATCACATTTCCCAAAGACAAAATGTGTTCAGCTTGTGAGATGGGAAAACATCATAAAGGATCTTTCAAGTCCAAACAGAGTTTCTTAATTATAGAACCATTGCATATGTTGCATATGGACTTATTTAGACCTATAAGAACTCCAAGCCTAAATGGTAAAAAGTATACCCTTGTGGTTGTTGATGAGTTCACAAGATTCACTTGGGTGATCTTCTTAAAAGCCAAAAGTGAAACTGCTAATGAGTTAATTAGCTTCATAAAACAAGAAGAGTTGTAGAAAGGTAAGTCCATCAAGCAGCTCTGGAGTGATCATGGGACTGCGTTTAGAAACTCAACCCCGGAAGGCTTCTATGAAGAAAAGGGAATTATTCAAAATTTCTCATCTGTAAGAACTCCCCAAAAAAATGGAGTTGCTGAAAGGAGAAATAGAACCTTAATTGAAGCTGCTAGAACCATGTTATATGAAGCAAAGCTCAAAGTAAGCTTCTGGGTAGAAGCTGTAAGTACGGACTGCTATACACAGAAAAGATCAATGATAATTAAAAGACATGGTAAAACACCTTATCATGGCAGAAAACCTAACATTGGATATTTCCATATCTTTGGTTCAACATGCTATGTGCTAAACCAAAGAGATCAGCTCCATAAGTTTGAACCTAAAGCTGATCAAGGTATATTTGTTGGATATTCTTCAATTTCTAAATCCTACAGAGTCTACAATCTTAAAAGAAAGGTAATTGAAGAATCAGTACATGTTACATTTGATGAGACAAGTACTGATGAACCTGACAAAGCACAAGCTGACCCGATTAGTCTGAGTGAGCTTGAAAGGAGCAAAGAAGATCTCACATCAAATCCCATGTATGTTATGGATGACTCTGATGATGAAGATGGTGGAAAATCTGATAAGACAGTATTACCTACAGAAGCCATCAACATTGAATATGATCACAAAGATGAGATCTGTGAATCTGATCATCAGCCTGAGAATCTAGGTGAATCTTCATGTACAAATCAAATTGAGAATCTGAGTGATTTCTCAATCCCAACTCAGACTGAAGAAGTTAGTCCTATTCAGCCAGAAGGACACTACTCAGATCCAGATTCAGAACCACAGTCTCCCACAACAACCTTCAAAGTGTTACAGACCATCTTCTTGATGATATTATTGGTAACATTGAAGATGGTGTGTTAACTAGATCTAAGGCTGCTGTGAATTATGTTGCCTATTCTAGTTTTTTTAATCTCAAATGGAACAAAAGAAGACTGAGGATGCACTAAAGGATGATGATTGGATTGAAGCCATGTAAGAGGAGCTGACAGAATTTCAAAGAAATAAGGTCTCGCTCCTTGTCTCTGCCCCTAAAGGAAAAAAAATTATAGGCACTAAGTGGGTCTATAGGAATAAAATGGACAAGGAGGGAGTAGTGATAAAAAATAAGGCAAGGCTAGTAGCACAGGAGTATAGACAAGAAGAAGGTATTGATTATGATGAGACCTTTGCTCCTGTCGCAAGGATTGAAGCAATAAGATTGTTCCTAGCCTATGCAGCCTTCAAGAACTTTAAAGTGTATCAAATGGATGTTAAGAGTGCATTCCTAAATGGATCACTATACGAGGAAGTCTATGTGAAACAACTTCCTGGTTTTGTTGATCCTAAACACCCAGATTATGTCTATAAGTTGGACAAGGCTCTTTATGGGCTCAAGCAAGCACCAAGAGCCTGGTATGGTACACTATCCACCTACCTGATTTCAAACAATTTTATTAGAGGAAGCATTGATAAAACTCTATTTATAAGAAAAAGCAGAGGACATGTCATTATGGTTTAAATCTATGTAGATGACATTATCTTTGGTTCATCTAACCAAAGTCTATGTGATTGGTTCTCTAAGATAATGTCTAATCAATACAGAATGAGCATGAGATGACTTACTTTTTAGGACTTCAAATCAATCAAAAGAAAGATGGTATATTTATTAATCAGAGCAAGTATGTCCTTGTCTCCAATGTTACACAATGTCAAGCTGGAAAAGGACGTTGATGGGAAGTTTGTATGTCAGACTGCATACAGAGGAATGATAGTTTCATTACTCTATTTGGCAGCAAGCAGACCTGATATAATGTTTGCCATATGTGTTTGTGCAAGATATCAAGCTGACTCAAAGGAATCACACTTGCAAGCTATCAAACGAATACTCAAATATCTGAAGGGAACACCTAATTTAGGTCTGTGGTATCCCAAAGGATCAGGATTTGAGTTGATAGGGTACTCACACTCAGACTTCGCAGGTTGTGGTCTAGACAGAAAGAGTACTACTGGAGGATGTCAATTGTTGGGTGGTAAATAAGTTAGCTGGACAAGCAAGAAACAAAACTCAGTGGCAATTTCCAAAGCTGAAGCTGAGTATGTTGCAGCAGGGAGTTGTCGTGCTCAAATACTATGAATGCAACATTAGCTTAGGGTCTTTGATTTTCATTATTCAAAGACTCCTATATTCTGTGACAATCAAAGTGCTATTGCCATTACACACAACCCCGTTTTTCACTCAAGAACAAAACACATTGAGATAAGACATCACTTAATCAGAGACATAGTAGAAAAGGGAAAGATAGAGTTAGTCTTCATTGATACTGAAGATCAGCTTGAAGATATTTTTACCAAGCCAATTGAAGGAACAAGATTCACAACTCTACTTGGCAAGCTTGGTATGCTTAATCCTTAATTTCGTATGTTCCATTATTCCTTTGTCTCTGTACAATATTTGCTAAGTGCTAAATTTTACTAAGTGTCAAAATCTGAGCTGAGTGCTCAATCTAAACTGAGTGCTCAGTCTACACTGAGTAACCAGTTCTAAGGTGTGGTCAGTTCCACATGTCTAGGTTAGTCCTAACAAATGGTAAGTCCAACACTATGGTAAGTCTAAAATATTTATGGTATGTCCTTTTAAAATAAACGTCAGTTGTTTATAACTTTTTAAAAGATATGTTCTTAAAAGTAATTCCATTGATCTTGATAAAATACGGATCAATATAACAGTGTTTGTTTAGGTAACTTACACCAAAAAGAGCCATTGTAACTGAATTGGTAATCGTTTTTTTACTGTAACCGCTATATTTATTACCATTTATTAACGATAACTTTTCTCTCAAATTGAAAAGGTATAAATAGAGAGACTCTTCACCATATTTCGCTTACTCTCCCAAATAATATACTTTCCTCTCTATTTCTAAACCCTACCATTGCTTTGTGCAGAATCATTTTCTCAGTGCGATACCCTAATTTGCTAAGGGCAATCTAATACGTTCAGTGCAATACCAATGGAGGGATTTGTTCACAATCTGACTAAACAGATGATCCGAGGTGGAAATTTTAAGAATAATGCAGTCCCTGTTTACAAACAAAACAACGTTCTGGCGTGCATCGATATTCCCTAATCTAAGATTGGTCATGGATATGAGGAGTGGGACTCCTATATTCACAAAGGACCACTGGCTCATGCTTTTCTTGGAGGTCCTGACGTCCTAGTTCCTCAATGTTAGTCCCATGTTTAGAATAGTTAGATTTGATGAGACAAACTATAGATCTGTTATAGACTGACTAGTCAGCTTAGGCTAAGTAGTCAGCGTATAAAAAGATATAGAGTTTTCTATGTAAGTACTAGATATCTCAGTGACTTCTAAGCTGAGATAGGTTTTAAGAGTGAAGACTTGAAGATTCAAGAACCCAAGATTCAAGAACTCAGCTTGACGAGGTCAAGACTGAGCGAGTCAGCTCAGTGTCAGTAGTAAGTTCAAGAATTTAAGTAAGTTCTGAATTCTGTTATAAACTCGCCATATCTACGAAATTTAAATTAGGATATCTGAACCTAATTTAAACTATCTATTAGTTGGATAGAGATCTCAAACGGAATTAGTTAGATATGTTCTAATTAAGGAGTTTGTTATGGTTTTAAAGAAAAGATAAGTTCTATCTGTAACACCCGAAGTTTGAAATTTCATAATTTATAAATTAATCAAGTGATATGTTTAAGTGGTATTCCTAATTGAGATTAGGAGGTGTTAAGAAACTTGAGGGGTTAAAATTGTCATTTTTTCAAACTAGAGAAGTTGAGGGACTTGTTGTGTCAATTCTCAAAAGATTTATATATATATATATATATATATATAATCAGATTTGACTCTCAAAGAGTCAAGCCTTTCTTTTTCACCAGCAACTTTTGTAAGTTACTCCCAGCCAGGAATTTCTTTGAAGTTTGGAGCAAGAACAGCTAGAAACAAGAGTTTACTACTAGTTATAGCTAATCAGAACTTGAGGTAAGGATTCTTGAGTCTTATTTTTGATGTTTTATTAGGTTTTAAGTTGATTCTTGGTGAATCAAAGATTTAGTAGTGTTTTGGTTGTTATATATTGTTTAGAAGTTGTTTTGGGTGTAGGAAAACACCCTAGTAGTGTTTTTATGAATTTAGAATGAGAGTTTTAGTGTTTTGGCCGGAGTTACAGCAAGACAGTCGGTGAACTGTTGCTGAAACCAGAAAGGCACGGGTGTGCCTTTGAGGGGTACAGCCGTGCCTCGTGGCCGTGGCCGCCTCTGTTCTTGAGGTCCGGGCGTACCTAGGTACGGGCGTGCCTTGGTCCGGTACAGGGTGTGCCTATCCCGGTATGCCCATGCTTGTTTGGGGCCTGTTTCTGGGCCTTGGGCATAGGGGCACAGGCGTACCCTGAGGGGGTACGGGCGTGCCCTGCCCTTGTTCAGTTGGTTTGATGCTGAGTTTGATTATGTGATTAATACCATGACTATATATTTGTAGGAATTACTGTTTGACGTATTTTGGGTATATCTGGCATAACTCTGTGTGTTATTAATTGTGGAGGTGAGTTTTCTTAACTCTAATTCATATATGTGATATGTGTGTGTTACATTGCAATGTTGTATATTATTGATCAGAGGATTAGAGAGAGGGAACCGTAGCATGTTGCTTTGTGCAGTAGTGCTATGGACAGCGTTTTAGCCTTCTTGGCGGATGCTAAGATGGTGCAGTACTGTATCTATAAGACCTGTTGTGGCATTCGTATATTTGTATGTGCATGCTTATATGATTTATGGTTTAGCTTTCTCACTAAGATCTTGTAGCTTAGCAGATACTACTTGTTGTTTTTTTGCAGGTTGTGTTAGCACCAAGTCAAGGCCCTAGTTTGACTGTTGATGGTTGGTTGCTTAAAACGTGATTTGAAACAATAACGCTCCCATTTGTGTAACGGAAAGTACTTTTGATTTAAATGCGCGCATATTTCTTTTTATACAAACCCGAGGGTTTAAACGAAATGTTTTATTGGCTTCCGCTGACGATAAGCTTATTGGAAACTGTTTTTGACATGAATTGTGGTTGTATTACCTTTTTGTATGAACCAGAGGGTTCAAGAATACTTGGTTGGTTTCCATCAGCTTATCAAATTCTGTTTTTAGACAAATACCTTTTGTTTCGAGCATTCTTTAAATTTTTTGAAATTGGGGCGTTACAACCTCGTATTAGAGCCACGGTTTGAGGGATCTGGAGGTGTGTTATGCATCGTCAGGACTTAAACCATGGTTCTGCGGATTTTTGTCAAACGGGAGGCTTGCAGCTTGGTGGATATACTATGTATTGCATTGAGAATATGCTAACTGTTTATGTTGTTATGATTGTTATTGAAATACCCGAGAGGTTAAATATATTGATGCCAGATACGTGATGCCTTATATGGCATAGTATGCAAGTAAATGTTATGCATCGAGTTGATACATACGGTTTGAAAGAGATACTATCTTATGATTTATCTGGCCAGTGCTAATGCTTATAGGCAATGCATGATACCAGACTGTTAAAGGAGGTGTTGGTTATATGTTATATTGTAATTGATAATGTGATACATGACCTAAGTTCGGGACTTCTTGTGGTAAAGTTAAGATCGAATGTATTTAGTGTGTTTGGAGTAATATAAGGGCCCATATTATTATTGACACACGATATATGTTAGAACTTGATTAAATCATGGGGAATCTTGTGAATCGGGTGATGGGTACTTGTAGGAGATAGTACACCTGTAACATAGGAGTGCCTTAGTATGAATAGGGCTACTTTAGATCTGAGAATAGGTGTACAGATATGTTAATTGACTATGAACTATTTAATATAGACGATAGTATGGAAAGCTACCTTATATTTAAATGCTTTATTTATACTTCCATAATAGTGAATACGAGGAGAAATCAGAATGAGTTAAAAGCAAATCTGAGTAGTTTCTTGTTATAAGAGATTTTGAGTAAGTAATATTTTAAAGGATGGTCCTAGTGTTAGGCCAGAGAGAATAGAAATCAGTGAGATTGGTGAAAGAACGCCAATAAAAGTATAACTTATCCACGTAAGGCGGATATTGAATCAGATAATGAGTGGATGTCAGAAAGACATGCTAATAAAAGTTGATAAAATAAATGATGAAGATGGTATGATATACCTTAATAAGAGGGAAAAATGATACCGGGCTTGACTAAGCCTAGAATTGAGTACGTATAAAATAGTACGAGATACTATAAACTATGTGGTGTTATAAAATATATTGCTGTGAGAAAGTATTATATAAAGAGAATCAGAAAACATGATTACGAGGAAAGTGTACAAACGAATGAACATAATATGAATTGGTAATAAATATTGTACTACTTAACTGTAGTAATTGATTGATAATAAGAAAAGGTAATGATGGACAAGAACAGTTAAATATGTAGTGACTGCGTTAGTCAAAACTAAATTAATACCAACAAGAAGGTATTTAACGAGAAAACATAAAGTATGTTAATTGAGAAAGAGGTTATGCTCTAAAATGCAAATGAGAATAAAATGATTATGATTTAATGAACTCTTTAAAACGAGTAAGTGGCTTGATCCTATAAATGTAAACGAGATGAAGGATGGTTATGAAATAAAGACGGAATGGGTTACAATGTGAGTGATATAATATCAAGAATATCATGTATAATGAGGAAGGGGTATGAAATTCAAAAGAGTATAAAAATGTGGGAATGTTGGCATGTATAATATTATATATCAGTCTCAATGGATTGACCAAATATGAGTAATGAAAAGTGAGAGTGTAAATACGAAAATGAATAATAAAATTCATAAAGAAATAATGATTTCTGAAACTCTATGTTTCAAAAGAGATGTAATATATTTATTGTTGGTAAGAGTGATGATAAAGCTAGATGTACATATGACATGTACATGAGATTATTATGAGAAACCTGTTAACAGAAAGTGGAATGAGATATACGTTGGTAGGAATTTTTTAAGTAATATTTCAAGATAGTAAAAGAGTAGAGTATTTGTGAAACAAAGACAAGAATTAATGATAAGAGGTGCAGTTGATATTTTGGCCTATGATTGACCAAGAATTGTTTTGTTTCAGTGCAATGGATCATAATGCGAAATCTAGGACAGAGAATGAAGTAAGGAACGAAGAAAACCCTAACATGATTACCATAGGAGAGGTTGAAGATTATATTTCTCTTTATGAGGAAAGGCGTGGAGCCATACCTACGAGACACCTTAGGGGTGTCATCGCCGATGAGTTTGGAAAATGTATTAAGACGGTTATGCCGTCTATTATGGCAGAAATGAAGAATGAGATAAGAAGTGTAGTTCGAGAAGAATTTCATTTACTGAAGGATGAAATGGTTAACGAGATTAAAGAGGATAAGATAGAGGTTAAAGCTGAGGGATCCCGTAGAAGATCAGGATGTGAAACTTGTGGTAAGAACCATACGGGTCAGTGCAAATATAAGACCAAAGGTTGTTATACGTGTGGAGAAATAGGACATAATATAAGGATTGTTTATCCTTAGGAAAGTTTTGTTATGATTGTGCTCAGTACGGGCATGAGTCCTTAGAATGTCCTAACTAGTTGAAATTTGTTAGTCGAAATGTTAAATAAATAAGTAGATATAGTGTAAGGTTCCTTTTAAAATGTATGTAAATTATGTAAAATCGGTATTTATTTTCTTAAATAATAAAACGTTGAAGGAGGTAAAAATTAAGAAAGATTTTACACTAATGGTTGAAGTATAATTGGTGAGTATTTTATAATTATATATGAGTTGACTCCAAGTGGGAGAGTAATGTGAAAATATTTTTAATGACTATGTTAAAACAGTTTATATAGACCACTGTGATCGTGGTAGAAATGAGTATTGAGAAAAAAAATTACAGAGTTAAAACGAAGAAATTGTATAACATTGAGTGGAAGAGAAAGTTAAGACCACAATATGTAATATTGAATAATTGGTAAAATGAGTAAAGAGTAAATGAAAGAGATTACTGTCTCGGATTAAATTAAAGATGTGGCAGTAACTTATATTGTTACAGAGGAAATTCGGATGAGTAATGGATTATATGTTGATAATTAATCATACAAATCGAACTAAAATATAATAATGAGATACATATGTGTTGATTATCAAAAATAATTAAACGGTATTTAATACCAAGAGAACAAGATGGAAGTATGTGGATGTTTTAAAATCTGTAGGCCTTGGCCTATGTGTGAGGTGGAAAATATAAATTTGAATAAAAGGTCGGGTGTTGACCTGACAGATAAATGAGCACGATAATTGTTTTATCGATTATTATGATGAGAGTAAAAATTATTGCTCGAGGAAGAGCGGGAACGGTTGAAGAATAATTATTCTTGAAAATGAAATTTCTACTCAACAGAGTTGAATTAAAGAAATGAGTCCTTGAGAAGGAACAAAATTTTATCATTAACTATCAAAATATGAAATACACAATTGAAACAGTAAAGATGGAAACCACGACAAAAGCGAATTGAGTAACATGCAACTAACCTTAATGAGAATGGTTATGAATTATTAAATTGTTATAATTAAGTGCAAGCACCTAGTGGTGGAAAGCTAGATAAAGCTTCTTAGCAAAGAACACAAAGTAAATTTTTGATTTATCTGAAATGAGTAAGAGGTATAAAGAGTTAAAAGTGAAATATTAATGGCTAGAGATGAAGCCAGAGGTAGCCAAGTATGTGGCAAAGGTGTTGCAGAGTTTGAAATGAAGGATGTATATCAAAACATAAGAGAAGTTCCAACCTGGTTGGATTATAAAATGATATGAGTGGTTGTAATCAAACTATTTTAAAATATAATTTCTAGTTCCATCAAGAAAAACTTTATTTTTCTAAAAGTTAGTCAAGGTTTACGTAAAGAAATTATTTTTGGTTATGTGTCCCTATTTTTCTTATGTCAGAAAAATGATTTGATTCAAATTTTGAAAAGGATTCTATGAAGAGATGAGAAGCACGTATTATTATATAAGTAAGTGAGAACACAATTCAATTGATTGAAAGTAAGAGGTGCATGTATGTTATGAATTTGAAAGAAACCGGCATTTTAATTGGTGATTGTCAAATTTTTATATATTATATAAATTATTATTTTAGTATCGAGTTGTCGCCGTACGGCCTAATATGTGGTAAGATAGGTCAAACCTCAAGATCAGAAAGAAATGAGTAAGAATGAGGTGGTACAATGAATAACAGAACAATTTATTAAATGAGAAGAATATTGTTAATAGCCAAATTGATTAAAGAGCTATACAAATAATCATATAGTGTTGATGAGTGACAAGTGGGAAAAACTATGATATATTAATATATCACTATAAAAGACCAATAATAGATTCAGAATGAGACGGAAATTAGGTCCGATGTTGATTGAACCATTTAGAGTTATTGCTTATGGGAAAGGTCACGTGTAGACTGTGAGAGTCACCAGATTATTTGTCACGAGTTATATCTCAGAGAGTGATAAGCAGACGAGTCTGCATATATGTTTATACTATTGTAATTATGAGTATTGGCAGTAATGAATTGGACTAGTTAGGTCCAGTGGAAATTCAATAGTGGTTCTGAGAAACCTGAGAAAGAGATAACATGTAGTTATCCAGAACACCAACTATTGATTTCGAGGACGAAATCTATTTCAAGTGGGAGAGAGTTGTAACACCCGAAGTTCGAAATTTCATAATTTATAAATAAATCAAGTGATATGTTTAAGTGGTATTCCTAATTGAGATTAGGAGGTGTTTAGAAACTTGAGGGGTTAAAATTGTCATTTTTTGAAACTAGAGAAGTTGAGGGACTTGTAGTGTCAATTCTCAAAAGATTTATATATATAATCAGATTTGACTCTCAAAGAGTCAAACCTTTCTTTTTCACCAGCAACTTTCATAAGTTACTCCCAGCCAGGAATTTCTTTGAAGTTTGGAGCAAGAACAACTAGAAACAAGAGTTTACTACTGGTTATAGCTAATCATGTTGAGGTAAGGATTCATGAGTCTTGTTTTTGACGTTTTATTGGGTTTTAAGTTGATTCTTGGTGAATCAAAGATTTAGTAGTGTTTTGGTTGTTATCTATTGTTTTGAAGTTGTTTTGGGTGTAGGAAAACACCCTAGTAGTGTTTTTATGAATTTAGAATTAGAGTTTTAGTGTTTTGGCCGGAGTTACAACAAGACAGTCGGTGAACTATTGCTAAAACCAGAAAGGCACGGGCGTGCCTTTGAGGGGTACGGCCGTGCTTCGTGGCCGTGGCCGCCTCTGTTCCTGAGGTCCGGGCGTACCTAGGTACGGGCGTGCCTTGGTGTGGTACAGGGTGTGCCTAGCCCGGTATGCCCATGCTTGTTTGGGGTCTGTTTCTGGGCCTTGGGCCTAGGGGCACGGGCGTACCCTCAGGGGGTACGGGCATGCCCTACCCTTGTTCAGTTGGTTTGATGCTGAGTTTGATTATGTGATTAATACCCTGACTATATATCTGTAGGAATTACTGTTTGACGTATTCTAGGTATATCTGGCATAACTCTGTGAGGTATTAATTGCGATGGTGAGTTTTCTAAACTCTGATTCATATGTGTGATATGTGTGTGTTACATTGCAATGTGGTATATTATTGACCAGAGGATCACAGAGAGAGAGCTATAGCATGCTGCTTTATGCAGTAGTGCTATGGACAGCGTTTTAGCCTTCTTGGCGGATGCTAAGATGGTGCAGTACTGTATCCATAAAACATGTTGTGGCATTCGTATATGTGTATGCGCATGCTTATATGATTTACTGTTTAGCTTTCTCACTAAGCTCTTGTAGCTTAGCAGATACTGCTTGTAGTTGTTTTGCAGGTTGTGTTAGCACCAAGGCAAGGCACCGGTTTGACTATTGATGGTTGGTTGCTTAAAACGTGATTTGAAACAATAACGCTCCTATTTGTGTAACAGAAAGTACTTTTGATTTAAATGCTCGCATATTTCTTTTTATACAAACCCGAGGGTTTAAACAAAATGTTTTATTGGCTTCCGCTGACGATAATCTTATTGAAAATTGTTTTTGACATGAATTGTGGTTGTATTACCTTTTGTACGAACCAGAGGGTTCAAGAATACTTGGTTGGTTTCCATCAGCATATCAAATTCTGTTTTTAGACAAATACCTTTTGTTTCAAGCATTCTTTTAAAATTTTGGAAATTGGGGCATTACACTATCTTTAAGCTGCGATTTATTCGTAGATATATCAAGTATGAGTATAAACCTCCTATGGTTTTAATATAAATATAGAACACAATATACCAAAGAGAATACGACGACTGCATAAGTTGCAAAACGTACGTGTTAATCAGTTTTAACAAGAAGTTCGATCATCAATTAGTTTTCAAGAGTTCTTGTTAATCAGTTTTAACAAGAAGTTCGATCATCAATTAGTTTGTGATTCAAGAGTGTTTAAAGAGAGTTGAGTTTATAATCAGTGTAATATCAAATCATCCTGTTGATTTGATTAGAGAGTGATAAGAGTTACTGTTCTCTTTGATTATTGAATATACATTTGATTAATTTGATTATTTGTATAAAGTGTATTCAACCCCCCCTTCTACACTGTATCGGTTGCTTGTTTACCCTCTTTGGGACCAACAATTGGTATGAGAGCAAGTTTCTTTGTAAGTTGAAGATCAAGATCCGCTGTCAAGAGATTAAGATGTCAACTAGCAAGCAATCAAGTCATATCCCAACAATGGTGGCAAAAGGGTGTGCTATTTTTGATGGCACTGACTATCCTATGTGGAAGTTTAGAGCTATGTTATATATGAAGTCCGTGGATCACAGGATGAGTACCGTGATTCAAGATGGCCCAATCATACCTATGATCCATATTACTGCCACTAACAAAACTGTTCCCACTGGAGAAACTCCCAAGCCTGAAGCATCTTCGACTGAGGAAGATCGTAAACTGTTCAACCTTGATGACAAGGCACGAAGTATTATAGCAAATGCTTTGACAAATCCTCTTCTGCATACCGTGGCTAGGTGCCAAACTGCAAAAGAGATGTGGGATACTCTCAGTGTAACGTATGAAGGCACTAACTTGGTCAAGCAACATAAGAAGACAAATTTGAGTAGTTCTTATGAGACTTTCTTTGCCAAAAAGAATGAAACTCTGGCAGATTTTTTACCAGATTTCAATGCTTGATAAATGATCTCCTTTTGGTAGGTGTCAAGAAAGATGAGAATCAGTTGGTACTCAAGTTCTTGGATGTGTTACCAGAACAATTCAATGAGATCACCATTGCACTTCATGCTGGAGGAACCTTAGGAAAATATGATCTCAGATCTATCTATGGTTTCCTTGTAAATCAACAACAGATCATGGCATAGAAGAAAGTGGCCCAGCAACAACTAAAAGAATCTATAAATAATGTTGGATCTGCATTAATTACAGAAAAGAAGAAGAAGGGATCTAAAAAGTCTCAAGCTGATACTGACTCTGAATCTAAATCTGAGGAAGTAAGTCCTAACTCAGGTTCACATGATGAAGAAATGGATGCTCTTACTGAACAAATGAAAATGTTAGCAAGAAACTTTAGAAAGTTCATAAGAGGAAGGGGTCAACCTGACAGAAGCAAAAGTGGTAAGTCTACTTTTGATCCTATGAAAGCTGAGTGCTATAACTGTCAAAGGATAGGACACATAGCTGCTGAGTACAGAGTTAAGAAGGGAGAATCAGCTTCAGTGGCTGACAAAAATGCCTACAGAGCTGATAAATATAAAAAGAAATATCAAAGAATCAAAGCCAAGCCAGATGAAAACACCAAAGTTCTTCTTGCTGAGACTTGGGATACTGAATCATCTACCTCCGATGATGATAAGCCAAATAGGTGTTTGATGGCCATTGAGGATGAAGAGGAACAAGTTGACTATGAGTTAGAAGATAATTCCTTTGATGAGGATCTAGCAGAAGCGGCTAAGCTGAGTAAGCAAACCAGCAACTGGGATCCTGCCTCAATGTATAAGGTAAATAACTTTAGCTCTTACACTGATGAACAAAAATGTTTAATGTTCAACTATTTGTTGAATGACTTCAAAACCTCTCTCACAGTTCAATCTAGTTTGAAAACTGAAATTTCAAAATTAAAAGATGAACTTAAACACTCTGAAACTCTCATAAATGCTTGTAAAAATACTCAAAGTGATTATGAATGTCAGCTTCACATAAACAAATTTCTAAGTGAAGAACTACAAGAATCAAAAGAACAAGCTGATAATCTAAGAAAGATCTGTGAATCTTGGTGTAAGTCATCAAGGGAAGCATAAAAATGTATCAACCAGCAGATACCAAATCAAGTAAAGGCAGTGCTAGGGGGAGATTATAGTGCTGCTGCTGATGAAATCATCAAAGAACAAGTCAGTCTTGAAGACAAAACTATGAAATCAGATGATATACTCCCAAAAACATTTTTAAGGAACAAGGATGGAAAATAGGTCAAAACCAATAAGTTTGTGAGACCAACCCAAAGTCCCCAGGTTATTCATAAAAACCATCAAGCTGAATGTTCCAGATCCAACAAAATCTATAAGTCAGTTTTCAAAAGATTGGATTACAATCGTGTGAGAACAACTGTCTTTGACAGAATAACTCACATCAACTCAAAAATACATAACTCTTAAGCCAAATATGAAAGGATATCTAAGAACAGGAAGTTGTCTGTAAGTCAGACTTCACCAAAAAAGGGTAACTATAAAGCTGACAAAGGTAAGTCTAAAGTCAGAGAAAATCAAGTAGACAAACTGTCTAAAAGGATTGAAAGGTTATCCACATCTTATGACCCTAAAACTGAATCCAAATTTGATGTTGGAAAACTCAAAGAAATCACCCAAACACCCATCTTTAGAAGAAAATGCTATAAGTGCGGTAATAGAGGTCATGAGGTCAAAGATTGTGTCAGTACCAATCTTAGATCTGAAAAAGTAAAGGATGATAAGTCCAAAACAGACTCAGAATCTGTTCAAGCTGATCAGTCAGACTCTAAAGGATCAGCTAAGTGCTCATCTTCAGAACCCACCAAACAGTGGGTTCCAAAAAGAAACTAATATGTTTAGTTGAACATGTGTAGGGCTCCTACAAGTGGTACCTAGACAGTGGATGCTCAAGGCACATGACAGGAAGCAAAGGGATTCTAAGTGAATTCCAAAACAATGAAGGACTCAAGGTGACATTTGGGGAAAATTCTCAAGGAAGGACTAAAGGTTATGGAAAGATAACTGCTGGAACAGCCACTTTCAAGAAGGTAGCATGTGTTGAAGGCTTTAAACACAATTTGATAAGTATCAGTCAATTGTGTGATGAGGATTTTGAAGTCACCTTCAGAAAGAATGCAGGAACAATTTATGATAAGAAGGGAAACCAATACTAATGGCAAAAAGAGAGAGATTTATCTATTTGTTAAATCTCAGCTCCGCAGATCCTTCAACTAAAATCTGTTTGTATTCTGACTCAACTCCCAAGCTGAGTTGGTTATGGCACAAGAGACTATCTCATCTAAATTTCCAATATATTAACAAATTGTCTAGCAAAGAGTTAGTCTCTGGTTTGCCTAAGATCACATTTGCTAAAGACAAACTCTGCTCAGCTTGTGAAATGGGAAAACATCATAAGGGGTCTTTCAAGTTCGAACAGAATTTTTCAATTACAGAACCATTGCATATGTTGCATTTGAACCTATAAGCACCCCAAGCCTAAGTGGTAAAAAGTATACTCTAGTGATTGTTGATGAGTTCACAAGATTCACTTGGGTGGTCTTCTTAAAAGCCAAAAGTGAAGCTGCATATAAGTTAATCAGCTTCATAAGACAAGAAGAGTTGCAAAAGGGTAAGTCCCTTAAACAGCTCAGAAGTGATCTTGGGACTGAGTTTAGGAACTCAACTCTTGAAGGCTTTTGTAAAGAAAAGGGAATTATTAAAAATTTCTCATCTGTAAGAACTCCACAACAAAATGGAGTCGCTGAAAGGAGAAATAGAACGTTAATTGAAGCTGCCAGAACCATGCTATGTGAGGCAAAGCTCAAGCTGAGCTTCTGGGCAGAAGCTGTAAGTACAGCCTGCTATATCTAGAATAGATCAATAATAGTTAAAAGACATGGCAAAACACCTTATGAGATGTATCATGGCAGAAAACCCAACATTGGATACTTCCACATTTTTGGTTCAATATGCTATGTGCTAAACAAAAGAGATCAACTCCATAAGTTGGAACCCAAAGCTGATCAAGGTATATTTGTTGGATATTCTTCAATCTCCAAAGCTTACAGAGTTTTTAATCTTAAAAGAAAGGTAATTGAAGAGTCAGTTCATGTTACGTTTGATGAGACAAGTATTGACGAATCCGACAGAGCTCAAGCTGACCTAGTTAGTCTGAATGAGCTTGAGAGGAGCAAAGAAGATCTCACATCAAATCCCATGTATGTTATGGATGATTCTAATGATGATGGTGGTAAATCTGACAAATGTGCATCATCAAAAGAAACTATCAATATTGAAGATAATCAGCCTGAGAGTCTCGGTGAATCATCAGGTATATGTCAGATTGAAAATATAAGTGATCTTTCAATCTCTACTCAGACTGAAGAAGTAAGTCCTATTCAGCCTGAGAGACACTGCTCAGGATCAGACCCAGAACCTCAGTCTCCCACTACAACCTTCAAAGTATTAAAAGATCATCCTCTTGATGATATCATTAGGAACATTGAAGATGGTGTGTTAACTAGATCTAAGGAAAATGCAAACTATGTTGCCTACTCTAGTTTTCTATCTCAAATGGAACTAAAGAAGACTGAAGAGGCTCTAAAAGATGAAGATTGGATTGAGGCAATGCAAGAAGAGCTGACAGAACTTCAAAGAAATAAGGTCTGGACCCTTGTCCCTGCAACCAAAGGAAAAACAATTATAGGCACTAGGTGGGTCTATAGAAATAAAATGGACAAGGATGGACTAGTGATTAGAAACAAGGCAAGGCTAGTAGCTCAGGGGTATCGACAAGAAGAAGGTATTGATTATGATGAGACCTTTTCCCCTGTTGCAAGGATTAAAGCTATAAGGTTGTTTCTAGCCTATACAGCCTTCAAAAACTTTAAAGTGTATCAAACGGATGTTAAAAGTGCATTCCTAAATAGAGCACTACAGGAGGAGGTCTATGTGAAACAACCCCCTGGTTTTATTGATTCTAAACATCCAGATTATGTCTATAAGTTGGACAAGGCTCTGTATGGACTCAAGCAAGCTCCAAGAGCCTGGTATGATACACTATCCACCTATTTGCTCTCAAACGATTTTGTTAAAGGAAGTATTGACAAAACTCTATTCATAAGAAAGAGCACAGGACATGTCATTCTAGTTCAAATCTATGTGGATGAAATTATTTTTGGTTCAACAAACCAAGGTCTATGTGATTGGTTCTCTAAGATAATGTCCAATCAATACAGAATGAGCATGATGGGTGAGATGACTTACTTTTTGGGACTTCAAATCTATCAGAAAGAAGATGGTATATTTATTAATCAGAGCAAGTATGTTTTTGATCTGATTAAGAAATATGGATTAGACTCAACCCATCCCGCAAAGTCCCCAATGTTACACAATGTCAAGCTACACAAGGACATTGATGCAAAATCTGTATGTCAGACTACATATAGAGGAATGATAGGTTCATTACTCTACTTGACAATAAGCATACCTGATATAATGTTTGCTACTTGTGTTTGTGCACGATATTAGGCTGATCCAAAGGAATCACACTTGCTAGCTGTTAAAAGAATACTCAAATATCTGAAGGGAACGCCAAATTTAGGTTTGTGGTATCCCAAAGGATCAGGATTTGAGCTGATAGGGTACTCAGATTCAGACTTCGCAGGTTGTGGTCTCGATAGAAAGAGTACTATCGGAGGATGTCAACTTTTGGGTGGAAAATTAGTTAGCTGGACAAGCAAGAAACAAAACTCTGTGGCAATTTCCAAAGCTGAAGCTGAGTATGTGGTTGGAGGGAGCTGTTGTGCTCAAATACTGTGGATGCAACATCAGCTTAAGGACTTTCGCTTGTATTATTCAAAGAGTCCCATATTCTGTGACAATCAGAGTGCTATTGCCGTTACACACAACCCAGTGTTTCACTCAAGAACCAAACACATTGAGATAAGACATCACTTCATGAGAGACATTGTAGAAAAGGGAAAGATAGAGTTAGTCTTCATTGAGACTGAAGATCAACTTGCAGATATCATCACTAAACCAATTGAAGGAACAAGATTTACAACTCTACTTGGCAAGCTTGGCATGCTCAACCTTAAATTGGTATGTTCCATTCCTTATCTCTGTTTACCATATGCTTAGTGCTAATCTCGACTAAGTGTCAATCTGAGCTGAGTGCTCCATCTAAGCTGAGTACTCCGTACTAAAGTGTGGTCAGTTCTACATATCTAGGTTAGTCCTAACAACTGCCAAATCCAACAACATGGTAATTCTAACATATTTCCGGTATGTTCTGTTTCAAATAAACGTAAGTCGTTTACAACTTAATTTTTTTAAAAGATAATCTTGATGATAATTTAGTTCATCTTGAATGAATTCGTGTTAGTCCCAAGTGGTTCGAGTATGAATGAAGTAATGCAAGAATGTAGTGTGTAGAAGATTTACACCGTACAAAACACACACTTAAACATTGATTATGGCAAAACTCACTCATTACAAAGGTCATATCCCTATATATACTCTATGAGTATTTTCTCAAGTAAACTCCTATTTCTATACAATTTTATACTTTACAATTCGGATCAATGTAACAGTGTCAGTCAAATTAAGTTACATTAAATATAGCCGTTAAAACAAACTGCGTAGCCGGTTGTTACTATAACGGTTATATTTATCTCTTCGATAACGGTAACTTTTTTATCATATTGAAAAGGTATAAATAAGAGAGACTCCTCATCATATTTCGATTACTCTTCCAAAATATTGTAACACCGTAAAACTTAAGACATATTTTTAAAACGCTGCGAAAGCAATCTCTAATTTTCATTTAACATAAACATCACAAGTACAAATTACTTTACAAATCTCAACATTCGTTTGTCTTACAAAAGATTATAAAACGTGGCTCGTCTCTTCTCAAAACACAATATCAGAGTATTGGTCAAATTCCTCTTTCCACAAACAAAGCTAAACAACTACTCACATAAACCTGCAAAAAGCAATCAACCGTGGGGTATTAGCACAAAGCTAAGTGAATGGAAGCTATAGACAAGCACAAAACAATCATTGTTCCTAACGGAACCTCTGAACATCAATCCCAACAATCAATCCGTCAATTCAACAATCTCTTTCATCCCGAGGACCGGCGGTTCTGCTGAACCTACAACCAAAGTTGGCCAAAGCAAAGGTTTACCGATAGCTCCCTGCCGATTGGCACAGTAAACTCCCCTCTGAGCAACAAATGCAAGAGAGGAGCTACTACTGTTCAACCAACTGCAAGCGAGCCCAGCTCTAGCATCAGCAGCTGACCCCAACAAATGCAAGAGAGGAGCTACTCCTCTTTTGTCATCTCAAAATCATCGGAGTTTAACAACTCTTCTTCAATTCAATCATAAAAATCATATACTCGAGAAACCTATCTTTTAGTCATTTTCTTTCACACTGACACATATATTCAATATCAAAACATCTCTTGAATACTTGTTCACGTCAATCTGTTTATGTCAATTAACAAATTCTACTTATCTGCCATTCACTGTCTTACATTCATAGGTATCCACATATCACCTCTCTCTCTTGCTTCCAATTAACAGGTCAAACATTATCAATTTATCCACAGATTAACTCACCACTGATATCTTAACCTTTATCAGATAAAATCACATCATACTTGTCTACTCAGTATAATTAGGATTTCCACGAATCATTCAAAATCCAATACAAAGTGCAAATTCATTCCCATATATATCTGTGCAATTTTTTCTATTCGATCGTCTCATAAATTCGGTTGTATATTCCATTTCTTATCTCAATTCTTGTCATAAATGCTTCCAGAAATTTAGGTAATTTCTTCATTTCTCATCACAACCTATAAGATATGAATATCTTCAAATTATCACATCAATGTAATTTGTCAATAGATTACGTTCTACTAGTGGTAATCATACTAACACTTCTTACTACTCAGCCCACAATCACTGGTGATACATCAAATTCCTTTTTAATGCAGTACATCAATTCCATCATGGTTCGTCATTATCATAACTCTAGTATCTCAAATTATCTCAACGGTTTGTAAATCTCTAATACTTTGCGTTAACTCAAACACACTCAAATCATAATTCCACGAGAGTATATCTATCATATTCACTCTTCTTAATAAATCATAAATCAATTATTTCATATGGCATTATACCATTTTGCCCTCCCAAATGCATTGGCAAATTAGTTCTGGGAGTTCGGTTCAAATTAAGTTTCTAGTTCCAAGCACAAGTTCTCCTTAGCAAAGGTAGTTCATTCATATGATCTTCGTTCCGTAAGCTTAGGCCATTACATTTCTCATTTCTCGTTATCTCATAGATTCGTTCTGTCATTCTTCAAATCACATATATCTTCAATTCATACGTGTCAATCATTCTCATAACTGACTCTTTCTCACGTGTGTCTCCTTGTAATTAGGTGCCAATCACATCTTTATTCAAACATTTCTTGCATATTTTATACTTGCCCAATCTGTAGCAATCTACTTCTTTCTTTTACTTGATGATCTCAATTATCCCTGTCACCAATTTCTAATAAAAATAATCTCAATTGTATCCATCAAGTCAAGTGCGCGTCGATTCACATAATCTTCAAGGTTTACCATCACAAATTCCCTCACATTCTCTCATATCTGACAATATTAATCTTCCCAATGTAATATCAAACTTCTCAATTACAATCTCTGATTCATCCTCACTATCATTTCTATCACATGTTGATTTCATTTATATCTATGAACATCTACTGTTCCTTTTAATACTCAGACCAGTTTCACATGTCTTTTATAATCAATATCTTTATATTATCAACACAAACGCATCTGCTGCATCTTCAAAGACATGGATTAAATCATTCCTCTCAAGCATTTTCAACTGTCACAAGACATAGACTTTTCCTCCATTTTTATAACATAGTAGCTTTATGTCAATCCAACTAATGCAATATCTCAACAATAGTCAATCTCCTCAGGTTCATTAATCGATAATAGTTTTACCAATACTCGCAATCTCAGTTATACATTTATCATACTATCTCTTAATCATCACAAAACTTTTCAAACTTCATTAACTTATTCATTTTCCTCCTTCTTTGTACAAACACATACATATACATATAATCATATACAAACACAAAAGGCAAGACAATTCTAGCAACACATAACTTAACATGCAGTTCTACAAATCCTACAAACATCATTCTAGGGTACTTCATACCCTATTCACATAATATCATATCTCTCATCAATTACTATTATAACACTTATTGCCATATGCATCAGAAAATTTCACAATCAAATATCTCTACTTTCTAAAAAATCATACTCTTTAGAATCAATAAAACACACTTAGCACACATAAACGTCATACATTTTCGTTTAACTTTAAAGTTAAGAAACATACTCACGAATATAAAGGTTATCAAAACGTACCCGTTACATCATCAGTATTGGCAATATCATCAGCCATCATGTAGAAGTTTCTACCCTCTTGCTCAGACGGGTTCTTTCTCTTTTGCCCACTTGTTGACGAGGATCCCTCACCTGCCACAGCTCCTGACCCCGACTCTAACTCCTTGCCAACTTTGCAATCTCTTGCTCGATGATCATCTTCAAAATAAATCCAGCATACCTTTCACGAGAAACGACATTCTTTCATTTCATGGCAAAACTGCCCACAAGTCAGACACCGCATAGTCTGAGTCGTACATGGTCTTGTATGGTGAGACTTGCACTTCCCACACCGTGGCACTCGTTGGGTAGATACATCAAGCGCAGATCTAAGTTTCAAATTTATTTTACTCCGGCTACTATGCCCTTTTTGCTTTTCAACATTATACTGTTCCAATCGCAATTTCTGCTGAGATATCTCATCTCGATTCGTTCTATCTCTAGCCTTCAAATCATCTTCAGTCGACTTGGCCAAGGTAAATGCTTGTGACAGTGTACTATCCCATCTGGTAGTACTTCGATACTCAGGAAGTAAAGCTCCCACAAAGTGTTGTATCTTAGACGCCTCATCAGGTACCCATTGCTTCACAAAACGCAATCTTTCGTTAAATCGCTTGATTAATTCATCCACAAATGTCCTGTAAGGGAATCTCACCAAACCATAGCATCTCCTCTTAGCATACGAGTCGCAAAACAAACTCTCAGTTCATCCTCACAATTGCATGCTTCAAAAGCCTTTACCATCTCTCGCAACCAGTTCAAAGTTATATTAGGGTCTGTCATAGTACTCTGAAGGCTTACAATCCAAGAATTGCTTATACGTACATGCTGGTTTAAATCCTGGCCACGCAAGAGGATAAACTCCTTGGGTAGAAAAAGGATGAGAACACGACTGTTGTGTCACTTGTGATATTGGAGGAAACGGAAATGTAGCTTGCACATTTGTAGCTTGAATTGTACTAAACATAGAATTCTGAATTCGTTCATTCTGGATAATCCTCTCTCGTTCCATATTTCCCATAGCATTTCTAAGTTCCCACAATTCATTCTCCAACTTGGAAATATATTCCCTCTGATCCATTCCAGATTCAAAACCTGAAGTACCAACCTGACCTGTTATATTCAAAACATCTACTGATGAAATTTCAGACATTTCTTGGGTCACAGGAGTGTCAGCAGGGGTATCTCCGTCAGCCATATCTGTTCAATCACATCATCTCATAAGCTCATTCGATAAACCGTTAGTACATAACATACTAACTATCACACCGCAATTCAAATTCTCTCTAACTCCCCCCAAAGGAAAGTTTGACCCAACGCGAGCCAAGATTTGGGAATGCAACACTCTAGTCGTGCCTGCATTGCCAAACCTAGGCTCTGATACCAACTTGTAACATCGTAAAACTTAAGCCATTTTTTTTAAAACGCTGCGGAAGCAATCTCTAATTTTCATTTAACATAAACATCACAAGTACAAAGTACTTTACAATCTCAACATTCGTTTGTGTTACAAAAGATTATAAAATGTGGCTCGTCTCTTCTTAAAACACAATATCAGAGTATTGGTCAAATTCCCCTTTCCACAAACAAAGCTAAACAGCTACTCACATAAACCTGCAAAAAGCAATCAACCGTGGGGGATTAGCATAAAGCTAAGTGAATGGAAGCTACAGACAAGCACAAAACAATCACTGTTCCCAACGGAACCTCTGAACATCAATCCCAACAATCAATCCGTCAATTCAACAATCTCTTTCATCCCGAGGACCGGCGGTTCTGCTGAACCTACAACCAAAGTTGGCCAAAGCAAAGGTTTACCGATAGCTCCCTGCCGATTGGCACAGTAAACTCCCCTCTGAGAAACAAATGCAAGAGTGGAGCTACTACCATTCAACCAACCGCAAGTGAGCCCAACTCTAGCATTAGCAGCTGACCCCAACCAGCTCTTACACAGAAGTTGATCTCTTCCGACCTGTAACACAGAAGTCGGTTCTCAAACAATCCAATTCCTTTTCCAGTTACAAACACAATCAAAACTCTATTACAAATAACATATATGAACATGTAATTATCATTTAGCATATAGCAGACTTATCAGTCTATCATGGTATGACGATCAATTTATCTTTGCATAACAAAGTCATAATCAAATATCTCGTATTCAAATCAACAAGCAATCTTTGCAAACAAACAGTCTTTCAATCATTCAATAATGTTACCAACATAACCACCCGTGAGTAAACTTCCACTCACTCTAGTCCTTGAATCACGTGTGCTCAGTTGTCTAATATCACTGAGTCTGTGGTTTGCCTGAAAACATAGCAACAACTAAATCAGTCTCGAATATATAAATATATCTTTCAACATATATATTTATATCTCATAATCATGTAAACAACTTGATTTAATCATATAATTAATAATACAACTTTTCCCAAACGAAATACAAACAAAACAAACAACTTTTCTGAAAAAGGCCCCGTCGCGCCGCGACACTGTCGGATTTCGAATCCGGATTTCAGTTGCGGATTTGAGGCTCGGATTTGGTTCTCGGATTTCTAATGTCGGATTTGAAACACTCGGATTTCGAAGATTAGGATTTCAAGTCTCGGATTTCACAAAAACCGACTCCATTTCCGGATTTACATGAAGGTCACGCCGCGACCATTAGTGTAGTGCCGCTACATTCATTCATCAGCATATCAACTTTCTTCTTGTCGGATTTCCAGCCAACTAAACCTCTTATAATCATTACCAACATCATTGTTCTTCATACTAAACTCATATATATCATATATCATGCATATATAACACCATAAACACCTTTTTAACAAATCAAACAACAAAAATCATCAAAACCCATTTCATACATTTTCTTAAAACTCAACAATGGTGTTCAAGCTTTAAACACGTAAAAACACATTCATAAACACAACCAAACCATCAGTAACACGTAATGATCATAAACCAACCTTTATTTCAAATTTTGAATCACAAAATCTTCACTTTTGAATTTTCCAGTTATTCTTCTTCTTTGTTCTTCTTGATTTTCTTCGTTCCAGACAATACACACACACACACACTTTCCTTTTTCTTTTTCTTTTCTTTCTTTCTGATTTCTTTCAGTTATTCCCATGCACACACACATGTACACTGCTCAAATAATAGTCATCACTTTTCACCAACTCACATACACACATACATACATACTAACATATATCCATACATACATACATACATACATAATCTCTTACATACATACTTAACTCTTCTAGCATATACCACATGTCAATTAATCACCAATTAATTATTCACTATCATAATATCATTTATTATGTCTACTTACTTTCAAACAATTAATCTTTCTTGATCATTTAACTTAACATACGATTGTGGTATTTTTTATAGTTCTTGTATGAAACTTAATCTTATTTAATCATAAACACATACGATATCAATTACTTATTTAATCACGTAACAAATATTTAAATATACATAATTAAACACATATCAATTTACCATTAGCCCGCCTACTACTAGGCCGGGTTTTTAGATGTTACAAATATAATCTATTCTTCTCTACTTTCTTAAACCCTAACCTTGTTGTGTGCAGAGTTCATTGCTCAGTTCTAAACCCTACTACTGCTACGTGCAATCTAATACGATAAATTCGACTTCAATGGAGGGTTATTCTCTTAATCTGATTGAACAGATGATCCGTGGTGGAAATTTCAAGAAAAATGCGCTCCCCATCTACAAACAAAATAATGTTGTTGCCTGTATCGACATTCCAAAATTCAAAATTGGCAGGGGTTATAAGGACTGGTTGTCATACATTCGAAAGGGACCCCAGACACATGCTTTCCTTCGTGGTCCTGCGGTGCGCATCCCACAACTCCTAACTGAGTTTTGGTACACGTGCAAACTCGATGCAAATCAACAAGTAATAAGAGGTACAGTCCTAAGTGGACAAGTGGCAATTGACATAGATGCAAATTGTCTCCGACGAATTCTACATCTCCCGGTTCATAATCAGTATGAGGTGACAGTTTCTAGGGAAACATCACGTAGTGTTTTACCCTTAATGGGTCATCCTCAAGTTATTGGAGTTATAAGGAAATCCGTTTTCCAGATTGCATGGGGATTCATGGTGTCCACAGTGGTCTGTTCACTTGGATACAAGGTGGGTGGACGGGATAATGTTAATGATTTTGAAATGTAACGGCTATATAACATATTCTATGATCGACACATGGACTATGCTGAATTGATCTTTGAGGCACTCAAGTTTCTGGTGACCAAAAGTGTGAAGGACCCAATTGTGCCCTTTGTACGATTTTTATCTATGGTGATCGAGGACAGGTTGGGTACAATATACACTACACAATATGAGTCAATCCCTACTCCTGTTCTCAGCTCAAGAATGTTCACCCATGATATTTTCCCTAAGCACCTTACAAGGAGTGCTCAGATGAGGGTGTATACACAGCTTCCGACCTCAGAGTCAAGTGAAGCTGAAGAAAGTGTAAATTACGAGGATGAGACAGATGGTGCAGATGATTCTGAGGGTGAGCCCTCCAAAGCTAAACAACAAAGGACTCAGCTCCGATCGCGCATCCAAAGGATATCCACCTCAAGCTCTGGGTAGGAGAGTATGTTCCCTAGCTCAGAGTCATAATTGATTGACGCAGGTATAACTTCTCTTTCTTCATCAGCTTCCTTCTCTCACATTTCTCCATCTCCTTTGCAGGGAGATAAGACTGAGTCAAGCCCATCTGAGTCTAACACCTCTCCCCCACCTCAAACATCTCCATCTATCGTACAATCTACAGCCAACCTTGGTCAGCCCACTACTACCAAGGATAAATCATACACCTATACACGAAAAAATGCCAAAGGTGGTCCTTCACCTCACAAGGACTCTGGAGCTGATATCACATTGATACCTCCACCGGCAGGAGCTGAGGGGGAGACACCTTCTCTTAAGGTGCCAACCTCAAGGCTCAGTTCACCCGTCCAGCCTATACCGGGTATGGTGTCTACTCAGCCCATACCTACTAGTGCCATAGGAGAGCCTACTTCTGTAGCTTCACAGCCCCATGAAGGTAATATTGAAATACTAACCAATCCCCAAGGTCAAATACCCCCCTCCTCACCACTAAGCCTAGCTCACCCCACTACCATACCTTACGACATTGGTCATTCTTCTCTTCCATTCTTACACATTCTTGCACGACCTATCAACGAACTTTTCATACACCAGGAAGGTTTACAGGGTCCCCAATCTGGCCCCCTTGATTCCATAGGTCAGCACCAACCTTTGGATATGGGGCCCACATTCTCACCAATTGAGGAACACTCAACAGCCACTCCAACGGTGGAAATACACTCCTCCATTAGACAGGAGGACTTTGAGGTACAGAGACGACCTGAGGAGCCCAAGCTGATGACCACTGATGCCCAAGCCATTATGGATTACTTACACACACAATTTGAGCTCATGTACAAGAAGATGAAAAATGATAAAGCCAAGTTGATGCGCAAACTTCAGGATCTTTCAACTTCAGTAGCCAACTTGAAGCTTCATGCTCAAATTCAGACCCTCCTCTATTGATGATGACAAAAAGGGGGAGGAAGAATCAAATAAAGATGATGATAAGGTTGAGGGGGAGCATATAGAGGAAGTACAAATTGAAGAATAAGCTTATGGTTAGTTTATGAGCACTGTAGATCAGCCTTCCCAACAACAGCCACATGCTCCAACAGTCCAAATTATCACAACTTCACAAGCTCAAACAGAAACTCCACAAGAAGAAACATCTCAAGCTGTTCACACCAACATTCCTCAAGCTGGATTGTCAAAATTTGTTGAAGCTGAGTATGTTCCAACTTCACAAATAGATAAAGGGAAGAGTAAGGTGTTTTAGATGGTAAAAAGAAAGAAAAGAAGTTATATGCCTCTAGCAATGAGAAGAAAGGTCATCATTGCTGAGCCTGAGCCAGAACAACAAGGTCAACATCAACTAGTTACATATGAATCTGACTCAAGTTATTTAGCTGATGTAGCACAGAAAGCCAGTGACATGCTTGCTGAGCAAATGTTACAAGAGATGGCTAAAGAACTAGGTATGACTGTGGAGGAGATGAAAGAGTAGCAAAAACATGCTGAGCTTCAAAGAGAAAAGGCTTAAGCTAAGGCTACCAGAGCTGAAGCTGAAGCTGACTATTCTGGACCGAGAGCTGCCCCAATTCCCTACTCAGATGCTGATTTAAGGCATTGCTATAAAAGAACACATTTTAATCACAAGATTTAATCAATCACACTGACTAGAAAAGGAGAATTGGTGATAATCAACTTTGTACTAGACAACAAACAAGAAATTGGTGTAGATATGAGATGTCTATACAAATTGGGGTTCTCAGAGTTGAAAACTGTAGCCATAACTATCAAACAGATGAAAAAGAGTCAAATCAGACAAGAAATAGTTGATGTGCTCAAGGCTCTCTTCTTAAGAATTGATAAATTAGGAGAGAATCCAGCTGATGAGATTGATACCTTCCTCAACAGAAATGAAACTGCAAGAGTCAGAGCCGCAATCCAGCGAGCCAAAAGAAAGGTAAGTATATAAGTTCCAGCAGAGTTGAAGTCAAAGAAAATACATTTATCACTCAGCCTTTGGAAGGATTTATGTACTTGGATGTGGAAGTTAATCAGTGCTTCTTGAGAATAGAAGATCTTCATTTGGCAAATCTGGAGTTGATTCTGTACTTGAGAATTTTATGTGATGACTCAACTCAGAACTCAGTTTTCAGATATCATCTCAACAAAGAAGTAAGGTCAAGGAAAACTGAAATGAGAGAGCTGCCAGAAGGTGAAGAGATTATGAACGATGCTATCAAGGAAGCTGCCATCTGGGAACTAAAATGTTTAGATATGTGGTTGGAAGTTGGAGATCCTGTTGATTAAATAGATAGGTTCTATAATTTTGTAAGCACTAAGTGTGCATAAGCTGATCATAATGATCAAGCTACAATGTAAATGATATGTTCATTATACAAATTCAAGTTTGATATGTTCAATTGTTTTATAATTTGATATGTTCAATATTCTGTTTGATGTGTCCAAATAAACAGCTTTGTAAATTTAAGCTGACTATTGATATGTTCAATCATAAACTGATATGTTCAGTAGTATAAGTTTTGTATGTTCAGAACTTAAATTAATTCTGATGAGTTTAGTTTATAAGTAGTTGTATATCTGAAATACTTAGAATACAAGTCTTATAATAGATTTGTAACATAAACATCTTGTAAGTTCAAGATATGGTAAATAAGTACGAATCAGTTCAATACTTATTTCAAGAACTAACTTTGGTTTGTTATAGAGTGGTTCAACATAATTCCGTTAACCTATACGTATTTTGATTCAATATTTTGTCATCATCAAATAAGGGGAGATTGTTAGTCCCATGTTTAGAATAGTTAGATTTGATGAGACAAACTATAGATATATATATATATGATAGGTTAAGAGTGAGGAATTATGTAAGTCTGTTATAGACTGACTAGTCAGCTTAGGCTGAATAGTCAGCGTATAAACAAATATAGAGTTTTCTATGTAGACTTGAAGATTCAAGAACTCAGCTTGACGAGGTCAAGACTGAGTGAGTCAGCTCAGCGTCAAAAGTCAGTTCAAGAATTTAAGTAAGTTGTAAATTATGTTATAAACTCTCCATATCTACGACATTTAAATTAGGATATCTGAACCTGTTGCTTCCGTAGGTTCTGGTGAGCTCCTCCGATGATCTACAAAATAGACAAAAGGTTAGCCTCGTCACGGGTGTTTAGCCCGTGACCAAGCTCGGGCGTGTGAGTAAGTATGTGTGTATGTATTAATGGTGAGAGAGTAAATGCAGAGAATGTTGTATAGAGATATTAAATGAGGGAGATAATTCTGCCCTTGTACGTGTGAACTCTAGCTCTTTTATAATAACTCACCCGGTCCTTGCCCAGAGGTTTTGTCCGATGGTTATGTGATCTAACTGGTCCATACACGAAAGTTGGTATGAATAGGTCTGCGACTTACTGTGCCTGTAATTTACTGTTGGCTGCGTATTGTCGGGTAGCGGCCGCCTTGCCTCCTTACTGAGGATCTCTCCAAGCCATGCTTGGAGATTTGCATGGGGAACATGTGTGTATTATTTAATTCCTAAATATTTTTGGTAGAGTCTGTGCAAGGTTTGTATGTTCCATCGGATGGTCCAACCTTCGGACCATATGTCATCAAGTCCCCCCAGTCTGAGGTTTCTTTGAAAAAAAGTTCTTTTGTTTTTGAAAAAGAAAGGTCAGACTCATAGGTCATAGGTGTGATTGCTATACGCTTTTAATGGTATTTTTGTTGTTTGCTTTCCTTTTTTTTTTGAAAGTATGCAGGGGCACGTGTCTGGCGGTTATGGAGAGGACAGAGAAAAGAGCGTCTTCCCTATGTAATGATGATCTGACTTTGAAGTGATGGTATGGCAGTTATATTTTGAATTTTAAAGGAAGAGAGAAGGAGTTAAAGGGGCGCCGGTTTCAAATTAGTTTTTCTTTTTCAGATTTCGTCGATTTCTCTCTGGAAACTCCGCCATTTTTTAGGGCTTCACTTTCTATTCGCCGTCGTATTCTCTCAGGTTTGCTTCTTTTTCCAATGTCGTTCAAATAAAATTTACGTCTAATGCGTTCTGTTGTCGATGAGGAGTATCTAAATTCTGTCTGTTCTTCCTATAATATTGGTCTTGCTTTCGATCCTCGTTGTCCTTCTTCTGAGACGATCCGGGACCTTCCCGTAGGGTATATTGGTTTGTATGTAGACTGGTTTGACTTTGGTAACTTGCGTCTTCCATTTTCTGAGTTTTTTCTTTATGTCATTAAGTATTTTGGGGTTCATTTGTCACAACTGTCGCCTTTGGGGGTTATTAAGATTATTAGCTTCGAGGTTCACTGCAGATCATTGAAGGGAGTTCCTACGGTTACCCTATTTCCTAGATTTTTCAAGTTGGGTAGGGCAGGCGATTGGATTACCATCGAGAAGCGAAAGGCTCCATCTCCGACTTGCATTCTGAGTTACCCCAATGGGTTAAAGGGTTGGAAGAATCGGTTTTTCTAGGTTAAGGAATCTATAATTCCGTTTAGGATGGTTTGGCGAGATCGGAGTATTCCTGTTACCGATTCCATCCTTCATGACTATGATATTGATATCGAATTATTTGACTTATTGAGATCGAACCCTATCAAAGTTCGTACTTTCCTTGAGGAAGTGTTGATCGTGAGTGGCTTGAGTTCTTCTGGTTCCCCAGAATCTACTGTGCTTAGGCATAAGGGTGTGGGTACGAAGGGGCGATCTTTGTTCTAATTGTAGTTTTATTGATGTTTTATCGCTTCTTACCTTCATTCTTATTTTTGTTGCAGTGATGGATCTTTTGGAATTTCTTCAACTACCGTCGTTTGACGAAGAAGAGACAGACGGGATGAGCGATGCGGGGACCAAAGCCGTTGTCGCTGTTGAGGATGTGACCTCTGTTGGCCAGAGGGTTGTTCGTCGATCTAGGGATGCTTCTGCTGTTGGTGAGCCAAAGAGGAAAGTCTTTGTGGCTGTTGGGGCTGCTGCAGCGAAGAAAGTGAGAAAAGATGCGGGTGTTGCTGACGTGTCTATTCCCATGGAAACTTTGGATGCTGATAGTGATGGAGAGCAGCCTCCTGGATTCGAGGTGGAAGTTGCTGGGGCTTCTCCAAAGGCTGTGGATGTTGCGGGTTCGAGCAAAGTTACTCCTGTGAAGGACTAAGCGAAAGTTCAACGAAGGAAAAAACCTGTTTTGAAGAAAAGAAAAGTTGTTCATTACCTTTCTTCAAGTGGAGAAAATGGTTCGTCTGAGGGGGACTCTTCTGCTTCTCTCTCTGATCTTCCTCCCATGGATGAGAATTTTGCTGAGTCCTTGTTTGTTCCCACTTTTCGTAAGTTAAAAAACCAATCCATGTTTGACAATGCCAGGGATTGTAAGGATCTTCTTGAGGGTCTTACAACTCCTGCGGAAGTAAGGAGGATGTCCTGCATTTCCAACTCTTTTCTAACAAATCACTTATACTTCTTCCTTTCCCAACTGTGTTTTATTGCTCCAGAGATTAAGAAAAGGTGGTCTGCCCTTTATTACGATTCCATAGAGCAGGGGGAAAAGTTAGAGGAGCTACGGGCCAAGAATGACTATCTGGAGGCCAAGGTTGAATCTAGTGAGCAGGCGTTGCTGAACAAGGTGATGTAGAAGAAGAAGGTTGAGGATTTACAATTGGAGTTTCTGGTGAAGGAGGCTGCTTCGGAGAAGGAAGCATTGTAAAGTGTGGTCAGGATAACATTCGTTTGTCTGAGAAGGTGGAGTCCTTGGAACAAGGTATGGCTGCTGTGTTGGAAGAAAGGTCGTGGTTAGCTCGTGAAGGTTTTGGGCACTTTCTTGGCAAGCTCCAAAAAAGCTCCGAGTTCCTTTCATCCCTTGGTTTGTTGTAGAAAAAGAGCTTTCTTGCAGGCTATCACAAGGGTATGGTTGCTGGGCAGCGTTGCGCGAAACGTAATATGCCTATTATCGGTGCTGCACATTATGATCCTGAGGCCCAAAAGAAGCTGGGCGACGCCATGGGTGATTTTGTGCGCACTTTGTATCCTTTTGCTCAGAAAGGTTCAAGTCATGCCAACCTTTCCCTGGAGCAGCTGAAGGAAGTGGAGCCTGAGGGAGGCGCGGTTGCTGTTAGTGCTCCAGCCCTGTCTGTGGATGTTTCCTCTGTTCCCACTTAAAACTCCATTTATCGTTGGTTTCTAGGTTTGTGTTGGCCAAGTTGTGTTGTTTGAACAATGGTTTATGTGATCCGTTTGCTATACTCTGAACTGCTGATGGTAGGTTGTGCTTTTACCCCTTTGGTTTGTGTGATACATTTGGGGATTACTATGAACTGCTTAATCGTTTAGGTATATTTCAATTGCATTTCTTGGTTTGATATGTTATGCATGAAAGGTTGTTTGCAGGAAACCCTTCCGTGTGATTTTTGGTGAGTAGTTGGTTGTGTTTTTACCAAGGTTTTGTTTGTATTGTAGCTCTTGCAGTTTATGTGAAGTGTTTGTTTCACGTTTTATGCATTTGTAAAGAGCTTTTTAGAAAAGAGTCAATGTCGTGTTCTTGTATTGCGAAGACCTTTTATCCCCCTCACCAGGATCCATTGGCTTCAAGGGGTACTTCATACCTTTCCGGAGATTAAGTAGAGTTTGCTCGTGGTCGTATGGACGCGTTTAAACTTTCCTTTACACTTATACTTTGGTAATAGGGAAAAAGTGAAATCGTTTTTCACTGTGTTTGGACGTAGCTACGTATTGTTTGTTTAACCGGTTTTTGTTTATTGCTATTGTTTGATATTACTTTTGTACTATAGCACAATAAGGTTGATTTGAAATAACACTTTTGATCACGATCATTTGTGTTTTTCTAGAAATATGTGTGGTGTTGAGTGTTTCAACTTTTGTAAAGTACCACTTTTGCAACTTGGTTCAAGCTAAAGATGTGGAAAGTATCGCAAAAAAGTTGATTCTTCCATCTTGGATTGCCCGACGGGTGCAGAATGTTTTCATAAAGAAATAGACCTTCATAACTTGGAACAAGCTATAGGTACAAAGTATTTCACAAAAAGATGGATTTTTGTAGCTTGGATCAAGCTATGGATATAAAATGTTTTACAAAAGGATGGAATGCGCTTATTTTAATCTTTCCAGCTTGATCGTTGAAGTTGCCAAAATGAGGAATATGGAATAATCTTTTAAAGATAGCACCTTTTGAGGTTCATTCCATTCCAAGTTCGTGGTATCATCCTTCCATGTATATCCTGGAGCTCATACGAACCGTTGGGATGTGCTATTGTCACCTTGTATGGACCTTCCCAGTTTGGTCCTAACTTCCCTTGTCCTTCGACTCTGCTAGCCTCATTTTTTCTCCATACGTAATCATTCGGTTTGAATGTTTTTTTCCGAAGTCGTTTGTTGTAATATTGCACCACTTTACGTTTGTACTTGGCTTCTCTAATGGCAGCTATTTCCCTCCTTTCGGTGAGTGCCTCGAGATTAAAGCAAAGACTGTTGTTGTTTTCTTCTTCTGATTTATCCGCGCACCTTTGAGTGGGGATTCCAATTTCTGGTGGTATCACTGCCTCAGTGTTGTAGGTTATACTAAAAGGAGTATCTCGGTAGCTCGATTTTACCATTGTTCGGTGAGCCCATAGAACATGACTTAGCTGATCCACCCAGTCTCTTCCTTCGGCGGCTAAACGCTTCTTTATCCCTTCCACCAGGCTTCGATTCATTCTTTTGACTTGACTGTTAGCTTATGGGTGTGCTACGGAATTGATGTTTTGTTGAATCCGAAGGTCTTTACGCCATTCTTTAAATGGGTTGTCTGCGAATTGTTCTCCATTGTCTCTCACAATCTCCTTTGGTATACCAAATCAACAAACGATGTTGTCCCATACAAATTTCATGACATGTGCTCCGGTTATGGTTGCCACTGGTTTGGCCTCGCACCATTTAGTGAAGTATTCAATTGCTACAATTAAGAACTTTAGGTGTCCAACAGCTTCAGGGAAAGGTCCTACTATGTCGATTCCCCATTTTCGAAATGGCCAAGCTGCCATAATGGACACCAAGTGTTGCTTTGGCTGCCTAGCAATTGGAGCATGGATTTGACATGCTCTACATCGTTTTACTTCTTCAAATGCATCCCTGTGCAATCGTGGCCAATAGTACCCCGTTTGCATGGCCTTGGCAACCACAGAGCGAGCTCCGGCGTGGAGACCACAAGCTCCTTCGTGTATTTCCCTTATAATGTAGTTTGCCTGAAGGGGACCTACGCAGCTTAGAAGCGGTCAAAGATATGATTTTCGATAACGGACATCGTCTATCAGCTGATATTTCATAGCCTCTTGGTGGATCATACTTCCTTCATTATCTTCCGGAGTTGCGCCTGTCTTGAGGAAGTTGATTATGGGGGTCATCAAGTTGTCTCCTTCTTCCTCAACGATGGTATTTACCTCCTCATCGTCGATTGATCTTTTCTCTAGGACCTCCACAAGGATTTCTTTTGTTAAGTATGCGAAGGCTACGGAGGCCAGCTTGCTCAGGGCATCCGCCTTTTTGTTTTTGTTGCGAGGAAGTTGCTTTATTGTGCATTTCTTGAATGACTTTATCATTTCCGTTGCTTTTGCTAAGTACCTTCTCATGCTTCCTTCTTTTGCTTCGTAAGATCTGTTGATCCCATTAGCTACCAGCATGGAATCTACAATTACTTTCACGTTTTGTATTTTCATAGAAGAGGCTATTCGAAGTCCTGCCAACAAGGCTTCATATTCGGCTTCGTTGTTAGATGCTCGGAAATTAAAACGAAGAGCGTAAGTGTATTCAGTTCCTGAAGGACTGGTAATCACGAATCCCGCTCCTCCTCCATCGGTGCTTGATGCTCTGTCCGTATGTAATCTCCAAACCTCTGGAGATTCTTCTATTCTTCTCTTTTTCCCTTCATATTCGCCTTTCCCCAACGTTCGTGCTGTTGGGATAGTGATTTCTTGGTTCTTTGTTTCTTGAATGGCTCCGTTTGTTTCTTCGGTGATTGTTTCAGCCTCTTCGTCAGCTATCTCAGTCAGAAAGTCAGCTAAGATTTGCTCTTTTACCGATGTTCTTGGTTCGTAGCGAATGTTGTTGCTGCCGTAGGTTCTGATGAGCTCCTCCGATGATCTACAAACCAGAAAAAGGGTTAGCCTCGTCACGGGTGTTTGGTCCCGTGACCATGCTCGGGCGTGCGAGTAAGTATATGTGTATGTATTAATGGCAGGGGAGTAAATGCAGAGAATGAAGTATTGAATGAGGGAGAGAATTCTGCCTTTGTACCTGTGAGCTCTGGGCTCTTTTATAATAAATCGCCCGGTCATTGTCGAGAGGTTTTGTCCGATGGTTATGCGATCTGACGGGTTCATAGATGAAAGTTGTTATGTGTAGGTCTGCTATTTACTATGCCTGCAGTTTACTGTTCGCTGCACATTGTTGATGGGTGGCCGCCTTCTCCTTACCGAGGATCTCTCCAAGCCATGTTTGGATATTCGCATGGTGAATGTGTGTGTATTATTTTATTCGTAAATGTTTGCTTTCTCTTTCTTTTGCTTTTGTTTTTTTTTTGAAAAAGAAGTGTGCAGGGCACGTGTCCGCCGGTTATGGAGAGGACAGAGAAAAGGGCGTCTTCCCTATGTAATCATGATCCGACTCTGAAGTGATGGTTTTGCAGTTAAATTTTGAATTTTAAAAGAGGAGAGAAGGAGTAAAAGGGGTGCCCATTTCAAATCAGTTTTTCTAACTCCATTTTCGTCGATTTCTCTCTAGAAACTTCGCCATTTTTGAGGGCTTCACTTTCCGTTCGCCTTCGTCTTCTCTCAGGTTTGCTTCTTCTTTCAATGTCGTTCAAATAAAATTTAGGTCTAATGCGTTCTGTTGTCGATGAGGAATATCTAAAGTCTATCTGTTCTTCCTATAATATTGGTCCTACTTTCGATCCTCGTTGCCCTTCTTCCCCTGAGACGATCACGGACCGTCCCGTAGGGTATATTGGTTTTTACGTGGACTGGTTTGACTTTGGTAACTTGCGTCTTCCGTTTTCTGAGTTTTTTCTTGATGTTGTTAAGTATTTTGGTGTTCATTTGTCACAACTGTCGCCTTTGGTGGTTATTAAGATCATTAGCTTCGAGGTGCACTGCCGATCTTTGAAGGGTGTTCCGACAGTGACCCTATTTCGTAGATTTTTCAAGTTGGGTAGGGCAGGGGATTGGATTACCATTGAGAACAGAAAGGCTCCATCTCCGACTTGCATTCTGAGTTATCCCGATGGGTTGAAGGGTTGGAAGAACCAGTTTTTTTGGGTTAAGGAATCTATAATTCCGTTTAAAATGGTTTGGCGGGATCGGAGTATTCCCATTACCGATTTGATCCCTCATCACTATGAGATTGATATTGATTTGTTTGATTTGTTGAGATCGAATCCTATCAAAGTTCGTACATTCCCTGAGGAGGTGTTGATCGTGAGTGGCTTGAGTTCTTCAGGTTCCCCGGAGTCTACTGTGCTTAGGCACAAGGGTGTGGGTACGAAGGGGCGATCTTTGTCCTAATTTTAGTTGTATTGATGTTTTATCGCTTCTTACCTTTTTTCTTATTTCTGTTGCAGTGATGGATCTTCTGGAATTTTTGCAACTGCCATCGTTTGACGAGGAAGAAACATATGGGATGAGTGATGCGGGTACCAAAGTTGTTGTCGCCGTTGAGGATGTGACTTTTGTTGGCCAAAGGGTTGTTCGTCGATCTAGGGAAGCTTCTGCTGTTGGTGAGCCGAAGAGGAAAGTTGTCGTGGCTGTTGGGGCTGCTGCTGCAAAGAAAGCGAGGAATGATGAGGGTTCTCCAAAGGCGGTACCTATGGAAACCTTGGAGGTTAATAGTGACAGAGAGCAGCCTCCTGGATTTGAGGTGGAGGTTACTGTGGGTTCTCCAAAGGCTATGGATGTTGCGAGCTCAAGCAACGTCACTCCTGTTAAAGGCAAGGGGAAAATTCAACGAAGGAAGAAACCTGTGCTGAAGAAAAGGAAGGTTCTTCGTGATGTTTCTTCTAGCGGAGAAAGTGGTTCGTCTGAGGGGGAGTCTTCTGCTTCTCTCTCCGATCTTCCCCCCATGAATGAGAAGTTTGCTGAGTCTCTGTGTGTTCCTTCTTTTCGCAAGTTGAAGAATAAATCTATGTTTGACAATGCTAGGGCTTGTAAGGACCTTCTTGACGGTCTTCCAATTCCTGCAGAGGCGAGGAGGATGTCTTGTGTCTCTAACTCTTTTCTAAAAAATCACTTGTATTTCTTTCTTTCCCAACTATGTTTGATTGCTCTAGAGATTAAGAAAAGGTGGTCTGCTTTGTAATATGATTCCATGGAGCAACGGGAAAAGTTGGATGAGCTACGGGCCAAGAATGATTATCTGGAGGCCAAGGTCAAGTCTAATGAGCAGGCGTTGCTGAATGAGGTGATGTGGAAGAAGAAGGTTGAGGATTTATAGTTGCAGTTGCTGGTGAAGGAGAAGAGGTTGAAAGAGGCTGCTTCGGAGAAGGAAGCATTGTTGAAGTGTGGGCAGGATAACATTCGTTTGTTTGAGGTGGAGTCCTTGGAACGTGTTATGGCTGCTGTGTTGGAGGAAAGGTCGTGGTTGGCTCGGGAAGGCTTTGTGCATTTTCTTGGGAAACTTCAGAAAAGCTCCGAGTTCCTTTCATCCCTTGGTTTATTACAGAACAAAAGCTTTCTTGCAGGTTACCACAAGGGTCTGGTTGCTGGGGAGCGTTGTGCCAAACGCAATATGCCTATTACCGGTGCTGCACATTATGATCCCGAGGCCCAAAAGAAGCTGAGTGATGCAATGGGTGATTTTGTGCGCACTTCGTACCCCTTTGCTCAGAAAGTTGCAAGTCATGCCAACCTTCCCTTAGAGCAACTGAAGACCTTGGATCCGGAAGGAGGTGTGGTTGTTGTTAATGCTCCAGCTCTTTGTGTGGATGTTTCCTCCGTTCCCACTTATAATTCTTATTATCGATTGTCACTTGGTTTATGTTGGCCAAGTTGTGTTGTTATGTTTGAACAATGGTTTCTGTGATGTGTTTGCTACATTTTGAACTGCTTGGTTGTGGGTTGTACCTTTATTCCCCTTGTTTGATATATTTGGGGATAACTTATGAAATGCTATTCGTTTAGTTATGTTTGAATTGCATTCTCTGGCTTGGTACGTTATGCATGAAAGGTTGTTTGCAAGAAACCTTTCAGTGTGAGTATTGGTGCGTACTTGGTTGTGTATTTACCAAGGTTTTGTTTATAGCTCTTGCAGTTATGTGAAGTGTTTGTTTCACGTTTTATGCATTTGTAAAGAGCTTTTTTAGAAAAGTGTCGATGTCGCGTTTTTGTATTGCGAAGACCTTTTCTCCCCCTTGACCAGGATCCATTGGCTTCAAGGGGTACTTCATACCTTTCCGGAAATGAAGTAGAGTTTCCTCGTGGTCGTATGGACGCGATTGAGCTTTCCCTTACGCTTATACGTTGGTAATAGGGAAGAAAGTGAAATTGTTCTTCACTGTGTTTAGACGTAGCTACATATTGTTTGTTTAACCGGTTTTTGTATATTGCTATTGTTTCATACTACCTTTGTACTTATAGCACAATAAGGTTGATTTGAAATAACACTTTTGATCACGATCTTTTGTGTTTTTCTAGCAATATGTGTGATGTTGAGTAATTCAACTTTTGTAAAGTACCACTTTTGCAACTTGGTTCAAGCTAAAGATGTGGAAAGTATTGCAAAAAAGTTAATCCTTCCATCTTAGATTGCCCGAGGGGTATAGATTGTTTTCATAGAAAATAGACCTTCATAACTTGGAACAAGCTACAGGTACAAAATATTTCACAAAAAGATGGATTTTGGTAGCTTGGGTCAAGCTATAAAATGTTTTACAAAAGGGATGAGTTTTTGTAGCTTGGATTAAGCTAAGGACATAGGATGTTTTACAAAAGGAGTGGAATGCGCTTATTTTAATCTTTCCACCTTGACCGTTTGAAGTTGCCAAAATGAGGAATATGGAATAATCTTTCAAAGATAGCACCTTTTGAGGTTCATTCCATTCCAAGTTCATGGTATCATCCTCCCGTGTATATCCTGGAGCTCGTACGAACCGTTGGGATGTGCTATTATGACCTTGTATGGTCCTTCCCAGTTTGGTCCTAGCTTCCCTTATCCTTCGGCTCTGCTGGCTTCAATTTTTCTCCATACATAATCATCCGGCTTGAATGTTGTTTTCCGAACTCGTCTATTGTAATATTGCTCCACTTTACGTTTGTACTTTGCTTCTCTAATGGCAGCTATATCCCTCCTTTGGGTGAGTGCCTCGAGATTGAAGCAAAGACTATTGTTGTTTTCTTCTTCTGATTTATCCGCGCACCTTTGAGTGGGGATTCCAATTTCTGGTGGTATCACTACCTCAGTGCCGTAGGTTAGACTAAAAGGGGTATCTCCGTGGCTCGTCTTTACCATTGTTCGGTGAGCCCATAGAACATGACTTAGCTGGTCCACCCTGTCTCTTCCTTCGGCGGCTAAGCGCGTCTTTATCCCTTCCACCAGGCTTCTATTCATTCTTTCGACTTGAGCGTTAGCTTGTGGGTGAGCTACGGAAGTGAAGTTTTGTTGAATCCGAAGGTCTTTACACCATTCTTTGAATGGGTTGTCTGCAAATTGTTTTCCTTTGTCGTTCGCAATCTCATTCGACATACCAAATTGACAAACGATATTGTCCCATACAAATTTCGTGACCTGTGCTCCGGTTATGGTCGCCACTGGTTTGGCCTCGCACCATTTAGTGAAGTAATCAATTGCTACAATTATGAACTCTAGGCGTCCGACAGCTTCAGGGAAAGGTCCCACTATGTCGATTCCCCATTTTAGAAATGGCCAGGCTGCCATAATGGACACCAAGTGTTGCTTTGGTTGTCTAGCTATGGCAGCATGGATTTGGCAGGCTCTACATCGCTTCACTTCTTCAAATGCATCCCTGTGCATGGATGGCCAATAGTACCCCACTGTGCATGGCTTCGTAAGATCCGTTGATCTGATTAGCTACCAGCATGGAATCTGCAATTACTTTCAAGTTCTTTATTTTCATAGCAGAGGCTATTCGAAGTCCTACTAACAAGGCCTCATATTCATCTTCGTTGTTACATGCTCGGAAATTAAAGCGGAGGGTATAGGTGTATTCAGTTCCTGAAGGACTGGTAATCACGAGTCCTGCTCTTCCTCCTTCGCTGCTTGATGCTCCGGCGGTATGTAATCTCCAAATCTCCGGAGATTCCTCTGTGTTTTTCTTTTCTCCTTCGTATCTGCCTTTCTCCGACATTTGTGCCGTTGGGATAGCGATTTTTTTGTTCTTTGCTTCTTGAATGGCTTAGCCTTTTCCTTCGATGATTGTTTCAGCCTCTTCGTCGGCTATCTCAGTTAGAAAATCGGCTAAGATTTTCCCTTTTACCGACGTTATTGGTTCGTAACGAATGTCGTATGCTCCATGTTCTATTGTCCACTTTGCCAATCGCTCCGATACGTCTGGCTTAGTAAGAACTTTTCGTATTGGTTGATCTGTTAGTACCCGTATTGGGTGAGCTTGGAAGTACCTTTTCAGTCGCCTAGAAGCGTGGACAAGACACAACGCGAGTCTTTCCATGGAAGAGTAATTGACCTCTGGCCCTTGTGTCACCCTGTTAACGAAGTAGACTGGAATATGCTTTTCTTCTCTTTCGGCCATCAACACTGCATCCTCCGCCTCTTGGGTCCACTTGAAGTCATTCTTGCTTAGACAGTTTTTCATCGTTTTGAAGATTGGGAGAGACTTCTCCGCGACCTTTGAGGTGTATCGGTGGAGCGCTGCTAGCTTTCCACTCAAGCTCTGAACTTGCTTTAGTGTTTTTGGAGATTCTAGATCCATGATGGCCTTAGTCTTTTCTAGGTTTACCTTGATACCTTCGGGTGTTATTAGGTGTCCTAGGAACTTTCCTTCTTCGAGGCCAAACGAGCATTTACTGGGGTTGAGCTTCATATTGGCTTTTTGTTGGTTGACAAAGGTTTCTTCTATGTCTTGCATCAGCTCTTCCTCAGAGTTACTTTTTATTACAATATCGTCTACGTAAGCCTCCAAATTCCTTCCGATCTGTGTTTTGAATACTCTGTCCACCAAACGTTGATATGTGGCTCCTGCGTTCTTCAGTCCAAAGAGCATTTTCTTGTAATAGAATACTCCTTTGTCGGTATGAAAGGTTGTCTTGTCCTCGTCATCTTCGGACATTTGGATTTGGTGGTATCCTTTGTATGCATCCAAGAAGCATTTGAACTTAAACCCACATAGAGATTCTACCTTTAGGTCTACCTCCGGCAGTGGGTATGGATCCTTCGGACAGGCTTTGTTTAGGCTGGTAAAGTCGATACACATCCTCCACGATCCGTCTTTCTTTCTTACCATGACGGGATTTGCTACCCAACTTTGGTATTTTACTTCACGTAAGACTCCTGCTTGTACAAGTTTGTCAACCTCCGCACATACGGCCTGGCTGCGATCTGGGGCTAAGCCTCTCTTTTTCTACACGATGGGCTTCACATCCTTCGGAACACCAAGCTTATGTTCTGCTATGTTCCTTGGTATTCCGGTCATATCGCCAGGGGTCCATGCAAAGACATCTACGTACTTCTTCAAGAGGGATTCCAGTTGTTGTTGACATTTTGGGGTTAACGACTGGCCGATAGTTACTTGTTGTTCTGGATAGCTTACGTTCACCCTTATGCATTTTTCTACGGTTTTGGCCTCATCTTTTCTTGTCATCATTTCCCATTCGATGTTGAGGCATTCTTGTACGTCTTTTTTCTCACTTTGTACTTTTGCTACACCTCTAGGTGTAGGGAACTTCATCGCCGATTGTATGGTGGATACTACTGCTTTTAGTTGTCGTAGGCAAGATCTCCCCAAAATGACATTATACATGGAAATGGTCTTTACAACCATGAACTTCAGGTATACCATTCTTTCTAAAGGAGGTATTCCGAAGGTGACTGGAAGCTTTATTTCCCCCAACGGCCAAACGGTTTCCTTTAAAAAACCGACAAGGGGAACCGATGCTTTCACGAGGAGGGAACGGATGTTGGGATGAAATTTCATGAAGCATTGTTCGTACATGATATCTGAGGAACTTCCTCCATCGACCATGATCCTATGGACTTCGTATCCGGCTATTCTTCCGCGGAGGACCACCGGACCAACTTCCGGAGAGGCTAGATCATCATTTTTGAACTCGATGGTTGCCTTCTCCCATCCTTCCTTGTCTGGGGCCTTTCTTTTTACTTGTCTGCATGGGGTTTGGATCATGAGGATCTCCTTGTACTCTTTGTCTTTGCTTTATTGCTTTTGGTGCCTTCCTCTGGTGGGGCCTTTGTTAGCGTGTTGCCTTATTTCTTTTACCAAATGAGATAGTTTTCCCATTTTTACAGCTTTTTTGATTTGCTTTTTTGAGGCCCTGTCATGGGTCTTGGTGGTGTGAAACTCTTGCATGCTTCTTCCGTGAGTAGAATTTCATGTGGGGATTTGGTAAGTGGAGTGAACTGAGGCTTCCTTCGGTCGTCATGTGTGTATGGGGGTTTCTTGGTTTCGGGGTATTTTCTGTCGATGGTTGGGTTGAGTAATGTCTTCCGAGGAAAGGGTTTCCATCTAGACATCTTCTGGGATAACTTCCCCTTCTAATGGACTCTTCGTAACCTATTGTGGCTTCTTTCCCCCTTATGAAAGCTCTTGCTTTCTCCATGACTTCGTCCAAGGTTTTTGGTATTTCATTACAATATTTCTCCACCAGCTGTTGCGACTTAATGCCATGGATGAAGCCTGAAATCTTCATTTTCTCGTCGGCACCGCCGATCTCTTGGCATTCTTTCAAGTATCTTCCCATGAAATCCCAAAGGGTTTCCCCTTCCCTTTGTTTTATGTTGTGGATCTCCACCGGATCTCTTACGTATCGCTTTTGTTGCATGAAACTTGCAAGGAAACGCCCTTGTAGTTCTTGGAAACTGTTGATATTAGCGTTTGGAAGGTGATCGAACCATATTCTGGCGGGACCCGTCAAGGTCTTACGAACATGTAGCACCAGATATGCATCGGCCATTGTTTTACTTCAGCTGCTCCTGAGAAGATCCTTAAGTGATCCTCCGGGTCCGTGGTTCCTTCGTACATTTTAACACGGTTCGGCATCTTTATCTTTCCGGAAAAACAGAAGGTGGCTATCCTTCTTGTGAACTTTGTAACTTCCGAAGGCCTGTAGGGTCTGCCCAGCTCTTCCTAATCTTGGTCCAGCTCGATTGTTTCATGAAAACGACTTTGCCCGCTAGGTTCTAGTGTTGTATCGAAGGCTTTGGGATCCTTCATACCATTGCGTAGTAAACGAGTTGAGACGAGGAGTTGCAAACCCTTGAGTAGACTGACTAGGAACACCGACGAACGGTATGTGGACTCTAGTCGTTAGGGCTCCTTCAGTTCTTCTGAAATCCAACCTAGCTTGGATTTCTCCCTATTGGGTCTCCCTTTTATGTTCTTCCATCATGCCTTCTTAGAAGCGAGAAATTTTGTCACACCAAGTCTGGAGATTTGCTGCACATTGTCGGGGGGCGGCCGCCTTCTCCTTAATGAGGATCTCTAAAAGCCATGCTTGGAGATTTGCATGGGGAATGTGTGTGTATTATTTTATTCGTAAATGTTTATAACGGAGTTTGTGGAAGGTTTGTACGTTCCATCGGATGGCCCAACCTTCGGACCCTATGTCATCAAATGTCATATGCTCCAAGTTCTATTGTCCACTTTGCCAATCCCCCCGATACGTCTGGCTTAGTTAGAACTTGCCGTATTGGTTGATCTGTTAATACTCATATTGGGTGATCTTGGAATTACCTTTTCAGTCGCCTAGAAGCGTGGACAAGACACAACGCAAGTCTTTCCATGGAAGAGTAATTGACCTCTGGCCCTTGTGTCACCCTGCTAACGAAGTAAACCGGAATTTGCTTTTCTGGTCTTTCGGCCATCAGTACTGCACTTAAGCTTTGTTTCGATGCTGCTAGATATAGGATCAATGTTTCTCCGTTTGTTGGCGCCGTGAGCATTAGCAACTCGGAGATGGTTTCTTTAATCTTTTGAAAAGCCTCCTCCGCCTCTTGGGTCCACTTAAAATCACTCTTACTAAGATAGTTTTTCATCGTTTTGAAAATTGGGAGAGACTTCTCTGTGACCTTGGAGGTGTATCGGTGGAGTGTTGCTCACTTTTCGCTTAAGCTCTGAACTTGCTTTAGTGTTTTTGGAGATTCCAGATCCATGATGGCCTTAGTCTTCTCCGGATTCACCTTGATACCTTCGGGTGTTATTAGGTGTCCTAGGAACTTTCCTTCTTCGAGGCCAAATGAGCATTTACTGGGGTTGAACTTCATATTGGGTTTTCGTAGGTTGACAAAGGTCTCTTATATGTCTTGCATCAGCTCTTCCTCAGAGTTACTTTTTATCACGATATCGTCTACGTAAGCCTCCAAATTTCTTCCGATCTGTGTTTCGAATACTATGTCCACCAAGCGTTGATATGTGGCTCCCGCGTTGTTCAATCCAAAGGGCATTTTCTTGTAACAAAATACTCCTTTGTCAGTATGAAAGGCTGTTTTGTCCTCGTCATCTTCGGACATTTGGATTTGGTGTTATCCTTTGTATGCATCCAAGAAGCATTTGAACTTAAACCCAGATAGAGATTCTACCTTTAGGTCTACCTCCGGCAGCGGGTATGGATCCTTCGGAGAAGCTTTGTTTAAGCTAGTAAAGTCGATACATATCCTCCACGATCCGTCTTTCTTTCTTACCATGACGGGATTTGCTACCCAGCTTTGGTATTTTACTTCGCACAAGACTCCTGCTTGTAAAAGTTTTTCAACCTCCGCGCATAGAACCTGGCTTCGATCTGGGGCCAGACCTCTCTTTTTCGGCACGATGGGCTTCATATCCTTCGGAATACCAAGCTTGTGTTCTGCTATGTTCCTTGGTATTCTGGTCATATCGCCAGGGGTCCATGCAAAGACTCTACGTACCTCTTCAAAAGGGATTCAAGTTGTTGTTGACATTTTGGGGTTAGCGAATGGCCGATGGTTACTTCTTGTTCCGAATGGCTTTCGTTCACCCTTAGGCGTTTTTCTACGGATTTGGCTTCTTCTTTTCTTGTCATCATTTCCCATTCGATGCTGAGGCATTCTTGTACATCTTTTCTGTCACTTTGTACCGTTGCTATACCTCTAGGTGTAGGGAACTTCATTGCCGAATGTATGGTGGATACTACTGCCATCAGCTGTCGTAGGCCAGATCTTCCCAAAATAACATTATATATGGAAATGGTCTTTACAACCATGAACTTCAGTATACCATTCTCTCTAAGGGGCGTGTTCCGACGGTGACTGGAAGCTTTATTTCCCCCAAAGGCCAAACGGTTTCCCCCGAGAAACCAACAAGGGGAAACGACGCATTCACGAGGAGAGAATGAATGTTGAGATGAAACTTCATGAAACATTGTTCGTACATGATTTATGAGGAACTTCCCCAGTCGACCATGATCCGATGGACTTCGTACCCGGCTATTCTTCCTCAAAGGACCACCGGACCGACTTCTGGAGAGGCTAGATAATCATTTTTGAACTCGATGGTTGCCTTCTCCCATCCTTCCCTGTCCGGGGCCTTTCTCTTTGCTTGTCTGCATGAGGTTTGGATCATGAGTATCTCCTTGGACTCTTTGTCTTGCTTTCTTGTTTTTGATTCCTTCCTCTGGTGGGGCCTTTGTTAGCGTGTTGCCTTATTTCTTTTACCAAATGAGATAGTTTTCCCATCTTTACAGCTTCTTCGATTTGCTTTTTTAGTTCGTAGCACTAGTTCGTGTCGTGCCCTCGATCAGCATGGAACTCACAGAAACGTTTCATGTTCCATTTTTCGGGAGGCCCTATCATGGGTCTTGGTGGTGTGAAGCTTTTGCATGCTTCTTCTGTGAGCAGAATTTCATGTGGAGATTTGGTAAGTGGAGTGAAATAAGGCTTCCTTTGGTCATCGTGTGTGTACAAGGGTTTCATGGTTTCCGGGTATTTTCTGTCGATGGTTGGGTTGAGTAGTGTCTTTCGAGGAAAGGGTCTCCATCTAGACGCCTTTTGAGGGTAACCTCCCCTTCTAGCGGACTCTACGTAACCTCCCATGGCTTTTTTCCCCCTTATGAAAGCTCTTGCTTTTTCCATGACTTCGTCCAAAGTTTTTGGTATTTCATTAGAGTACTTCTCCACCAGCTGTTGCCACTTAATGCCTTGAATGAAGCCTGAAATCTTCATTTTGTGGTCGGCACCGCCGATTTCTTGGCATTATTTCAAGTATCTTCTCATGAAATCCCAAAGGTTTTCTCCTTCCATTTGTTTTATCTTGTGGATCTCCACCGGATCTCTTACGTATTGTTTTTGTTACATAAAACTTGCAAGAAAACGCCCTTGTAGTTCTTGGAAACTGTTAATACTAGCGTTTGGAAGGTGATTGAACCATATTCTGGCGGGACCCGTCAAGGTCTGTACGAACATGTAGCACCAGATAGGCATCGGCCATTGCTCTACTTCAGCCGCTCCTAAGAAGATCCTTAAGTGATCCTCCGGGTCCGTGGTTCCTTCGTACATTTTAACATGGTTTGGCATCTTTATCTTTCCGGAGAAACGGAAGGTGGCTATCCTTCTTGTGAACTTTGTAACTTCCGAAGGTCTATAGTGTCTGGCCAACTCTTTGTCGTCTTGGTCTAGCTCAATCGTCTCTTGAAAGCGACATTTCCTGCTAGGCCCAGTGTTGTATCGAAAGCTTTGGGATCCTTCATGCCTTGGGGTAGTAACCGAGTTGAACCGAGGGGTTTCAAACCCTTGGCTAGGCTGATTAGAAGCTCTGATGAACGGTATCTGGACTCTTTTCGTTGGGACCCCTTCAGTTCTTCCGAAATCCAACCTCGCTTGGATTTCTCCCATTGAGTCTCCCTCTCATGTTCTTCCATCATGCCTTCTTAGAAGCGAGAAATTTTGTCGCACCAAGTCTGGTGTGATTCTTGTACTAGTCTCCTCTGGTGTAATTTGCGTAACACCAGGCCTCGAGGAGGGGCTTGTGTCAAAGATAGATCGGTGCAATATGGGTGGGGTGGTGTCAATAGTTACTACGGTAGCTTCAATGTTTGAAGAGGTGAAGGTAACGATGCCTTCAGTGGACGGAACCGTACTCATGACTATAACGTATGCAGTCCCACGGATGGTGCCAATGTTTCTTCCGTAGGTTCTGGTGAGCTCCTCCGATAATCTACAAAACAGAAAAAAGGTTAGCCTCGTCACCGGTGTTTGGACCCGTGACCAAGCTCGGGCGTGCAAGTAAGTATGTGTGTATGTATTAATGGTGAGAGAGTAAATGCAGAGAATGTTGTATAGAGATATTAGATGAGGGAGATAATTCTGCCCTTGTACATGTGAACTCTGGCTCTCTTATAATAACTCACCCGGTCCTTGCCCAGAGGTTTTGTCCGATGGTTATGTGATCTAACTGGTCCATAGACGAAAGTTCATATGTACAGGTCTGTGACTTACTATGCCTGTCTGCGTATTGTCGGGTAGCGGCCGCCTTGCCTCCTTACTGAGGATCTCTCCAAGCCATGCTTGGAGATTTGCATGGGGAACATGTGTGTATTATTTAATTCGTAAATATTTTTGGCAGAGTCTGTGGAAGGTTAGTATGTTCCATCGGATGGTCCAACCTTCGGACCATATGTCATCAGAACCTAATTTAAACTATCGATTGGTTGGATAGAGATCTCAAACGGAATTAGTTAGATATGTTCTAATTAAGGAGTTTCTTACGGTTTTAAAGAAAAGATAAGTTCTATCTTTAAACTACGATTTATTCGTAGATATATCAAGTATGTGTATAAACCTCCTATGGTTTTAATATAAATATAGAACACAATATAACGAAGAGAATATGACGACTGCATAAGTTGCAAAACATACGTGTGTTAGTGATACTTGATACGCGTGTGATGCGATAACTTTGTGAGTTCAAAGTTCAAGAGAGTTTTCAAGAGTTCTTGTTAATCAGTTTTAACAAGAAATTCGATCATCAATTAGTTTGTGATTCAAGAGTATTTAGAGAGAGTTGAGATTATAATCAGTGTAATATCAAATCATCCTGTTGATTTGATTAGTGAGTGATAAGAGTTACAGTTCTCTTTGATTATTGAATTTACATTTGATTAATTTGATTATTTTTTTAAAGTGTATTCAACCCCCCCCCCTTTTACACTGTATCGGTTCCTTGTTTACCCTCTTTGGGACCAACACTCAACTACTGACATAGTTTTGGTATACTTGTCGTTATGAGGCTGATCACCGGGTTATTCGGGGAACTGTTGTAGGTGGACAACAGGGGATGGTGGTCGATGCAAATGCACTATGTAAAGTATTACGATTACCCGTAATCCCACACTACGATGCCCTTGTTTCTAGGGAGATAGCCAAAAGTGTTCTACCCCCCAGGTCATCCACAAGTCACCGGCATAATAAAGAAGTCAATCTTCCAAACCGGTTAGGGTTTCATGGTATCAACAGTGGTACATTCACTGGGGTACAAGGATGGTGGATTGGATAATGTCAATGACTTCGAGATGTAGCTGCTGTACAATATGTATCATGGAAGGCAAGTTGATTATGCAGAGCTAATCTTTGAAGTGCTCCGATTACAAGTCACCAAAACGGTGAGAGATGCAAATGTGAGCTTTATTCTTATTATATCAATGGTGTTTAAGGACTATACGCAAGAAGATATGAAACTACACCAACCCCTGCCCTCAGCCCAAGAATGTTCAAGGATGATATCTTCCATGGGCATCCAGAGATGAGTGCATAGATACGGGCATTTGCACAGCTTCCGACTATTGAATCAAGTGAAGCTGAGGAGGATGAAGAAGCTAAGGAGGAAAAGGATGAAGAAGTTGCCTCTGAGGCTGAGTCCTCCCATGCTGACCAACAAAGGACGTAGCACAAACCTCGTGCACTTAGAATTTCTTCCATCTCTTCCAGCTCTGAGCAAAGGAGTTTGTTTCTTAGCTCTGAGACCCCACTGCTAGTTGTAGCATGTATGACTTCTCTTCCCCCTCTCCTTCTTATTTCTCCACCACGTAAACAGGGAGATAATACTGAGTCTACCCCAACTCAGTCTAACCCCTCTCCTCTACCACAAATATCTCCATCTATTCGCCACTCTGAAACCAACCTTGGTCAGCCCACTGCTACCAAGGAAATTTCCCAAACCTATACTCGTAAAACTACCAAAAGTGGTCCTTCACCTCAAAAGGACACTGAAGCTGATGTCACACTGACACCTTCACCGGCAGGAGCTGAAGGGGAGACACCTTCTCTTAAGGTGCCAACCTGAAGGCTCACTTCACCCATTCAGCCTATACCGGGTATGGTGTCTACTCAGCCCATACCTACTCGAGCCATGGGAGAGCCTACTTCTGTGCCTTCACAAACCCATGAAGGTTACATTGAACATCTGACAAATCCCCAGGGTCAACAACCCCCTTCCTCACCACTCAGCCCAGCCCACACTTCCACCAAATTACACGAATTTGGTTCTTCTACTTCATTTCTTTTCTCACACACACTTGCACGACCTGTCAATGATACTCCGAGACACCAGGAAGGATTACAGGGTCCACATTGTAGGCCCTTGATTCCAGAGTCAGCACCAACCTTTGGATATGGGGCTCACAATCTCACCTTAGGAGGAATACTCAAGGGCCTCTCCTATAGTGGAACTTCATTCTTCCACTGGACAGGAGGGCTTTGAGCTTCAACAGAGGATGGAGGAGCCTAAACTGATGGCCATTGATGCCCAAGCCATAATGAAATATCTAAAAACCTAGTTTGAGCTTCTCCACAAGAAAAGGAAGAAAGATAAAGCCAAACTGATGTGCAAGCTAAATGATCTTTCAAGATCCATGACAAACTTAGAAAGCTTAGTGCTTTAGCTGAGACCCTCCCCTATTGATGATGACAAAAAGGGGGAGGAAGAATAAAAGAAAGAAGACGATGTAGTTGAGGAGGAGCACACAGAGGAAGTGAATATCGAAAAAGAAGGCCAGTGAGTCCAAACAACAGCCACAAACTCTAGTAGTCCAAACAATTACAGCCCCACAACAAGTTCTATGTGTTAAAACTCCTCAAGCTGACCCTGCTGAAATCCCTCAAGCTGAATTGCTAAAGAAAATTGAAGCTGAGTCTATTGCGGCTTCAGAAGTTGATAAAGGGAAAGGCAAGGTTGTAGAGATTGGGGAAAGGAAGAAAAGAATAAGTATGAAGTCTCCAGCTAAGAGAAGGAAAGTCATCATTTCTGAACCTAAGCCAGAGCAACAAGGCCAGTCCCAAGATGTTGAATCTAACACTGACTCAGGTGATGAAGCTGATGCTGCACAGAAGGCCAGTGACATGTTAGCTAAATAAATGTAACAGGAAATGTCCAAGGAATTGGGTATGTCTGTGGAGAAACTGAAAGAAGAACAAAAACAAGCTGAGCTACAATTGGGAACAAGCTAAAACTAAGGCTGCCAGAGCTAAAGCTGAAGCTGATTATCATGGACCCAGAGCTGCCCCAATTCCCTACTTAGATGCTGATCTAAGACATTGCTATAAGAGAACATACTTTGATCATAGGATTGAATCTCTTACATTGAGTAAAAAGGGAGAATTGGTGATAATCAACTTTGTACTAGACAATAAACACGAGATTGGTCTAGGTATGAGACGTCTGTACAAGTTGGGTTAAAAGAGAAATTAGTTTACAAGTTCCAGAGGGAATTGAATTCAAAGAAAATACTTACATAAATCAATCTTTAGAAGGATTCTTGTATCTTGATGTAGAAGGTAACAAGTTAGCCAATCTAGAGCTAATTCTGTATTTGAGAATTCTATATGATGACTCAGTTCAGAACATATTATTCACATATCAATTGAACAGAGAGATCAGATCAAGAAAAACTGAAATGAGAGAGTTGCCAGAAAGTGAAGAAACACTAAATAGTGCTATCAAATAAGCAAGAATCTGGGATCTGAAATGTTCAAATATGTGGATGGAAGGTGGAGATCCAGAAGAATTAGATTAAATATTTTGTAAGCACTAAGTGTGCATAAGTTGATCATAATGATGAAGGTACAATGTAAATGATATGTTCATTAATACAAATTCAAGTTCGATATGTTAAACTATTTAATTATTTGATATGTTCAATATTATGTTTGGGATGTTCAAACAAACAGCTTTGTGAGCTGAGAGTTCATAGGTTCAACTATAAACTGATAAGTTAAGTTCTTTAAATCTTGTAAGTTCAAGACATGATAAATAAGTACGGATCAATTCAACACTTATTTCATAACTAACTTTGGGTAGTTCCATAGTTGTTAAACATAATTCTTTTAACCTACACTTATTTTGATTCAATGTTTTTTCATCATCAAATAGGGGGAGATTGTTAGTCCCGTGCTTAGAAATATTAGATTTGATGAGACAAACCATAGCCATGTATAGATAATAGGTTAAGTTTAGGAATTATGTAAGTCTGTTGTTGACTGACTAGTCAGCTTAAGCTGAGTAGTCAGTATACAAATAGATATAGAGTTTTCTATGTAAGTACTAGTTAACTCAGTGACTTCTAAGCCGAGATAGGTTTTAGAATGAAGATCTGAAGACATGAAGATCAAAGAACTCAGCTTGACGATGTCAAGTCTGAGTAAGTCAGCTCAGCGCAAGAAGCCAGTTCAAGAATTTAAATAAGTTTTAAATTCTGTTATAAACTCTCGATATCTAAGACATATGAATTGGCTTATCTAAACCCAGTTTAAAATATCTATTAGTTGGATAGAAATCTTAAACGACGAAATTAGTTAGATAGGTTCTAATAACCACGATTTGTTCTTAAATAAATCATGTATAAGTATAAACCTTCTTGTATGTTTACAAGTAGAGAGAAGTTATGCATAAGTTGCAAAACGTATGTCTATGCTGAAGAGATGGATGCTTTTACTGAACAAATGTCTATGCTGGCAAGAAACTTTAGAAAGTTCAGAAGAGGAAGGGGTAAATCTGACACGAGCAAAAGTGGTAGGTCTGCTTTTGATCCTAAGAAAGCTAAGTGCTACAACTGTCAGAAGATAGGACACATAGCCGCTGAGTGCATCGCTAAGAAAGGGGAGTCAGTTTAAGTAGCTGACAAGAATACCTACAGAGCTGATAAATACAAAAAGAAATATTAGAAGCTCAAAGGCAAGCCAGATGGAAACACCAAAGGTCTTCTTGCTGAAACCTGGGACACTGAATCATCTACCTCTGATGATGATGAGCAACATAGGTGTTTGATGGCCATTGAGGATGAAGAGGAACAAGTTCACTATGAGTTACAAGAAAGCTCCTTTGATAAGGATCTAGCTGAAGCTACTAAGATGAGTAAGCTGACCAACTTGGATCCTGCCTCAATGTATAAGGTAAATAATTTTAGATCTTACACTAATGAGCATAAATGCTTAATGTTCCACTATTTGTTGAATGACTTCAAAACCTCTCTTACTATTCAAACTAATTTGAAAACTGAAATTTCAAAATTAAAAGTTGAACTTAAACACTCTGAAACTATCATAAATGCTGGTAAAAAGACTCAAAGTGATTATGAGTGTCAACTTCATATAAACAAACTTCTAAGTGAAGAGTTACAAGAATCGAAGGATCAAGCTGACAATCTAAGAAAGATCTGTGAATCTTGGTGTAAGTCTTCAAGAGAAGCAGAGAAATGTATCAACCAGCAGATACTAAATCAGGTAAAAGCAATGCTAGGGGGAGATTACAGTGGTGTTGCTGACAAATTAACAAAGATCGAGTCAATCTTGAAGATAAAAATGTGAAATCTGATGATATTCTTGCAGAAACATTTTTAAGAAACAAGCATGGTGAGCAGGTCAAAACCAATAAGTTTGTGAGACCAACCCAAAGCCCCAGGTTATTAATACAAACCATCAAGCTGAGTCCTCTAATTCCAAAAGAAACTGTAAGTCATTTTTCAAAAGATTGGATTACAATCCTGTTAGAACAACTGTCTTTAATATGATAACTCATGCAAATTCAAAAAGACATAACTCTCAAGTCAGATCTGAGAGGATTTCAAAGAACAGGAGAATGTCTGTAAGTCAGACTTCACCAAACAAGGATAACCATAAATCTAATAAAGGTAAGTTCAAAGTCAGAGAAAATCAAATAGACAAATCATCTAAGAAAATTGAAAAGTTATCCACATCTCATGACCCTAAAACTGAATCCAAATTTAATGTTGGAAAACTTAAAGAAATCACCCAAACACCTATTTTCAGAAGAAAATGCTATAAGTGTGATGACATAGGTCATGAAGCCAGGGACTGTAAGTTCCAATCTGAGGCCTGAGAAAATAGAGGATGATCAGCCTAAGAAGGACTCAGAACCCACCAAACAGTGGGTTCCTAAAAGAAACTGATATGTTTAGTTAAGCATGTGAAGGGCTCCTACAAGTGGTACTTAGACAGTGGATGCTCAAGGCAGATGACAAAAAGCAAAGGGATTCTAAGTGAATTCCAAATCATTGAAGGACCCAAGGTGACATTTGGGGATAATTCTAAAGGAAGGACTAAAGGCTATGGAAGAATAACAGCTGGAACAGTCACTTTCAAAAAGGTAGCATATGTTAAAGGCCTTAAAAACAATATGATAGGTATCAGTCAATTGTGTGATGAGGATTATGAAGTCACCTTCTGAAACATGCAAGGACAATTTATGATATGAAGGGAAAGCCAATATTAATGGCAAAAAGAGAAAGAGATATCTATTTGTTAGATCTCAGCTCAGCAGACCCTTCAATAGAAACCTGCTTGTACTCTGACTCAACTCCCAAGCTGAGTTGGTTGTGGCACAAGAGACTATCACATTTGAATTTCAAATATATTAATAAATTTTCTATCAAAGAGTTAGTCTCTAGTCTGCCAAAGATCACATTTGTCAAAGACAAACCATGTTCAGCTTGTGAGATGGGAAAACATCATAAAGGATCTTTCAAGTCCAAACAGAGTTTCTCAATTACAGAACCATTGCATATGTTGCATTTGGACTTATTTGAACCTATAAGCACCCCAAGCCTAAATGGTAAAAAGAATACCCTAGTGGTTGTTGATGGGTTCACAAGATTCACTTGGGTGATCTTCTTAAAAGCCAAAAGTGATGCTGCTAATGAGTTAATTAGCTTCATAAAACAAGAAGAGTTGTAGAAAGGTAAGTCCATCAAGCAGCTCGGGAGTGATCATGGGACTGAGTTTAGAAACTCAACCCCGGAAGGCTTCTGAGAAGAAAAGGGAATTATTCAAAATTTCTCATCTGTAAGAACTCCACAGCAAAATGGAGTTGCTGAAAGGAGAAATAGAACCTTAATTGAAGCTGCCAGAACCATGTTATGTGAAGCAAAGCTCAAGCTAAGCTTCTGGGCAAAATCTGTAAGTACAGACTGCTATACACAGAACAGATCAATGATAATTAAAAGACATGGTAAAACACCTTATGAAATGTATCATGGCAGAAAACCTAACATTGGATATTTCCATATCTTTGGTTCAACATGCTATGTGCTAAACCAAATAGATCAGCTCGATAAGTTGGAACCTAAAGCTGATCAAGGTATATTTGTTGGATATTCTTCAATTTCTAAATCCTACCGAATCTACATTCTTAAAAGAAAGGTAAATTAAGAATCAGTACATGTTACATTTGATGAGACAAGTACCGATGAATCTGACAAAACACAAGCTGACCCGGTTAGTCTGAGTGAGCTTGAAAGGAGCAAAGAAGATCTCACATCAAATCCCATGTATGTTATGGATGACTCTGATGATGAAGATGGTGGCAAATTTGATAAGACATTCTTACCTACAGAAGCCATCAACATTGAATATGATCACAAAGATGAGATCTTTGAATCTGATCATCAGCCGGAGAATGTAGGTGAATCTTCAGGTACTGAAGAAGTTAGTCCTATTCAGCCTGAAGGACACTACTCGGATCCAGACTCAGAACCACAGTCTCCCACTACAACCTTCAAAGTGTTAAAACACCATCCTCTTGTTGATATTATTGGTAACATTGAAGATGGTGTGTTAACTAGATCTAAGGCTACTGCAAACTATGTTGCCTATTCTAGTTTTTTTTTATCTCAAATGGAACCAAAGAAGACTGAGGATGTACTAAAGGATGAGGGTTGGATTAAAGCCATGCAAGAGGAGCTAACAGAATTTCAAAGAAATAAGGTCTGGACCCTTGTCACTGCCCCTAAAAGAAAAAATATATACGCACTAAGTGGGTCTATTGGAATAAAATAGACAAAGAGGGAGTAGTGATCAAAAATATGGAAAGGCTAGTACCACAAGGGTATAAACAAGAAGAACGTATTGATTATGATGAGAACCTTGCTCTTGTCGCAAGGATTGAAGCAATAAGATTGTTCCTAGCCTATGCAGCCTTCAAGAACTTTAAAGTGTATCAAATGGATGTTAAGAGTGCATTCCTAAATGGATCACTGTAGGAGGAAGTCTATGTGAAACAACCTCCTGGTTTTGTTGATCCTAAACACCCAGATTATGTCTATAAGTTGGACAAGGCTCTTTATGGGCTCAAGCAAGCACCAAGAGCCTGGTATGATACATTATCCACCTACCTGCTTTCAAACAATTTTATTAGAGGACGCATTGATAAAGCTCTATTTATAAGAAAAGGCAGAGGACATGTCATTCTAGTTCAAATCTATGTAGATGACATTATCTTTTGTTCATCTAACCAATCTTTATGTGATTGGTTCTCTAAGATAATCTCTAATCAATACAGAATGAGCATGATGGGTGAGATGACTTACTTTTTGGGACTTCAAATCAATCAAAAGAAATATGGTATATTTATTAATCTGACCAAGTATGTCCTTGATCTGATTAAGAAATATGGACTAGACTCAAGTCATCCTGCAAAGTCTCCAATGTTACACAATGTCAAGCTGAACAAGGACATTGATGGGAAGTCTGTATGTCAGACTGCATACAGAGGAATGATAGGTTCATTACTCTATTTGACAGCAAGCAGACCTGATATAATGTTTGCCATATGTGTTTGTGCAAGATATCAAGGTGACCCAAAGGAATCACACTTCCAAGCTGTAAAAGGAATACTCAAATATCTTAAAGGAACACCTAATTTAGGTCTGTGGTATCCCAAAGGATCAGGATTTGAGTTGATAGGGTACTCAAACTCAGACTTCGCAGTTTGTATTTATTACCATTTATTAACGGTAACTTTTCTCTCACATTGAAAAGGTATAAATAGAGAGACTCTTCACCATATTTCGCTTACTCTCCCAAATCCTATACTTTCCTCTCTATTTCTAAACCCTACCATTGCTTTGTGCAGAATCATTTTCTCAATGTGAAACCCTAAATTTGCTAAGGGCAATCCAACACATTCAGTGCAATACCAATGGAGGGATTTGTTCTCATTCTGACTGAACAGATGATCCGAGGCGGAAATTTCAAGAATATTACACTCCCTGTCTACAAACAAAACAACGTTTTGGCGTGCATCGATATTCCCTAATCTAAGATTGGTCATGGATATGAGGAGTGGGTCTCCTATATTCGCAAAGGACCACTGGCTCGTGCTTTTCTTGGAGGTCCTAACGTCCTAGTTCCTCAACTACTGATAGAGTTTTGGTATACTTGTCGTTATGAGGCTAATCACCGGGTTATTCGGGGAACTGTCCTAGGTGGACAACAAAGGATAGTGGTCGATGCAAATGCACTATGTAAAGTATTAATATTACCCGTAATCCCACATTACGATGCCCTTGTTTCTAGGGAGATAGCCAAAAGTGTTCTACCCCTCCCGGGTCATCCACAAGTCACCGGCGTAATAAAGATGTCAATCTTCCAAACCGGTTAGGGTTTCATGGTATCAACAGTGGTACATTCAGTGGGGTACAAGGTTGGTGGATTGGATAATGTCAATGACTTCGAGATGTAGTTGCTGTACAATATGTATCATGGAAGGCAAGTTGATTATGCAGAGCTAATCTTTGAAGTGCTCCGATTACAAGTCACCAAAACGGTGAGAGATGCAAATGTGAGCTTTATTCTTATTATATCAATGGTGTTTAAGGACAGGCTTGGAGCCCTATACGCAAGAAGATATGAAACTACTCCAACTCCTGCCCTCAGCCCAAGAATGTTCAAGGATGATATCTTCCATGGGCATCCAGAGATGAGTGCATAGATGCGGGCATTTGCACAGCTTCCGACTATTGAATCAAGTGAAGCTGAGGAGGATGAAGAAGCTGAGGAGGAAAAGGAAGAAGCAGTTGCCTCAGAGGCTGAGTCCTCCCATGCTGACCAACAAAGGACTTAGCACAGACTTCGTGCACTGAGAATTTCTTCCATCTCTTCCAGCTCTGAGCAAAGGAGTTTGTTTCTTAGTTCTGAGACCCCACTGCTAGTTGTAGCATGTATGACTTCTCTTCCCCCCTCTCCTTCTTATTTCTCCACCACATAAACAGGGAGATAAGACCGAGTATAGCCCAACTCAGTCTAACCCCTCTCCCCCACCACAAATATCTCCATCTATTCTCCACTCTAAAACCAACCTTGGTCAGCACACTCTTATTAAGGAAATTTCCTAAACCTATACTCATAAAACTGCCAAAGGTGGTCCTTCACCTCAAAAGGACACTGAAGCTGATGTCACACTGACACCTTCACCAGCAGGAGCTGAGGGGGAGACACCTTCTCTTATGGTGCCAACCTCAAGGCTCATTTCACCCATTCAGCATATACCGGGTATGGTGTCTACTCAGCCCATACATACTCGAGCCATGAGAGAGCCTACTTCTGTGCCTTCACAGACCCATGAAGGTTACATTAAACATCTGACCAATCCCCAGGGTTAACTACCCCCTTCCTCAGCACTCAGCCCAACCCACACATCCACCAAATTACACGAATTTGGTCCTTCTATTTTATTTCTTTTCTCACACACACTTGCACGACCTGTCAATGATCATCCCAGACACCAGGAAGGATTACCGGGTCAACATTATGGCCCCCTTGATTCCAGAGGTCAGCACCAACCTTTGGATATGGGGCCCACAATCTCACCTCAGGAGGAATACTCAAGGGCCTCTCCTACAGTGGAAATTCATTCTTCCATTGGCCAGGAGGGCTTTGAGCTTAAACAGAGGATGGAGGAGCCCAAACTGATGGCCACTGATGCCCAAGCCATAATGCAGTATCTAAAAACCAAGTTTGAGCTTCTCCACAAGAAAAGGAAGAAAGATAAAGCCAAACTATTGGGCAAGCTAAATGATCTTTCAAGATCCATGGCAAACTTGGAAAACTTAGTGATTAAGCTGAGACCCTCCCCTATTGATGATGACAAAAAAGGGGGAGGAAGAATAAAAGAAAGAGGATGATGTAGTTGAGGGGGAGCACACAGAGGAAGTGAATATCGAAGAAGAAACACCTGATTAGTTCATGAGTACTGTAGATCAGCCCGCTCAACAACAGCCACAAGCTCCAGCTGTCCAAAAACTTATAACCCCACAACATGTTCAATGTGTTGAAACTCCTCAAGCTGACCTTGCTGAAATCCCTCAAGCTGAGTTTCTAATGAAAATTGAAGCTGAGTCTATTGCAGCTTCACAAGTTGATAAAGGGAAAGGTAAGGTTGTGGAGACTGGGAAAAGGAGGAAAATAATAAGCATGAAGTCTCCAGCTAAGAGGAGGAAAGTCATCATTGCTGAACCTGAACTAGAGCAACAAGGCCAACCCCAAGGTGTTGAATCTGACACTAACTCAAGTGATGAAGCTGATGCTACACAGAAGGCCAGTGACATGTTAGCTAAACAAATGTTACAGGAAATGGCCAAGGATCTAGGTATGTCTGTGGAGGAAATGAAAGAACAACAAAAACAAGCTAAGCTACAGAGAGAACAAGCTAAAACTGAGGCTGCCAGAGCTGAAGCTAAAGCTGACTTTCATGGACACAGAGCTGCCCCAATTCCCTACTCAGATGCTGATCTAAGACATTGATACAAGAGAACATACTATGATCTTAGGATTGAATCTCTTACATTGAGTAGAAAGGGAGAATTGGTGATAATCAACTTTGTACTACACAATAAACACAAGATTAGTCTAGATATGAGACGTCTGTACAAGTTGGGTTTCTCATTATTAAAGATTGTAGCCACAACTATCAAAAAAATGAAAAAATATCAGGTTAGACAACAGATAGTTGATGTGTTGAAGATGCTCTTCATAAAAATCGATCAGTTAGGTGAGATTCCTGTCGATGAGATTGATAACTTCCTAAACAGAGGTAAAGCTGCAAGAAGTAGAGCAGCAAGTCAACGAGCTAAAAGAGACATCAATTTATAAGTTCAAGAGGGAATTGAATTCAAAGAAAATAATTACATAAATCAACCTTTGGAAGGATTCTTGTATCTTGATGTAGAAGGTAACAAGTTAGCCAATCTAGAGCTAATTTTGTATTTGAGAATTCTATGTGATGACTCAGTTTAGAACATATTATTCACATATCAATTGAACAGAGAGATCAGATCAAGAAAAACTGAAATGAGAGAGTTGCCAGAAAGTTAAGAAACACTAAATAGTGCTATCAAATAAGCAAGAATCTGGGAACTGAAATGTTCAAATATGTGGATGGAAGGTGGAGATCCAGAAGAATTAGATTACATATTTTGTAAGCACTAAGTGTGCATAAGCTGATCATAATGATCAAGCTACAATGTAAATGATATGTTCATTAATACAAATTCAAGTTCGTTATGTTCAACTATTTAATTATTTGATATGTTCAATATTATGTTTGGGATGTTCAAACAAACAGCTTTGTGAGCTGAGAGTTGATAGGTTCAACTATAAACTGATAAGTTAAGTTCTTTAAATCTTGTAAGTTCAAGACATGATAAATAAGTACGGATCAATTCAATACTTATTTCATAACTAACTTTGGTCAGTTCCAGAGTTGTTAAACATAATTCATTTAACCTATGCTTATTTTGATTCAATGTTTTGTCATCATCAAATAGGGGGAGATTCTTAGTCCAATGCTTAGACATATTAGATTTGATGAGACAAACCATAGCCATGTATAGATGATAGGTTAAGTTTAGGAATTATATAAGTTTGTTGTACACCGACTAGTCATCTTAAGCTGAGTAGTTAGTATACAAACAAATATAGAGTTTTCTATGTAAGTACTAGTTAACTCAGTGACTTCTAAGCTGGGATAGGTTTTATAATGAAGATCTGAAGACATGAAGATCAAAGAACTAAGCTTGACTATGTCAAGTCTGAGTAAGTTAGCTCAACGCCAGATGTCAATTCAAGCACTTAAATAAGTTTTCAATTCTGTTATAAACTCTCGATATCAAAGACATTTAAATTGGGATACCTAAACCCAATTTAAACTATCTATTAGTTGGATAGAAATCTTAAACGACGAAATTAGTTACATAGGTTCTAATTAAGGAGTTTGTTACGGTTTTAAAGAAAAGATAAGTTCTATTTTTAAACCACGATTTTTTCGTAAATAAATCAAGTATAAGTATAAACCTTCTTGTATGTTTACAAGTAGAGAAAAGTTCTGCATAAGTTTCAAACCGTACGAGTTTTCGTCATACTTGATACGCGTGTGTTGCGATAACTTTGTGTGTTCAAAGTTCAAGAGAGTTTTCCAGTGTTCATGTTAATTAGTTTTAACCAGAAGTTCGATCATCAATTAGTTTCTGATTCAAGAGTGTTTAGAGAGAGTTGAGTTTATAATCAGTGTAACATCAAATAATTCTGTTGATTTGATTAAAGACTGAAATTGTAATAAATTGGTTTATTATTGAATATACATTTAATCGAGTTGTTTAATTTCTGATAAAGTGTATTCAAGCCCCCTTTCTACACTGTATAGGTTGCTTGTTTACCCTCTTTGGGACCAACACTTCCTCTTCAACAACATTCTTTAGAATAGATAAAGATTCTTCTTCCGATTCAGAATCTTTAGTAAACCTGTAATTAGCCTTTGGGAGGTTTTCATCAACGAGAGCCAAAGACTTCTTGAATGCTTTCTTCAAGTCATTTTTCTGAATACGGGCTTGTTCATCATTCAACAAAATCCCGTAGAGTTGCGCATATTCATGTCCCTGAGCATATTGTTCATTCTTAAGATCATGCACATGGTGTCTCATATAGAGGGAAGGGAGTCAAGAAACCGGTTTAGAATCTAGAATTGTTCTCTAACTACCCCGACTTCAAGCATGTCATTAAGAAGACGTGTAAACCTAGTGTAGACATTAGTGAGAGACTCTGAGTCTTTTGCACAGGAACTTTCATACTTACGTATGATGTTAGTTTTCTTATTTTCACGAACCTTAACAGTTCCTTCAAAGGATATGCATATACTCTCCCACATATCCTTGGCAGTTTTCAGATTGCAAACAGTATGGAAGATCTCATTTGGTAAAGCGATCACAATACTGTTTCTTGTCTTTGCATCAAGGCCGACATGCTTCTTCTCCTCCTTAGTCCATTGAGATCTTGGTTCTGGATGAGAAGGAATTGATGAATTTGAAGAACCAGTCTCCATGGAGATGGTCTGAGGAACAAAAGGGCCTTCCTCTAAAATGGAAAGAGAATTACAATCAATGTTTTCCAAATATAGCAGCATATGGTTTTTCTAGCATGAAAAATGCTCAATTGAAGACTTTGGAGGCTTGGCTGAGGAGCCATTTTCCATGTATTCAAACTTCGACATTTTGAACAAATTACTAATTTATAGATTAAATTAGAACATACTCTAATACCAATTGTTTTTCCCGACTAAGTAAAAACTAACAATGATAGATAATCAAAGTGTGGAAGTAGTATTAGAATACAAACACACGACAGTTTACAAAGTAAGAGTATATTAATAATCAAACTTCAAAGAGTGCACAATAACAAATTTGAGCACCGAGTACAAACTAATCAAGAACTTACTTGAATACAAAATAGCGAACAAACGCTTAACCATTTCTCAAACAGTGAGAAGGTATTTATATGTTACGTAAACTAATCTTGACCATCTAAACATAATACACATGTACTGCTTACATAAAGTTATGAACAAAAATATATTGCTATGTTTAAGTTCATTCAGAAGCACTAATTGCGCACTTTACTTAACTGGTAGATGCTTTTACTAAAACGTGCTTTTAGTAATGGAGATCTTTTGATAACTGAAGACTTACTTCAACTCGCGTTCACTTCAGAACTAATCTTCAGATGAACTTTAAGGCTTCTTTCTTCAGATGAGTTACGTCAGGATAATTTACCAATGAATGAAGAATGATCCTTCAGACGCTTTCTTTGAAAGCATTTTCAGGAATCAAATATATACAAATAGGAGACTAACAACAACATCATCCAAATCAATACACTAATTTTCACGAAATGGATCTTCTTGTCACTCAATCAAAAATTCTCTGTTTACTGGAACTGTGGGTCTAGATTCAGTAATAACCACATAAGGTGTTCTAAGAACAGTAGTAGCAATTGCAATAGTTTCTCCTTGAACATCTAAAGATTTAACCGTAGTTAGAGATTGTTCAAGCTGAGCTTTGGTTCTATATTCGAACTCAAAAATCTCATTTGTCACAAAAATTTTAATGATGAGATATTAAGATTGAAATCAGTTGTGAAATGATTTTCAAATTTTCAAGATTTTAATTTTTACTTTCAAAAATGAAACAATCAAATCTTTTGATATTTGTATAAAATAGAAAATTAGAAATCTTTTTCTTTTCTGCTTCCCCTACAAGTGTGCAAGTTTGCACTCATGCAAGTACTTGTAAAACACTCCCCTTTGATTGAAGCTCCCATTTTCCACACATAAAGAACAGTTAGTGTAGCATCAGTTATAAATTAAAAGAAGAAAAACAAAAGATGTGATTAGAATTACAATATCAAATTTGGAAATTTAACATTCCCAACTTAGATGCCAAAGAATTGAAATGAGAATCGTCTAATTCTTTGGTAAACATGTCAACAAGTTGATTTTCAGTTTGAACGTATTGCAATTCTATCAGACCTTTTTCGACATTATCTTTTAGAAATTTGTATCTGATGTCTATGTGTTTAGTCTTTGACTCATGTACTAGATTGCAGGTGATAGCTATCACGCTCTGGAGTCACACAACAGCGGGATCTTACTTTAGTCCAACCCAAAATTAGAAAGTTAAGTCCTTGTCAAAAGACTTTGTGAGTAGCAACCTGCAGCAACTACATATTTAGCTTTTGCAGTTAAAGTTAGACACAGTTTTGTTTTGTAACGCCCAAAATTCCAAAATATAATGTTTTAAGATCAAACACATATAAGTGTTCGCATCTGAAGGTTTGACATAAAAGCAGAAGCATAATTTGTTTGAAATCCTGATGTATCAATAGATACGCACATAAATACTGTCACAAGTTTGGTACCAAAAACTTGATGTTTATATACCAGGCGTTAAGTGTTTCAAAGAGTTTATCAAAGGTAGTCAAACCGAAGCTTTGCCCTTGTCTTTGATAAAAACCTATAAAACATTTTAAAAATAGTATCTGGTAAACTGCGAGAGCTTAGTGAGTAAACCAGACTAAACATCATATAAACACACGTATAAGATCATATGAAGATAATACACATATGTCTGGACCCATGGCAGAACATAGGTCACAGTACTGTACCATAATTGAGCCTTACTGAACGTAGCAGTAAGCACCCTACCTCTGAGACTTACTGCACAAAGCAGCAAGCTTATACACACATATGAATAACATTACATGTTAGTAATATGATATAATAGCATACATGTTGCAGATATGAAGTGAAGTCTAGAAGACTCACCTTCTTATTATAATATTATGCAATGATCCACAGATGTCAATGATACAGGTAATATGCCAATCACCTCCTATCTAAACAATACATAAATATCACATAATGAAATCCTGATGTGAAATAGGGCCTACACAGGCCATGTCCCTTATATGCTACACGACCTAAGCTGGCAAGATGGCCAGTGTGGTCTAGTCACCCTACACGGGTTGTGTACCTTTACACAGGCCGTGTACCACTCATGCTACACGACCATGTAATCCTACATGGCCCTATGACCGCCTTTGACACTACACGGGCCGTGTACCTCTACACGGGCCGTGTACGCTACAGAGAAACCGACAGTTCATACACTTAGTGTCGGATTTGGCCAGAATTTAGCTATAATCTTCATATAAACTGATTAGGGGTGTTTTCCTAAACCCCAAACAATAGTGGAACATAATCTAATCATAATAACATAATTCTAACATGATTCACCATAGAATCAAGCTTCTAAACTCACAAAACCTCAAGAACAAGACTTTGGATCATACCTTTAACAAGCAAGGTTACTTTGATATTATGAAACTGAAGTTGTTGCTGTGTTTGGTTCCTTAAAATCGCTAGAGACAAAGGATTCAGCTGTGTTTCTTGGTTGCAAGTGAAGAATTTGATACTTTGACTCAAAATGTCAAAGTTATTCATATATATATATATATGTAAGTTTGACTTAATAGCATAGTTAGTCCCAGACCTGTCTAACTTACAAATTGATAGTTTTAGCCCCTATAGTTTAAAACCACATCTTATCACATATATCCATTTATAACTCGTGTAACACTTTGTACATTTCTTGCATAAACTTAGTAATAAAATTATGGGTGTTACAGATCTTCCCCACTTGAAATGATTTCGTCCCCGAAATCAACTACTAAAGAGTTCTGAATGAATATCATCATTTTCTGTTCAGGCCCTTGTACATATTCTGACCCCTTTCTATACTTTTACCAGTCCTTGACCCATTTACTCAATTTATTACAGATTCAACTGCTAAATACCTTCCAAGATATAACACACGAAAGGTGTTATGAATATATGATAATTCTTCTGATAACTCTGATCTATAAACAGCCTTTCCCCACATATACAGTAATTCTAAATTACTGATCACGTTTTCCCACAATGCTACTGCCAATGATACATATTGCCCCACTAAAACTGATGTGGCAATCTCTGCTTATCTGTATAACCCTTCTGTCTATCCTGGGCGTCAAACAATATATTACATACCTTCTGAATTTGTTCTGTCTTTCGTTGTATCATTTCTATACTACCCCACACTTTCTGACCCACGTCACCCAATACACTGAAGTTTGGCAGTAATATCATACAAATTTCATATGTTGGCATCCCGGTGCTGGACTGGTATCTGTTGTAATACGAAACTCTGTCAAGCAAATATGTACCCCGGTTTTCTTCTAAATTAATAACACAATCATAAAACATGCTTTCCATCATCTGTATATTTCTTTCATTCTGACTGGACTGAGATGGAGGTTAATCCTTAACTTTATATGAAATTTGTTCCGAATTCTAGAAGTGGATCTGTATCATTGTCTGAATCAATAAACATTGATATGCTATGACATAACACAATTTGTTTCACATACACATGTGTCAAATGTTCTGAAGAATGAGTTTCTCTAATGGAAACCACGTACACACTTTTATTTAACCTGCCTACAATCACCCATAACACATTATAACCTGGTAGGGTTTTTGGGTAATTTGGCATTCAGGTTCATACTAGTATTTCCATATATGATTTCTGGCGTTTAGCTTTCTTTCGCACACAGTTATAAATATTTCTCCACTTATCTAACTATATCTAGTTTCATATCCGGTCAGCAATAATCCACCCTCCGGTCTTTATACAATTGGCAACTTGTGACTGAATAGAAAATCTTATACGGTTATATCTAATCAGTATATCACGACTGTCTTTAATCGGATTTATTACCTGTCATTTTTCATCAATTCTTTAGTATACCTTTTACTTTTGGTTACTTTTCACTAAACTGTTCTTATCACCTCTGAGTAAAAGTGTCGTAACTGTCATTTAAATAATTAATTCACACAAGTATTATTTATGATTTCCTATTCAAACTGTCGGCTATATTATTAGCCTTACCTTGAATAATATAATATTCTTCTCACAATCCTTCACTGATTCTGAACAGTGTTTCTGTCGCCTTTAAAGGTCTTTCTCATTCAACAATTATTTCTAACTTTTATAATTTCGTGTAAACAACACTTCACATATAAACACATAATCTCATCATATCATACTGAATGCTACCGTAGCGCACTAGCGGTAGTCTTACACCACTTATGGATTCTATTGCAGCGCACCAACAATAGTCTTACTTCCACATATCCACCCGCTATAGAGTTATAATTCTCACGTATCATATGAATAACATACCACTTATACTATTATCAGGTGCGAGTCTGTGTATTCATTCTCATACGATTTTAATTGTCTAGAAGTGCAAACAATAATTCTGCCCCTCTGCATTCATCCAAACCACTGTACAAGGCATCACACAATGCTATCATCTCTTCAATCAATTCAGGTAGTGCAAATTGTTGCTTCACATAATTTCTGCAAATAATCCCATAGAACGGTTGATTACTATCGGTTTCTTTGGCAGCTCCCACTTCATCACCTTCTCTATTTCTCAGGATTCATCTCGATTCCATTTCTACTAATAAATTGTCTAAGGAACTGCACTCCTTATATCTTGAAGTTCACATATGAAAACGTAACATATAAATGTTCTTTACTCTGTGTCTCTACAACTTTTCCGATATGTACTAAACCTCTGAAATAAATACGTATATTGTCGATAAACACAATTACTGACTTACTTAACATTGGCCTAAACACCCTATTCATTTAATACATAATCACTGATGGTGCGTTAGCAAGGCCAAAAAGCATCATAACCACTTCAAAATACCTAAACACTTTCTGAACACAGTTTAAGGAATTTCATCCCTTCTGATCTTAGGCTGAAGAAAATCCGACATTGAATCAGCTTTGACAACCACTTTACCCCATTATAACTGACCAAGTAATTCACATATTCTGAACAACGGACATATATTCATGATCACTTTATTGAGCTCATAATAATTGATACACATAACATAAGTACACCTCATGAAAAACTATTGGGTCTTATAAACCCCTTCATTTTAAAAATTCTTGAAATCATTTCAATAATTCATGTATCTCTGAAGGAGCAAGTCTGTACGTAGTTCTCGTAATAAGTGAAGCTTTCAACACCACACAAATTCTAAACATACCCTGTCTGTCTGGCAGTATCCTTGGTAATTCCTTGAATTACATATCAAGATACTCACATATTACTTTCATATCTTTCTTGCTCATCTGTTCCTCTTAAATTAATATTTATAACATAAGTTGAGAAAATAATGTATCCATACCGAAGATACTCCCCAGCTTTTGAAACTGAACACCCATATAACCTATCTGTTTTGATTTTAGCACATATAATTGGTTCTTCCCCACTTGGGATATGAACTCGTATGACTTCTGTTCACATAATATTATAACCTGGTTATAATATAACCAGTCCATTCCATATACTATTTGGAAATCACTCATATTCATATATATAAATTCACTAAGGAATTTAATGGTATTCATTTCTGTCACCTTATACTTATACACATCTAATCTTCATGTAACCATACTTGATTATGTTCTAACTTCTTCGGTCATTGTCTGGAAAGCTCTCACTTTTGGTTATTGATATATTCTTCTCTTTCACTTTCTTGGGTTCCCAAAATTCTTACTCATATAACCCGGTTTCCATATTTAAAACATGACAGTGAATCAACGTTTCTTTTATGCTGAGTAGATAGGGTAGACCTTTTGCATCATTTCCTTTCTAGAATTTCCATTCTTGTTTTCTCAAACATTAATACAGCTTTCTCTATCGGTTTCCTTTCTGTTCTGTCTCTCTAATCCCGACTGCGTCCATCAGGGATTTCACATCTTGGTGTTTATAAGTGTGTATAAATTCTCATATGCTAGGCTGGAACACTATCATGTATCTGTACACTTTTATCTTTTCATTGACAACATAATCTGAGCAAAATGTATATTCTTATCTAACCTATTACATATTTCACTTTATCCCCAGGTGCATAAGTACATATGTGAAATGCACCCTCGATCTCTGAAATTTACTTATGACTAACAGTCGATTTTCTAACCTTTACTACATCATTAGTTGACATGCGGAAAATCCTTGAACGTACAACCTTTTGATACTTCACGAATAATAACTTGGGGTTAATAATGAACCCTTTCACCTTGTATAGCTAATTTTGATATTGACTCTTATGTGATCACTTCTTTATTCTTTCATCTGTGCTACAACTCATACAATAATGTATGGTATAAACTCTGCCTCATCACTTTACTAAGTTTTTGACAGTGAATTTTTCCAAGTGTGGAATCTGTTACTTAAAAATTTAAATCTAGGGCCCATACACCCCATCATGCTATATCCTTATAAGGATACATTAACATGTAATATTGATGTTTATCCCTTCGTGTCTATGACTAAAATCACCCTTAGGGTTATACACTACACTTGAACCTCTTGTATATATCATCCTCGTAGTATAGATAAAGTATTAAGGCAAAAGGTGGCTTTATCACACTTTCCTATATAACAAAAAATTACCTATATATCCACATATCAGTATACCTATCATCAGATCCAAAGTATTTCTAATACATACTAAGGCATTCTATATATAAGTTCACAGGTGTACTACCTTTACAAGTACCCCTCACCCGATTCACAAGATTCCTCTTGATTCCATTAAGTTCCAACATGTATCATGTGTTTGTAATAATATGGGCCCTTATATTACTCTAAACACACTACACACATTTGATCTTAACTTTATCACAAAAAGTCGTGATTCATAGGCTTAGGCCATATATCACCAATAAAATATATCACATGTTCATATAACAATTTAATTTATCATGATTGCACATATAAATCCAACCTTTACCAGTTGTATACACATGACATAACTATATTAAGCATATCCTGTACTTACATACAATGCTCACATAATACATATTCAGTATAATTGCTAGTATACTCACCAAGCTACAAGCCTTCAGTTTGACAATTTTCAAAATCCGCAGAACCATGGTTTAAGTCCAGAATGTGTCTTGTACACATCCAGATCCCTCAAACCGTGGCTCTGATACCAAGTTGTAACGCCCAAAATTCCAAAATTTAATGTTTTAAGATCAAACACATATAAGTGTTCGCATCTGAAAGTTTGACATAAAAGTGGAAGCATAATTTGTTTTGAAATCCTGATGTATCAATAGATACGCACATAAATACTATCATAAGTTTGATACCAAAAACTTGATATTTACAAACCAGGCGTTAAGTGTTTCAAAGAATTTATCAAAGGTAGTCAAACCGAAGCTTTGCCCTTGTCTTTGGTAAAAACCTGCAAAACATTCTAAAAATAGTATATGATAAGCTACGAGAGCTTAGTGAGTAAACCAGACTAAACATCATATAAATACACGTATAAGATCATATGAAGATAATACACCTATGTCTGGCAATCAATGCTAGCCTCTGGTTCTAGAACCAGGGCAGCAACATAGGTCACAGTAGTGTATCATAATTGAGCCTTACTGAACGTAGCAGTAAGCACCCCATCTCTGAGACTTACTGCACAAAGCAGCAAGCTTATACTCACATATGAATAACATTACATGTTAGTAATCTGATATAATAGCATACATGTTGCAGATATGAAGTGAAGTCTAGAAGACTCACCTTCTTATTATAATATTATGCAATGATCCACAGATGTCAATGATACACGTAATATGCTAATCACCTCCTATATAAACAATACATAAATATCACATAAGGACATCCTGATCTGAAATAGGGCCTACACGGGCCGTGTATCCCTACACGGGCCATGTCCCTTATATGCTACATGACCTAAGCTGGAAACATGGCCAGTGTGATCTAGTCACCCTACACGGTCCATGTACCTTTACACGGGCCGTGTACCACTCATGCTACATGACCATGTAATCCTACATGGCCCTGTGACCGCCTTTGACACTACACGAGCCGTGTACGCTATAGAGAATCCGACAGTTCATACACTTAGTGTCGGATTTGTCTAGAAATTTGCTATAATCTTCATATAAACTGATTAAGGGTGTTATGAACTGATAGTGGAACATAATCTAATCATAATAACATCATTCTAACATGATTCACCATTGAATCAAGCTTCTAAACTCACAAAACCTCAAGAACAAGACTTTGGATCATACCTTTAACAAGCAAGGTTACTTTGATGTTATGAAACTGAAGTTGTTGCTGTGTTTGGTTCCTTAAAATCGCCAGAGACAAAGGATTCAGCTGTGTTTCTTGGTTGCAAGTGAAGAATTTGATACTTTGACTCAAAATGTCAAAGTTGTTCATATATATATATATATATATGTGTGTGTGTGTGTAAGTTTGGCTTAATAGCATAATTAGTCCCCAGACATGTCTAACTTACAAATTGATAGTTTTAGCCCCTATAGTTTAAAACCACATCTTATCACATATATCCATTTACAACTCGTGTAACACTTTGTACATTTCTTGCATAAACTTAATAATAAAATTCTGGGTGTTACATGTTTCTTGAATCTCCAACACACTAATTGATCTCCTAAGAAATGAGCACTACCTAATGTACTTTTTCTAGCCATCATGCACCCTGCATATCAGAATAAGCTAGCCGATTAAATGATGAATCTGAACGATACCACAAACCTCGATTTAAGGTTCCTTTAATAAATTGAAAGATTATTTTAACAACAAGAAGATGGGATTCCTTGGGATTAGCTAGGAATCTTGCACAGAAGCATGTGGAAAACATAATGTCTGGTATAGTAGTAGTTAAGTACAATAAATATCCAAACATTCCTCTTTAAGTTTTTAAATCAACTACGTTTCCATCCAGATCAACTGACAAATTTTGTCTTAGAGGTCACCGGAGTGGCAAGAGATGATGAGTTTGATATGTTATATTTCGTTAAGAAATCTTTGATGTATTTTGATTGATTTATAAAGTCAAGCTTCAACTAATTTATTTGCAATCCGAGAAAGAAGTTCATCTCTCCCATCATGCTCATCTGAAATCTCTTTGCCATTATTTGGGAAAATTCAATACTATACTCAGAGTTTGTTAAACAAAAAATTATTTCCTCTACATATATTTTAACTAGTAAGTAATCTTCTCAAATAATTTTTGTGAACAGAGTGGTGTCGGTTTTTCCTACGCTATAGTGCTAACTCAAAAGTTAATCTGACAGCACGTCATACCAAGCTCGTGGAGCCTGTTTTAAGCCGTATAACGCTTTGTCCAAAATGTATACATATGTTGGTCTTTTCGTATCTACAAAACCTTCAGCCTGTTAGACATATACTTCCTCTTTTAGCACACCGTTGAGAATGGAGTCGTAACATTGATTTGAAAAACCTTAAATTTTTGGTAGGCAAAGTAGGCTAAGAATGACCTAATTGCTTATATCATCACTACAAGAGCAAAGGTCTCATCATAGTCAATGCCTTCGTGTTGGTCGTATATCTTTGCAACCAGCCTATCATTGTTTCTCACCACTATACCTTCAGAATCTTCCTTAATCGTGAATACCCATTGTCGTTTCTATATCATTAAACTGTGCACTCTCATTTTTAGGCTTGAGATGTACAACTGTTGGACTGACAGATGAAGTTTAAGGTGAATTTTGATTAGAAAATCCTCTTTGGTTTGTGGTTGTTGTTTAAGATGTATCTATTACATTCTCTTGGATTACACTTTCGTTCCTGTCAGTAGATAAATTTGTATTAGATCCGGTATCATTATTCATGAAATCAAATAAGAAATCTATGTTTTGAGAGTCTTGCAAAAATTTATTATTTGTTTCATTTCTAGGCTTAAGAAGTTTTGAACGGAAATATCCAGACTTTGATTGGTATAAATCTAGTGTCAAAGTGTCATCAAAAATCACATTTATACTTTATACAACACAATTTGTTCGTTTGTTTAAAACACGATATTCTTTTGATTCTTGTGAATAGCCTAACAAAATTGCTTCATGTGCTTTAGAATCAAATTATTCTTTTCGCTAAGAACAAAGCACTTAATACAAAATATGTGAAAGTATTTGATATTAGGCACGATGTAATTTTCTAGCTCATAAGGTGTTTTATTAAATCTTTGATGAATTATGGAACAATTTCGCGTGTAGCATGTTGTGCTAATTGCTTCTGCCCAGTAGGAAGGTGGGAGACTAGAATAGGATAGCATTGTTAGAGCAGCCTCAATCAGAGTTTGATTGTGTCATTCTACTATTCCATTTTGTTCTTGTGTGTAAGATGTAGAGAATTGATGTGAAATTCCCACAGAGTCAAGAAATGTTTCTAAGGTCCGTTTTGAATTGTGTGCCATTGTTAGTTCTGATTGAAGACATTTTCAGACCTTGTTTGTTTTAAACTTACTTTACGAAAGATATGATGATTGCAGATGCTTCATCCTTTATAAGCAAGTATTGGATTACCAGCTTCTATCTGAAGGAAGAACTTAGACCCATGTATATCTGGAATAATCATCAACTATTACCAACTTATACTTCTTCCCACTTCGAGATTGAATTTTCATAGGCCCAAATAAATCCATGTGTAGAAGTTCAAGAGGTTTGTCGGTACTTGACACTTGTTTTACTTTATGCGATGCCCTCTTCATTTTTCCTTCTCACAGTCTACACACAAGTATTATTTATGAAACTTGAGTTTTGGTAAACGTCTCACCATATCACCATTAACGAGTTGGTTAATGTTTTTGAAATTCAGGTGAGAAAGTTTTATATGCCATTGCCATTTCATGTAAGAAGAAGCCTTTGACGGAAGAAACACTGAGGTCTTGGAGTCAAAGTTGTTCAGGTCAATGGAGTATAAGTTTGACATGCACGTGCTAGTGAGTAACACATCTCCATTTTCTATTTTGACTGAACAAGTAGTCTTTTTGAAATTTACCTCTAGAACTTTGTCACAAAATTTACCTATGCTATAGAGATTGTGACCTAATCCTTCAACATATGAAACAAATTTAATTTTTATATATTTTTACAAATCTCTCCATACCCCAGAATTGGTGCTATATGGTCATTCCTAAACTTGACATTTCAATAATAATTATTCACAATGTTGTTGAGAAAACCATTGTCATTAGTCATGTGCTTCATGTAGCCCGAATCCTTGTACCAGAGAATAGATTTCTTCAAAGAGAGATAAGAGAAAATTTAGCTACCCAGTTTGTCATGGGTAATTGCAAGTTAGCACATTCAACAGATCCATAACGCTTCTATTTGAATGATGATTTTGTTGGTACCCACATTCGTTGTTTAAATGGGGTTGGAAATTCAAAGTCCTCATCAACTATGTGTTCAATGCGATATATAGATATTTTTGTTGATGATTTTTGCATTTTTATTTGTTTTGGTTCCTTTGCATCATTTTTCTTTTGTTTCCAAGTTTTATTGAAACTAGTTGCATTTCTTTTTGTACTTTCCTTCCCGATTCAATGATTATTTGTTTGTATTTTTTATTCTTTTTCTTTCCAAACTTGATGTGTTTAATTAGTTGATTTTATGTTTTGTGGAAACTATTGAAAGTTTTGTTTGATCTGTGGCTCTCGTTTCGTAAACTCTTTTGACTCAACTTGTTTGGATTCAATAATAACCCTTTTTATTATACATCTGACTCCTACTGTATTGGCTCCAACCGTTGTTGTACCTTTTGTTATTTTTCCAATTTTTTTGATTATGAGTGAAGTGATTTGAACTCTGTTTTAATTTTTAATATTTATTCCTTTACTTTCTCCAGCAATTGATTTTGTGACCTTTCTTGTTTATGAATGATATCAATTTATGTTGTGTTTTAATTTTTAATACTTAGGATCTGATTTGATTCCTCTATGTTTTCGTTCATGCTTATACATGCATTTGTAATCGCAATGACCGGCAAGACATACATCACTCACACACTATTTTTCAAAAAAATTTGAAAGTTGATGTTCAACAGAAGTAGATGAGCTAGTACAAGACTCAAAATTGTTTTGATTAACAAATTATTCAAAAAATCTTCATTGCTTTCCTTCAATCTATCACCATCCTTCTTTTCACCTTCCTTTTTTCTCCATAGTTTGAAAGTTTAAAGGTGTGATAGAAGATGAGTTACTGTGAAGATTCTTGTATGTAATATGAAGAACAAACGTGTATTTCAGTTAATCAGTATACTTCAAAGGTTACCTTGCAAACTAGATTTGCAAGGGTTGAAATACAAAGAGGCACTTGGGCCTCAAGGACTTTTGGGCTAGAAAAATAGATTAACATAATAATAAGATAGATTATACAAGACCTACAAACATATTTTTAGACTAGCAATTTCCCCTTTTGTTGCCTTGTGCATAATCACCTACTTGTTTGGCCAAAACGTCTCTCCCAAGACCTGAGAGTCTTTCATTTCCTGAACCTTGCCCTCGAGGATGTATGCCGCCCTGATCAACTTAACAAATATGTCTTGTTTTTGAATATTTCAGTTTCGGTAGCAAGTTCTATGGTACTTTGAGATGCATCGTTGGAGAGTATCGTTAGAGTAGGCATTCAGTTCTAAGAACCTTAGGAAGGCTTTGATACCTGCTCGTGTTGATATTACAATACCTTTTGCACCTTCAAATTCATTGTGGTAATCTTCAATAACTGTATACTTTTTAGTTGGTTTAATTTGGAGTGTTGCTGATTTGGCTTTAACACGTTAATCTTTTTAAGGTCTGCCTCAGCTCCTAACTACAAGTCTTGAAGATGACTAAGGGTGAGTCTCTTACTCATAAAGTCCTTTAAGATGACTAAGCCCCTTTGCTTCTCCCTATTCTTGTCTGTTATGCACACGAGTTCGTCCTCCATATGGTTGATGTCATCCAAACTTAGATGCCTCAATTCAACTTCGTGGAAGCTATACCTCTTCTTGTCTACCCTATTTACTTGGAAGTGAACCATTAGGTAGCCAAGGAAGTTGCGAATATACACTTGGTTGATGTTGTCGATCGGATGCTTGGAAGCCACTTTCTCTTTTGGACTAGCATGGAACATAACAGCAAATCTGACTGATCTTTTATGTTCAGCAGAGTTGAGCATATAGATATCGTCCTATGTTAGCTGTTCCGTGAAGATTTCCAGGATCCTTTCCTCAAGATAGGGTTCCGAAAACAATTGGGTTGGATAGCGAGGTTGGGGCTTTGATAATGCTTCTCCAGGCTTGATGTTTTCAATGGTTGTCCTGTCTACTAAGATCCTCTTGTGAGTTGACAGGGGTTTAGGTCCTCCATTGTAAGATTCAGGGATCGGCCATTCACTTTCATCTGTTTCTTTTCATTCTGCCTCTAGTAAGTTGACCACGTGTGTCGGCGCAATGTTAAACTGACCTTTAGTGGGGGGTCTCAAAGAGTTCTCGATTGACGGTTGCAATTTCCTTATGGATGTTAATCAAAGGCTCCTCCTCCTCTTCCTCCTCGGATAATGGCCTTTTGCGTTTGGATTTTTCAGTAGAGGTTTCAGGGAAGGTTGGTTCATGATCAAGAATACCAGGATCTTTTCGGATATTAGGGATTTGGATTTTTGGGATTTGGATGTTAGAGGTTTTAGGTTCCTCCGCCTCTTAAAGGCATAGACTTTCTCCAACAGAGAACTCAAACTCTAAATCTTGTTGTTCCCTACCACTATCACTTGCAGCACCTTGGGGTTTTGATCCAGGAGCAGCTTCAACTCTTAGAGTTAAACTTTGAGAGACAATGTATCTCCTCCCAAGTATCCGCATTTTCTCTCCATCATGATGACCCGGATCCTCAGGATCATCATGCCTTTGCTTAGTAGATTCTGCCTGAGCTTTGTAGAAGGTCTCCACCACTTCTAGTCTCTTCTCATACCCGGAAATTGACATGGTTAGGGTATTCAGGGCTTCAAGGATTGTCTCATTCATAGCACTTGAGGTAGAAGGTTGAGCTGGGGTTTGGATGTGATTGGAGAGCTGCTAGTAGGTTAGATTATTCGTTTGTACGGTTGGAAAGGCTGTAGAGTTGAGCTTGCAACAGCTCTTTGAGTTCATCGATTGAATAATCTTTCTCAATTATAGTAGGTGGGTTATTGGTGAGTGTTTGTATGGTGGTGTTTAGATTGGTAACATATGTTTGGAGAGAGTTGACCTATGTTTGGAAGGACTTTAGTGTGGTTTCAAGGGTTGAGGTTTTCTTGGAAATTACATCATTTAGAGTAGACTCAACATGGATAAACTTGAAACCCGTGTATCGTCTCAGCTCAGTTGTAACCACGAGCTCACGAAGAGGACCTTTTGGCACAACAGTTGTAGAAACTATGTGGCCCACAGTCAGTGTTGGCATTGTAGTAGCACTGGTGGGACTTTCACTCGATCCTCGCATTACATCTCAAGGAGATGCCAGTACAAGTGTTCTGGCGACATCACTAAGACGCTAAAAAGAAGATCGTGTCCTAGCGCAAGATTGAAAACCTGGAAGAGTTGGTGCAAGACTCGATTGTGGACGAATGATTGTCATAGAGAGAGAAGGCTGTCCACTTAATTTAAAGCAAGAAAACAACGAGTGAGTTGCCAACTGAGTATGTGCTATTTCCCCGTAGAATGAAACCACAGTCATTTGAGTGAAAGCTGAGTGGCTAGAGGGGATCGATGCATGCATTGGTGGGATTCTAGTGACTATTTCAATGTCAACGTGAATAGTGTCCAGACTAACAATAGATGTGGCTACCCGACTTGTTATGGCTGGGGTTCCTTTACTCTCCTATTTTTCTTTTCTCTCTTCACTCTCTACAACTACTGCTTCAATCATTACGTCTTCCTGCCCAAACGTGGGTAAATCACCTAACATCCCAGAGATTTCAGATAAGCGTTGGTGGATATTCTCTTGATGAACTGATATTGGATGAGTGTCTGTGGATTCAGGTGAAACCTTCTGATGTATCGAATAACAATGAGCTGATCAAAGGCAGTACTAGGGCGGCACCCTCACTCTCGTGTTTATCTCTACCCTCACCACTTCCACCGCCCCTCTTAGATGCTTCTCTCTCAGCCTCTCCCCTGCTCGAGGAACCCCCGTGCTCTAGTTCTCTATGAGTCTATCACTCGGACCATCACCTGGTTCTACGACCCTCAGAGTAGGCATTACCGGATCTCGTAGCACCGGAGGGGCGGTCCTATGTTCCCTCATATACTCACTTACTACCTCACTCTCTTTGTCATGCATGTGGAATAGAGCAACCGGTATAGCCATTGGTATAATCCTGGGAAAATCACTAAGTTTAGGAAATCTCTCAATTCGTTGCATAGGTACTTGGGGATTATTGATCGTGGATGTTATTGCATTATTTGATTGAATCTCAGCCTCCATGACCAATGTCAGAAACCGTTGAAACAGAATGAAGGTTTTCCCTTTGGATGTGTTCTTTTCGTTCACCATCTTCACGATTTTGTCAAAGAAAATGTGGGCATAGTCTAAGTGCATGTGATAAGCAATTCCAATCAGCAACTATAGTGAATAGAATGAACCACCATCAGTTCCTCGATGAATCCCGGTAAGAGTTTTAAAAATGATTGTTTCCAGATTCTGCTAGAAGGGAACTAGGTTGGTTCGTTTGTAGTGTTTGATTTGAGTTGGCACACCATTTTATCCCAGGCAGATAACATGATCAAAAAGTTCATCGTCGGGTGGCGGGTCGTCAAAGCCCTCCTTTTATGTGTAGTGGATGTGTTGTGGAAGGCAAAGGAGATTTTGCGGGCGGTGAGTTGAACCCGTTTGTTTTCAATGCGTCCATCTAGGGAAGGATGGCCATTTTGAGAGACTCCTTCACTAAATGTATACCAATGTTGTTGGAGGTATACCTCAGGTATATGGGTAGGGTTGGTGTTTGAGTTGTAAGTTATGGCGTGGCGTAGGGGGTGAGCTTTGATTATTTTCGTAAGTATAGGGAATCTAGTATCAGTTTCTAGATCAAAGTATACATTGTTTGGGCGGGTATCAAGGCGGGCATAGACTGGTATTAGGGTATCAAGAGGAAAGGGTTGGTTGGGTTGGTTTGCAACAACCATATGTAAAGCATAAAGTTAAATAGGTTAGTATACAGATACATCAAACAGTTGATTGAAACACTGTAGATTTGAAAATTTTCACATGTGAACTCGAAATCTTTGTTTATGGTTTTTGAACATTGGTTTGACTTTTGGGTTGACTTTGAATTTGGGTTTGACTTTGACATTAATTTTAAGCAAGAACTTTGAAAATTGTCAAGTCATGAAAGTTAGACCAAGTTTAAGTTCATCAAGTCGGACCAATGGAATTGATCTAAGTTGGACCAAGTGAATCTTTAAATAAGTCGCACCAAGTGAAGTTTGACTAAGTTGGACCAAGTGGAATCAAAATAGGCCGGACCAAGTGAAACTTTAAATAAGTCGCACCAAGTGAAATTTGACTATGTCGGACCAAGTGGAACCAAAATAAGTTGGACCAAGTTAAACTTAAAATAAGTCGCACCAAGTGAAATTTGACTAAGTCAAACAAAAAGTTTTTGAATAAATTTGAACATAAGTCGGACACATGTCACTCTCAATCGGACCAAATGTCTTTTTAACTTAAGTCAAACCAAAGGTATTTGAATTAAGTCGGACCAAAGGTTTTTGAACATAAGTCGGATGAAATGTTTGAACTTAAGTCGGACCAAGTGTTTTGAGTTTAAGTCGGACCTATTGTTTTAGACTTAAGTCGGACCAATTGTTTTAGACTTAAGTCGGACCAAAGTTGAGTACTTCAAGTCAGATCAAGTAAAATTACTTCAAGTCGGACCAAGTAAAAATACTACAAGTCGGACCAAGTGTTTTGAACTTGAGACGGGCCAATTATTTTAGACTTAAGACGGAATAAAGGTGAGTACTTTATGTCGGATCAAGTAAAGTTACTTCAAATCGAACCAAGTAAAAATACTACAAGTCGGACCAAGTGTTTTGAACATAACTTCGACCAAAGCCAAAAGTGAAATTTTATGAAGTAAGTCGGACCATGTGAAGAACATTGTAAGTCGGACCATTTGAAGAACATTGTAAGTCGGACCATTCATTTGACTTACAGTTTCACACTTTGAACATCATTTTTCTAACAAACCAATGTTAACCATCACAAATTTAACACTATAAGAGTCGTAATATGTTTTCCAACAAGTTTCTTTTTCTTGTCAACCCAAAACAACAACATTTGAGTTATTATTGATCCAAACTCAACTGTTCTAATAAAATACGCAAGTCTGTGAGAAAACCATTTGTCAAAATCTATGAATCATGAGTTGTTTGAGTAGGATATTTGCACAGAGTGGGTTGCAAATGACCAAAACATCTTTTCAACAATTATACCATCTCAAAAACCATTTAAATGGATTTGAATTAAAAAAAAAGACTTGTTCTCTGACATTTTTCAAGAACAGGGAAGAAACAGAGTAGAACTTCGATTTTCAAGTCACTTTTCAGCATAAATGTTTACCTTCATGTGATTTATGATGAAAGTAAGTGTATTCACAAGAAATCAAAAAAATGTGTTTGAGAGAATGAAAAAGAAGATGAACGGTGTGAGCTATTTGGGAGTAGTTTGAATTTTTGGTGCTTGTGAGGATGAACAAATTCAGATAGCTGCCTTTATAGAGGGGGGCCCGACTTGGATCAAGTCGTGCCCCGGTTTGGCCCAAACCCAAATGTGTTTCCCCCCATTTTTGTTATGTATTTGATTTTCTAGATTTCACAATTTTTGATTTTATAATTTTTGGGGTAATTAATCTCACTTGGAGCAAAATTAAAATGAACTCCCCCTCGAATAATGCAAATATGACAGATAAAAAATTTGGAGTTTTCGTCTGTTTTTCTCCCCCTACACGAGGCATAAAAATGTATTCGTGTAGACTTGCGAATGACAATACTCCCGCTATACTTGAGCATCTTTATTCTTGCACATGTAACACAACCATGCGTAATAACGCTTGAAAAGTATGGAAAGAACAAACAAAAAGTAAGCGACTGTTATATGTTGAATTACGTTTTTAAATTCAGCATTCTTAACTTAGACACTAAAAAGTTCAACTGTGATTCATCTAATGGTTTGGAGAATAAGTCTGCCACTGATTATCTGTGTGAACATGCTGCAATTCAGTGAGTCCTTTTTCCACATTGTCTTTCAAGAAGTAATATCTAACGTCAATATGCTTGGTTTTGGAGTGATGTATTGGATTGCATGAAATGGCAATTCCACTTTTGGAATCACACATCAAAGAAATTTTAGAGTACTTTAGACCAAAATATCTGAGTAGGGTTCGCATCCACAGACTTTGTGAACAACAGCTAGCAGCATCTAGGAATTCATCTTCCGTAGTTGAAGTAGATACACAATTCTGTTTTATAGAACTCTATCAGACAAGATGGTCCCCTAGGAAGCGTGCACTACCAGAAGTTCATTTTCTATCGATCATGCACCTGGCATAGTCTGAGTCTGAGTACGCAAGCAATTCGAACGAAGAGTCTAGGGATACCATAAACCAAGGTTAGGCAGCTTTTAGGTATTTCAGGATTCGTTTAACAGCTAGGAGATGTGATTCTTTAGGATTGTCTTGAAAGTGGGCACACATACACGTAGAAAACATTATATCAGGTCTACTAGCCATCAAATACAGTAGAGATCCAATCATACCCTGATAGGTTTTCAAGTCAACTGCCTTTCTATCAAGATCAGCAGATAACTGGGATTTTGAAGACATAGGGTTGCCTTGGACGAGCAGTCGGACATTTCATATTTTCATAGTAAATCGTTGATGTATTTAGACTGATTTATGAAAATGCCATTTGTGATTTGCTTAACTTGAAATCCAAGGAAGAAATTCGTCTCCCCAATCATGCTCATTTCAAAATTGCTCGCCATGATTTTAGAAAACTCAAGACTGTAAGACGGGTTCGTAGAGCCAAAGATACATCTACGTAGATGTGGACTAAGATATAGTCATCTCCTATATTCTTGGTGAACAATGTGTTGTCGATCCTTCATTTGGAGTATCCTTCATCAACCAGATAAGTAGACAGAACATCATACCATGCTCGAGGAACTTGTTTGAGTCCATACAGAGCTTTGTGAAGAATGTATACATAGTTTGGTCTCTTGGGGTGAACAAATCCCTCTGGCTGGGACACATACACTTCTTCGTTTAGAATTCTGTTTAAGAAGGCCGTCCTCACGTCTATTTGATACAATTTTAAATCCTTAAAGGCGACGTATGCTAGGAATACTCGAATAGCCTCAATGCAAGCAACAGGAGCGAAAGTTTCATCATAGTCAATACCCTCTTGTTCTTGAAGATCCATTTGGTACCTACAATAGAATTTCGTTGAGGTCGAGGTACCAATCTCCAAACTTTAAGGCTTGCAAAATGGTTTAATTCATCTTTCATGGCAAGGCATCCACAGTGCGTGTTGGTTCAATCAAGCATAGGAAACTTGAAAATTGACACTCATTGACTGTGGTAGATCGGGTTCGAATGCTGGTATCTTTGTTGCTAATAATTTGAGACTCAAGGTGCGCATTTGTGCACTTTGTAACATGGGGAGTGGGAGAGTCATTTATTGGTGTATCATCTATTTGAGGAAAGAATTCATCAAACCATTTGCTATGAAAGTTCAAGAGATTCTTGTGAAATAGCCTCAAACCTGTCATTGAGCACATGATTAGATCCAGAGCACTTAGGCGTCAAAGCCTTTTAGCCTAGCTTACTAGACTAATACGGCCTAAGCCCTTACAAATGGAACTAGACTAATAAAAATAGATTAATACAATAATAAGATAGATTACACAAGGCCTACATAAATATTTTCAGACTAACATATTTGCTTTGATTTCAACATCCCATTTGTTGTTGGAATGAAAACATGTACATTAGTGTCGGAGTATCTCATCATTTTCTCAGGTGTGTACTATGTTCATGGTTGACGTTAGGATGGAGTTGAATCTTGGTAAATGTTTTCTTTACCTTATGGATTCAGTTTGGCTATTCAAGGTGATGGTGTTTTTCTTAAGAGCAGTTGTCTTTTAAGACTTGTTATCTGAGATAGCAAGACTGATTTCAGCTTTTCAAAGTTGTTTCTCTCATTATCCACTAACTTTTGATATTTATTAAGTGATTCAGCTTTCTCTCTACAAAGTTTGTCTATCGGTTTTTCGTCATTTCTTAACATTTTCTTCAACTTTTGTTCTTCTGTAGTTTTGTTAGAAAGCTCTTTTGTTAGTTTTGCATTTTGAGAGAGCAGCGTTGTTCTTTCATGTTTCAGTTGAATTATCATAGCTTCAAAATTCAAAACTTTCATTTCTGTCTTTTTGACCTTTTCTATTAGTGAGCTGATTTGATCTTGAAGTAATAGCAAGTTCAGTTCATTTGACAAAAAGTTCTTAGAAAAATTTGTTCAACTACAGTGTTTTGTTTTGAATATTCAGTTGAATTTGTTAAATTCAAAGAATAATTTTCTGAGGAATTTTAGGAAAAATATTCTTTATAGTGAGTGTGACAAAATTTAACAACCTTAGTAGTAGTGTAAGTTCTTAAAAATTCATTTTCTATTTCAATTTGTTGAATTTGTTCTTGTTAAAAGTCAGATATAATTTCATTTGTTGAATTTAACACCATTCCTCAATGTTTTCATACCGTCTCTTTAATTCCATATGAGGAATGTAGAGACATGTATGTTTTATTAGATTAGGCGTTGAAGCCATCTCCGCTTCTGAGTAACTATGAAAAAAGTCTTGTGACAATCTCGTTTTATCCTTGTCAGTTTTGATTGAGAAGTTAAGACTTTCATAGTTTTACACGTTTTGCATCTTAGAGGCATTTTTTCTTTTAAAATCTTCCTCTTTAACTTCTTCTGCACGTACAAAAACCATTTTGGCTGTCAAACCTTCATTCATTAAATCAAAATCATAGAGTTGACTAGCTGTTATCTTCTTACTGAACTTTGGATTTTCAAACCTAAGACATTCATTGGTCCATTTTGTGAAATTTCTCTCTCTGGGTTGATTCAAGAAGATAGTCTAACAAGTTTGACCATGTTTAATTAGTTGATCTTCAAGATCTTTTATTTTAGTTTATAGTTGTTCTCTTTCTTTTTGTAAAAATTTGAAATCTTCCTGTAAACTAACCTTTTATGCCTTAAGGTCATGAGTTATTCTGGCAGTTTTTGTTGTTAAATTATTCACATCATCCTCTTTTTCAGTAATGTTGATTTTTAATTCTTGAATCTCGTTTTGATAAAATTCAATTTTTTCTTTATATTCTGATGAACTGTGAGAGTTCGTTTTGTGATTTTCTTTTAAATAACTTATTTTATGTTCCATCCTCACATGATAGATTCACCTGAATTAGAGTCAGAAGTAGCGACTTGCTTCATTCATGTAGACTTAGAATGTTCCTTTGCTTTCTTATGGGTAACTAGGGCTAAGGGATCATAAGCAATATGAAGGGTCTGATTTACCTCAAGTATGATGTAGAAAGATTAAGAGTAGCGAGAATAACACACACTAGCCCTTGGCTAATGCTTTGATATATTGAATATTGAGAGTGCAAAAGCTTACAAGGCCTTTGGCCATATACCTATATATAGGCAAGACCTAAGGTGTGGCTTTTTCTACATTTTAAACAAAATAAAAGTCTCCCCCTAAATGGAGAGAAAGCCTATAACATTGAAATATAAAAGAAAGATATTACAATAAAGATTTATTACGTATGCCAAACATAACTTGCCACCACTGGATAATCCTTTTTCTATCCGATGTCCTTTTGATAGCTTGCATTGTTCTGACCAATCCAGCCTTCTCAAATTCATTTGAAGATGTTTGTTCCTTTTCTGCGTTTTCTTGGAGTTTGTGGTACACAAAATTTAGAGTACCATCATATCCACCGTTCTGATAAATATTTTTTGTTTGCGTTTATTTGTGAAGATGACACCTCTTTGACCTAAGAAGCTTGGATGATTTTCATTAATTACGGTCAATTCATCAGGGGTTTGCAGATTTGGATGAATCTGTATAGGTCTGAGCAAGTTAACCTCCAGTTGATTACTTTCGGCTCCAAGTTGTAAGCCATGCTCCTACTTTCGGCTCCAAGTTGTAAGCCATGCTCTTGTATGAACTAGATAAATTTTCTCATGTATTTCATCAGGGCTCTTCTTCCCTATTGTTCCTCGTACGGCTTGTTCAATTTGGTGGAGAGTTCCTCATAGATAAACTTAATATTATGAAGCTTGACATGGCAGAAATCAACTTCATTCAATGAGATCTTTTGACCATCAGCCCTTTGAACTTCAAACACCACAAACTTGTACCTTAACGATTTTTGCATGAAAACTCCGAGGACTTTGCTTATTGGGTATTCTAAAATGATCTGCTCGCTTGGCGTTTTGTATTCATTGAAGATGTGCTCGTATCATCTCCTTTGTATTTCATCAAGACCCCTTAGCTCAGGAGGAATATTGTATATGATTTGATCAGCAAAGATTGTAGGAATCCGATCTTCATGAATAGCGGCGTTAACCCCATACTTACCCCATAATGGATTTTTCGTTGCGTCCCGGGTAAACATATTATGCCAATCAAGGCCTGGATTTGTAGATATTAAGACAGTAGGAGCTGATTGGACATTTGGAGGTATTGTCTAGTATGACATAGGTTGTGTGTTGTAAAGAGAGCTTAGAGATTCTTGCTCAGGATGTCAGCAGTGTTGACTTTTTGTGGTCCAAAATCACAGCGGAAGCAAAACGGGTATAAAAATAGTTTTCAATTTTGACCATGCAATACCCTCCAAATGGACCAAAATCTAGACATGACAAAGCAACAAAATAACGAGATAACGAAATAGTATCATACGCTTGATGATATCTTCTTATTGCAATTGAAATTGGACTTTGAAAGGTATGTGCACTAACTTGTGCACCACTAGTGAAGTCCACACCAAGCTATAACCAACTCCCACTTGCTAGAGTGTTAGATTAGCCAATCTAAACAACACCAAAAGTTTAACACAAAAGTCACAAAGCCTTGTATATTCTTTTGTGTATTTGAGAGAGAGTTTGTGCAATATATATTAGTATATGTAACAAGTTCTTGGAACATCTCAATGTAGACTTCTAGCACCTTTTATAGACTCCAAAATGTGGTTCAAATTCATGCAACTATAAAGCCAACATCAGTTTCAAGATTAATTCTCATAAAACACCATAATAAACAGATTTGAAAGTTGTTTAAAGAGACTGTTACTGCACAGGGCACGCCCGTACCTCCCAAGGCACGGGCGTGCCAGCCAAAATGGCTACGCCCAAGTCACGCCCGACTTGGGCTCGTGCCTGTCCACTGGGCACTGGGCACGGGCGTGCCTCCAAGAGGCACGGACGTACCTAGCCATAGGCCACGCCCAAGTCACGTCCGACTTGGGCTCGTGCCTGCCCGTAGGGCCCGACCATACCTCATAGAGGCACGGGCATGCCTAGGCCCATGAGAACCAGTTTTTGGTTTTCTCTATCATTTGACCATGTGTGATGCCGGAATCGATACTTGGCGTGTGACCCAATAGGCCCTTGCTTCATCAGCCATGAAGCCAACTCGTGTGTGTAAGTGAGCATAATCCAACAGACTCCCACATGCAAATGACACACTCACAAAAGGCGTCACCGACATAGAGAGGCCTTTAACAAGGCATCTATACCCCCAAGTCAGCATAGGGTTTGTCTTCCAAAAACAAATACCTAACCAAAATGAAAGGTCCTATAGATAAGTGAGTACTTATCCCTTTTTTCACAATATCCGATGTGAATGCAGGTCAACCCCAAAAAATTCACGATTATGTTTCTCGATCTAGACTAACTATGACTAACAATTCAAGTTGCATAATTGATTCACCATCAATTTAACTTGAGCACGGTCATAGATTTTGATTGTCATCAGCTTACTCAACGAGGGGCCCAAAGAATATCTCTCTAAAGTGGAACAAATACCTTTGACTACATCGCCCTATCTTAATAACAAGTTCTTGCCTGAAAACTTCCCTTATAACAGCCAGTTACAAACAAATCTAAACAAATCCACATTATTAGTCAAGAAACGAATGCATCTCTAGTAAAAGGATATATAATATTATCATCCTAATTTACTTGTGATCATATCCATGACATAAACTCATGTACGGGTCCTCGAATTACTTAATCACCATTAAGTACATACTAGTGTTGTGTAAACATGTATTCAATGCAAGATGAGTACTTTACCAACCACTTGCCTCGATCTTAATTCACTTCTTCCTTCCAATGAAGAACGACCGATCGTGGAGTGTTTAGAATAAATAAATTTATTCAAGGAAGTATTAAACATGCAAAGATAGAACACAATAATATTGCATAAAATAATCACATTATGCGTATATTAATTCCCCATTTAATAATCATTACAATAAGAATTACATTATTGCTTTAATCTTCTCAATAACAGATACAACTAAAATAATTACACCAAGTCACTAGTAAATCTAATGCCTATAGATTTAGCATGAGAATCATGTTTAAGTTGTGACAATGGTTTAGTGTGCAGATCTGCCAAGTTTCCCTCTGTCGGTAACTTACTGACCACAATGTTTCTATTCTCGATGATATCACGAATAAAATAATATTTTCGAGCAATGTGTCTCGTACGTCGATGCACTCTTAGTTCCTTAGCTAGAGCTACTGCACCCTCATTGTCAGAAAATATCTCAATAGGGTTAGTGATGCTAGGAACAACTCCAAGATCTTGAAGGAATATCTTCATCCAGACAGCTTCCTTAGCAGCCTCACTTGCAGCAATATACTCTGACTCCGTGGTTGAATCATCCATGGTATCTTGCTAGGATATTCTCAAACTTATTGCTCCACAATTTAACAAGAATAAAAATCCCAACTGAGACCGGCAATCATCCTTGTCCATATGGAAGCTAGCATCAGAATATCCAATGACACTTAGCTCCTCCGATCCACCGAACACTAAAAACATCTCCTTAGTTCTCCGAACATACTTAAGGATGTTTTTAACAGCAACCCAATGACTTTGACCAGGGTTAGCCTGATATCGACTCGTCATGATAAAGACATTCGGCAAATCAGGCCGAGTACATAAAATAGCATACATGATCGATCCCACCACCGAAGCATACGGGACTCGACTCATTTCTCGAAGTTCCTTTGGAGAACTAGGACATTGAGAATTGTTCAATGCCATACCATGCAACACAGGCAAATTCCCTTTCTTGAATTCTTTCATCTTGAATCTCTTCAAGACTTTTTCTATGTACGTACACTGGCTCAAACCAATGAGTCTTTTAGATCTATCTCTATAAATAATTATCCCCAAAATATATGATGATTCTCCCATGTCTTTCATAGAGAAGCAACTTCTAAACTAGGTTTTCACTTCCTACAAGGTAGTCACGTCACTTCCTATGAGTAGTATGTCATCTACATACAAGACGAGGAAAACTACAACACTCCCACTAGCCCTGACATACACACAAGGTTCATCCTTGCTTTTAGAAAAGCCAAACTCTTTAACCTTTTCATCAAAGCAAATGTTCCAACTCCGAGATGATTGCTTAAGACCATAAATGCACCTCTTAAGCTTGTAGACTTTATTATGATATTTGGGATGTACATAACCATCTGGTTGTGTCATGTATACCTCCTATACCAACTTCCCATTAAGGAAGACAGTTTTGACATCCATCTGCCATATTTTATAATCGTAATTTGCAGCGATAGCCATCAATATCCTAATAGACTTTAACATAGCCACGGGAGAAAAAGTTTCATCATAGTCTACACCATGAGTTTGAGTAAAACCCTTTCACACTAGTCGGGCTTTGAAAGTGTCTACCTTTCTATCTATGTCAGTCTTCTTTCTAAAGACCCACTTGCACCCTACAGGCTTGTGGCCGGGTACTGGATCAACCAAGTCCCAGACTTGATTATTTGCCATGGATTGCATCTCACTGTCCATTGCCTCCTTCCACCTAGCAGACACAGGGGGCGTACGGCTTCCCAGTAGTTGGTCAGTACACTATGATCCACCAATAGTTCGGCGCCTTCGGATATGAGAAAACCATATCTTTGTAGCTCATTACAAACTCTATCAAATCTACAGAGCACTAATGGTTGTGTGTTAGGTACCTCATCCTCCATCGGTTGAGGTTCCACTTCTTCTGGTTCGCCAACCTGAGAAGTAGTACTAGTGCCAACATCAGGTTGATCATTGGCGTCATCTTGAATTTCTTCAAGATCGACTTGCTTCAATAACTCATCTGGCTCATCCCTTTCTCCTTGGTCAACAGTTTCAGTCTCAAATTAAAATATAGGAATGTCAGGTTCAGCTTTAAGTTCTGGTCATGGTTGTTGTTGTTGTGGTTGTTGTTGTTTTTGATTTTGCTGTTGTGTTTGTAGTAGTTGTTGTTGTTGTTGTGCTGATTCTGCCCCAATCCCCATAGCAGCTGCTAATCTTTCAGTTAAAGGGGTGAAGGTCAAAATGCGCGCTCTCTTCTCCCCCTCTTGACGATCATGATCGGGATCATCATCGTCACAACGGCGCTTTCACCATGCAGCCTGGGTTTTTCAATTTGATTAAAGAATAGTCATACGGGTTTCCACTCAATCCACTTCTTCTGGTTCGCCAACCTGAAAAGTAGTACTAGTGCCAACATCAGGTTGATCATTGGCGTCATCTTGAATTTCTTCAAGATCGACTTGCTTCAATAACTCATCTGATTCATCCCTTTCTCCTTGGTCAACAGTTTCAGTCTCAAATTAAAATATAGGAATGTAAGGTTCAGCTTTATGTTCTGGTTGTGGTTGTTGTTGTTGTTGTTTTTGTTTTTGCTATTGTTGTTGTTGTTGTTGTTGTTGTTGTTCTGATTCTTCCACAATCCCCATAGCAGTTGCTAATCTTTCAGTTAAAGGGGTGAAGGTCAAAACACGCGCTCTCTTCTCCCCCTCTTGACGATCATGATCGGGATCATCATCGTCACACCGGCGCTTTCACCTTGCAGCCTGGGTTTTGCAATTTGATTAAAGTATAGTCATACGGGTTTCCACTCAATCCACTTCTTCTGGTTCGCCAACCTGAGAAGTAGTACTAGTGCCAACATCAGGTTGATCATTGGCGTCATCTTGAATTTCTTCAAGATCGACTTGCTTCAATAACTCATCTGACTCATCCCTTTCTCCTTGGTCAACAGTTTCAGTCTCAAATTAAAATATAGGAATCTCAGGTTCAGCTTTAAGTTCTGGTTGTGGTTGTTGTTGTTGTTGTTGTTGTTGTTGTTGTAGTTTTTGTTGTTGTTGTAGTTGTTGTTGCTATTGTTCTGATTCTGCCCCAATCCCTATAGCAGCTGCTAATCTTTCAGTTAAAGGCATGAAGGTCAAAACGCGCGCTCTCTTCTCCCCCTCTTGACAATCATGATCGGGATCATCATCGTCACGCCGGCGCTTTCACCTTGCAGCCTGGGTTTTGCAATTTGATTAAAGAATAATCATACGGGTTTCCACTGAATCCAACTTCTGAAATACCATGTTGCCTAGATCCACCATGGAGTTTTGGATATGTTCTTTGAACTCCTCCAAGTTACTTCCCTTATAGGTTTGTTCACGTTGAAGAGTTTTAAGTAGACCCTGTTCATGATTTTGGGCTTTCTCCAGCAACTTTACATAAAGCAGGGATTTGAGTGTATCAACAGATAAGCCTTAGCCATCATCAAACTTTGGTTTAAGCAAAGCAAGAGTTTGCTTGATTTCTTTTAAGCTTTCGGTTTTAGGGTTGAGGGCCTCCTACAGTTGTTCCTGCGTAACATATCGAGGCTCAGTAAGAGTACCCGTTGTAGATTCTGCAACAGAGATAGAACTACTCACATGCGGAGCTGCAGTTGTGTACTCTCCGGTGAGATTTCCACCCGATCCTCGAATGACGCTTTTAGTGGTGGCACCTATAGGTGTTCTAGATGGCTGTCTTGTAAACAGCGTCGTAATTTGTGCAAGTGTATCCTTGTGTCTAGAAAGAAACGCAGAAACATGCGGGATATCAATGTGCTCATGAATGATGGTCGAGGTCGGGAGCGGAAAACCTCTTGTTTCAATACTAGCCATCTCCGAATGAGAGGCCGATAGAGTATGCGTGTAAGCTCCTTGAGGTGAAACGAGCATCTGTTGAGAGATGCCCGAGTGGCTGGTGGGGTCAATGTGCATTGTTGGGATGAAAGTGGATGTTTCAATACCAGAGCTGACTGTATCATCTCCAATAGCATATGTGGCTTCCCGGCTTTGTTGGCTTGGGGGACCCTAAGCACACTCTTTTTCTTTTCTCACCTCACTATCCCTCTCTTCTTCCTATTCCATCTCACTCTCATATTCATCATACATATCTAGATTGGCATCAAAGTCTTGGTTTTCACTTGCAGTATCATGAGGACCTAGTTGGTAGCCATACATAAACTCATAGATCAAGGAATAGATCAGAAAAGCTCAAATCTTCTTCTTCGGTTACCACTAGGATTTTGGCCCGCTGTTGTTCAGTATTGTCTAAGACTAGTAGTGCTACTCGAGGGATATATATGGTCAGGGCAATTGTGTCTGTTTTAAAGTCAGGCGCCACTAAACCAGCATGAAAATCAGGTGCTGGAGACTTTGGTTGTTGCTCGGGTTCGGGGAGAAGATGGGAAAATGTATAAATCATTGCTTGGACCTGTGCTGGGTCATACTCTGCCCCACTCTCACTAGGTGTTTCACCCTCATCATCTCCTTCACCACCCCTCTCAGTACTTTTTCCTTCCATCTCTTCCCTCTCAGCTTCTCCTATAGAAGGCTGAGGCCTATCAGCTACCTCCTCACGGGGTTCTACTGGCCCTTGGGTAGGTAAAACCGGCTCTTGTTAAACCATACGTCCTAATTCTACACTCTCCCTATATAACCTCACAGTTTCATTCTATGCACACATATCTAGAAGGGAGAAAGGGAAAGGTTGAGGTTGTACTGAATGTTCTCTGGTCAGGGCTTTCATGTACATAAACTGTTTAGGCCTGATTGCAGCATGATTTGGCCTTCATGGTATTTCCTCATTTCTATCCATTTCAAATTTGACCATCATTGGTAAGAACCTCTGATATGGCAGAAATCTGCCTTTTGTGCATTTGAGGTCTGAAAATTTGCCCTCCACTGACTACATAATATCAAGAAAAATAAGTGTGGCATAGTCAATGTGCAAATGGATTGTAGCAGCGTATAGTAGTTTCATTTGGTTGGAATTCGGATACTCATATCCGTTGTGTAAAGTGGGTGCAAGTTTTCCCTTTTGAAATGGGATCTCATTTGTAGGTCCCCAACATAGCCCATGGCCCTTATGCTTTGTAAGGCAGTGGATTCATTAGGCATTTCCTAGAAGTCATAGAATGGTGGCCTGCTTCTAGCAGTAGGAAGCCGGAGAATTTCCCTCAAATTCCTGGTAGTTATGTTTAGGGTAAAGTGGTCGACATCACCACGAATAGAGACATGACAAGAGTAGGAAGCCGGAGGACATGAGTCCCAGAGCTGGATGGGTTATATGTAAGTGCATGGTTGAGTGGATGGATGCGGAGGTTTTCGGTAATAATTGGGAAATTGGGATTCCCAAAGTTGTCGAGGTTAACAAAGTGATTGTTGTCATGAGTGACAATAGAAAGAAATTGGTGAGGAATAAGGAGTTGGTCGTCTGGATTATGGCTTTGGCTAGCTGTCGAAGAACGAAATGAGACAGTGTCACCTTCCATAGCTATTTAACCTGTCGGAAACAGCAACCAGCTCAGACAAGTGTTCTGTAATAAGATAAGCCATTGAGATACACTGACTTCCAAAGTGAATCATTCAAGTATGAAGAATTTGGACTCATGTTGACTTCAAAACGTTCACTCTGGGTCAATCCTAGAAAATAGTCAACCACTTGTTGAAAAAGTGCATCTCCCAAAAACCTCCATTGAGAAAGTGGTATTTTTAGTGAACAAAAATGTGTTTTGACGCATGTTTTACAATAAATACACGTATCTAAACAATTTTGTAACATTGAAAATTTTCCCAATCGGTCCATAACATGAAGATTTGGGCAAAAAATGGAATCAAATCCCAATCTTCATCCACTTGAAGAATACGAAGAACACTTTTCAAATTTTCAAGATTTTATTCGATAAAAACATGATCCAAGTGTCTCTAAGGTCCATCGCAAATTAGTTGAACATTAACAACAACATTTTATAGTCGAACAAGTGATTTGAAGTTCTCGAAAGCTTCTTGTGAGTTGCAGAGGAAAATGTGTATCTTTTATTATTAAACATGATTTAAACATGATTTGTTGCTTATATGATGTATACCTTGAGTAAGTAAGTAACTTTAACACACACGAAGCAAATTTTGGCAGCAAGTTTAGGCATAAGTTTGAAAATGAGTAACCGGAGATTTCAAAATTCAAATTCTTTTTTAAAGCGTGATTAACTGATGTTCTTCGAAGTTCCTTTTATTAAAGAAAAATGTTGCAACGGTTATAAAATGATCCGAGACACGCTCCAAGTGTGCATAAATACGAAAGCACAAATGCCCTCGAAGTGGTCTGAAGTCCACTGTTCAGACTGCGAAGTCTGTAGGCTTCGAATTCGAAGTGTGAAGGCTTCGAATTCCAAGTGTGTTTACTTCAACTTTAGAAAGAGAGTACTGTTCATAGGCGCTCGAAGTGTATTGAGATCCACTGTTTCGTGTGGGAAGTGAACTGACTTTGAGTTCGAAGTTGTAAACGCGCTCGAAGTCTAAAGGAAACAAAGGATTCCGTGTTCGAAGGCTTCTTGTGTGTTTATGTTTCGAATGCAAAGTCTAGGGTAATCATTTAACCCTTGTTCGAAGTGTTTCAAACCAACTCAACTTCGAATGCGAAGTTGGCTTTCCGAATATAGTTGTAAATTTGAAGTACTTTTGACTTCAAAGATGTGAATTCGAAGTCTCCCATTCGAATGAGAATTTCTGATTAGACATTTTGAAGTTGTAGACCATGGTTTCGAACTCGAAGTGTATTGCAATACTTAAATTTGAAAATCTTTTTGTGCTTTTCTATTATCAACAAAAATTCAAATATTTTTGGATTTTTAAAATCTTAAACATATTAAAAAAATATTTTTGATATTTTCATCAATTTTGTAAATGTTTTTGCTATTTTCTCTATTTTGTGAATGTTTTTTATATTTTCTCTATTTTTTGAATGTTTTTGATATATTTCTCCCCCTACAAGCATGTTTAGCTTATACGTATGATTGACACTCCCCCTCAAATTATGCTCTATCAATCAACAGAATGAACAAATATGGTGAAATATCCACTCAAAACAAATGACTGATAGTTAGATCTTATAGTTCAACATGACTAGTTTGGATACTAATTCATTAAAACGAGTATCGTCTAATGGTTTTGTAAACAAATCAGCCAGTTGATTATCATTCTTAACATATTGAAGCTCTATCAAACATTTTTCCACATTATCTTTAATGAAATGATATCGTATGTCAGTGTGTTTGGTCTTTGAGTGGTGAACTGGATTGCATGAGATAGCGATGGTAGATTGTGAATCACACAATAGTGGGATCTTCTCATAGTATAGACCAAAGTCAGAGAGTTGGATCCTTACCCACAAACTCTGAGAGCAGCACATTGTAGCAGCAACATATTCAGCCTCAATAGTTGAAGTGGATACACAGTTCTGTTTCTTAGAAGCCCAACACACTAACCTATCTCCCAAAAAGTGTGCACTATCAGCGGTGTGTTTTTTTTCAAGCATGCAACCAGCATAGTCTGCATATGAATAGGCACAAAGTTGTAAATTTGAATCCCTTGGATACCATAAACCTAGATTAGGCGTACCCTTGAGATATTTGAAAATTCGTTTTACTGCCAACAAATGTGATTCCTTTGGGTTAGCCTGAAATCTAGCACATAGGCATGTAGAGAACATGATATCTGGCCTACTAGTCGTCAGATACAGTAATGAGCCTATCATACCCTGGTATGTTTTTAAATCAGCTGCTTTTCCCTCAAGATCAGCAGACAGTTTTGTTTTTGAAAACATAGGGGGTAAATAGTGAGGAACAATTGAGCATGTCATATTTCCTCAACAAGTCTTTAATGTACTTGGATTGACTTATGAAAATGCCATGACTCGGCTTTTTCACCTGTAATCCGAGAAAGAAATTCATCTCTCCTATCATACTCATTTGAAAACGGTTTTTCATTGTTAGTCCAAACTCATCACTGTACGTAGGGTTTGTAGAACCAAAGATGATGTTGACCACATAAATCTGTACTAGGATTAAATCTTTTCTTTTAGCTTTTGTGAATAAAGTGGTGTCGGTTTTTCCTTTGCTATGTCTCTCACTTAGCAGATATTCAGACATGACATCATACCAAGCTCTCAGGGCTTGTTTTAGTCCATATAAGGCTTTGTCTAGAATATTGTAAGTTGCCCGATTATCCTTTCAAGTATGAGTGTAGAGAGAAGATGAATTGAGAGAAACACACACTACACCTTTTGGATTGAATAATGATATTGCAATATTAGAATTGTCCAAGCGTACAAAGGCCAAGGTCCTTATGCCTATTTATAGGCCACACCTAAAATAAGGCTTTTCTACATTTTAAATCTAACAATCTTGTTGGGAAATTGACTAAGTGATTTAAAACTGTTGGACATACAAAGGAAAAACCGTTAGAGAAAACAGTTGCAAACTGTTACATTGGTGTGTGAAAACAGTTGTGACTAACAGTTGCTGTGAGTGTTACAACTGTTAGTACAAAAGGCTCATAACTATTAGTTCTATCATAACAACTATTAGAAGACATTGAAGAGAAGACTGTTAGAAGAAACTCACAACTGTTTATTCAACAAACAGTTTCTGTTGAGCTATTCTGGAAACTACTATCTTTGTGGATTTGAAAGATATCTTATCAAGATTGGAAGATTATCAAGATTATCTCGCAAGATAGAAGATTATCTAAACTTCAACTATTTAAGGAAGATCAAGAGTTTATAAATACCTTGTTTAGAATATTTTGTTAGTATTGATAGTTTTGTAATTCAACTCTGTAAAAGTTTACACTCATTCGTATTGTTTATAATTTTCAAAAAGTGTATTAGCCTCCAAGTTTCTTTGAAACCTAAGAACAAAGTGTGTTTTTCGTCTAACAAAAGAGTTAGATTGGAGGTGTAGGTGAATATTGTAATCATCCTTGATTATTAATAAACATCATGTGTTTTGAAGTTATTCTTTGAATGGATTAAATTGTTCTTGTGATTAAAACCTTTATTAATCAATTAAGTGTGATTCCGCAACTTCTTAGTTGATTGAGATCAAACTCAAATATTATCTTTTATACAACTCTGATTTAAATTCAAAAGAAAATTCTTGTTATTGATTATTGGTTATATTCGATCCTGACAAGTGGTATCAGAGGCTTAACATTAAGGTTCCCTTGATCACCAGTTGAAGGTTTTTCACAGATCTATTGTGTTTTAGTGTTTTAAAGTCTTTCTAAAGTTCTATTGTGAGTACTCAATCACTTTACTGCAATGGAGTCGGGTGGATCTTCTGATAACACTGGATCTGGGCCAAATATTCGTGTTCCCATGCTCAAACCAACTGACTTTGAGATGTGGAAACTGAGAATCAAGCAGCACGTTCAATTAATGGACTATGCTGTTTGGGAAATCATTGAGAATGAACCCACAACTCCTATTGATTTAGATGAAAATGGAAAACCAAGGAAGAAACCACCACCAAAAACAGATGCTGAAAGGAAAAAGAGGATGCTTGAGATGAAAGCTCTCAGCATTCTTCAAATTGATATTCTGAATGAGTATCAACATCAGTTTAAGAAGTTTGAGAGTGCTCATGATTTGTGGAATGCTTTAGAGAAAAGATTTACAGGGAATGCAAGTTCCAAAAGGAATCAAAGGGATCTTCTAAAACAAGCTTATGAGAAATTTTCTAGTGGAAAGAATGAGAGTATCACTCAGATTTTTGATAGGTTCTATAAGCTGGTAAGTCAACTTGAGAGTGCAAAAGTTAGAATAGAGCAAGATGAGATCAATAGAAAGTTTCTCAGGTCCTTAGGTGATGAATGGACAGTTTATGCTGCACAATGGAGAACTAAGGATTCTCTGGAAGATACAGAATTAGATGATCTTTACAACAGTTTGATTGTGTTTGAAGGGGAAATTGAGGGAAAAAGGAAGTCTATGACCTCTAGCCACAATGCTGCTCTTCTTTCATCCTTAGGTATGGACTCAAATCTTTCTTTAACTAACTCAGTTGATGGTTGTGTAGGTATTGATACTAGAGTAGATGTGAATACTTCTGATGCAGTGCTTGAAGCATTTTTAGCTAGTCATGCACATTCAACTCTTACAAATGAGGATCTTGAACAAGTGCATCCAGATGATCTTGAAGAGATGGATCTCAAGTGGCAGATGGCTATGCTAACTGTAAGAGCAAAAAGATTCATCAAAAGAACAAGAAGAGATAACATGAACTTCAGGGCTGATGGTCAGGCTGGATTTCACAAATCCAAAGTAAGGTGTTTCAAATGTCAACAACATGGTCACTTTGCAAGGGAATGCAGATCTGGTGGACAAGGCCAGCATCAAAGTAGAAATTCAACTTCCACTTCATCAGCATTGGTCTCACAAGAAGGTTATGGGTTTGATTGGAGTGATCAAGCGGAGCAAGCCACTCACAACAAAGAATTGATGGCATTGACTGACTCCTCCATCAACATGGATTCATCAGAAACAAAAGACATTCAGGTATCTTCTAAACAATGTCCTGGTAAATGTAGAGCTATAGTTAAGAGGTTTAGAGAGCACAACAGAAAGGTTTGTGCTGCTCTGATCAAAATGGAAGAAAGAATGTATGAAACCAGTGCTGTTATTGAATGCTTTGAAAAGAAAATCAAAGATTATCAGACTAATGAACTGCAAATAGATTATGATAGAAAGTATCATATGTGGGAGAAAGTGCAACTTCAAGAAGAGATTGATAGTCTTAAGGAAAAGTTGAGTGAGAAAGAGAGTAAGATAGATGAGTTAACCAAGAAATTGAATTGTGTGGACATAGATTTGAGTATGTTCAAAGCTTCAACTCTTGAACTTGAAACTATGTTGAAATCACAGATCACAAACAAGGTAAAAACAGGCATAGGCTAAAACAGAACCCACCTCCATACAATCATAACTATATAACTCCCATGACTGATGTAGCTGAAAGGTATGTTAATGAACCATTAGAAGAAGAATTGAAGTCAACTGATCCACACCTTGAAAGTGCAGTTGAGGGAGTTGCATATGAGGTGATTGATGAAAAGAAGGAGGGATGTGTGAAGAAAGAAGAAGTCATTCCAATTGAAAATCACATCTGTTGTGAACCTAAACCATCCTCAGAACCCTCCACCAGTGAACCAAAACCCTTCAAAACTGTTAATTCTATAAACAGTTCCACTACTGTTGAAAACAGTCCCCACCTTTACACTAACAGTTCCAAACAGAACCTAAACAGTCTTCACCGAAAAACCTCAACTGTTAGTATTAGGACCAAAGGAAAGAAGAAGGTTGGTGAAGTTGCAGTTGAAAAGCAAAAGAAGGAAGCTTCAAAATCACAATCCAAATTCAAAAATATGAAGAAGCATACAGAAGTGCCTATTTGCACAGGCAAACAACATGGTGTGCAGAAGTTTCCTCCTTCAACACCAGTGAGGGGAAATCAAAGAAATAGAAAATAGTTATGGGCAGAAAGAAATGTGGTACCTATAGTTAAAACCAAAAAAATGTTACATTTGTGGGGAAAAAAATCACTTGGCTCACAACTGTTATCATAACCCACAGGTCTATAGAACCCAGAAGCCAAGTCCCAGAAAACAGTCTAATAATTCTCCAACTGTTAAGCCAAAACAATCTAACAGTTCTCCAACTATTAAACCAAAATAAAAGGATGTGTGTCTGGGTAAAATTGCAGAAACAAATAGTCTCTGAAGAGGCTAAAACTGATAATCCATCTGAAGCTCAAATCAAGCCACATGTTAATCACAACAGTTGGAAACCACATGTTCTCACTAAGTACTCTTCACATAGAATAGAGAAATATAACTGGGATGAAATTAAGAAAACTCAATATGTGGTTAAGTATTATGACATGAATGGTGTACCTAAGACCTGCATGGCCTGGTACTTCCTGCTACTAACTAAGTTTATTTTATGCAGAGCATTCATAGGGCCAATAAAGGAGCAATCTGGCATGTGGATAGTGGATGCTCAAGGCACATGACTGGAAATAAACACTGCTTGAAGGATTTCAAAAGAATCAATGGAGGATATGTAGCATTTGGAGGAAATCGAAAGGGGGGAAGAATCACAGGTAAAGGAGCTGTAGATGCCGGTAATCTTACCTTCAATGATATTTTCTTCGTTGAACAACTCAAGTACAATCTGCTGAGTGTGTCTCAAATCTATGATATTGGGAACAAAATATTGTTCACAGATACTAAATGCATTATCCTTTCAAAAGATTTTAAATTAACTGGAAAGGATATTCTTTTAAGAACAACAAGATAGGATAATGTATACTGTTTGAATACTTAAAGTGTTGCTCAGCAAAATGTTTTAAGTTGTTTACTCTCAAAGGCATCTCATGATGAATCTGCCATTTGGCATAGAAGGATGTGTCACATGAACTTTAAAACCATGAATTTGTTAGTTAAAAACAGTTTGGTAAGAGGTTTACCCCAAAAGTAATTCTAATGTGATTATCATTGTATTGCTTGTCTCAAAGGCAAGCAACACAAAACTTCTTTTAAGTCCAAAGAAGTTTCTTCCATCTCTGCACCATTACAATTACTACATATGGATCTTTTTGGTCCTACATCAGTGGTCAGTATAGGGAAGAAAGCTTATTGTTTAGTCATAGTGGATGATTTCACCAGATTTACTTGGGTTCAATTTCTTAGATATAAGGATGAAACTGCTGAGTTAGTTAAATATCTTAGTCTTAGAATTCAAAATCAATCTGATTTGAAGGTTAAAGTCATTAGGTCTGACAATGGTTCTGAGTTCAAGAACTATGAACTAAACAGTTTTTGTAAAGAAAAAGGGATTGAAACAACATGCTAGCCTTCCTCTCCAAACCAGATTAGTTGCATGTCTTTCATGACATGATCGACTACCTTTCACTATCAAACCTCAACACTGCTCTCACCACCAATCCAACCATCTATACTTCCCATCTCGATCAATTCTGGAAAAATGCTACACTCACTAAAGTAGATGGAATGCAATGGATCACATCAAGTGTTGATAATCATGATGTTTCATTCTCTGAGAATAACATTTGCGAACACCTTCATCTTGATGATCTTGAGGGTGAGTATTCTGATTCAGTTTCCTTGGAATTCTTGCACGAGGAGTTGGTTAAGCTGGGGTATGAGGGCCCTAGGGGAAAGGGTACCTTCTACAAAGGGAAATTTTGTGCCTACTAGAAATATTTGATACATACTTTACAACAAAGTCTCAGCCCCAAACGAACTAGATGGAATGAGTTTGGAAGCAACATTACTTTGGCCATAATCTGTTTGGCCAACAATCGCTGCTTCAACTTTTCTAAATTAATATTTAATGGCATGGTAAAACATCTCGGGACCAAATACGGTCTCTTTTTATGTACCCCCGATTTGTGCAAACTTTTTTAAACTCTTTATTGCCAAATATTCAATCTCACAAGAGGGTTCTGATTCCCTCTACTCATGTGGCCTCCACATTGAGCAAATTGTTGATAAATGGCAAGAATTTTTCTGGTGCCATCACTCCTCCACTCTCTTCAATGGTGGAGTTTCTTTCAAGAAACAGAGCTGCCAGAGTTGAGCATGAAGCCCAAATTATTGCTACACCACCAACTCTGGAACCCACAGCTCACGATACTCAAATATCCCCCTCTGCTACCATTTCTCAAGCTACAACACAAGCCCTCTCTCTTATTACATTCAAAAAGAGGAAGAGAACAGTTGGTGCTCCTTCCACCACAGTCCCAATATCCCAACTGTAAGCCCTACACATGTGCATTCATCTGTGCAGAATATCCAAAGGGAACCCACTGTGCTGTCTCCCAGGCACACTCAGGAGGTGATCACTCCAATGGAGGGTGATCATGTGGTTCTTGAGGCTGGCACTACTGTTTCATCCGCAAGGGGTGAGCAGGGTAGTGTCAACATAAGTAAGACCTCAGCCATGGCAATAAAATCTGGTCAAACAGCTTTTGGAAATCCCCAGTACCAAGAACAAAGGGGTACTGGTGAGGGAACTTCTAGGAGTGACCCACCAGTTCTATCTGCTGATGATATGTTTGAAGTGGCAACACTTGCTGACATTGAGTCAAGTATGAAACAAAAGGCATTGACGAATCCTAAACTTGTACCATTTATTGCTGCCTTCCTCTATCTCATAAAGAGGAGCACCCTACAAGACAAGCTTCTTGCCAAGCATAATGAACTTATAATCAAGCAAGACAAACAAATCAAAGTCTTGTCAACTACTCTCAAGAACGCTACAGATGTTTTTCAAACCCATGATCAAATGCTTAAACAGATTCATGCTACTCCTCCTCAAACAGTTCCAATCAAAAAGGGAGAGAAGGCAATCATAAAGGAGCAAGTGAAGAGTGTGCAATCAACACAAACAGCTGCACCAGATACTCTAACAGTTGCAACTCCACAAACAACAGTTGCTCCAGATCAATTACAAACAGCTGCAAGTGCTCAAAAAGACGAAGATAAATTGTTTGCAGCTGATAGAGTGTTGATAAATAGGATGATCATGTCTGGAGATTATCCAACAACAGAGGTATTCAGAACATGGTCTAAAGTAAAGAAAGATAATTTGATTGCAGTGGGAGCTCAAACTCTTAACATCAGTACATTAAACATGGCACAAAAGATTGATGATGGGTGGCTAGATGGAAAAGTTTCAAAGCTGGATCCGATTTCACCTAAGCCAGGGTTCAAAGGCATTGCAATTTCTGAATCAAAGAAAGATAAAAAGATGCCTCATGTGATAGGTAAGGGAAATAAAGTTGTTGTTAATATTCCCAAGCTAAAACTTTCAAAAGAACAACAAGAAGAGCATGATCATGAGCTAGCACAAAGGATAAATGCTGAGATTGAGCAACAAGAACAAAGAGATCTAGAATTAGCTCAAAAGATGGCAGCTGAATTCACAAAGGAGATTGATGAGGACAAAAAAGCAAAGAAGGCTGATAAGGGAGTGAAAAGAAAAAGAATTGAAAGGAAGAAAGCAGCTCCACCTTTCAAACCAACAGTTGAAAAGAAAAAGCAAACAACTCAACCTCAACAGGCTTAACAATCCCAAACAGTTCAAAAATCTAAAGAGAAAGCTACAGCTAGTATGGTTCAAACCATATTACAAGACAGACACAGAATGGAGGTTGAACATAAGTTGGAAAAGCTAGTGGAGGTTCAATTAGGCCAAAAATCCCACATTACTGAGTGGAGATTTGAATTGTTAAGGATTGAAATAGGGAAGCAAGGGGTAACAATTGTGAGAGAACCTGAACCCATTGAAAGCTAGGCAAGCTTCTTACAATTAATGGAAAGTGTGACGAGAAGAGATGTGCAAGAAATGTATGAATATGGTCTAAGTCACTATGAAGAAGCTGCTGGAATTGAAATCGGAGTGCTGATGAGGCATTTAACGAGCATATGTGATCCTCTGAAACTAATGCCGATCCCAATAGCTGAGGAGACAATCCCAATAAGTACTGCCAAGGTATATGCTAAGTCAAAGACTTATCACATTGTGATGGGAAATGCAATAACTCAATGGTTTGATATTGATTTCCTAGAGCACAACAAAACAAAGCTTTTATATTTGATGAAAGAAAAGTTCTTTGGCCTTGCTAAAGTTACAGAAAATCTTCTTTAGAGGCTCAAAGAAAGGTTGGAATTTCTACAGTTTAAGAGAGTATAATCTTTATGTTTTGATTGAAACAGTTTTGCATATTCTAGGTGTTATTTGCTTATGTTAATTTTTCTGTGGTTGAACCCTATAAAACAACGTAAGTATATTGTTCAATACCTTAATTTAGGGGGAGATTGTTGGGAAATTGGCTAAGTGATTTAAAACTGTTGGATATACAAAGGAAAAACCGTTACAGAAAACAGTTGCAAACTGTTACATTGGTGAGTGAAAACAGTTGTGACTAACAGTTGTTGTGAGTGTTACAACTATTAGTACAAAAGGCTCAGAACTGTTAGTTCTATCATAACAACTGTTAGAAGACATAGAAGAGAAGACTGTTAGAAGAAACTCAGAACTGTTTATTCAACAAACAGTTTCTGTTGAGCTATTCAAGGAAACTACTATGTTTTTGGATTTGAAGGATATCTTATCAAGATTGGAAGATTATCAAGATTATCTCGCAAGATAGAAGATTAGCCAAACTTCAACTATTCAAGGAAGATCAAGAGTTTATAAATACCTTGTTTAGAATATTTTGTTAGTATAGATAGTTTTGTAATTCAACTCTGTCTAAGTTTACACTCATTCGTATTGTTTATAATTTTTAGAAAGTGTATTAGCCTCCAAGTTTCTTTGAAACCTAAGAACAAAGTGTTTTCTTCGTCTAACAAAAGAGTTAGATTGGAGGTGTAGGTGAATATTGTAATCATCCTTGATTATTAATAAACATCGTGTGTTTTGAAGTTATTCTTTCAATTGATTAAATTGTTCTTGTGATTAAAACCTTTATTAATCAATTAAGTGTGATTCCGCAACTTCTTAGTTGATTGTGATCAAACTCAAATATTGTCTTTTATACAACTCTGATTTAAATTCAAAAGAAAATTCTTTTTATTGATTATTGGTTATATTCGATCCTGACAAATCTCCCCCTAAATGGAGAGAAAGCCTATTACATGAAACATTGAAATGCATAAAGAAATTTATTACAAGATAGATCTATTTCTAATACCAAACATCATCTGCCACCTCCGTATGATCCGACGACTATCCAGCGTCCTCTTAATAGCATCAATTGTCCTCATCAGCCCAACCATTTCTGACTCACTAGGTGTTGATTGATCTTTATCAGCCCTTTGTTGGAGTCTGTGGAACAATAGTTAAAGAGTATCATCTGAGTATGCCATCATGTCTACCATTCTAACAAAGATCTTTCATCTTGGATGACACCTCTTTGACCCGTGAAGCTTGGATGATTTTCATCTATAACGGTTAGCTCTTCGAGGGTTTGTAGGTTTGGATGGTTTTGTAGTAGCCTGAGCAAATTCACCTCGAGTTGCTTACTCTCGGCTCCTAGTTGAAGATCTTGTTCCTGAATGAGTTGTATAAATTTTCTCATATATTTCATGAGTGCATATCGTCCTTGTTGTTCCTCATAGGACTTGTTGATGTTTGTTGAAAGCTCTTCAGATATGAACTCAATGTCATGAAGATTGACATGTCGGAAGTCATCCTCATTCAAAGAGATCTTTTGACCATCTGTGGTTGTAAAGTCTACTTTCAAACTCATCAAGACCCCTCTATTCAGGTGGAATCTTGTCCTTGATTTGAGTAGCAATGATAGTAGGAATCCGATCCTCGAGTTAAGTAGCATTCGCTACATATTTACCCCACATAGGGTTTTTGATTGCATCCCTTGTGAACATATTGTGTCTGTCAAGGCCTGGGTCTGAAGATGTTAGGACTGAAGGAGCTAGTTGGACATTTAGAGGGAGTGGCCATTCAGATGTTTGTTGAAGCTGTTGAGTCTGCTCAGCTTAAAGATTTTTTCTCAGGATGTTGGCAGCTGACACCTGGAATTTCTTTGGTTCCGGAGGAAAAAGTTGGTGAACTTCCTCTAAAATGTCCTGGAGGACCCTTGTGATGTTCATTTTTCTAATGGCATCCTCCATCTGCTTTTTAGTTACAAGCTTCTTCGCAGGCTTTGCAACCTTTGAAGAAGCAGGCTTTTGTGGCACCGGCACTAACATATCCTCAAACCTGTCCACAATCTGGGCTTCCTTAGTTCTTTCTTGCAGTTTACCAAAAGAGAACTCGTCTATTTGCTTTAACAACTCTTCTGACTCATCCCTTTATCCTAGATCAGCTGTTCCAGTTTTAAATTCAAATCTTGGGATGTCAGGTTCAGCTTCAGGCTCAGGCTCAGGTTGAGGTTGTTATTGCTATTGTTGTTGTTGTTGCTGTTGTTGTTTTTGTTGTTGTTGTTGTGGTTGTGGTTGTGGTTGTTGTTGTTGTTGCTGGGTTAGTTGATGTTGATGTTGTTGTTGTTATTGTGTTTCTTCCCCAATCCCCATAGCAGCCGCTAATTTTTCAGTCAAAGGGGTAAAGGCCAAAACGCGCGCACCTTCAGAGGTGCCACCTACAGGTGTTCTAGGCGACTATCTTGTGAACAACATCATTATTTGTGCAATGCGTCACTTGGTTCTAGGCGACTATCTGCTTGTGTCTAGAAAGAAATGAAAAAAATTGCGGTATATCGATGTACTTAGAATGAATGGTCGAGGTTAGGAGAGGCAGACCTCTTGTTTCAATATCAGCCATCTCTGAATGAGAGGCAGATAGAGTATGTGCTATATCTCTGTGCGGTGAAACGAGCATCTGTTGAAAGATACTCGAGTGGCTAGAGGGGTCAAAGTGCACTATTGGGATGACAGTTGCTGTTTCAATACCAGAGGTAATAGTGTCAGCTCTAGTAGCAGATGTGACTTCCCGGCTCTATTGGGACCCTCAGCCCTCTCTTTTTCTTTTCTCACCTCTCTCTCTCTCTCTCTCTCTCTCTTCTTCCTCTTCCATCTCACTCTCATACTCATCATACATTTCTAGATTGGCGTCAAAGTCTTGGCTTTCACTTGCTGCATCAAGAGGACCCGGTTGGTAGCCACACATGAATTTAGTTTCGTCATTAAAGTCCTCGGGTAGATCAGGAAATAAATTTGAGAAGCTCAAGTCCTCTTCTTCAGTCACCACTGGAAGTTTAGCTCGTTCTTGCCCAGTGTTATCGGAGACCAGTGGTGCTGCTCAAGGGGTATATGTGGTCTGGGCAATAGTGTCTATTTCAAAGTAAGGCGCCACTGAACCAGCATGAAGATCCGGGGACTCCGGTTGTTGCTCTGGCTTAGGGAGTACATAAGAAAAAGTATCAATCATTGATTTGATTTGTGTCGGGTCATACTCCACCCCTCCCTCACTATGTGTTTCACCCTCATCATCCCTTTCACAACCCCTCTCAGGACTTTTCTCACTCTGCTCTGCCCGCTCAGCTTCTCTCATAGAAGGCTGAGGCCTATCTGCTAATGCGTCACTTGGTACTACGGGCCCTTGGGTAGGTAAAACCGGCTCTGGTTGAACCATAGGACCTTGACCTACGCTCTCCCTATATAACCTCACAACATCATTTTGGGCACAAAGATCCAATAGGGAGACTGGGAAAGGTTGCTTGCACTGGATGTTCTCCGGTAATAACTTTATTTCGTAACGTAATATGCAGCGATAGCCATTAATATCCTAATAGACTTTAACATAGCCACTAGTGAAAAAGTTTCATCATTGTCTACACCATGAGTTTCAGTGAAACCCTTTGCTACTAGTCGGGCTTTGAAAATGTCTACCTCTCTATCCATGTTGGTCTTCTTCCTAAAGACCCACTTGCACCCTACTGGCTTGTGGCCGGGTACTAGATCAAACAAGTCCCAGACTTGATTATCCGCCATGGATTACATCTCACTATCCATTGCCTCCTTCCACCTAGTAGTCTTAGGGCCCGCTACGGCTACCCCGTAGTTGATTGATTCACTATGATCCATAGATAGTTCGTCACCCTCGGATATTAGGAACCCATATCTTTCCGGCTCATTACGAACTCTACCAGATCTACGGTACACTAATGGCTATGTGTCAAGTACCTAATCCTCCACTGGTGGAGGTTCCACTTCTTCTGTTACACCGACCTTAGAAGTGGTACTAGTGCCAACATCAGGTTGAACATTGGCGTCATCTAGAATTTCATCTAGATCAACTTTTGTCCCACAGGCTTCTGCAGATATCAGCTGCTTTTCAAGAAAAGCCACCCTTTGAGCAACAAACACTTTGTTCTCGAAAGGTTTATAAAATAAATATCCCATAGAACCAGTTGGGTAACCAATGAAAATGCACTTTTCAGCTCTGGGTTCAAGTTTTTCTTGAGCTACACGTCTCACGTAAGCCTCACAACCACAGACTTTGAGATAGGCTAGCGAAGGAACCTTCTTTATTAGTATAAGGTTTAAGGTCCTAGCGGCAGTTTCCAAAGCATAGCACTAAAAACTTGCGGGTAGCTTTGTGTGACTCATCATGTGCCGAACCATATCCAATTAAGTTCGGTTTCTCCTTTCAGCGAGCCCATTTAATTGTGGTGTCCTGGGTGGAGTCAGTTGTGAAATAATTCCACAATCCCTAAGATGATCAAGAAACGCGGTACTAAGATACTCACCACCCCTATCAGATCTGAGAATCTTAATCCGCTTGCCCAATTGATTCTACACTTCATTTTGGTATGTCTTAAACACCTCAAATGTTTCAGACTTATGCTTAATCAAGTAAACATAACCATACATGCTGAAGTCATCAGTAAAAGTAACGGAGTACCTATTGTTGTTTCTTGTAGCAGACCTGAAAGAACCACACACATCGGTGTGAACAATGTCCAACAATCCTTTACCCCTTTCACTAACTCCGGTGAAGAGAGCTTTAGTCAGTTTGCTTGATAAACAAGAATCACATACTTCACTTGATCCGTGGTCAAACGATTCTAAAATCCCATCCACTTGGAGTTTGGCGATACGTTTCTTATTTATATGGCCAAGATGACTATGCCACAAAGACAACTTGTCCAGTACACCTTTGGACTTAGAATCAATGTTCATGATTGATTTATTACTATCCAAACACACACTTGTTTCATAAATAACACGACAAGGATACGCTTTAAAATAATGAACACCATCTCTTAAACAAGAAATAATTCCATTATCAAAATTAAACTTAAAACCATCATCAAACAATGCATGAAAGGAAATAATGTTGCGTGCCACGTAGGGCAAAAAATAAACATTAAGTAAAGTAATAGCAAGGCCCGAAGGAAAAGCGAGATCAACACTCCCAATCCTCTTCACAGGAAACACCTCCTTGTTTCCCATGATCAAGTCAAGCTCTCCACCATCCAGAACTCTACTTATTTTTAGCACCTGCACATTATTACAAATATGAGTACCACAACTGGTATCATGTACCCAGTCGTTAGAAGTAGCGGTGTTGTCGAGTTCAATCATAAACATACCTGAGTTACTAGCTCCCTTCGGTTTTACCCGCTTGAGCTCCTCAAGGTACTTCGGGCAAGAATGCCGCCAATGCCCCTTTTCCTTGCAGTGGAGGCATTCGGCTTCCGCAGGGTCCTCGGCTGGTGGAACCATCACGGCTTTTCCCTTGCCCTTCAGGGCCGGAATCGGGTTAGGTCTTACAACCTTCCTCTTACCCTTTCCTTTAGAGGAGGAGCGCCTTTCCTTTTGGTTCTAGTTTTCAACATTCCGTGAAGCTCTATTAGGGATTTGTCCGTGCCATGGACATGATAGTTCCACACAAATTGTTAAAAGGAACTGGGCAGAGAACAGAGGATCACATCCATCGGTAACTCCCTCCCTAATGGGAATCCTAACCTCTCCAAGCAATCAACCAATGCTTTCATCTTAAGCACATGAACGCTAACATTACCGCCCTCCTACATGTGGCAGTCGAATAGGGACTTGAGGCATTCGAAGCGCTTTAGCTTAGCCTGCTGATGGAACATTTCCTTCAGCTAGTTAAGCATATCATACGCCCCAAGATGTTCCATTTGCTTTTGAAGCTCATGAATCATCAAAGAAAGCATGATACAAGCCACTTCATTTGTTTCCTTGACGCGCTTATCATGCGCGTCTCGGACCACCCTAGTCGCACTCGATGCAGGTGCTTCCGGCAGAGGCTCCTTGATGGCCCAAATTTTCTGTTCATACCTAAGCGCTACCTTAGTTGCATGAACTAGTCCATGAAGTTTTGGCCATCGAGTTTTGGACATCGAGCCCCACAAGCTCTCAGTAAGTTAGATTATTCTATGCTTACATATCTTGAAGATCTTAAGAAGCCACAGGTAGTTCTGGAAGCCCGAGTATATATACCACATATGTTATTACAAAGGTAACTCGAAATACTTGTAGCCTATTATTTTCCAACCATCATCACAAATGATTTAGAAAAGGAAGTAAGAGAATCAGAAAAGAGTCTTTCATATCACTGTAAGAAGGAAATTTTGATATGCACTTTTACAACTTCTACTTCCTAACCAACAACAAAGTATACTAGAGAGGAAAAAGGAAAAATTAAGGTGGAAGACTTATTGATTCCAAGTAAACATCACCAATCTCCTAAAACCACCAAAAGGCAACCGAATGTCGTTTCCAAAGCCAATCTCACACAATCTCACAAGAACAAACCAAAATCTCAAACAAAAATTGCCAACAGGAATTCAAAGTCTCTAACAACTAACCATTGTTCAACTGTTTCAGATGTGAGAAAAAAGGACATCAACCTGAGATGTTTTTGCACGAAAGAAAACATACAAAAGTTCACCCCTAGTTTTTCTAAGCAATGTTTTGATTTTTCAAAAAAGTGTCATCACATTTCCAATTACTCCAGTCAATGTATTTCTTTTCAGAATCTGAAATGAAAGCTAGCACGTGTTTTTGCACAAGTAATGGTTGTCTCACGGACATTGCGAGTACAAATGTGAGTATGATAGGCTTAGAAAACGATTGGGAATTCGTGCGTGTGAGAATTCGAGACCACAAGGGTCAAATCAAATCAATGCACCCTTTATCACCTCACACGGAATAATCATTCATCAATGGGTGACCAAACATGCTCTAAACCTCATGAATTATTGGAACTATAAAAATATATTAATCACAATTCAAGAGTAAGAAGCATATTGAAGAGGAGGGTACAAAGAATTTTTAAAGCCATGGAAGAACACATAACCCAAAACAAGGAAATCTCAATCACCAAGTACCAATTCTCTCTCCAAAAGCAAATCAAAACCATCAAGCTCAAAAGTTCACACCAAAAAACACAACGCACCCAAGAAAACCACCAAAGTATACAAACCTGAAATAACCAAAGAACCATCAAAAGCTAAAACAGTTGTACAACCGAAAATGATTCAAGTTTGGCAACACAAAGATATGGTTCAGGTACATGATCTCAAGGACTCAACGGAGCCCACAAATCTTGAAAAATGAGAGATCCCTCTCAAAATTGAATATCACATAGTTCCTGATCCACTCTAGATTAAAACCTCAAAGTTCAATAAAGAAGAACAAAAGATTCAATGGAAAACACAGAAAAGCATTCATTGCATTTTTCAAGAGGTTGTTGACACCAATGCATCTCACATAGTTCCTGATCCACTGTAGATTAAAACCTCAAAGTTCAATTAATTCTTTTCTGTGTTAAGGAACCTAATCTCTAGTACCTAGATTCAGGGTGCACCAAGCATATGACAGGTGACAAGAGTATTCTCAAAAACATTGTTCCCAAGTACTCCAGGAATGTTCGTTTTGGGTATGACAATGTAGCACCAATTCTGGGGTTCGGAGATATAGTTCAAACGAGCATCAAAATCAAGAAGGTTTCATTTGTAGAAGGACTGGGCCAGAACCTATTTAGCATTGGCCAGTTCTATGACAAAGACTTGGAGGTCACCTTTAAGAATAATTCATGTTCAGTCAAAACAGAAACAGGTGATGTGCTTCTAGCTAGAACAAGGAATTCTAACTTGTATTCCATCGATTTGAATAACTACAACACAAAGACCTCCATGTGTCTTATGAGTAAGGCCTCATCGGACTAAACTTGGCAGTGGCATAGGAAACTCTCACATCTCAACTTTCACAACATCAACAAATTGGTTACTGGAGATCTGGTGAGAGGACTGTCAAATTTAAAATTCAACAAAGATCATTTATGTGCAGATTATGAAAAAGGAAAGATGAAACGATCATCTCACAAAGCCAAGTAAGTCTCCAGTACAAAGAAGACAATGGAGCTTCTGCAGATGGATTTATGTGGTCCGGTAAGAGTCCAAACACGCAATGGGAAAAAGTATATCCTAGTCATTGTTGATGATTACTCTAGGTATACTTGGGTCAAGTTCAGTCAAAAGATGAAGCAACTTTTGTCATCATCATCCTCATCAAACATCAGCAGAATAAGTTTGAACATAGTGTTGCATCCATTCGAACGGATAATGGAACTGAGTTCAAAAACAAAATCTTGTCTGACTATCTTGATCTAGTGGGGATCGCACATCAGTTTTCTGCAGCATACACTCCACAACAAAATGGAGTGGTAGAACAATGAAACCGAACTCTGGTTGAGGCTGCTCGTACTATGATATCATACTCTGGTCTCCTGCTTTCTTATTGGGCTGAAGCAGTCAGCACAGCGTGTTACACACAGAATCGTTCTTTCATTCATAAACATTTCAATAAAACTCCTTATGAATCGGAAAATGACATTGTGCCTAATATCAAATATCTTCATATATTTGGTAATAGGTGCTTTGTACTAAATAAAAAAGATAATCTAGGGAAATTTGAGGCCAAGGCTGACAAAGCAATTTTCCTAGGTTATTCACATGAGTCTAAAGCCTACAGAGTTTTAAACAAAAGAACTAACTGTGTTATTGAAAGCATAAATGTTACATTCGATGATTTGTTGGATGTTAACACTTTTCAAAAGAACAAGGAACTTGCTTCTGGACAAGTCAGCTCAGGACCAGTACTTCAAATAAAAGAAACAAATACAAATCAAAGATCATCAGAACACAATTTAGATTTCCTATTTGATTTCTTTCATTCTGAATCTAATGTTCCTAATGCTGGTGACAGTAATGATGCAGTATCTCCTGCTACAACTGCAACGGAGGTTGATAACTCGTCTTCATATCTAACCGTGGATTCTACATCTACATCAACTGTTAGTCCAGATTGTTGGTCCCAAAGAGGGTGAACAAGCAACCAATATAGTGTACAAGGGGGGGGGGGTTGAATACACTTTAAACAATTAATCAAATTAATCAAACGTATATTCAATTGTCAAACAGAACAATAACTATTATCACTCTCTAATCAAATCAACAGGATGTTTTGATATTACAATGATTATAACCTCAACTCTCTCTAAACACTCCTGAATCACAAACTAATTGATTATTGAACTTCTTGTTAAATTGATTAACAAGAACTCTTGAAAAACTCTCTTGAACTTTGAACTTACAAAGTTCTCGCAACACACGCGTATCAAGTATCACGAACACATGTACGATTTGCAACTTATGCAATCTTGCAACTTATGCATTCGTCTCTCTATTCGGTGTATTCGTTCACGTATGTAAACGTACGTATGTAAAACCCATAAGAAGGATCTCCAACTTCTACACACTTAGTTCTTACAAAATTATAGACCTAATCTATTTAATCAATAGGATCTCCAACTTCTAACCACATGTCATAACATTTAAGTTCCCATATTGCAGCTTTCTTGATAGCATCATTCAAAATCTCTTCACCTTCTGGCAGCTCTCTCATCTCAGTTTTTCTTGATCTGATTTCTTTGTGGATATGATATCTGAATACTGAGTTCTGAGTTGAGTCTTCACATAGAATTCTCAAGTACAAAATCAATTCCAGATTTGCCAAATGAAGATCTACTACTCTTAAGAAACATTGATTACCTTCCACATCAAGATACAAGAATCCTTCCAAAGGTTGAGCGATATAAGTGTTTTCTTCGTATTCAACTCCCTCTAGAACTTGTAAATCAATGTCTCTTGTAGCTCGCTGGCTTGCTGCTCTAACTCTTGCAGCTTTGCCTCGATTCAGAAAAGTATCAATTTCATCAGCAGGAATCTCACCTAACTGATCAATTCTTATGAAGAGTGTTTTGAGCACATCAACTATCTCCTATCTGATTTGACTCTTTTTTATGTGTTTGATAGTTGTGGCTACGATCTTTAACTCTGAGAACCCCAACTTGTACAGACATCTCATATCTAGACCAATTTCTTGTTTGTTGTCTAGTACAAAGTTGATGATTACCAATTCTCCTTTTCTACTCAGTGTGATTGATTCAATCTTGTGATTAAAATGTGTTCTTTTATAACAATGCCTTAGATTGACATCTGAGTAGGGAATTGGAGCAGCTCTAGGACCAGAGTAGTCTGCTTCAGCGTCAGCTCTGGCAGCCTCAGCTTTAGCCTTTTCTCTTTGAATTTCAGCTTGTCGTTGCTGCTCTTTTATTTTCTCCACTGTTATGCCTAGTTCTTTAGCCATCTCTTGTAACATTTGATCAGCAAGTATTTCACTGGCTTTCCGTGCTGCATCAGCTTCATCACTTAAGTCAGATTCATATGCAATTATTTGCTACTTACCTTTTTGCTCAGGCTTAGGCTCAGCAATGATGACCTTTCTTCTCTTTGCTAGAGGCACAACACTTCTTTTCTTTCTTTTTACCATCTCAAACACCTTACTCTTCCCTTTATCTATTTGTGAAGTTGAAACAGACTCAGCTTCAACAAATTTTGGCGAGTTAGCTTGAGGAAGGTTGATGTGAACAGCTTAAGATGTTTCTTCATGTGAAGTTTCTGGTTGAGCTTTAGAAGTTGTGGTAATTTGGACTGTTGAAGCCTGTTGTTGTTGAGAAAGCTGATCTACAGTACTCATAAACTGATCATGAGTTTGTTCCTCAATTTATACTTCCTCAAATCATCTACAGTATGAAGCTTTCCAAGTTGACTACTGAAGTTGACAATTCATTAAGCTTGCGCATCAACCTGGCTTTGTCATTTTTCCTTGGGCATCGGTGGTCATCAGCTTGGGCTCCTCAGGACTTTTTCTTACCTCAAAGTCCTATTGTCCTATGGAAGAGTGTATTTCCACCGTAGGAGTGGCTGTTGAGTGTTCCTCAATAGGTAAGGATGTGGGTCCCATATCCAATGGTTGGTGCTGACCTATGGAATCAAGGGGGCCAAAATGCGGACCCTGTAAACCTTTCTAGTGTATGAAAGGTTCATTGACAGGTCATGTAGGAGTGTGAAAGAATGGAAGTGAAGAATGACCAATGTCGTGAGGTATGGTAGTGGGGCGAGCTAGGCTTATAGGTGAGGAGGTGGTATTTGACCCTGGGGATTGGTTAGTATTTCAATGTTACCTTCATGGGGCTGTGAAGGCACAGAAGTAGGGTCTCCCATGGCACTAGTAAGTATGGGCTGAGTAGACACCATACCCGGTTTAGGCTTAAGGGTTGAACTGAGACTAGAGGTTGGCACCTTAAGAGAAGGTGTCTCCCCCTCAGGTCCTGCCGGTGGAGGTATCAATGTGATATCAACTCCATAGTCCTTTTGAGGTGAAAGACCACCTTTGGCAGTTTTCGTTGTATAGGTGTAGGATATATCCTTGGTAGCAGTGGGCTGACCAAGGTTGGCAGTAGATTGTAAGATAGATGGAGATGTTGGATGTGGAGGAGAGGGGTTAGACTAAGTTGGGCTTGACTCGGTCCTATCTCCTAAGTTTGGAGATGGAGAAGTAAAGGAGAGTGGAGATGAGGGATGCAAAAGTATACCTGTTGCACCTAGCAGTGGAGACTCAGAGCTAGGAAACAGACTCCTTTGCTCAGAACTCGTAGTGGTGGATGAAATTATTTGTGCACTGGGTTTGAGCTGAGTCCTAGGTTGATCAGCTTGAGGGGACTCAGCCTCAGAACCAACATCGTCACTCACTTCTTCCGCTGCTTCCTCCTCTTTATCAGCTTCACTTGACTCAGGAGTCGGAAGTTGTACATACACCCTCATCTGAGCACTCAATATAGGGTGCCCAGGGAAAATATAATGGGCGAACATTCTGTAGCTGAGAACAGGAGTAGGGATTGACTCATATTGAGCAGTATATCTTTTACCTAATCTATCCTCGATGACCATGGATATAAATCTTGCGAAAGGCACAATGGTGTCCCTTATGGTCTTGGTCACCAATGACTTGAATGCCTTAAAGATCAACTCAGCGTAATTCACTCGTCGATCATAAAATAAGTTGTATAATAGTTGCATTTTAAAGTCATTGACATTATCCAGGCCACCCACCTTGTATCCAAGGGAACAAACCACAGTGGATACCATAAATCCCCATGCCGTCTAGAAAATAGATTTCCGTATGCCTTAAGGGTAAAACGCTACGTGACGTTTCCCTAGAAACCGTCGCCTCATACTGATTATGAACCCGAAGATGAAGAATTCTTCCGAGACAGTTTGCATCGACTTCTATCGCCACTTGTCCACTTAGGACTGTACCCCGTATAACCGGTTGAGTTGCATCTAGTTTACACGTATACCAGAATTCCATGAGAAGTAGAGGGATGAGCACAGCATGACCACGAAGAAATGCATATGCCAGGGGTCCCTTGCGAATGTAGGAGACCCACTCCTCATATCCCCTGCCAATTTTGTACTTTGGAATGTCGATACAGGCGATAACATTGTTTTGTTTATAGGTGGGGAGTGCGTTGTTCTTGAAATTCCCACCACGGATCATTTGTTTAGTTAGATTAAGAGTATAAACCTCCATTGAAATCGAACTTATCGTATTGGATTGCTCTTAACAGTAGTAAGGAATAACACTAAGCAATGAACTCTACACACAACAACGTTAGGGTTTAAGAGAGTAGAGAAGAATATTTTGGAAAAGTAAACGAAATATGAAAGATCTCTCTTATTTATACCTTGTCAATGTGAGAGAAAAGTTACCGTTATCGGAGGGTAATAAATATGACCGTTAACGTAAAAACTTCTACGCAGTTTGTTACAACGGCTAAATTTATTGTAAGTTACCCAAACGCACACTGTTATATAGAACTGATATTTTTATGACCAGGCAAAAAATTTCTAAACGACTTACGTTTATTTACAGAACACACCGTAAATGTTTTGGACTTACCATATTATTGGACATACCATTTGTTAGGACTATCCTAGACATGTGGAACTGACCACACTTTGGAACTGATTACTCAGCTTATCCTGAGTGTTCAGCTTAGATGAAGCACTAGCTTTAGATTTAGCACGCAGCTCAGATGGAGCACTCAGCTCAGATTGACACTTAGTCAAATATAGCACTGAGCAAAAACTTAACAGAGATAAAGAATGGAACATACCGATTAAGGGTTGAGCATGCCAAGCTTTCCAAGTAGAGTTGTAAATCTTGTGCCTTTAATTGGTTTAGTGAAGATATCTGCAAGTTGATCTTCAGTCTCAATGAAGACTAACTCTATCTTTCCCTTTTCTATAATATCTCTGATGAAGTGATGTCTTATCTCAATGTGTTTGGTTCTTGAGTGAAACACTGGGTTGTGTGTAATGGCAATAGGACTTTGATTGTCACAAAATATGGGAGTCTTTGAATAATGCAAATCAAAGTCCTTACGCTGATGTTGCATGCACAGTATTTGAGCACAACAGCTTCATGCAGCTACATATTCAGCTTCAGCTATTGAAATTGCCACTGAGTTTTGTTTCTTGCTAGTCCAGCTAACTAATTTTCCACCCAAAAGTTGACATCCTCCAGTAGTACTCTTTCTATCAAGACTACATCCTGCGAAGTTTGAATCTGAGTACCCTATCAGCTCAAATCCTGATCCTTTGGGATACCACAAACCTAAGTTAGGTGTTCCCTTCAGATATTTGAGTATTCTTTTAACAGCTAGCAAATGTGATTCCTTTGGATCTACCTGATATCGTGCACAAACACATGTAGCAAACATTATATCAGGTATGCTTGCTGTTAAATAGAGTAATGAACCTATCATTCCTCTATATGTAGTCTGACAGACAGAATTTCCATCAATGTCCTTATGTAGCTTGACATTGTGTAACATTGGAGACTTTGCGGGATGGCATGAGTCTAATCCATATGTAACGTCCCAAAAAAAATTTAAACATAATTCAATCATAAAGGATATTCAAAATCATTGATAACGTAATTACACAACCAATTGTTCGCTGAATAAACACCCATAATCCAATAAGTTACAATCATTCTCATTGTCTATAATTAAAACTATTACTGTCGAAAACTATGTCAATAGATTGCGGAAGCTTGGGGTTTAGAGCTATCATCACTGCGCTAGAGCCCCGCCATGGTCGTTACCTGAAAAGATATGAAACAACAACAGTAAGCCCAAGGCTTAGCGAGTATACTTCTTACAACCAAAATAGTTCAGATACTACTCAACTCATACCCACTACCGTAGTAAGTGGTCTCATCATACCCGTCACTAGGACGGTCTCGTCTCACCCGTTGTCGTCACAACGGTCTAACATACCCAGCACTGAAGTGCTGGTCTCATACCCGATACCGAAGTGTACGGTCTAACATACCCGTCACCGGAGTGAACGGTCTAAACGTACCCGTCACCGGAGTGAACGGTCTGAACATACCCGTCACCGAAGTGAACGGTCTAAATATACCCGTTACCGAAGTAAGCGGTCTAAACATACCCATTACCGAAGTAAATGGTCTAGGTACAAACAACTATAACTAATATAATCATAAATATCTGGCATTCACATGCATACATACATCTGGAATCTAATCAAGTTATAAGTGAGAATACTCACCTGTCGGCTGGCTTAGTACACAGTTCCTACTAAAGGACTTTACTTGCTTAACTCTTACCTCTGTCACTGACTGCTACCTGACCAAGTCTAAACGTTGGTTAATACTGGGTTAACTATTAGTTACTGAAAGTCGCATGGCACGCATGCATGGTCTGAAAGTCGCATGACTAATATGAAAGTTGCATGGACTACTACTAGATACATGAAAGTCGCATGGGTTCCCACTAAAAGTCGCATAGACTATTACTTAAAGTTGCATGGCAAAATTTCAAGGACTGAAAGTCGCATGGAGGTTCACATAGCTCAACTGAAGGTCGCATGAACTATTCTCAACACATAAAGGTCGCATGGACTTACCCAAATATACAAAAGTCGCATGAGCTGATGCATGATACTGGAAGTCGCGTGGAGGCATGCTGAAAGTCGCATGGACTTATACGTAACACATGAAAGTCGCATGAATGCATATGAAAGTTGCATGGGATAATTCCAAGGACTGAAAGTCGCATGAACTACTTGTTGGGTTTTCGTGGTCTAAAATCGCAACGGAAGCAAAACGAGTAGAAAATAATTTCAAAAGTTGACCACGAATACGCCCACCAAATGGACCAAAACTGTAGACATGACTAAGCAACAAAATAAAACATACAAAGAGATAGAGTTATACCCTTGATGCTTTCTCCTTTGTATTCGCAAGTTTGGAGTTTGTAAGCCTCGTGTACTAACGTGTACACCTCTATTGAAGTCCACACCAAGTCTTGATCTTTTCCCACTTGCTAGAGTGTTAGGTACGCCAACCTAAATACCACAAAGATGTCTACAAAATACAACCAAAGCCTTGGAACTACTTTGTGTGTTTGAGAGAGTTTGTGCAAATTATATCAACTTAGTATATTTCTTTCAAGAAACCAAAACCATTAGACTTAGTGTGGTTTATATAGAACTCAAATTTGAGTTCAAAAAACGTGCAACAATTAATCTTATGGCTGTTACATGATCAATACACATAAACACCATTTAACTAGCTTTGAAAGCCTAGTTAAGGGGCTGTTACAGCATGAGGCACGGCCGTGCCTCATAAGGTACGGACGTGCCAGCCCAAGAGGCCACGCCCAAGTCACGCCCGACTTGGGCTCGTGCCTGTCCAATGGGCACAGGGCACGGGCGTTCCTTACAGAGGCACGGGCGTACCTAGCCACAAGCCACGCCCAAGTCACGCCCGACTTGGGATCGTGGCTGCCCGTAGGGCAAGGCCATACCTCATAGAGGCACGGGCGTGCCTTGGCCCACCAGAACCAGTTTCTGGTTTTCTCTCTCATTAGACCATCCGTGATGCCGGAATCGATACTTGGCGTGTGACCCAATAGGCCCTTGCTTCATCAGCCATGATTCCAACTCGTGTGTGTGACCGTGGGCATAATCCAACAGACTCCCACTTGCACTTGACAAACTCACGAAAGGCATCACCGACATAGAGCGGCCTCTAGCAAGGCATCTATGCCCCCAAGTCAGCACAGGGTTTGTTTTCCCACAACAAATACCTAATCAAAAGGAAAGGTCCTATAGATAAGTGATTATATACCCCTTCGTTCATGATATCCGTTGTGAATGCAGGTCATGGAACATGATCAACCCCTAAATCATTCACGATTATGTTTCTCGATATAGAATAACTATGACTAACAAAACAAGTTGCATAATTTATCCACCATCAATTCAACTTGAGCACGACCATGCATTTTTATTTGTCATCAACTTAGTCAACGAGGGGCCCAAGGATATCTCTCAAAAGAGGAACGAATACCTTTGACTACACCACCCTATCATAACAACAAGTTCTTGCTTGAAAACTTCCCTTAATAGCCAGTTACGAACTGCGTAAGAAAGCAATCTAAACAAGTCCAAGTTAATAATCAAGCAACGCGTGCATCTCCAGTAGAAGGATAAATAATATTATCATCCTGATTTACTCGTGATAATATCCATGAAGTAAACTCAGGTACGGGTCCTCCAATTACTTAGTCACCATTAAGTACAGGCTAGTGTTGCGTAAACAAGTATTCAATCCAAGATGAAAACTTTACCAACCACTTGCCTCGATCTTAATTCACTTCTTCCTTCCAATGAATAACGACTGATCGTGGAGTATTTAGAATAAACAAGGTTATTCATGGAAGTATTAAACATGCACAGATAGAACACAATAATATTTCATAAAGTAATTGCACCATGCGTATATTAAATCCCCATTTAATAGTCATTACAATAAGAAATACATTATTGCTTTAATGTTCTCAATAACAAATACAACTAAAATAATTAAACCAAGTCACTAGCAAATCTAATCCCAATAGACTTAGCATGTGAATGATGCTTAGCTTGCGACAAAGGTTTGGTGAGTGGATCTGCCAAGTTCCCCTCAGTCGGTACTCTACTAACCACAATGTCACCATTCTCGATGATATCACGAATAAAATGATACTTTCGAGCAATGTGTCTCGTACGTCGATGCGCTCTTGGTTCCTTACCTAGAGCTACTGCACCCTCATTGTCACAGAAGATCTCAATAGGGTTAGCGATGCTAGGAACAACTCCAAGGTCTTGAATGAATTTCTTCATCCAGACGGCTTCCTTAGCAACCTCACTTGCAGCAATATACTCTTACTCCGTGGTTGAATCGGCCACGGTATCTTGCTTGGAACTTCTCCAACTTATTGCTCCACCATTTAACAAGAATACAAATCCTGATTGAGACCGGCACTAAAAACATTTCCTTAGTTCTCCGAAGATATTTAAGGATGTTTTTAACCGCAACCCAATGACTTTGACCAGGATTAGCCTGATATCGGCTCGTCATGCTCAAGGCATACGACACATCAGGCCGAGTACATAGCATAGCATACATGATCGATCCCACTGCCGTAGCATACAGGACTCAACTCATTTCCTCTAGTTCCTTTTGAGAACTAGGAGATTGAGACTTGCTCATGGCCATACCATGCAACATAGGCAAATTCCCTTTCTTGGAATCTTGCATCTTGAACCTCTTCAAGACTTTATCTATGTACGTACTCTGGCTCAAACCATTGAGTCTCTTAGATCTATCTCTATAGATCTTTTTCCTCAAAATGTATGCTGCTTCTCCCATGTCTTTCATAGAGAAGCAACTCCCAAGCCAGGTTTTTACTTCTTGCAAGGTAGTCACGTCACTTCCTATGAGTAGTATGTCATCTACATACAAGACTAGAAAAACTACAGCACTCCCACTAGCCCTGACATACACACATGGTTCATCCTTGCTTTTAGAAAAGCCAAACTCTTTGACATCCACATGGTTCATCCCTGACATAAATGGACCTCTTAAGCTTGCAGACTTTATTAGGATATTTGTGGTTTACATAACCATCAGGTTGTGCCATGTAAACCTCCTCTGCCAACTTCCCATTAAGAAAGGCAGTCTTGACATCCATCTACCATATTTCGTAATCGTAATATGCAGTGATAGCCATTAGTATCCTAATAGACTTCAACATAGCCACCGGGGAAAAGGTTTCATCATAGTCTACACCATGAGTTTGAGTGAAACCCTTTGCTACTAGTCGGTCTTTGAAGGTGTCTACTTTTGCATCCATGTTAGTCTTCTTCCTGAAGACCCATTTGCACCCTACAGGCTTGTGACCGGGTTCCAGAACAACCAAGTCCCAGACTTGATTATCCGCCATGGATTGCATCTCACTGTCCATTGCCTCCTTCGACCTAGTAGACTCAGGGCCCGCTACGGCTTCCCGGAAGTTGGTTGGTTCACTATGATCCACCAATAGTTCGCCGCCTTCGGATATGAGGAACCCATATCTTTCCGGCTCATTACGAACTCTACCAGATCTACGGAGCTCTAATGGTTGTGTATCAGGCACCTCATCCACCGTTGGTTGAGGTTCCACTTCTTCTGGTGCGCCGACCTCAGAAGCGGTACTAGTGCCAACATCAGGTTGATCATTGGTGTCATCTAGAATTTCTTCTAGATCGACATGCCTCCCACTGGCTTCTGCATATATCAGCTCCCTTTCAAGGAAGACCGCCCTTCGAGCAACAAACACCTTGTTCTCCGAAGGTTTGTAAAACAAATATCCCATAGAACTAGCTGGGTAGCCAATGAAAATACACTTCTCGGCTCTGGGTTCAAGTTTGTCTTGAGCTTCACGTCTTACGTAAGCCTCACAACCCCAGACCTTGAGATAGGCTTGCGAAGGAACCCTTCCATGCCACATCTCGAACGGTGTACTTGCAACCTTCTTGTTTGTACAAGGTTTAAGGTCCTAGCAGCGGTTTCCAAAGAATAACCCCAAAAACTTGCGGGTAGCTTTGTACTACTCATCATGGGACGAACCATATCCAATAAAGTTCGGTTCCTCCTCTCAGCTACCCCATTTAATTGTGGTGTCCTGGGTGGAGTAAGTTGTGAAATAATTCCACAACCCCTAAGATGATCAAGAAAATCGGTACTAAGATACTCACCACCCCTATCGGATCTGAGAATCTTAATCTGTTTGCCAAATTGGTTCTGTACTTCGTTTTGGTATGTCTTAAATACCTCAAAGGTTTCAGACTTATGTTTAATTAAATAAACATAACCATAGCTACTGAAATCATCAGTAAAAGTAACGAAGTACTTACAGTTGTTTCTTGTAGCAGACCTGAACGGACCACACACATCCGTGTGAACAATGTCCAACAAGTCTTTGCCCCTTTCACTAACGCCGGTGAAGGGCGCTTTAGTCATTTTGCCTATTAAACAAGAATCGCATACTTCACTTGACCCGTGGTCAAACGATTCCAAAATCCCATCCACTTGGAGTTTGGCGATACGTTTCTTGCTTATATGGCCAAGACGACTATGCCACAAATACAACTTGTCTTATACACCTTTAGACTTAGAATCAATGTTCATGATTGATTTATTACCATCCAAACACACACTTGTTTCATAAATCCCACGACCTGGATAACCATTAAAGTAATGAACATCATTTCTCAAACAAGAGATAATTCCATTATTAAAACCAAACTCATATACATCGGCATACAAAGCGTGAAAGGAAATAATGTTTCGTGCCCCGCAGGGCGAAAAGCAAAAATTCAATAAGGTAATAGCAAGTCCTGAAGGAAAGCCGAGATCAACACTCCCTATCCGTTCCACGGGAACCACATCCTTGTTTCCCATGATCAGGTCAAGCTCTCCAGCACCCAGCGCCCTACTTCTTTTTAGCACCTGCACATTGTTACAAATATGAGTGCCACAACCGGTATCAAGTAGCCAGCCGTTAGAAGTAGCGGTATTGTGGAGTTCAATCATAAACGTACCTGAGTTACCCGCTCCCTTTTGTTTTACCCGCTTGAGCTCCTCAAGGTACTTTGGGCAAGAACGCCGCCAATGCCCCTTTTCCTTGCAGTGGAAGCACTCGGCTTCCGCAGGGTCCTCGGCCGGTGGAACCATCACGGCTTTCCCCTTGCCCTTCGGGGCCGGACTCGGGTTAGGTTTTGCAACCTTCCCTTACCCTTTCCCTTAGAGGGGGGAGCGCCTTTTCTTTTTGTTCCGCCTCCCTGGATGGCTAGGACGGGTTTGGACGAGAAGGGCATCTTGGACATGTTGGACTCGACAGTCTTTAACATTCCATGAAGTTCCATTAGGGACTTGTCCATGCCATGGACATGATAATTCCACACAAATTATGAAAAGGAACTAGGAAGAGAACGGAGGATCACATCCACCGCCAACTCCCTCCCTAACGGGAATCCCAACCTCTCAAAGTGATCAACCAATGCTTTCACCTTAAGCACGTGAACACTCACATTTCCGCCCTCCTGCATATGGCAATCGAAAAGGGACTTTAGGCACTCGAAGCGCTCTAGCTTAGCCTGCTGTTGGAACATTTCCTTCGGATGGTTAAGCATGTCATATGCTCCTAAATGTTCCATTTGCTTTTAAAGCTCAGGAATCATTGACGAGAGCATAATGCAAGCCACTTCGTTCATTTCCTTGACACGCTTGTCATACGCGTCTCGGACCGCCCTAGTCGCATTAGCCGCAGGTGCCTCCGGCAAAGGCTCCTCGATGGCCCACATCTTTTGTTCATACCTAAGGGCTATCCTTAGTTGCATGAACCAATCAATGAAGTTTTAGCCATCGAGTTTGGCCTTTTCGAGGAACATTTTTAGGGAAATAGAGTTCGATGAAGATGTAGAAGCGTTGTTGGATGTCATCTACAAAATTAGAGTACCAATTTTAGTTGTGAATCCTTGTAAAAATAATTACCCAATAGTTATAAAACTTAATTATTTGAACAAGGCTAAGAATCATATTTCACTCTATCTCATGACGGGTTAACCGCGGATCATGAAATAAGTTTTTTAGGCCGGTAGACAAATTACCAATTGCAACCATTGCAACTCTTAGATCCTTGCGGGATCCTTTCGTCATCAAATGTCTAAGGCATGTTTGATCCCTTCATACACCAATCCTTTTATTATTTCTTAAATGACTCGGCTAGAGATCGACATCATTTAAGCAACATAAAAGAATTTGTAAGTCGCCCATCAAGACACACGTTGGTACCCTAGCCCAATCATTGGTTCGTGCTTAAGCTCGACTACCAATATTGTGGGTTGCCATACTCACCTTCCACATAACTCCAAAAGGCATGACTCGTGCTAATGCTCGACAATCATCCAAGTTTCGTTAGATTTGGGTGGTGTCGTCTTACGGGTGGCGCGTGACTTACTTTTTGAAAAACGGGTTTTTGTTTTTCCCCTTAAAATAATACTTTAACGATTTTGACGAATTAGCAATTTAAGTGACAAAAACTCCTTTTTAATCACCGTTTAATATAAACTCCTTTTATATTAATGTTTGCCAATTCTAATGCACGTAGAAATATAAAATCATTTATATATCTCTTTTGTTTTATATATTTTCAAAAAATTCTCTAGCATGCAAATCCTAAAGAATTCAAATATAAAACAAACACTCATAACCATAAATCAAGACCCGGTAACATGCCCAAATCCTAAGTGTTTTCCCCGTGAGCCAAAACAGGAAATCCGTAGTCAATCTAGGGACAACACCAATGGATGCTTCATCACGATCTCCACTCCGGCGAATCTCCCGGACTTGGTTCGTCAAGACGCCAACACCGTGTCTCCCGGTCGGTTTTGATGCAATATTACATATTTGAAACAATCTAAGTACGAATACATAATAATAAGAAAACGACATGCAAGTTGCGATCCTAATAATCTATTACGAGTACAAAGATTTAAATAAACGACATGCAAGTCGCACCAAATATAAATATTACAACATTACGGCACGCAGGCCAAAACCAAAACCAAAACCAACCACACACATCACAAAGTCTATGGGCATATCAAGTTACCGGGGTACCACAACAAACACAGCCAAACGAAAGCAATAGTGTGCCACAAAACCATGTCCAACAAAGATATATATATTTTGATCAAAATTGCAAAAACACTTAAGGCACAACAAGCTATCCTTGTACATATGCATTAACAATTTTAATACACCTTTAAAATAGCATATTCATACATACACCTAAAGATATATGTTTTTGTGAACTTCATGCCAAGTCACACAAAACATATAAAATTAGGAATCAAAATATAGTAGGGATTAACAGAATCAAGACTAGTCTAAAACCCGAATTTTAATATATTTAAACATATTGTTTCAAAAACTAATTCTAACCAAAAAACCATTAGGCACGGGCGTACCCCAGAGGGTACGGGGGTGCCTTCCATTTTGTCAGTGTACAGTTTAAACAATTTTAAACACTTTACGAATCCTGCCGGCACCGCCCATACCCGCACTAGTACGCCCGTGCCCCGGCCACCGGCACGGCCCGTACCCCTAGAGGTACGACCGTGCCCGGTCACCGGAAAACCATTTTTGACAGAAAACTCAGAAAATCCGGTTTAACTCCAAAAGTGCAAAGCCACGTTAAAGATGGCTCTGATACCACTTTTGTGTTTTCGTGGTCTAAAATCGCAACGGAAGCAAAACAAGTAGAAAATAATTTCAAAAGTTGACCACGAATACGCCCACCAAATGGACCAAAACTCTACACATGACTAAGCAACAAAATAAAACATACAAAGAGATAGAGTTATACCCTTGATGCTTTATTCTTTGTATTCACAAGTTTGGAGTTTGGAAGCCTCGTGTACTAACGTGTACACCTCTATTGAAGTCCACACCAAGTCTTGATCTTTTCCCACTTGCTAGAGTGTTAGGTACGCCAACTTAAACACCACAAAGATGTCTACACAATAGAACGAAAGCCTTGGAACTACTTTGTGTGTTTGAGAGAGTTTGTGCAAATTATATCAACTTAGTATATTTCTTTCAAGCAACCAAAATCATTAGACTTAGTGTGGTTTATATAGAACTCAAATTTAAGTTCAAAAAACGTGCAACAATTAATCTTATGGCTGTTACATGATCAATACACATAAACACCATTTAACTAGCTTTGAAAGCCTAGTTAAGGGGCTGTTACTACATGAGGCACGGCCGTGCCTCATAAGGTACGGGCGTGCCAGCCCAAGAAGCCACGCCTAAGTCACGCCCGACTTAGGCTCGTGCATGTCCAATGGGCACAAGGCACGGGCGTACCTAGCCACAGGCCACGCCCAAGTCACGCCTGACTTGGGCTCGTGCCTGCCCGTAGGGCACGGCCGTACCTCATAGAGGCATAGGCGTGCCTTGGCCCACCAGAACCAGTTTCTGGTTTTCTCTCTCATTAGACCATCCGTGATGCCAGAATCGATACTTGGCGTGTGACCCAATAGGCCCTTGCTTCATCAGCCATGATACCAACTCGTGTGTGTGTCAGTGGGCATAATCCAACACTACTATTCAATATACTAAAGTCGCATGGAAGAACATACAAAGCGCCAAAGTCGCATGAACTCATACATACATCAACTGAAAGTCGCATGGCACAAAGCAAGTACTCATGCGACTGTCACATGGCACTCCCCAGTGACCATGTGACTGTCGTATGATATCATCTTCTCTGTAAGTTTCAACGTTTGAAAACCCAGACTTCATAGCCATAATCAAGCTTTCTAAAAACTCAACCAATTCAACTCAAACTTGTTGCAAAACATTTCTCCACTTATATAAAACCTTCCTTTAAACTTAAAACCATATTTTATAAACTTTGAAGGTGTTCTTGGTGAGATATTTTTCCTGGGTTTTGCTTAAACCTTCAAACCCAAAAACCCCAGATTATAATCTTTCAACCAACACTCAAACACAGCAAGAAATGATGTCTACTTGATCTTAAATGATGGGGAAACATTACCTGATGATTTCTTTGCTAGAAATCTCAAGTTCCAACATTGGAAGCAACCTTCTTCTCCTCTTCTCGTAGCTTCTCAAATGGCACAGAACACTCACATAAAACTTGAATGAATGCAACAGTAACTTGGCTCTTTCTTAATAAATCACCATACATAATATATACATATACAGCAACATAACTCCCATTACTTAAATAAAATTCCTATCACATTGTGCATAAAACCCCATTAATATTCATTAAAAATATTTTTGCACATTTTAAAATTACGGGTATTACAACTCTCCCCCACTTAAACATGATTTCGTCCTCGAAATCCTTATTCGAACAACGCCGGATAGTTCTTCTTCATCTCATCTTCGGACTCCCAGGTCCACTCTGATCCCCTTCGGTGCTCCCACTACACCTTAACCATTCCTACTTGCTTGTTGCGTAGCTGTTTGATTCTTCTTTCGATGATCGCTACTAGTTTCTCCACATAATTCAACTTTTCATCCACGGTGATGTCTTCCAAAGGCACAAACGCCGATTCATCGGCCAAGCATTTCCTTAAATGCGAAACATGAAAGGTGCTGTGTATTTTTGATAACTCCTCTGGTAGCTCTAAACAATAGGCCACCTTACCAACTCTCTCAATGACCTTAAACGGTCCTATGAACCTGGGGTTCAACTTCCCCCGCTTTCTGAAATAGATCACCCCCTTCCACGGGGATACTTTGAGTAACACATGGTCGCCTACTTGAAACTCTAATAACGATCTCCTATTATCTGCATAACTTTTCTGACGGCTCTGAGCCGCTTTCAATCGTTCGTGAACTTGTTACACGTACTCCGATGTTTTCGGAACTATATCGGTGTTACCCAGCTCTTTCTGTCCCACTTCCCCCCCCCCTCCCGCAGATCGGGGTTCTACACTTCCTCCCATACAGCATCTCATAAGGCGGCATTCCGATGCTGGCGTGGTAACTGTTGTTGTAGGAAAATTCTGCGAGAGATAAGTACAAATCCCAACTTCCCCCGAAGTCGATCACGCAAGCTCTTAACATATCTTCAAGAGTCTGTATTGTTCTCTCGCTCTGCCTATCAGTTTGAAGGTGGAATGTTGTGCTGAGATTTATTCGCATGCCCAAATCCTCGTGAAAATTTGTTCCAAAACCTGGATGTGAAACGTACATCCCGGTCCGATATGATAGTAATTGGTACCCCGTGCCTGGAGATTATCTCCTTCACGTAAATATTTGCCAATCTTTCTGCTGAGCTATCTTCTCGGATGGGTATGAAATGCGCGCTCTTAGTCAATCTATCCACTATAACCCAAATGGCGTCAAAATTTCTTGGTGTCTTAGGCAGCTTTGTTATCAAATCCATGGTTACGTGCTCCCATTTCCACACTGGTATCTCTAACGGTTGCAGCTTACCGTGTGGTCTCTAGTGTTCTGCTTTCACCTGTAGACACATTAGACACTTTTCTACGTAACTCGCCACGTCTCTCTTCATCCCTGGCCACCAATAATCCATTTTTAAATCTTGGTACATCTTCGTAGCCCCCGGGTGTATAGAAAATTTCGACTTGTGGGCTTCATCTAAGATAACACTTTGAACCTCTGTAGCTTTCGACACCCAAATCCTTCCATAATGGGTCCACAATCCCCGACTGTCCTTGGCCATGAAGGCCAACTGACCCTTAATCCGTTCTGCTTTATGGTTTTCCTCCTTTGCTGCCTCAACCTGGGCCGTCAAAATCATCTCGAATAGTGAGGTTGTAACTATCATTCTTAGACATTTAACGCTGAACTGCAACTGGCTCGTCTTACGACTCAATGCGTCCGCCACCACGTTGGCCTTCCCTGGGTGATACAAGATTTCACAGTCATAATCCTTGACGAGGTCTAGCCACCTCCGCTGTCGCATGTTCAAATTCTTCTGGTCAGCGAAATACTTCAAGCTTTTGTGATCTGTGTAGATGGTGCATTTAACTCCGTATAAGTAGTGTCACCAAATATTGAGCGCGAACACGACTGCTGCCAACTCCAGGTCGTGAGTTAGATAATTACACTCGTGAGGTTTTAGTTTTCTTGAAGCATAAGCGATAACCTTCCCCCTCTGCATAAGAACACACCCGAGCCCCAGATGAGAGGCATCACAATACACCACTAAATCTTCCATTCCTTCAGGTAAGGTCAGTATCGGAGCTTCACATAGTTTGCCCCGAAGGGTCTCGAACGCTTTCTGTTGATCGGCTCCCCAGCTAAAAGGGGTATTCTTCTTCGTCAGCTTAGTCAGTGGCACTGCCAGCTTCGAGAAATCTTTGATGAATCGTCTGTAGTAACCGGCTAAACCCAAGAAGCTTCGGATCTCCGTCGGACTCTTCGGCATTTCCCATCTCATCACGGCCTCTATCTTTGTCGGGTCCACGTTGATTCCTTCGCGGTTTACGAGGTGCCCGAGAAACTGCACCTCCTTTAGCCAAAACTCTCACTTCAAAAACTTCGCGTACAACTTTTCCCTTCTCAACATTTCTAGCACCTCTCGAAGGTGTTTCTCATGTTCCGCCTCGGTCTTGGAGTAGATGACGATGTCATCGATGAACACAATCACTGACTTATCAAGCATCGGTCCTCAAACCCGATTCATTAGATCCATGAAAGATGCGGGCTCGTTGGTGAGGCCGAATAGCATCACCACGAACTCGAAGTGACCGTATCTTGTTCGAAATGCTGTCTTTGCTACATCTTCTTCTCGGACTTTGAGCTGATGATAACCCGCCCGCAAATCTATCTTTGAAAAACAGGACGCACCTTGCAACTGATCAAACAGTTCGTCTATTCGAGGTAATGGATACCTATTCTTCACTGTTACCTTGTTGAGCTCTCGGTAGTCGATGCACATTCTGAATGTTCCATCCTTTTTCTTTACAAACAGAATCGGGGCTCCACAAGGTGAGCTACTAGGTCAGATGAAACCCTTGCCAAGAAACTCTTGCAGTTGCGTCATTAACTCCTGCATCTCTGGCGGAGCTAAGCGGTATGGCGCTTTCGCGATAGGTGCTACTCCTTGTATCAAATCTATACGTAATTGTACTTGTCTGTCCGGCAGTATCCCTGGCAGATCCTCTGGGAATACCTCGGGGTATTCACACACCACTGGTACGTCGGATACCTCCAACTGCTTCTTTTCCTTCCTTGAGTCGATGACATGTGCGATAAACGCAGCGCACCCCTTACATAGATACTTTGCGGCTTTGGTTACGGTGCAGCATACTGTCGTTCCCTTATGTTTCTGGCCATAGATGGAGATTTCTCCCCCACTATGATTCTGGATCCGTATGATGCCTTGCTTACATAAGATACTGCCCTGGTGACGCCCCAGCCAGTCTATTCCCACAATCACTTGAAATTCCCGCATCGGGGAGGGCAGTAAGTCTATAGGAAACCTTACATCGTCTATTACTATTACATTGTTCCTATAGATGGTAGACACACTCAAAGCCTTATCATCGGCAATTTCTACCTCTAGTGGCATTTCTAGTTTCACCGGTTCTACAACAAAACTTTTTCAAAATGACAAAGATACAAAGGACTTGCTAGCCCCGGAATCAAAAAGTACAAGTGCAGGTAAGGAGTTAACAATGAAAGTACCTGCTATCACATCAGGTTCCTTCTTTGCTTCTTCCACCGTCATCTGGAAGGCGCGACCTCTTGGCTTAGGTGCTTCGGGCCTCTTCCCTTTCTCCCCATCGGTGATTCTAAGTGGTGGTTGCCCGCTTGCCTTCCCACTACCCCAGATACTTCGGGTCACTCTGCCATCCGGTGTACCGGCTTATTGCACTTGAAGCACACATTCAGGTGGGCCTTGCAATCTTTGCCATGGTGCCCACCTTTCCCAGATCTGTAGCATCTATCCACCCCCTGTCGACAGTTCCCAACATGCGTTTTACCGCATCGCCCACACCTGGACCCTACATTCGGTGTCTTTACTGGCTGCTTCCCCTGGTGGCTACCGAGAGCGGCCCGCTCTGCAGTACGTTTCTTGTTCCTCTATATCAAATACAACTCTCTCTTTCGGGCCCCTTCAATCAGCTTGTCAAGGGTGGAATACTGACCATTAGCTACGAACTCGCGGATATCCTCTCTCAACATCTGGGTGTACCTGTGCATGTAACCCCTCATCATTACCATAAGCTGGACAGTAAAGCAGCTTTTCCTTCAATACCGCAGTGATCCGATTGACCATTTCTGTGGTCTGTTCTAGCTTCATAAACTCATCCATAACCCTCTCTACTTCAACCTTCGGTGCATACTCAGCATAGAACAATTCAATAAACTCTTCCGATTTCATTCTGGCAATTGACTCACCCTTCATCTTACGCAGCAAGTTCCACCAGTCTTTGGCGGCTCCCCTCAAGAAATTGGACGCGAACCAAACCTTCGCATCATCGGCACACTTGAAGGTGAAGAACGATCCCTCCACCGCTGCGATCCACCTAGTACTTAACTCGGGGTCCGGCAGACCCTCAAAAGTCGGCGGCTGACTTGCTGAGAAGTCTCGAAAGGTACCTCCTAGAGTTACCTGGTTAGCAGCTGGTGTCACTAGCTAGGTGGTTTCCGCGGTCAAACTTGCTTCCTTTGCGGTGCACAGAGCACCCAGTTTCTGGTCGATCATGGTGCTCATATCCTGCTTCAGGTCCTCTACCACCTTAGGTAGAAGTTCTTTCAATGCATTGGTCACCGTTGTGGTTACCAATTCGGTTATGTCTGCTTCCCCGAACTCTTCACTTTCAGGGTCATTCAGTACCGCGTTCTCAGGAGCCACGTTCTCAGGAAGTGGCTGGTTAACAACTCGTTGCTCGTGTTCTCGTGTTCACCATACTGGATGTATAGACAGTGCACTAATCAATAGGCGGCATTGCCATACAGTCTTTGCTAATATCAAAGCATATATCAATTATCGCATGTCAAGACCTAGCTAGCAGGAAACCCTAGTAACTCTAAGGCACCCTAGCTACAGGCATCTTTTCTCTACAAGTACCCCTCACCGGATTCACAAGATTCCCTTGGATGCTAGTAGGTTCCCGTAAGTATCGTGTGCAACTTATAATATGGGCCCTATTATTACCAACACACTATACGTACTGGATCCTAGCATTACCCTTGAAAATCCTGATTCACTTGCTTGGGCCATGTATCATCACTTTCTACAGCATCTGGTTCTCACGTATAATAATCATGTTAAGGTCTCACTAACCCCTTGCTACCCATCTAGAGCAGCCTACTGTTAGAAATCATATACAAACTAGCATATAATATAATATTGTAAGTACCTTGTACCTCACACTAGCTCCAGCTGATAGCTCATTGAAAATTTTATCATTTGCAAGTTATGAACTTCGTTTCAAAATTCCTTAAGAACCAAGGTTTAAGTCTAAACACGCTGAAACGCATCTAGATCCCTTAAACCTAGGCTCTGATACCAAGTTGTAACGTCCCAAAAAATTATTTTTTTTAAACATAATTCATTCATAAAGGATATTCAAAATCATTGATAACGTAATTACACAACCAATTGTTCGCTGAATAAACACCCATAATCCATTAAGTTACAATCATTCTCATTGTCTATAATTAAAACTATTACTCTTGAAAACTATGTCAAAAGATTGCGGAAGCTTGGGGTTTAGAGCTATCATCACTGCGTTGGAGCCCCGCCATGGTCGTTACCTGAAAAGATATGAAAAAACAATAGTATGCCCAAGGCTTAGCGAGTATACTACATACAACCAAAATAGTTCACATACTACTCAACTCATACCCACTACCGTAGTAAGTGGTCTCATCATACCCGTCACTAGGACGGTCTCGTCTCACCCGTTGTCGTCACAACGGTCTAACATACCCGGCACCGAAGTGCTGGTCTCATACCCGACACCGAAATGTATGGTCTAACATACCCGTCACCGGATTGAACGGTCTGAACATACCCGTCACCGAAGTGAACGGTCTAAACATACCCGTTACCGAAGTAAGCGGTCTAAACATACCCGTTTCCGAAGTAAACGGTCAAGGTACAAACAACTATAACTCATATAATCATAAATATCTAGCATTCACATGCATACATACATCTGGAATCTATTCAAGTTATAAGTGAGAATACTCACCTGTCGGCTGGCTTAGTACACAGTTCCTACTAAAGGACTTTACTTGCTTAACTCTTAGCTCTGTCACTGACTGCTACCTGACCAAGTCTAAACGTTGGTTAATACTGGGTTAACTGTTACTTACTGAAAGTCGCATGACTAATATGAAAGTCGCATGGACTACTACTAGATACATGAAAGTCGCATGGGTTCCCACTAAAAGTCGCATGGACTATTACTTAAAGTCACATGGCAAAATTCCAAGGACTGAAAGTCGCATGGAGGTTCACATAGCTCAACTGAAGGTCACATAAACTATTCTCAACACATAAAGGTCGCATGGACTTACCCAAATATACAAAAGTCGCACGAACTGATGCATGATACTGAAAGTCGCATGGATGCATGCTGAAAGTCGCATGGACTTATACGTAACACATGAAAGTCGCATGAATGAATATGAAAGTCGCATGGGATAATTCCAAGGACTAAAAGTCGCATGAAGTGATACTTAACATATGAAAGTCGCATGAACTACTATTCAACATACTAAAGTCGCATGGAAGAACATACAAAGCGCGAAAGTCGAATGAACTCATACATACATCAACTGAAAGTCGCATGGCACTCCCCAGTGACCATGCGACTGTCGCATGGTATCATCTTCTTTGTAAGTTTCAACGTTTGAAAACCCAGTCTCCATAGCCATAATCAAGCTTTCTAAAAACTCAACCAATTCAACTCAAACTTGTTGCAAAACATTTCTCCACTTATATAAAACCTTCCTTTAAACTTAAAACCATATTTTATCAACTTTCAAGGTGTTCTTGGTGAGATATTTTTCCTGGGTTTTGCTTAAACCCTCAAACCCAAAAACCCCAGATTATAATCATTCAACCAACACTCAAACACAACAAGAAATGATGTCTACTTGATCTTAAATGATGGGGAAACATTACCTGATGATTTCTTTGCTAGAAATCTCAAGTTCCAACAATGGAAGCAACCTTCTTCTCCTCTTCTCGTCGCTTCTCAAATGGCACAGAACACTCACACAAAACTTGAATGAATGCAACAATAACTTGGCTCTTGTGTTGGAGGCTGTGCCCTAAACCTCTTTATATACTCTCAAACCCCTCTCGTGGGCCTAGGCCCATTTCCATATCTCAAGGCCATTTTACAATCCTAACTCTTATTGGATTATGATACATATAAGCCCAATCTTTCTTAATAAATCACCATCCATAATATATACATATACAACAACATAACTCCCATTAGTTAAATAAATTTCCAATCACATTGTGCATAAAACCGCATTAATATTCATTAAAAATATTTTTGTACATTTTAAAATTACGGGTATTACACCATATTTCTTAATCAGATCAAAGACATACTTGCTCTGATTAATAAATATACCATCTTCTTTCTGATAGATTTGAAGTCCCAAAAAGTACGTCATCTCACCCATCATGCTCATTCTGTATTGATTAGACATTATCTTAGAGAACCAATCACACAGACCTTGGTTTGTTGAACCAAAGATAATGTCATCCACATAGATTTGAACCAGAATGACATGTCCTCTGCTCTTTCTTATGAATAGAGGTTTGTCAATACTTCCTCTAACAAAATCATTTGAGAGCAAATAGGTGGACAACGTATCATACCAGGCTATTGGAGCTTGCTTGAGTCCATATAAAGCCTTGTCTAACGTATAGACATAATCTGGATGTTTAGAATCAATAAAACCAGGGGGTTGTTTCACATAGACCTCCTCCTATAGTTCTCCATTTAGGAATGCACTTTTAACATCCATTTGATACACTTTAAAATTTTTGAAGGCTGCATAGGCCAAAAACAACCTTATAGCTTCAATCCTTGCAACAGAGGCAAAGGTCTCATCATAATCAATACCTTCTTCTTGTCGATACCCCTGAGCTACTAGCCTTACCTTGTTTCTGATCACTACTCCATCCTTGTCCATTTTATTTCTATAGACCCACTTAGTGCCTATAATTGTTTTTCCTTTGGGGGCAGTGACAAGGGTCCAGACCTTATTTCTTTGAAATTCTATCATCTCCTCTTGCATAGCTTCAATCCAATCTTCATCTTTTAGAGCCTATTCAATCTTCTTTGGTTCCACTTGAGATAGAAAACTAGAGTAGGCAGCATAGTTTGCATTTGCCTTAGATCTAGTTAACACACCATCTTTAATGTTCCCAATGACATCATCAAGAGAATGATCTTTTAATACTCTGAAGGTTGTAGTGGGAGACTGAGGTTCTGGGTCTGAGTCAGAGCAGTGTCTCTCAAGCTAAATAGGACTTACTTCTTCAGTCTGAGTAGGAATTGGAAGATTACTTACATCTTCAATCTGACATGTACCTGATGATTCACTGAGATTCTCAGGTTGATTATCTTCAATATTGATAGTTTCTTTCGATGCACACTTGTCAGATTTATCACCATCATCATCATCAGAATCATCCATAACATACATGGGATTTAATGTGAGATCTTCTTTGCTCCTCTCAAGCTCACTCAGACTAACTGGGTTAGCTTAAGCTCTGTTGGATTCATCAATACTTGTCTCGTCAAACGTCACATGTCCTAACTCTTAAATTACCTTTCTTTTAAGATTAAAGACTCTATAAGCTTTGGAGATTGAAAAATATCTAACAAATATGCCTTGATCAGCTTTGGGTTCCAACTTATGGAGCTGATCTCTTTGGTTTAGCACATAGCATGTTGAACCAAAAATGTGGAAATATCCAATGTTGGGTTTTCTGCCATGATACATCTCATAAGGTGTTTTACCACGTCTTTTAACTATTATTGATCTATTCTGGGTATAGTAGGCTGTACTTACAGCTTCTGCCCAAAAGCTCAGCTTGAGCTTTGTTTCACATAACATGGTTCTGGCAGCTTCAATTAAGGTTCTATTTCTCCTTTCAGCAACTCCATTTTGTTATGGAGTTCTTTCAGATGAGAAATTTTGTGTAATTCCTTTATCTTCACAAAAGCCTTCAAGGGTTAAGTTTCTGAACTCAGTCCCATGATCACTTCTGAGTTGTTTAAGAGACTTACCCTTTTGCAACTCTTCTTGTCTTATGAAGCTGATTAACTCATATACAGCTTCACTATTGGCTTTTAAGAAAACTACCCAAGTGAATCTTGTGAACTCATCAACAATCACTAGAGTATACTTTTTGCCACTTAGACTTGGGGTGCTAATAGGTCCAAATAGGTCCAAGTGCAACATATGCAATGGTTCTGTAATTTAGAAATTCTGTTTGGACTTGAAGGATCCCTTATGGTGTTTTCCCATTTCACAAGCTAAGCAGAGTTTGTCTTTAGCAAATGTGATCTTAGGCAGACCGGAGACTAACTCTTTGCTAGACAATTTGTTGATATATTTGAAATTTAAATGAGATAGTCTCTTGTGCCATAACCAGCTCAGCTTGGGAGTTAAGTCAGAATACAAGCAGGTTTCAGTTGAAGGATCTGCGGAGCTGAGATATAACAAATAGATATCTCTCTCTCTTTTTGCATTCAACATATGCTACCTTTTTGAAAATGACTTTTCCAGCAGTTATCTTTTCATAACCTTTAGTCCTTCCTTGAGAATTATCCTCAAATGTCACCTTGGTTCCTTCATTGTTTTGGAATTCACTTAGAATCACCTTGCTTCATGTCATGTGCCTTGAGCATCCACTGTCTAGATACCACTTGTAAGAGCCCTGCACATGATCAACTAAACATATTAGTTTCTTTTTGGAACCCACTGTTTGGTGGGTCCTGAGGATGAGCACTTAGCTGATCCTTTAGAGTTTGATTGATCAGCTCGAACAGATTCTGGGTCTGTTTTGGACTGATCATCCTTTTCGTTCTCAGGTCTAAGATTTGTACTTACACAATCTTTGGCCTCAAGACCTCTATCACCACACTTATAGCATTCTCTTCTAAAGATGGGTGTTTGGGTGATTTCTTTGAGTTTTCAAACATTAAATTTGGATTCAGTTTTAGGGTCATAAGATGTAGATAACCTTTCAATCCTTTTTGACAGTTTGTCTACTTGATTTTCACTGACTTTGGACTTACCTTTGTCATCTTTATGGTTACCTTATTTGGTGAAGTCTGACTTACAGAAAACTTCCTGTTTTTAGACATCCTTTCATATATGGCTTGAGAGTTATGTCTTTTTGATTTGACGTGAGATATTCTGACAAATACAGTTGTTCTCACAGGATTGTAATCCAATGTTTTGAAAACTGACATATAGTTTCTGTTGGATCTGGAACATTCAGCTTGATGGTTCGTGTGAATGACCTGAGGACTTTGGGTTGGTCTCACAAACTTGTTGGTTTTGACCTGTTTCCCAGATCTTTCCTAGCACTGCTTTTACTTGATTTGGAATCTGCTGGTTAATACACTTTTATGCTTCTCTTGATGACTTACACCAAGATTCACAGATCTTTCCTAGATTATCAGCTTGCTCTTTTGATTCTTGTAGTTCTTCACTTAGAAGTTTGTTTATATGAAGCTGACATTCATAATCACTTTGAATCCTTTTACCAACAGTTAAGAGAGTTTTAGAGTGTTTCAGTTCATCTTTTAATTTTGAAATTTCAGTTGTCAAACTAGATTGAACTGTGAGAGAGGTTTTGAAGTCATTCAACAAATAGTTGAACATTAGACATTTTTGTTCATAAGTGTAAGAGCTAAAGTTATTTACCTTATACATTGAGGCAGGATCCTAGTTACTGGTTTGCTTACTCAGCTTAGCCACTTCTGCTAGATCCTCATCAAAGGAACTGTCTTCTAACTCATAGTCTACTTGTTCGTCTTCATCCTCAATGGCCATCAAACACCTATCTGGCTCATCGTCATCTGAAGTAGATGATTCAGTATCCCAAGTCTCAGCAAGAAGACCTTTGGTGTTTTCATCTGGCTTGCCTTTAAGTCTTTGATATTTCTTCTTATATTTATCAGCTCTATAGGCATTCTTGTCAGCTACTGAAGTCGATTCTCCCTTCTTAACTCTGCACTCAGCAGCTATGTGTCCTATCGTCTGACAGTTATAGCACTTAGCTTTCTTAGGATCAAAAGTAGACTTACCACTTTTGTTTTTGTCAGACTGACCCCTTCATCTTCTGAACTTTCTAAAGTTTCTTGCTAACATTGCCATTTTTTAGTAAGAGCATCCATCTCTTCATCATCTGAATCGTAGTTAGGACTTACCTTCTTAGATTCAGATTCAGAGTCAATCTCAGCTTGAGACTTCTTAGATCCCTTTTTCTTCTTTTTTGCAATTAATGTAGATCCAGCATTATTTATAGATTCTATTAGTTGTTGTTGGGCCACTTTCTTCTGTTCCTTGATCTGTTGATGATTTAGAAGGAAACCATAGATAGATCTGAGATCATATTTTCCTAAGGTTCCTCCAGCATGAAGTGCAATGGTGATCTCATTGAATTGTTCTAGTAACACAACCAATAAGTTGAGTACCAACTCAATCTCATCTTTCTTGACACCTACCAAGATCAGATCATTATCAAGCATTGAAATCTGGTAAACAAATCTACCGTAGTTTCATTCTTTTTAGCAAAGAAAGTTTCATAAGAACGACTCAGATTTATCTTCTTATGTTTCTTGACCAAGTCAGTGCTTTCATATGTAACATTAAGAGTATCCCACATCTCTTTTGCAGTTTGGCACCCAGCCATAGTATGCAAAAGAGGATTTGTCAAAGCATTTGCTATAATGCTTTGTGCCTTGTCATCAAGGTTGAACAGTTTACAATCTTCCTCAGTCCAGGATGCTTCAACCTTGGAAGTTTCTCTAGAGGGAACAGTTTTGTCAGTGGCAGTAATATGGATCATTGGTCTGATTGGGCCATCTTGAATCACGGTACTCATCCTGTGATCCACGGACTTTAGATATAGCATGGCGCTAAACTTCCACATAGGATAGTCAGTGCCATCAAAAATAGGACACCCTTTTTGCCGCCATTGTTTGTATATGACTTGATTGCTTGCTAGTAGACATCTTAACCTCTTGACAGCGGATCTTGATCTTCAACCTATGAAGAAGCTTGCTCTGATACAAGTTGTTGGCCCTAGAGAGGGTGAACAAGCAACCGATACAGTGTAGAAGGGGGGGGGGGGTTGAATGCACTTTAAACAATTAATCAAATTAATCAAACGTATATTCAATTGTCAAACAGAACAATAACTATTATCACTCTCTAATCAAATCAACAGGATGATTTGATATTACAATGATTATAACCTCAATTCTCTCTATACATTCTTGAATCACAAACTAATTGATTATCAAACTTCTTGTTAAACTGATTAACAAGAACTCTTGAAAAACATCTCTTGAACTTTGAACTTACAAAGTTCTCACAACACACGCATATCAAGTATCACGAACACACGTACGATTTGCAACTTATGCAGTCTTGCAACTTATGCAGTCGTCTCTCTGTTCGATGTATTCGTTCACGTACGTAAACGTACGTATGTAAAACCCATAAGAAGTTTAATACTTATACTTGATATATCTACGAACAAATCGCAGTTAAAAGATAGAACTTATCTTTTCTTTAAAACCGTAACAAACTCCTTAATTAGAACATATCTAATTAATTCCGTTTGAGATTTCTGTCCAACTAATAGATAGTTTAAATTATGTTCGGATATCCTAATTTAAATGTCGTAGATATGGAGAGTTTATAACAGAATTTAGAACTTACTTAAATTCTTGAACTGACTTCTGACGCTGAGCTGAACCACTCAGTCTTGACCCTGTCAAGCTGAGTTCTTGAGTCTTGGATTCTTGAATCTTCAAGTCTTCAAGTCTTCAAGTATTCATTCTTAAAACCTATCTCAGCTTAGAAGTCACTGAGCTATCTAGTACTTACATAGAAAACCTTATATCTGTTTAAACGCTAACTACTCAGCTTTAGCTGACTAGTCAGTCTATAACAGACTTACATAATTCCTAACTCTTAACCTATCATCTATACATATCGATAGTTTGTCTCATCAAATCTAACTATTCTAAACATGGGACTAACACAGTTGTAGTCCCTCATGAGCCGGTTTACGATGGTACTTCCATTTATGATTGAGAACCAACACCAAATGAGGAAGACATTGAACCCACCAGTTTCCTATCTATGGGGTAAGGACTCGTTCTACAACAGCTAATGAGTGCCTTCATTCCAGTTTCCTACCTATGATTGAACCCACCAAAGTCTCCGATGCTTTACAAGACGCTGATTGGGTCATTGCAATGCTAGAGGAACTCAACCAGTTCGAAAGACTCAAAGTTTGGAGATTGGTACCACTTCCAGAAGATAAATTAGTGTTGGTACCAAATGGATATTTAAGAAGAAACGATATTCCGATGGAATAGTGGTAAGAAACAAAGCTAGGCTGGTTGCTAAAGGTTACAACCAACAGGAGGGAATAGACTACGATGAATCATTTGCTCCTGTAGCTAGGATATAAGCCATAAGACTATTCTTAGCCTATGGTGCCTATAAAAGCTTTAAGGTTTTTTAAATGGACGTCAAGACAGCATTCTTAAATGGTATCCTCAAGGAGGAAGCTTATGTGTCTCAACCAGATGGCTTTGTCAATCCCAAACTCCCACATCATGTTTATATTCTAGACAAAGCGTTACATGGACTAAAACAAGCCCCGAGAGCTTCGTATGATGTCCTGTCTGAATATTTGCTGGTGAGGGATACAACAAAGTAAAAACCGATACCATATTATTCACAAAAGCCAAAGGAAAGGATCTAATCTTGGTACAAATTTATGTGGATGACATCATCTTTGGTTCTACAAACCCAAAGTACAGTGATGAGTTTGTAATAAGTATGCAAAATCGATTTCAAATGAGTATGATGGGAGAGATGAATCTGAATATATTGCTGCTGCAATGTGCTGCTCTCAGAGTTTGTGGGTTAGGACTCAGATCTCTGACTTTGGCCTACACTATGACAAGATCCCACTACTGTGTGATTCACAATCTGCCATAGCTATCTCATGCAATCAAGTCCACCACTCACAGACTAAACACATTGATATACGGTATCATTTTATTAAAGATAATGTGGAAAAAGGTCTGATAGAACTTCAATATGTTAAGACTGATACTAAACAATTAGACGAAACTGGTTTTAATGAGTTAGTATCCAAATTGGGTATGTTGAATTATAAAGTCTACCTATCAGTTATTTAATTTGAGATGGTATTTCACTTTGTTTGTTCATGTTGCAGATAAGAGAAAGCATGAACTGAGGGGGAGTGTCAATCATCCGTACAAGTTACGCATGCTTGTAGAGGGAGTAAATACGTAAAACATTTCACAAAACATAGAAAATGTCAAAAACATTTACAAAATTCAAGGAAATATCAAAAATATGTAATTTCATTTATTTAATATTGAAAAATACAAAAATATTTAAGTTTTTGTTAATAAAAGAAAAGAACAAAAAGATTTCAAGCTTAAGTGCTTCATTCATTTCGAATTCGAAATCTTGATCTTCGAATTCAAAGTGATAATTCAAGTTAAAGGGAGGACTTCGAACATTCCTTAAAGTCTTCGCATTCGAAATAAACAGTAGTTTGATTTTTACATTCGAAAGGCAAAACGAAAGACTTCGAGTGCTCCTAAACTTCGCATTCGAAGTCAAAGGACTTCGCATGCGAAGCACACCAAGGGCTAGTTCGAGCGCATGCATGATTCAAATTCGAAGCCAGTGGACTTCAAATACGAAACCATCAAATCCATTAGACTTCGAGCGCGTTTACTAACCTCAATTCGAAGCTAGTAGACTTCGCATTCTAAACAGTGTATCTTCAATACACTTCGAGTGCTCATGAACAGTACATTGAACGGAGTCAAGAACAACTCACTTCGAGTTCGAAGCCTTCACACTTCGAATTCGAAGCCTTTTGGACTTTGAAGTCTACAGTGGTCCTTATGACCACTTCGAGCGCGTTTTTCTCTATGGAACCCTTTGAACTTAGAGTGCGTTAAATCATTTTTTTACCGTTACTTCCCTCGCCTATAAATAGAATATTACCATGGAGTGTTCCACATGCATTCAAACATATTCAAACTTTAAAAAACTCCTGGTTATGTATTTTTGTGCATTTTGATCAAAGTGGTTGTCCAAATTTCGAACTTTTGTGTGAAATTGTTACATAACACATGTTAAACCTAACAAAAGCAACAAAATTTGATTAAAACATGTTTCAAATGTTCAAACTTGCAAGAATACTATTCAACTCGGAAGTTACCTTTTCCGACTTTGAATGCTTTGTTCGACATTCTAATGAACTTGTTAACATACATATCATTTGCGATAGGTCTTAGGAACACTAGGACACGGTTTTTGTCAAAGAAAAACTCAAAAAATTGGAAAAGTGTTCTTCGTGTTCTTCGAGTGGTTGAAGATTGGGCTTGATTCCATTTTAAGCTTAGATCTTCATCTTATGGACCAAATGAGAAAATTTTCAGTGTTACAGAAGTGTTTAGATACGTGTATTCATTGTAAAGCATGTGTCAAAACATATTTTTGTCTACCAAATATACCACTTGTCTATGAAGGATTTTGGGTGTTATGCATTTTTTAACAAGGAGTTGACAAATTTTACCAAATTTGACTCTTAGTAACTGTTTACAAATCAAAAAGGGTCAAAGTGTTTCACACTTGAATGTTTTATCTAACAAGTCAATACACTTCAATAGGTTAATTTTTACAAAGTGCAATTATCTAACCTATTGGTTGTTCTTACTGGACAAAAATGGCTATGGAAGATGAATCTATCTCATACCGTTCTTCGACAGCTAGCCAAACCCATAACCCAGATGACCAACTCCTTCCCACCAATCAATTCTTGTCTGTTGTCACTCATGACAATAAACACTTCATAAACCTCGATAGCTTTCACAACCTAAACTTCCCCATCATCTATGAAAATTTCCACATTCATCCATTAAACCACACCCTTACTTACAATCCATCAACTTCTGAGACTCATGTCCCTAAATTGTATGTTCAACAATTTTGGCACACCGCCCATACTCATACCAATCCCGACTTAGGTCACGTATTATCCGCGGTGATGTAGACCATTTCACCCTGAACATCGAACATCACTGCTAGCCGATTAAGGGAAATCCTCCGGCTTCCTACCGCCAGAAGTAGGCCTCCACTACTTGACTTCCAGAAGATGCCTGACGAAACCACACCTCTTGAAGGCAATCGCGCCATGGGCTACCTTTGGGATCTACCTCTTCGTTCCCACTTCAAAAGAGCCAACCTCTACCCCATATACTATACATTTTTGACCATTCTTCAACGTTGCCTCACTTCTAAACACACGGGCTATGAATACCCAAACTCCAACAAAATCAACCTCATGTATGTTGTTGCTAGTCACCTGCATATTGATTATGCCACGCTAATATTTGTTGACATTATGTAGCAGGTTGAGGGTAAACTCTCTGATCTCAAGATATCTAAGGGCAGATTTCTACTGTATCAAAGGTTTTTACCATTGATGGTCCAGTTCGCGATGAACGGAATAGAGGAGATACCTAGACGGCCAAATCATGCTGCTATCAGGCCGAAGCAATTTATGTATCTTAAAGTTCTGAATGATGATCATCCTGTTCAACCACAACCATTCCGCGTCTCCTGCTGGATCTGTACGCCCAGAATGATGTGGTGAGAAATTATAGGGAGAATGTAGGCTTGGGTCCTATGGTGCAACCAGAGCCGGTTGTACCTACCCCAGGGCCCGTAGTACCTAGGGAGGATATAACTTATAGGCCTCAGTCTTCCATGGGGGAAGCTGAGCGGGAAGAGCAGAGAGAGAAAAGCCCAGAGAGGGGTGGTGAAGGGGATGAAGGTGATACACATAGTGAGGGAGGGGCTGATTAAGATCCTGTACAAATCCAAACTATGATTGATACTTTCTCCGATGTACTCCCCAGCCCTGAACAACAACCGGAGTCTCCTGATATTCATGATGTTTTAGTGGCGCCGGACTTTGAAACAAACACCATCGCCTTGACCACGTATACTACCGCTGCTGCACCTCTGGTCATCGACAACACTGAGCAACAACGAACAAAACTACAAGTAGTGACAGAGGAAGAGGATTTGAGTTTTTCCGATGTATTCCCAAACTTACCGGAGGCCTTTGATGATGAAACGGAATTTATGTATGGCTATCAACCGGGTCCTCTTGACAAAGCAAGTGCAAGCCATGAATTTGATCCTAATTTGGATGTCTATGATGAATATGAAAGTGAAATGGAAGAGGAAGAGGTAGAGAAAATAAAGAGAGAGGTGAGTAAAGAAAAGGAGAGTGTTGAGGGACCCCCAAGCCCAAAAAGCCGGGAAGCCACATATGCTACCGGAGCTAACACCGTTAGCTCTGGTATTGAAACAGCCACTGTCATCCCAACAGTGCACACTTACCCTTCCAGCTTCTCAAGTATCTCCCAACACATGCTTGTTTCAACTCACGGAGAATTAGCACATACTCTATCGGCCTCTCATTTGGAGATGGATGGTATTGAAACTAGAGGTCTGCCTCTACTGACCTCGACCGTTCCTTCAATGCACATCGATATACCGCAAATTTCTGCATTTCTTTCCAGACACCAAACAACACTTTCACAGATTACGACATTGTTTACACAACAACCGTCTAAAACACCTGTACGTGGCACTACTGAAGGTGCCATTCAAGGATCAGGTGTAAATCTCACCGGAGTGTACACCACTTCAGCTCCGCACATGAGTAGCTCTGCCTCTGTGGCAAGACTTCAACGAGCACTCTTAGTGAGTCTCGGTTTGTTAACAAGGATGAACTGCAGGAGGCCTTCAACCCGAGAATAGAAAGCTTATCAAAAATCAAGCAGACACTTGCTTCACTAAAAACAAAGGTTGATGATGGCTCGGGCTTATCTACTGATACTTTAAAATCCCTACTCTACGTAAGATTGCTGGAGAGAGCCCCAGACCGTGAACAAAACCTAGATCTCCTTCAAACCCTTCAAAATGAACATGCTTACAAGGGTAGTAACCTCAATGAGTTCAAAGAAACCATTCTAAACTCAATCGAGGATCTGGGAAATGTGGTCTTTCAGAAATTGGATTCGGTGGAAAACAGAATGACTATTCTTGAATCTACATGCAAATCCCAAGCTGCTGGGTCAAAGTGCAGGCGTGACGACGATGATCCCGATCATGATCGTCAAGAGGGGGAGAAGAGAGTTCGCATTTTAATCTTTACTCCTTTGACCGAACGACTAGCGGTTGCAATAGGGATAGGGGCAGAATCTCAGCAACAACAACAATCTCCACAATTGCAACAGTAACAACAGCAACAACAACAGCAACAGCAACAGTAACAACAACAATAACAAACTGAGCCTTAAACTGACATCCTAGTGTTTGAATTTGAAACTGAAACTGCAGATATTGGAGAAAGGGATGAGTCAGATAAGCTGATGAAACAGATAGGTGAGTTCTCTTTTGGCAAACTGCCAGAAATAATAGAGGAAGTCCAGATCGTGGACAGGTTGATGATATGTCGATGCCTGTGATATAAAAGCAAGCTTCTTCAAGGGTTTTAAAGCCTGTGAAGGACTTAGTTACCAAAAAGCAAATGAAGGAAGCAATCAGAAAGTTAAATCTTACAAGTGTCCTTTAAGGCATTTCAGAGGATGTTCATCAACTCTTTCCTCCAGAAACCCATGAAATTCCAGGTGTCAGCTGCCGACATCCTGAAGAAAAATCAACAAGCTGAGTAGGCTAAACTACTCCAACAATCATCTGAATGGCCACCACCTCCGAACGTCCAACCAGCTCCTTCAGTTCTTATCTCATCAGACCCAGGCCTGGATAGACACAACATGTTCACGAGAGATGCAATGAAAAACCCTTTGTGGGGCAAATATGGTGTGAACACTGCTTACCTCGAGAATCGGATTCCTACTATCTTCACTTATCAAATCATAGACAAGATTCCACTTTAACTAAGGGGTCTTGATGATGTTCAAAGGAGATGATACAATCACATCTTTAATGAATACAAAACAATGTGGGAGAAGATTGTGTCAGAATACCATATTAGCAACTTCGAATCAGTATGCAAAAATCATTAAGGTACAGGTTTGTTGTATATGATGTACAGAGAGTAGATGGTCAAAAAATCTATTTGAATGAAGCTGACTTCCGACACGTCAAGCTGCATGACATTGAGTTCATATATGAGGAGCGATATACAAAGATCAACAAGTCCTATGAGGAACAGCAAGGACGATAAGATCTAATGAAGTATATGAGGAGATTTATAGAATTTATCCAAGAGCATGACATTCAATTGGGATCCGAGAGTAATCAACTCGGGGTGAATCTGCTCAGACCACTGCAAAACCATCCTGATCTACAAACCCGAGAAGAGCTAACTGTTACTGATGAAAATCATCCAACCTTTGCGGTTAAAAGAGGTGTCGTATTCATCAACCAACGTCGTCGAAAGATCTTCGTTTGGATGGTGGACATGATGGCATACTCTGATGGTACTTTGAAATTGTTGTTCCACAGACTCCAGGAAAGGGCGGACAAAGAACAATCAACTTTAAGTGAGTCAGAACGGGCTAGGTTGACAAGAACAATTGACGCGATTAAGAGGACGTTGGACAGTCGTCGGATTATTCCGAGGTGGCAGATGATGTTCGGAATTAGAAATAGATCTACTTTGTAATAAATATCTTTCTGCATTTCTATCTTCTTCTAATAGGCTTTCTATCCATTTAGGGGGAGATTGTTAGTATTTAGAAAATGTAGAAAATCCTAATTTGTAGGCGTGGCCTATAAATAGGCCCTTGGCCCTTGGCATTGTAACGCTTTTGGATCATTAATGCAATATCGATATTCAAATTGAAAGGTGTAGTGTGTGTTTCTCTCGAATATTATCTTCTCTTTACACTAATACTTAATGGCATAATCACAGGCTTCAGCTTTCAGCCATAAATCCGGATTCATCCCTCATAATCACATCTTCTATTGCAGGTAAAGGTTGTTCTTCAGATAACACATTCACTAATTCATCATCACTCTCACCATCAATTTCTTCAAATTCAAACTCTTTAGCATTAGCCATCAGAACGAATTGTGCATGAATATTTGTGTCTTCATCACTGTTATCCGTATCTGACAGAAACTGATCTTCCTCAACAAGCAGGGCCTGTCCACTGTTTCTCTGTTTGATCAGGTTGAGCTTAGCCTTATAATATTCTGAATCCTTGACTTTTGGCTTCTTACAATCCCTGATGAAATGTCCAGTGCCACCACAGTTGTAACACTTTCTCTCTTGGGCAGTTCTAACTTTTCTTTCATATCTCTTTTCAAGCCTTTGACCATCCTTTCTCTAGAATTGGTCATCCCTGCATCTTGATCCAGAAGTTAACATTTGCTTGTTGTTAGTTTTATTTTTCAGAAACTTGTTTTGCATCATATTTGTTAGATAAGCCATTGCTTGCATGATTTTCTCGTTATCCACCAAACTTTCTTCCTCTGAATCTGAACTTGCTTCATCTTGACAGATTTTGAAGAGCTTTTTACTCTTTTGTCATTAACCACCAAAGCCAGTGGATCGATATTCTCCTTCTGTGCACCCACGCCAACATCATCTTGATATTGGTGCAGTTCTTCAAATATCATGTGGTGGGTGACTTTATTCAGATTTTTCTGGTTCATCTGCCTGTAGATTGCTACCTGTGATTTCCAATCATGCCCTAGAGAATTCAGAAACATTGTATTCTTAGTCAAGTTTGAATAATCATTAAGCTTTAGGTTTCTCAGATCATTAAGCAGTTTACAGTACCGACTGTAAGTTTCAATCAGTGCTTCGCCATCTCTAGATTTAAAGTGATCAAAAGAATTGACCAACGTTGTCTCCTTTATCCATACTCCAGATTCAGTACCATCCATTTGACTCTTAATCTTATCCCAAATCTCTTTAGCTGTATTCAAGCCATTTACTTTAATGTAGAACTCAGATGATAGACCATGGTTTAAGTGATATTTTTCTTTTCTGTGTACTGTAGCCCTGTGCTTCTCCTCAACAGTGTATTCACTTGGAAGCTTCTCCCTATGGATTTCATCAAGTGGTGGATTATGGTTAGTGTTAGCTTCTTGGTCTATTCTAAACACTCCATTACCCTCAAGAATACTCCTTTTCATCTCTTCACCATATTGTTCATTATTTTCAATGAAGTCCATGAATCTTCCTTTCAAAACATGATACTCACCCCTGTAGAGTACAGGTGATTTCGTATCAGACCAAAATGATAATGTTTCACTGTAAGTACCCATTTTTGCTACAGGATCTTTTCTTTGAAAAGATGTAAAATTGAAGAATCCGTAAAACTATTGAAATCTGATAACAACAAATTTGATGACTTTCAAAATCCGAAGACCTCAAAATCCGAGAGTCAAATCCGATGACTTTCAGAATCCAAAGACCTCAAAGTCCAAGACTAAAATCCGATCAACTTCAAAATCCTTAAACAATTCCGATTATAAGCAATCCGATGCTTTCACAATTCTTGAAATCTGATGCCTAAATCTGAGTCTAAGCAAATCAGCAACTCAAAACCTCAACTTTCAAAATCCGAGTATTTCAAAAATCCGTAAGTCGAACACTTGTAATCAAATCTGATAATAATCAAATCCGGTATCAAATCCGTAACTCAAATCCGATTCTACAAATCTGATTACTTCAAACCTTCAAATCCGTTGATTTCAGAATCCTTTAAACTACAAAACTTCAAAGAATCCATTACTTCAAATCCGTAACCTTAAATCCGACACTTTCAATATTGTCGGAATCCAATATTTCTTTCGGATTTTGAGAAATCCGCAAGTTCTTGAACACAAATCCGACCACACAGAGTAATCCGCCAACTTCAAAAATTCAAACATCTTCGAAGCTTGATCAAACTCGAAAATTTCTTCTTCCACTAGCTTTCGTATATGTGCGAATTACACCCGGGAAACAGTTATACAACAAAATTCAATAGAATGAATACATTTTTGATCAAAATTGTCAAGAACTTGCAAAATACAAAAATCACAATTCAATACAATTTGATAAAATGCACGATCGTGGACTAATACAGATTGATTCTAATGTTGAATGAGAATCAAATAAGCTACAAACCTTTCATTTTTACTGTCAAATTGATCAAAATCAAAATACCTCAAAAGTCGACCCAAACTTCTGAAATCCGTCCAATTGGCTTTGAATGTTGTTGTTTTCTCTATGATTCTTCAATCACGAGCCATCTTTTATCAATGATATGGCTTTGATACCAATTGATAGAACAAAAACAGATACAAACGAAGATTCAAGTTGATAGTTAAAACACCTTTAAGTGTGTGTTGATATATTTGAGATATGAAAGAGTTACAAGAAATAAAGCCTAAGGTCACCTTATATACATATAACTAATGGTGACCTTCTAAGTACAATATTAGCTAGTTAAGCACAAAATCTAACTAGATCACAAACACAAAGTCTATTTCTAACAACACAAACCGATTCCACGACTTAGCCAGGCTAGTCCCACATTTGGTTACCCCTGAATCCAAACGGATTGAGAGGTATATACACGGATTGGCCACTGAGATTTGAGCTATGGTGGAAGCAACAGAACCAGCCACAATTTAAAGTGCTATACTAAAAGCCGGTACACTGACCGACGATGCAGTTAGAACTGGGAAGCTGGGCAAGGTTAGTGAGAAAAGAAGGGAGGCCGGTGAGGCAAGCAAGGTTGGAAATGCCCGGGGTAACAATAAGAGGGCTAGGGTAGCAACTGGTTTTGTGGCAACTAACCCTGTTAAGAAGGAGTATGCTAGTCTTGCACAAACTATAACTTTCACCACTTCCAGAATGTGCCATATCGCTCCTGCATGATCTGCAACCGATTAGGCCACTATGCTAAGGATAGTAAGGGTGGGGTGAGGATAGCAACACCAGTCAACATAGTGAACCCAGTCGGCAATCGTGGGACATGTTACGAGTGTGGTGGTAATGATCATTACCGAAACGTATGCCTGAGGTTAAACAGAGCTCCTGGGCAAGGAGGAAACCGCCCAAACCAAGCATTGGCTATTGAGGGAAACCGTAATCTAGATAACAACGGAAATCAAGCTCGGGGGAGAGCATTCGTCATGGGTGCCAATGAAGCCCGCCAAGACCCCAACATCGTGCCGGGTACTGTTTCCATAAATGATGTTTTTGCTACTATATTATTTGATTCCGGTGCCGATTACAGTTTTATTTCCACTACATTTGTACCTTTATTAAATATGAAGCCCAGTAGACTGGAAACTAATTATATGATTGAGATAGCCAATGGGAAAAGGGTAGAAGTCAATAAAATTATTCGTGGGTGCAATCTAAGATTAGAAGGTTTCACATTTCCCATAGATCTAATACCTTTCGGACATGGAAGCTTTGACGTGATCGTGGGGATGGATTGGTTATCGGGTCATAAGTCTAAAATTCTCTGCCACGAGAAAGTAGTGCATATACCTTTGCCGAATGGAGGGATACTAAAGGTTCGCGGTGAACGGTCCGAAAAAAACTTGAAACATCACAAGAGTGCGACTACGGACGAAAGGAGACTTGAAGATATCCCAACAGTACAAGCATATCGATTGGCACCTTCAGAGATGCAAGAATTTGGCATCAGATTGCGTATACCTTTATCGGGTTTACCCCCTTCACGACAGGTGGAAATTGGTATCGATTTAATCCCAGGAGCAACTCCTATCGCAAGGTCGCCATATCGATTAGCACCATCAGAGATGCAAGAAATGGCTGATCAACTCCAAGAACTCCAAAGCAAAGGATTTATCCGACCCAGCCATTCGCCCTAGGGAGCGCCTGTCCTATTCGTTAAGAAGAAGGACGGTTCATTTTGAATGTGTATCGACTACCGTGAGCTAAACAAACTCACCATCAAAGACCGATACCCTCTTCCTATGATTGATGACTTGTTCGAACAGTTGCAAGGTTCGCGTTACTTCTCCAAGATAGACCATCGTTCAGGTTATCATCAGTTGAGAGTACGCGAGGCTGACATTCCAAAGACCGCGTTTAGAACTCGTTACGGACACTTTGAGTTCATGGTCATGCCTTTTGGTTTGACTAACGTCCCTGTGGTGTTCATGGTCCTAATGAACCGTGTATGTAAGCCATTCCTTGATAAATTTGTTATCGTCTTTATTGATGATATCTTAATTTATTCCAAGTCTAAGGAGGAACATGAGTGACATCTAAAGTTAATTCTGGAACTACTTAAGAAGGAGAAACTATTTGCCAAGTTTTCGAAATGCGATTTTTGGTTTCGAGAAGTACATTTCCTCGGTCATGTAGTCAACAACAACGGTATACATGTAGACCCCGGTTACACCCTCAGATATTCGTTCATTCCTAGGGTTAGTGGGTTACTATAGATGGTTTATCGAGAATTTCTCAAAGATTGCCAAGCCTCTCATCCTTCTAACACAAAAAGCCAAGAAGTTTGATTGGAACGAGGATCAAGAGGCAGCCTTTCAGACACTGAAGGAGAGGCTGTGTAACGCTCCAATACCGATGCTTCCTAATGGACCCGACGACTTTGTAGTGTACTGCGACACGTTGAACCAAGGTCTTGGATGTGTGTTGATGCAAAGGGGCAAAGTAATTGCATACGCGTCCTGTCAACTAAAAATGCACGAGAAAAACTATACTACTCATGATTTAGAACTGGGAGCCGTTATCTTTGCACTTAAGAATTGGAGACACTACCTGTATGGTACGAAAAGTATTATTTACACCGACCATAAGAGCTTACAGTACATCTTCGATCAAAAGGAGTTAAACATGAGACAGAGGCATTGGATCGAACTTTTCAGTGATTATGCTTGTGAAATTCGCTACCACCAAGGTAAGGCGAATGTGGTATGTAACACCCGCAAACCTGGGCTAGTAGATTAGCGGGTTTACGGTATGTGTTTATTTGTGCTTTAATTGCATTAATTTAATTATGTGATTAATTAAATGATTTAGTTTATTAATTAAATTAGAATTAAAAGTATGTATGTATGTATGTTTGTATGTGTGACCGTGAATATATATATATGCATGTATATAGTGGGTTACACGTGGGGGTGTGTAGGAGAAAGAGGACACCTAAGCTTGCATGTTACCTTGTGTGTGTGTTGATTCATCTGCTCAATTTTTTAACAAAAGGAAAAAATGTGTGTGTGTGTGTATTTCTCTGCCAAGAAACCGAGAGAAAGAAGAGAAAGAAGAAAAAGAATCGGGATTTCACTTTGTGATCTTAAAATCAAGATTTAAAGGTTGGTGTTTATAGATTCCCATGTTATTATCCTTATTGATTAGTTATCTGATATATAAACATGATTTCTTTTAAGTTTGAAGGTTGCATGTTGAGAACGTCATGATTCTAGTTTGAAGTTTATTTTGGTTAAATGGGTTTTGCATGTTTAAGTGATTCATATGAATAGAAAGTGTTTAGGATTCATGAAAGATATGTTTTAATGTATTTAAACATATTTTTTTGGTATGTTTTGGTTATGGTTATGAATTCTAGGTTTGAATATCTTTATGATGAAGTTGTCGGATTTGTTAGAGTGAAGAAGATGGTAAAAACCAATTGATTGTAAAACCGAAACCCAAAAACCGATAGTTGAGGAAAACCGATGGAAGTAAAACCGACACTCACAATCCAATACTGGAAATCCGATACATGGAATATGACAACCCTTAATCCAATTATTATATATAAATATGAAATCCTATACTTGGAAAGTGATAAGTCAAAATCCGATACCCAAATCCGGAACTTGAAATCCGGGAATAGTGAAATCTAACACTCATAAAACCGAGACTTAGAATCTGATACATGTGTAATCTGAGTCTCAGAATCCGAATGAAGTGAAATCCGACACATCGATTAAATCCGACAGTTGGTGAAATCCGATACTCAAGTTGCGGATTTCTAAGAATCCGAGTGCCAAATCCGATAGTTTAGAAATCCGACATTTTGTGTTTGGATTTGTATTTGTTTATTGTTTGATTCTATATTATGAATGAATTATAAATATATGTGGTCAGATATATTTACGAGATTGAGACTGATTGGTTGTTATTGTATTTCAGGCAATCCGAAGGCTAAGTAACATTAGAATTATGAGTACCTCATCTAAGATTAAAAGGTGAGTGGATGTTGAACGCGAATGGTAAAGATTATGGTTAATATTATTGATGTGATGCATGATTGTGTTTGATGGATTGATATTGGAACTGTTAATTGTGAATATTATTTATTGATGACTGTTGCAAGACTATTTGATCGATACGCACTCTTAGTATGATTTTGAGTTACGTTTGGGAAGTCTGCTACACGTGGAATTGGACTGGGCTCGTCTACTGATTGGTTGAACAGTGGTAGCCTTACTGTTGCATATGTTGCATCAGAGTGGGGTTTCACTGTGCCAATTCAGTAGAGGGCTATCGGTAAATTTTTGCTTTGGCCGGCATTGGTTGTAGGTTTTGCGCCAAACCGCCGGTCTTCTTGGAATTGTGATTACATGTTTAGTATTGGCTTGATGTTTGCTTTTGGATTTAGCCTCTACTCACTTAGCTTTATGCTAATTCCCCACAGTTGTTGCTTTTTGCAGCGAGGTTTTGTGAGGGTTCGTTGAAGGAGAAGTTGACCTAACTCTGATGTCAAGATTTAAAATGAAACGAGCCAGTCTTTTTGTAACACAGAGTTTATGTTTGTTGGATTTAAAGAACAGATATTTTGTTTTGTAAATATTTGTGAATGAAATGTATGTTTAATTAATTAAAGCTTCCGCGGCGCAAATTTTTAAAAAATGGCTTAGATTTTATAGTGTTACAGTTTGGTATCAAAGCCTTGGTTTGGCGATGCATACATGGCTAGAGTGTTGCATTCCCAGATCTTGGCTCGTGATAGGTCAATCTTTCCTTTAGGGGGAATTAAAGTGAGTTACAGTTGTTTGTAGTAGTTAGTATTGTAAGTACTAACGGTTTATGCTAATGAGTTTGAGATGATGTAATTGTAACAGATATGGCTGATAGAGAGACCCCTATCCTCCCTCCTGTGACCCAATCATCAGTAGAGGCACCTATATTAGAAGAGTTAGATGCCACTAACCGAGCAGGAACATCTGGTAATGATCAGGAAGAACACCAAAGCGAATACATATTCAAGTTGGAGAACGAACTACTGGATCTTAGAACTAATATTCATAACTTGGAACAAAGATTAACCCGACATGAACAAACTCCAGTGCCAACTGCGATCTCTACTCAGTCAACAATACCACCAGTATCGATACCCCTACCACCAGTGACACAGATGACACAACAACCGTTTTACTATCCGTATCCACAACCGGGAGCTTACCTTTTTGCGTTCCCTAGGTATAAGCAACCATGCACATACAAACAATTCCTTGACTGTAAGCCTTCTAAGTATAGTGGAAGTCCTGACCCTAACATAACCTTGAACTGGCTGAAGGAAATGGTGAGGACACTTGATGCCTGTAACTGTGAGAATGACTTGAAGGTGAAATATGCATCAAGGATGCTGAAAGGTGATGCAATGGTCTAGTGGGATTCTATCACTGGCCATTTTACTAAACAACAATAGGAAAGCATTACTTGGAGTCAGTTCCAGGAAAAACTTTGTGAACAGTATTGCAGTACATTTGAGGTTGCTAAGATCAAGAAAGAATTCATGGATCTGCAAATGACCGGGAACATGACAATGGATGATTTGATCAGGCAATTTAATCATAAAATGGGATTTGTTAAACACTGGGTACCTGACGAAGAGTCCAAGATCGCTCACTTTGTTGGGGCACTGCACCCCGACCTTCGTAGTGCCACTAGGTGGGCTACCACCTTATCACAGGCTTTTACCTTGGCCAAGTCGGCAGAAGGGGATTTAATTGCCAAAAACAGACTGAGTGGGGAAAGGATTGCTCAACAAAAATCGAGGATTGATCATTATAATTCGCAACAGAGGCAAGGTGGGCAAGGCAGTGAGAACAGACAAGGAGACCAGAACAGGAGGTCAAATTTTAGTGGGTCATCCCAAAAAGCACCGTGGTGTGGTCGGTGCAAGTCTTAACACAACGGGCAGTGTACGCCCCAAACCAGGAGATGTGTTAAATGTGGCCAGTTTGGTCATGATCTTAAGAACTGCATGTTCCGACACAATGTTTGTTGAAACTGCCAAAAAGGAGGGCATAGAGTGGGAGAATACCCGGTGGGAAAGAAGGCAGGGTCAGATACAGGGGCTGGGGTACCTGGGGGATCATCTACAACCGAACTGAAGAGGAAGAATCCACCTACTACTGAGGGTAGGGCTTTCAAAATGACGGTGGAGGATGTCACCACTACTGATGATGTTATAACTGGTATGTTCTTGATTAACTCTATCCCTGCAAGAGTATTATTTGATTCTAGAGCTAATCGCTCATTTGTGTCTGTAGAGTTTTGTGGTAGATTAAATGTACCTATTATTAAACTTGCTAGTACCCTAGAGATAGAAGTAGCTGATGGCATGATGGTTCCAGTCACGACTGTTGTGGCTGGAGCTAAAATTGATATAGATGGTGTGTGTTTTTTTGTTTATTTTCTTGTCATGCCTTTATCTGGTTTCTATGTGGTGCTGGGTATTGATTGGTTAAGTTTGAATCAAGCAAGTATAAAATGCCACAAGAAGTTGATCTCGTTTCCTTAAGCGGATGGTACAAGGGTGGTAGCAAGAGGTGAGAAAGTCGGGTCTGTAATTCCAATAATTTCGTGTTTAAAGGCTAAGAAAGCATTAAATAAAGGTTGTGAATCGTACATAGCATATGTGATTGATGGAAAGAAGTAGAAGCAAGCTATGACAGACATCCGGGTGGTAAAGGAATACCCGGAGGTGTTTCCAGAGGAATTGCCAGGGCTGCCTCCAGTTCGTGAGGTAGAGTTTAAAATAGATTTAATTCCTGGTTCTCAACCAGTAGCTAAAGCACCGTACAGACTGGCGCCTTCAGAAATCTGAGAGATGATGACGCAGATTCAAGACTTGTTAGATAAAGGTTTTATTCATCCAGTTCATCTTCGTGGGGGGCACCAGTATTATTTGTGAAGAAGAAAGACGGTACATTACGTATGTGTATCGATTACCGGGAATTGAACAAGAGAACAATAAAGAATAATTATCCGTTACCCAGAATTGATGATTTGTTCAATCAACTGCAGGGAGCTTCTTTCTTCTCAAAGATTGATTTAAGATCAGGTTACCACCAGGTGCTAGTGTCAAAGGAAGATGTGTCAAAGACATCTTTCAGTACGCGATATGGTCATTATGAGTTCTTGGTTATGCCATTCGGTTTAACCAATGCACCTGCGATATTTATGGATCTTATGAACAAGGTCTTTCGACCATTTCTTGATAAGTTTGTTATTGTCTTCATTGATGATATTTTGATTTATTCAAAGACTGAGTTAGAGCATGAACAACATTTGAGATAGATTTTGGAAACCCTGAAGAAAGAACAATTGTATGCGAAGTTTTCAAAATCTGAATTCTGGTTAAGGGAAGTTCAATTTTTGGGGCATATAATTTGTAATGAAGGGGTAAAAGTGGATCCCTCGAAGGTAGAGGCAGTAATGAGCTGGAATGCTCCAAGAACACCATTAGAGATAAAGAGTTTACTGGGATTGGCAGGATATTACCGCATATTTATCAAAGACTTCTCCAAAATTGCGGGTCCGTTAACCAAGTTAACTCGGAAAGATGTGAAGTTTGTGTGGAGTAACGATCAAGATAGAGCTTTTCAGATGTTAAAAGAATTGTTGTGTCAGGCTCCAATCCTTGCTTTGCCAAATGAATCGGAAGATTTTACAGTATATTGTGACGCGTCGTTGGCTGGTTTAGGATGTGTATTAATGCAGAGGGATCGGGTGATTGTATATGCTTCCGGACAGTTAAAACCTCATGAAAAGAATTACCCGACTCACGATTTGGAGCTAGCAGCGGTTATATTTGCACTTATACAATGGAGACACTACTTGTACGCCACCAAATGCGTAATTTGTACAGATCATAAGACCCTACAGTATGTATTTACTCAGAAAGAATTGAATATGAGACAGAGACGATGGGTGGAGTTGATAAAAGATTATGACTGTGAAATTAGATATCACCCTAGAAAGGCAAACGTGGTGACAGATGCCATGAGCCGAAAAGAAACTGGAAGTCGTATTCATTTTATGCAAATTGAGATAGTATCTGACCTGGTAGATAGATTGAAGGGAAGAAAATCTAAAGACTAAGTTAATGAGGAAGCGAAAAGATGAACTGAATGACGATTCTTGTGGCTTAAAAACGTTTAAAACTCGTGTGTGGGTGCCTAAGCTAGGAGAATTGGGACAATTAATTTTGACAGAAGCACACAAGTCGAGAGTGTTTATACACCCAGGAAGCACTAAAATGTATAACGATCTGAAAATGCTTTACTCGTGGCCTACAATGAAGGCAGATGTGGCACATTGTATGGAACCATGTCACATTTGTGCGCAAGTGAAGGCAGAACATCAGAAGCCTTACGGATCGTTGAAACAGTTAGAGATTCCTAAGTGGAAGTGGGAACACATAACGATGGATTTTGTAACAAAACTTCCGTGAACTCAAAAGAATCATGATATGATATAGTTGATAGTGGACCGACTGACAAAGAGTGCTCACTTTTTGGCTACTTGTGAGATGGCTTCTTTGGGTAAATTGGCACAACTATACATCGACGAGATTGTTGCGAGGCATGGTATACCATTGTCAATTGTGTCTGACAGAGATTCAAGGTTTGTATCTAATTTCTGGAGGAGTTTGTGTAACACCCAAAATTTTGTAAAATATTATAAAACTAATTAAAATGCAAGTTTAAATAAAAATTAGTAAGATTATATGATTGGCTATATTTAATTAGAGTTAGTTGGAGGTGATATGTATATACACATAAGGTTTTGGTGTATAAATGTAAGGAGGACCAAAGCATAGGGACTAAGCATGTAAATATGTATATAAATAAGTGTCTTGACTCCAATTTTTGGAGTCAACCTCTCATTTTTCTGGAACAATCGATAGAGAGAGAAGAAGGTTCTAGAGAGAGAAAGAGATAGAAGAAAGGAAGAATTAAAGGGCACAAGTGTGAATCTTGTGTTTAAATCAAAGATTTTTGGAGTTTGGGGTTTTATTCTTCTCATCTTGGCTTTGATTTGAGTATAACAAGTTGGGTTCTAAGCTTGGCTTTGATATCAAGTAAGTTCAAACTTAAATTGTGTTTGATTTTAAGTATTGGTAGTTGTTTGTAGTGATTCTTGATTGTTTGTGTTGAAAATTTGGTAAATGGGTCAAATATTGGGTTGATCCTTGTGATAGAATTCTTGATGTTGATTGATGACCAAAAGTGGATGATATATGATATTGGGAGTTATTTTGATGAAGTTTTATGTCTTTGGTTAATCTTTGGGTGTTAAATTTATGGGTTTAGCGAGCTGCATCAAAGAAAAAGAAGAAACCAAACCTGTGCAGGCCCGTCGCGGCGCGACACAACGTGGTCGAAGGAACTTGTTTTCCAAAGATTTTCTCGCGGCACGAGGCACCCTGAAACTTGCAAAAACTCATGTTTGGACCCCATTTGGCTATGTACTTGTTTGGGGTTTGATTCTATGGTTTTATAAGGGATAAATGGAGTCTTTTTAGACCCGAAATGGTGTCTAAGTCTAGAATTGAGTCTAGAAACCTGGTTTTTGGTTAACTTATGTTAGTTAACCTTATGTTTTGTGATCATAGGTTTATGATCATGTGGTTTAGCTTTGGTTTGGATGGGGTTGTGATCCTCATCACACCCTCAGGTGAGTACACCCTGCGGATACCCAAAATTGTTAAGGTTTTCAAGTCATCACTTATGTGTTTTGATTGTTTGGCAATTGTTTGATGAATCTTGATGAATTAAAGGATGTGAAATATGAAATGTTTTATATTGTGATCTATATGATTAGCAAATGCTTTGTGAAGCCTTTTGAGTTGAAAGCTTATGTAGACTGTGAAATCATCATATGATGGGTTTTAAAGGATGGTTTTCAAAATAAGACCATTGCTCCATGTTGGAGATATTCTGTGTTTAAATTGTGATTTTATTAATGGTTTTGAAACCTGATACTCCATGTTGGAGTGAACTTTGATTTTGGAAACAACAAACCTGTTTTTGATTATTGAGAGATATGTTTAAACTAAAGATGTTTTTGGGCATTGAGATGCCAAATGTGGACTTGATATGGAGCATTCATGCTCAAGTGATATGATTGTGACACTTATGTGTTTGTGATATTTGGCCTTGTTGGCATGGGATTTATGTGACCCTTCGGGGTATGTGATTTATGAGACCCTTCGGGGTAAGTGGTTATATGACCCTTCGGGGTATGTGATTATGTGACCCTTTAGGGTATGTGATTATGTGACCCTTTGGGGTATGTGATTATGTGACCCTTCGGGGTATGTGCTTATGTGACCCTTCGGGGTATGTGATTTGGTCCAGACCACTGTGTGATATGAACTATGTACCATAGGGTTCCTAGCCATTGAGACGTACACAGAGGTTCATGTGGCTTCGGAAATTGAGGAACCGCGAGGTACGGGTGGCTGAGGAATCGGTGCAGAGAGTGAAGGGGTATGTCAGTAACCATCATGACCGTGTGGGTTCGCTGGGCTGACGAGCCACCGAACCCGGGGCAACACGAGTTGATTTGGTGAACAGTGCATACGCTCCAGATAACCGTTGTATAGTGGATTGCTTTGTGCATCCCCCACCTTGACGGGGTGATGTGGTTATCCCCCATGTGGGCACGTGTTGACCGTGGCTAGCTATCACATGGATACATTGTGGCCCAATGAACAGACCCGCATCCTTATGTGCTATTATGTATGATTTTAAAAGGATATTGATTGCCAAACTTGTGTTTTCAAAAGTGAAAAAGGATGACTTGGTTTTGATAAAACAAATGTTTTGGTTGTACTCACTAGCTATGTTTATAGCTAACCCAGTGTGTGAAAATGTTTTGTATCCGCAGGATGTCTAGATGCCTTAGTGAGGTGGGTAGCTGCCTTGGGCAAAGTCTTGTTGTGGTTACTTTACAGGTAATCTTGGATTTCCTACTCTATGTTTATGGTCATGAGATTGACTGTGGTAACACCCAAGGTTTTGGTTTATAATTGTTGAAAATGTTTATTGTTGAAGTATTTACAGAAAATGAAAATGCTTCCGCGATTATGTGAAAAATGTGTTTCAAACTGAGGTTTGAAAATGTTTAAATTTAGACTGAAAATCTGGGTGTTACAAGTTGGTATCAGAGCCTGGGTTTGAGTGAATCATGCACTCGAGTTAGTGTTTGGTCTCAAACTAGGCCGACCATTAAAATAAATCAATTTGAGCTGGAAGGGGTAACTTGGGTTAGGATGAGAGTTGCCTGAGTGTTAGTTAACTCAAATGTGTTGCTAGCCCTATGTTACTAAGTTTGACTTCAGAGTTGAGATACGTTTGATGAAAAAGCCTACCTTGGGTAGGAGTTTAGAAGTTAATTGTACTGTTGAGTACCAAAAATAGTGGTCCTGGTGCACATTGAAGCTTGGACATTGACAGAAAGTTGTTTGAGCTTGTGTAATGAGTTCTGTATTATGGATAAGTGATTGATGGATCCTTTGTAAGGATAGACTGGTTTAGAAGGAAAGATTTCCTTGATGATATGTGAGACGCTTTGAGCACTAAAATGAGAAACTAAGTCTTGATTAAGATTAGTTTCACCAATAGAAACATGAGATTATCATATTAGAGGCTTTGTTTAGTATACCTTAGTTAATAAGGTGAACAATTTATGAACTCTCCTAGAATGGAGTTGGATCAGAAAAGTGTCATTATCCTTGGTTAAAGGAGGGAGGCATCTCATGGGAAGTGATATAAAAGACGATTTAGTCTATAGAATTAACCCTTAATGCGACTGCGGTTGCGGGTTCGGATCCTTTATGGATGATTGTTAGAGTCATCTATTAGTGACATTCTATGTGTTTTGACTTGAGAGCTGTTTCTCTATCTGAGTACCAATCCTATTGGAATTATTGGTTAAGTTGAAATTGAAATTGAAGCTAATTGTTAATATTAGATAAAATGTAGGAAAGCCCATGAGGCCCATGTATGTAACATCCTCAAAACGGGCCTAGACGTGTCCGATTATGGTACATCAATTATTTAGTTTAATTAGATAAAATATATATATTCTAGGAAATGATATAAAATATGGAAAATAATAAATAAAAGGGTTATTAAAAATATTAATAAATATAGATAAAGATTGTAAAATATTGAACGGTTTCAAACGATGATTCCAAAAATATCCTCGTTAGTTGAAACGGTTAAACGAGAGATGAGTTGTAAGTTGAAAAGGGGAACAAAATACCCACTTGTGGATAATAACTACCCACAAGTCGGTCCAACCCTTCACAAACACAGACTTCTCTACACACACACACGTAACACACACACACTCAAGCTTACATCTTTGCTGCAAATTTGAGTTGTAATCTGTTGTAACACTTCATCTTCATCATGTCTACCATTGTAAGCTTCATCTCCATGCTTGTTCTTCATGTTCTTGATTTTGGGTATTTGAAAGAAAACTCACTAAGCTTTGTTCCAGCAGTGAATTAAGGCTTAGAATCACTCCAAGATCAGTTCCTAAACATCCTTTGATCATTGTAAGTTCCAATTCATCCTTGTTCTTGATTATGCCTTTCAAGACTTGAAATTCTAGGTTTGCAAGTGGGTTCTTTGATTTAGCAATCAAGAACTGAAATTTATGATTGAAATAGGTTCTAATATCATTTATAAGTGTATAGGAACCATTTCCATGAATTAAAGTAGTGTTCTTGATGAGTTTTGAATTTTGGCTCAAATGGGTCAAAATTGGTCAAATACGGGTCAAACTGATTTTGACCTTCAAGAACTGAAATTTAGTGTTCTAAATGATCCTATAAATTGTTAGGATTGATTAGAACTCAATTGGTGCATTAGAAGTGGTGTTTTTGCACAAATCCAATATTTAGCCTAAATGGGTCAAAATGGCCAAAATGGCCTAAATCTGTTTTTACACATCAAGAACTGATTTTTAAGGTTCTAATAGGTTTATATGACTTGTATGAATTGATTAGAACATTGGTTTTGAATTGGAATGGTTGTTTTGCTTGAATTGGCTAAAATAGTGAAAAATAGGCCATAAATAGGCAAGAAATTGGAAAATGATACCAAACCAAGAGTTTAAAGGTTTTGGTCAGTTGCAACACCTTCAATACATCATATTAGGTGTATATGGTGTGTTGCAAGTGTTGGATTTGGTCTACACCAAGTTTTGGCCATTACGCGCACGTCTTTGTCTATTTAATTGTGATTTTCGTATGAATTAATTGGATAGGAGTTTTTGATGTTAGAAAGCTTCCACAAGTGTCAAATGGTCCTATGAAACACTAGATTTTTACCAAAATTGATTTGGAATTGAAATGAGCCAAAATGGGCTTGCTGTGCACAAAATAGACACAGATGCAGCATCTGCACACTGGTCGCGGCGCGACAAGCATGTGTCGAGGCGCGACACCCCTGCACACAGCTTTCTTTGCTGTTTTGTGCTATGTATTCGCGTGTTGTTGCATGGTCTGCTATAGTTAGTTAATAAATGGTTTAAAAACACCATTAGGGTATTGTTTCAAGTATCCTAGACGTTCCTCGCGTATTCAAATGATTGATGTGTAGGTCTTGATATTATAGGTTGAATTGTCAATCCGTGTGTGCCAAAGCAAGGTCGTTGCTTATCCTAGCCTATCAGGTGAGTGTCGAATGACATAACAATTAATATACCTATAATACATATTAACAATGATTACAAAATTGTAAACCATCATTTGTACACGCACTTGTTCAAGTGTACGATTGCATGATGATGCTAGAATATACCATGTTGACACAGTATAGTATGCACTTGATTAGGTGTATGCTATGATGAGTATTGAATATATATGCGCGCATTAACTGATGATTCGATTGAATCAATTGTTTGTTTGTGGTTGATCCGGATCCTATGGACAAAGTTGTCCTGTGAGAACAAAGCTGTTCTATTTAAGGACAAAGCTGTCCTCTTTGGGTATAGCTGCGGCTGTACAACAGAGGAATCTGCGGATTCCAAAACGCAACGGTGGACGCTGTATAGCTCCCCCACCGGGGCGGTTGATCTATTTGGTACCCCAGTTTGGTGCATTGAGCCGGGTTAGCTCCCCTGCAAGATATGTTACCTCCTAACTACGCCAACTCATCGCGAGATGCTAGGATAAAAATATCTGAGAATGATTGATGATATGTGATGTACTTATATTGATTGCATGCTATTTGGTACTCACTAGCTATTATAGCTAACAGTTGCTACACTCCACATTTGCAGGTAATCCTCAGTGAGCACTGGAGCCTGCGGGTAGTTATTGCTTTAGGAGGAACACTGCTTTTATATTTAAACTATGTTTATGTATGTTTAAGATAATGGTCAGCCGGTTATGTATTCCGTAACACTAACTGTCGTTTGTGGCATCATTTTGAATGTTTATATTGTTTGCCACATGTTTTTACTTCCGCTGCATTTTTAAATTATAAGACAGGTTTGATTGTTCTATTTACAGTCAAACCCACACAGTTTGAAATCTCAAATTGTATTTTAAAAAGAAAAAATTTGGTTCTCAAAATCACGGTGTTACAATGTAGTAGCCTTAGCCTGTATATAGGGCATTTGTACCATGGGCGGCTAGAGCTTTTAACGATTCTTGAAATATATGCAATATCATTTGAACGTGAAAGTGTGTGTAGCTCTCTCTCTCTCTCTCTCTCTCGATATTCATCTTACCATTGATTTCTTGAAGGTTATTCAATCACAAATTATATCTTTCAATTGGTATCCGAGCCTAACTTGATCTAAGTTGGGTCTTGATTGGGGAAATCATCGACAAACAAGGTTCATCGAAGAAGGCTACTGTTTAGAACTTGAAGCTGTGAAGGTTTGAGTGTTTATCCGGTTAAAATTTATTCTATTCATCTCGAAATCGACTCAATATTCTAAACAATCAATTATGATTTGAGTTGGATCAAAATCGATCGAATTTGTGAAGGTTTTAGTGGAATACATCTACGGTTTTGCTTCATTAGTTCATCTGATTTAATTGGAATGAGGAATTAATCGGTATACTCTTGATCTACAAAGGATTACGACCAAGAGGGTATAAAAATCGATTGATTTTTCATTGTTTTTGACAAGGATTGTGATTTTTGTCAAGAACGTTTGAAGATGATGAAGAACAGTCGAGATCTGAGTGTTTGATTGAGTGAAATCCGGAATTTGTTGCCTATAGAAGGCTTCGAGTGTATCAAATCTTTCAATTCGAAGGAAATATATTTCGAGTTGGAAGACTATATACTTCGAATTCGAAATCAACACAAGTTACAAGTTCGAATCAAGTTATAGGCGAAATCGAGCTGATTTAATTCCCCAAGAACACTTCGAATTCAAAGCCCATTCCAACTCCTTGACTTCGAGCGGATTTTATTCCAAACAACACTTCGAATTCAAAGTCCATTACAACCCTTTGACTTCGAGCGCATTACCACAGACTTCGAGCGTGTCTTCAGAATACAATTCGAAACCAACTTGCCTTGATCACATTTCATATTCGCAGTCCCTATTTCATTCGAAGTTGACTCCGAAAACGAAACATTCAAAGATAACTCACTTCTACTCGAAGATCAAAAGAACTATTCCATTCGAAGTTCATTTCAAAATTGACTTTGAATTCCAAGATTATCCTCAAACTACTTCCAAGTTAATCATCTTCGAACCATTCCAATTCAAACTCATAGCTCAATACAAATTCACCACTTCGAACCATTCCAATTCGAACTCATAGCTCAATACGAATTCACCACTTCGAACTATTCCAATTCGAAGAAACCTTCTTCGAACCCAATCACCCAACTTTTTCAATTTAACGATCACTTTGAAACTTTCAAGTAATTCAATCAAAAATGTCAAGTTCGAATGAGATATTGGCCATTGGCACAGATTCCAAACCCCTTGTTCTCTTTCGAAATCACTACCTTGTATGGAAAGGGAGGTTCATGGATTTTCTTGAACATAATGAAGTTTATAGTGAAATGATTATCGATTCTATTCTCAACGGAGAAAAGAAATTCTATCAAATCATGGATGCACAACCAGACAACAATCCTCCAATTGTTGGAACGGTGAGAGAGAAAACTCTTGATGAGTTAATAGCTGCTGAGAAACAAAGAAAGAAAGCTGATAGGTTGGCTAAGTATTATCTCAAACAAGGTCTATCTTCTGAGATGTACATGAAGGTTGACAGCTTAGCTACCGCCAAAGAGATCTGGGATGAGATCAAACGTCAATTGCAAGGAACTGAGCATGGAGAGCACATAAAAAGAACACAATTGGTGAACATGTTTCACGAATTTTCTACTAAGGAGAACGAACTGTTAATTGACACTTACAGTCATTTCTGCAAACTCCATAACGAACTCAGGACAAACAAGGTTGAAAGGACAGACTTGGATATCAATTGTGTATTTCTTCATGCTCTGGGGCCAGAATGGAAAGAGCATGTCAAGCTATACAAACACATCAACCGAAACCTTAAAATTGTCACATACCACAACATTTTTGAGGACCTTCAGCAATATCAAGATGAGGTCTCAAAAACTTCTCCCAGACTCACAGCTGATCCATTGGCCTTAATTGCTTCAGAACCAACCCCCCGCGAGTCCTCCAGAACTCAGAAATTCAAACAAGTGGCTTTATCTGACTCAGAATCTGATGAGTCAGATGGTACGGAAATGGAACAAGTCATAAAAGCCATGTCATTCATCACAAAGGCTTTTAAGAATAGGTACTCTAAAACCAACAATCGCCAAAGGTACACTTCTGGGTCCCGAAGACCAGAAAATTATAAGGTGGCTGAGAAACCAAGAATTGTCAAGGAAGAGAGGAAGGAAGATCTTAAATGCTACAATTGTGGGGGAAACGGCCACTTCATTAAAGACTGCACACAGAAAAAGAAGAAATACGCCGAGTACTATAAGCAAAAGCTTAGACCGGCTAAAAGGAAGAGTGCAGGAAGGGCCATGTTGGTAGAAGAAGACCAATTCCTCACTGATACAGATGACAGTGATCTTGAGAAAGAGGCACAAGCTCAATTCTGCTTAATGGTAGACATTGAAGAAGAGTTTAGTGATGATGAAGCTGAGCCAGAGGCACAATATGACAATTCTGATGATGAAGGGCTCGATGCTGTCAATGATAATGATGAGGTACACTCTAACTCCATTGTAGGTTGTGGTCTGAGCATGGAACATGTTCAGATCATCATATCACGAATGAACAAGTTAGAGAAAAAGGTGCTAAAATCAAAGCTAAACAAAGAAAAACTAAAAGAAGTAATCAGAAATCAACAAATGGAATCCATCCATGTTCATAAAGAAATTGAACAGCTCAAAATGAAAATCATTGAAAAAGAAAATGAACTCATTGAGCTAACTGCAAACATGAGCACCCAACTGCATGACCTAAAAGCAGAGAAGATCAGCGCCGAAAATGATGCAAAATTTATTCTTAAGGAAAAGGGTGAACTTTGCTCAAAAATAAAAGAGCTTGAAGATACACTGATCAAACAGGGTCAAATAGAACAAACAATTTTTCTAAACAAATCCAAAGAAAGAAAATACTCAGAATGGACCTATGATGGTCTTTGATTTGAAAACCCACGAATCAGTGAGAAAGTGACAGCCAAGCAATTATATGACTTTAACTTAATGAATGCTGGCATCACAAACAAAATGGTATTTGTTGGACGAGAAGAAGAGGTTATGGAAGAAGATTTTAAAAGAAATACTCTACTAAAATCTGAAATTTATTTTAATTATGAAGAATTACATGATTCTATCTCATCTGAGCCTCATAAGCTCAGTATGATAGATGAGTCTAATGGTTTCACCTATCTTGATGATCTCAAAAAGCCACAAACAGTTCTGGAAGCCCGAATATATATACCACATATGGTGTTACAAAGACAACTTGAACAGCTTGTAGCTTATTATTATCAAACCATTATCACTGATGATTTGGAAAGAGAAATAAATAAATCAGAAAAGAGTCTTTCATGTCACTGTATAAGGAAAATCTTGACATACACTTCCACTTCATCTACTTCTCAACCAACACGCAAATATACCAGAGAAGAAAAAGGGAAATCTATGGTGGAAGGATCATGGACTTCGAAGTCTCAACATAAATTTGAACCCACCAAAAGGCAACCGAATGCCATTCCCAAAGTCCATCTCACGCACTCTTCCAAACAAAAATCAAAGTCACCACCAAATATTGTCCACAAGAACATAAAACCATTCACACCTAACCACGTTTTGAATGTTTCAGCTGTAAGCAGAAAAGACAACAAGATGAAGAGTGTTTTCTCAAATGGAATCACAAGAAAGTTTAAACCCAGAGTTTCTAAGCCCTGTTTTGATTTCTCCAAAAAGTGTCATCACATTACAAGTTTCTTTAGTGATTGTAATTCACTTTCCTCAAAAGAAATGAAAGCAAGCACACATTTTTGCACAAGTAATGGATGTTTACATGGACATTGTGAATACAAATGTAAATATGACAGGCTTCGTAAACAATTGGGTATTAGTGCATGTGAGAGGTAGAGACCACATGGGTCAAATCAAGTCAATGCCCCCTTTATTTCTTCATATGGTATAGTCATTCATCAGTGGGTGACTAAACACGCTTTAAAACTCATGAATTATTGGAACCATGCAAATAGACTAATTACTATTCAAGAGTTAGAAGCATACAGAAAGGGAGGCTAAAAAGAATTTTTGAAGGCTTGGAATAAAACAGAATCTCAAACATGGAAAACTTAAACAAAAAGTCCCAAGTTTCATTCATCAAAGGGAAACTTAAAATCTTCAAAAACCTCAAGATCAAAAGCAAAACCAATCAAACAACAAGAAACAAAACCATCCACCATAAAATCCAACCATATCACCACCAAAACGAAATTCGTATCTCAAACAGTTGCAAAACCAAAGATGATTCAAATTTGGCAACGGAAAAATGTGGTTGAGGTTGTGGACATTAAAAACATAGAAAGTTTCCCAATTCTTGAAAGAGGAGAAATCCCTCTAACCATTGAATCAATAATTTTTCCTGATCCTTTCTGGATGAAAACTTCAAGGTTTAACAAAGAACAACAAATGATTCAATGGAAGACACCAAAAAGAATACACTACATTTTTCAAGACGTAATTAACACCAGTGTTTCGTCTAACCTACAAGGACCCATTTCAAATGGCTACCTAAACCTTCTTTCTTCTCTGTATGCAGGAACCAAATCTCTGGTACCTGGACTCAGGGTGCACAAAGCACATGACTGGTGACAAACGTCTTCTCAACAACTTTGTTCCCAACTACTCCGAGAATGTTCGTTTTGGGAATGACAATGTTGCACCAATACTGGGGTACGGAGATATAGAAAAGAAAAATATAAAAATAAAGAAGGTCTCTTATGTGGAAGGACTGGGCCATAATTTATTCAGCATTGGCCAGTTCTGTAACAACAAACACGGGTGATGTACTTCTCGCGGGAACACGAAAGTCTAACCTGTATTCAATAGATCTGAACAACTACAACACGAAGACTTCCCTTTGTCTACTCAGCAAGGCCTCATCAGACCTCACTTGGCAGTGGCACAGAAAACTCTCCCATCTCAACTTTCACAACATCAACAAACTAGTTACTGGAGATCTGGTGAGAGGCCTACCTATGTTGAAGTTCTTCAAAGATCATCTGTGTGCAGACTGTGAAAAAAGGAAGATGAAACGCACATCACACAAAGTAAAGCAAATCTCCAGTACAAAGAAAGTAATGGAGCTTCTGCACATGGATCTATGCGGTCCGATGAGGGTACAAACACATAATGGGAAGAAGTATATCTAAGTAATTGTCAATGATTACTCTAGGTATACTTGGGTCAATTTCTTAAGGTCGAAAGATGAAGCAACTCCTACTATCATCAACTTCATCAAACAACAGCTTAACAAGTATGAACACAGTGTAGCCTCCATTCACATGGATAATGGAACTAAGTTCAAGAACAAATGCTTTTCAGACTACCTTGACCTCGTGGGGATTACTCATCAATTTTTTGCAGCATACACTCCACAACAAAATGGAGTCGTGGAACGACGAAACCGAACTCTGGTTGAGGCTGCTCGTACCATGCTTGCTTATTATGGTCTCCCGCCTTCCTATTGGGCTAAAGCCGTCAGCACTGCGTGTTACACACAGAATCGTTCTTTCATACATAAGCGTTTCAATAAAACACCATATGAATTAGCAAATGGAATTGCACCTAATATCAAATATCTTCATATATTTGGTAATAGGTGCTTTGCACTCAATGAAAAGGATAATCTAGGGATATTCGAAGCCAAGGCTAATGAAGCAATTTTCCTGGGTTATTCACATGAGTCAAAAGCCTACAGAGTGTTAAATAAAAGAACTAACTGTGTTATGGAAAGTATAAATGTTACATTTGACAACATGTTAGATGTTAACACATTTAAAAAGGGAAATGAAGTTGCTTCTGGACAAGTCAGTTCGGGACCAGTACTTCAAAGAAAAGAAACAAATATAAATCCATCATCATCAGAAAATAATTTAGATTTCTTATTTGATTTCTTACAGTCTGAATCTGATGTTCAAAATGCTGGTGACAGGAATGATGCAATGTCTCCTGCTACAACTGCAACGGAGGTTGACAACTCGTCTTCGTATCCAAGCGTGGATTCTCCGTCTACGTCAACTGTTAATCCAGTTATAGTTCCTCATGAGCCGGTTTATGAGGGAACTCCAGTCTATGATTCAGACCCTATATCAACAGAGGAAGACATTAAACTCTCCAATCGCTTAAATGAGTTCTTTCCTCCGATCCAAAACCCCCGAGGAATACGATGGACACAATCCCACCCTAAATCTCAAATAATAGGCAATGTTCAAGATGGAGTAAGAACTCGTTCTTCAATGGCAAATGAGTGTCTCTATTCCAGTTTCCTATCCATGATAGAACCAACCAAAGTCTCCGATGCTTTAAACGATGCATATTGGGTCATTGCAATGGAAGAAGAACTTAACCAGTTCGAAAGACACAAAGTTTGGAGACTGGTACCACTTCCAGAGGGAAAATCGGTGGTTGGTACCAAGTGGATTTTTAAGAATAAACGGGATTCCGATGGAACAGTGGTTAGGAACAAAGCTAGGCTGGTTGCTAAGGGTTACAACCAACAGGAGGGTATAGACTACGATGAAACATTTGCTCATGTAGCTATGATAGAAGCCATTCGACTCTTCTTAGCCTATATTGCCTATAAAAGCTTCAGGTTTTTTAAATGGACGTTAAGACAGCCTTTTTAAATGGTATCCTCAAGGAGGAGGTCTATGTGTCTCAGCCAGAAGGTTTTGTCAATCCCAAATTACCTCAACATGTGTATATTCTAGACAAAGCCCTGTATGGACTAAAACAAGCCCCGAGATCTTGGTATGATGTCTTGTCAGAATATTTGTTGAGTGAGGGATACATAAAAGGAAAAACCGATACCACTCTGTTCACCAAAGCCAAAGGAAAGGATTTAATCTTAGTACAAATTTATGTGGATGACATCATTTTTGGTTCCACAAACCCAAAGTACAGTGATGAGTTTGCTTATACCATGCAAAATCGTTTTCAGATGAGTATGATGGGAGAGATGAACTTCTTTCTCGGATTACAAGTGAAACAGCTGAGTCATGGCATCTTCATTAGTCAATCAAAGTATATTAAAGACTTGTTGAAGAAGTATGACATGCTTAGTTATTCTTCACTTTCTACCCCCATGTCTTCAAAAGCTAAACTGTCTGCTGATCTTGACCGAAAAGCAGCTGATTTAAAAACTTATAGGGGTATGATTGGCTCATTACTGTATCTAACGGCTAGTAGACCAGATATAATGTTTTCTACATGCTTATATGCTAGATTCTAGGCTAATCCAAAGGAATCACATCTGCTGGCAGTCAAAAGAATTTTCAAGTATCTCAAGGGTACCCCTGATCTAGGTCTATGGTATCTAAGGGATTCTAGTCTTCAGCTATATGCCTATTCAGATGTCGACTATGCTGGTTCCATGCTTGACAGAAAGAGTACATCCGGCAGTGCACATTTTTTGGGAGATCGGTTAGTGTGTTAGGCGTCTAAGAAACAGAATTGTGTCTCTACTTCAACTGCTGACGCTGAATATGTTGTTGCTACAATGTGCTGCTCTCAAAGTTTGTTGATTAGGACTCAACTCTCTAATTTTGGCCTACACTATGACAAGATACCATTACTGTGTGATTCACAATCTGCCATTGTCATCTCATGCAATCCAGTCCACCACTCAAAGACCAAACACATTGACATACGGTATCATTTTATTAAAGATAATGTGGAGAAAGGTCTAATAGAACTTCAATATGTCAAGATTGATGATCAACTAGCTGATCTGTTTACTAAACCATTAGACGAATCTCGTTTTAATGATTTAGTATTCAAATTAGGTATGTTGAATTATAAAGTCTGACCACCAGTCTTTTATTGAGTGGGTAGTTCACTTTGTTTGTTCATGTTGCAGATAACCCAAGCACTATTTGAGGGGGAGTGTCAATCATTCGTACAAGCTACGCATGCTTGTAGGGGGAGAAAATCAAAGAAAATATCAAAACATTTAAAAAAATCAAATAAAAGACAAAAACATTTAGAAAATCAAAGAAAATACCAAAAACATTCACAAGTCTTATTCGAAGTCAATAGACTTCGAACTCGAAGCACACAATTACTTCGAAGTCTATGGACTTCGAACACAAAGCTGCAATCAAAAGTTGACTTCGAGCGCTTTAATTCAAATTCGAAGTCAGAGCACTTCAGACTCGAAACCCTCAATTTCGAGTTCACTTCGAGCGCCCTTTGGAAAATTCGAAGTCAATGGACTTCAAATACGAAGGTTTTAATTCCAAGGCCACTTCGAGCATGATCTATGGGAGCCAATTCGAACTCAGTTGACTTCGAATACAAAGTCACTAATCCTTAGTGCACTTCGAGCGCATTTACTAGCTTCTATTCAAAGCTAGTAGACTTCGAATTCTAAATAGTGCCAATCCAATGCACTTCAAGCGGACATGAACAGTGATCAAAACCAACTCACTTCAAGTTCGAAGCTTTAACACTTCGAATTCGAATCCGCTTGGACTTCGAACTCAACAGTGGTCTTCAAGACCACTTCGAGCGTGTCTTTTTACCTCAAATCTCTTCACACTTCGAGCGTTCATTTCAAAATATTATCGTTTGAATTTTTTTTATTATAAATAGATGTGGGTAAGACGTATTTCATATGCATTCTTACTTCTACTTTTATGAGTCTCCGGTTATGATTTTTTTGCGACAAGTGTTCATACGTTGCTGCCAAAATTTTGAACTTTTGTGATAAACGTGCTCATTTCCCAAAGGTATACATCAAATGCATGACAAAACAAGTTTACTTCGCATTCAAATGAACAAAAACGAACATCCTACTGTAGAACTCGGAAACAGTCTTTTTGAACTTCCAATGCATTATTCGTCCTTTAAACGATTGTCTTAACTTAATCCACACTTGCGGTGGGTCTTAGGAACACATGAACAAAGTTTTCATCAAAGAAAAACTTACAAAATTTGAAAAGTGTTCTTCATGTTCTTCGTGTGGTTGAAGATGGCCTTGATTTCAATTTGTGGCCAAATCTTCATGTTATGGGCAAAATGGGAAAATTTTCAGTGTTAAGAAAATGTTTAGATACATGTATTCATTGTAAAACATGTGTCTAAAAACATTTTTGTTCATAAAAATCACCACTTCCTCAATGAAGATTTTCTCGGGTGTTATAAAATTTTGGGTTTTGACCAAGAGAATCACATGTGAATGATCAATTATCTAACACATTTGGCTATTCTTACAGGATATACTATAGCTATGGAAGACTATTCTGTCTCGTACCATTCTTCGACAGCAAGCCAATCCCATAACCCTATGGACCAACTCTTTCCAAGAACCCAATTTCTTTCAGTGGTCACTCATGATAATAACCATTTCATCAACCTCAACAACTTTAGAAACCCAAACTTCCCAATCATCACTTAAATACTCCGCATACACCACCTAAACCATGCTCTTACATTTGATCCGTCAACCTCAAGAACTCATGTTCCTGAGTTGTATGTACAACTGGAACACCGTTCACACCCATACAAATCCAAACACTGGCCGAGTCTCAGTTCGTGGTGATGTAGATCACTTCACCCTAAATATCACCGCCAGTCGACTCCGTGAAATACTTCAACTCCCAACCTCTAGAAGCAGGCCTCCTCTCCTTGATTTTGAGGAGATGCCTGATGAGTCAACTGCCCTTGAGGGCATTCGTGCAACGGGGTACATTGGGGACTTACAACTCCGTTCCCACTTCAAACGAGCCAACCTTCACCCCATCTTCTATACATTTCTCACCGTTCTTCAACGATGTCTCACACCCAAGCATACTGGATATGAATATCCAAACACAAATCAGATCAAACTTATATATGCTGTAGCTAATCACTTACACATTGACTATGCCTCTTTGATATTTCTAGATATTGTGCACCAAGTTGAAGGCAAGCTCTCTGATCTTAAGCATTCAAAGGGAAGATTTTTGTCGTATCAAAGGTTCTTGCCGATGATGGTCCAGTTTACCATGGACAGAAATGAGGAAATTCCCCGCCGCCCAATTCATGCTTCTATCAGGCCGAAGCAGTTCATGTATGTCAAGGTTCTCACTGCTGATCATCCGATTCAACCTCGACCTTTTCCGGCTTCGCTCCTAGATTTGTGTGCACAAAATGATGTGGTGCAAGCTTATAGGGAGAGTGTAGGTTTTGGTCCTATGGTGCAACCAGAGCCGGTTGCACCTGCCCAAGGGCCCATAGCTCCAAGTAAGGTACTAGAACCTAGGCCTCAGCCTTCCACGGGGGAAGTTGAGCGGGGAGAGACGAGTGATAAAAGTGATGAGAGGGGTGGTGAAGGGGATGTCGGTGATACACATAGTGAGGGAGGGGCGGAGTATGACAGTTGTTATTGATTTTACCCCTGGAACAGCACCACTGGTTCGTGATAATACAGACGAACAACGAGCCAAAACACCAGTTGTGGCTGAAGAGAAAGATTTGAGCTTTTCTGATCTATTTCCAAATCTACCTGAAGCCTTCGACTCAGAAACTAAATTCTTATATGGCTATCAATCTGGTCCTCTTGACGAAGGTAGTGAAGGATATGATTTTGAGGAAGAGGAAGAGGTGGAAGAAGAAGAAGAGGTTGTGGTAGAGGAGAGATAGGGGAGAAAAGAAAAAGAGAGTGCTGAGGGTCCCCGAAGCCCAAAAAGACGGGAAGCCACACCTGCCATCGAAGTTGACATTGTCGGCTCTGGTGTTGAAACAGTCACTGTCATCCCAACAGTGCACATTAACCCAGCCACTCGGGTGTCTCTCAACTGACATCTGTTTCATTCCACAGAGATTATACACATACTCTACCGGCCTCTCATTCGGTGATGGCTGGTATTGAAACCAGAGGTCTGCCTCTCTCGACCTCGCCCCTTTCTTTAGCGTACATCAGTATACCACATATTTCTGCGTTTCTTTCATGACACCAAACCACACTCGCACATATTACGACGTTGTTTTCCAGACAACCGTCCGGAACACCCATAGGTGGCACTACTGAAAGTGCCATTCGAGGATCGGGTGGAAATCTCGATGGAGTGTTCACAACATCAGCTCCACTTTCGAGTAGCTCCGCCTCTATGGCGAAGACTTCAACGAGCACTCTACGTGTGTCTCGGTATGTTACCAAAGAAGAATTGTAGGAGGCTCTCAACCCTATTAAAGAGGGCATCGCCGACATCAAACAAATCCTTGCCTCTCTAAAATCAAAAGTTGATTACGACTCGAGCTTATCTACTGACACGCTCAAATCCCTGCTTTATGCCCGGTTACTGGAAAGAGCCCCCGACCGCGAACAAAACCTGGATCTTCTTGAAACCCTTCGCAATGAACAAAAATATAAGAGTAGCAACCTCTCTGAGTTTAAAGAAACAATCATGAATTCAATGGAGGATCTGGGGAATGTGGTATTTCAAAAGTTAGATTCTGTCGAAACGAGGCTTACAACGCTTGAAACTGCTTGTAAATCCCAAGCTGTTGGGTCAAAACGTAGGCGTGATGATGATGATCCCGATCATGATCGCCACGAGGGGAGAAAAGACCCCGCTTTTTGACCTTTACCCCCTCTGACCGAACGACTTGCAGCAGTAAGGGGATTGGGACAGAACCAGAACCACAACAACAACAGCAACAGCAACAAAAGCAACAATAGCTACAATCAGAACCAGTACCACAACAACAACAACAACAACAATAGCAACAGCAACAACATCTGTCTGAGCCTGAACCTGCCATCCCAGTTTTTGAATTTGAAATGGAAACCGCCGATACTGATGAAAGGGATGAGTCAGATGAATTATTGAAACAGATAGAAGGGTTCTCGTTTGAAAAGCTGCCAGAAAGAACCGAGGAGGTTCAGATATTGGATAGATTTGAGGATATGCCCGTGCAAACTGTTCAAAAGCCAGCTTCTTCAAGGGTTGCAAAGCCTGCGAGGGAGTTGGTCACTAAAAAGAAAATGGAGGAGACCATTAAAAGGCTAGATCTTACCAGAGTTCTCCGGGGCATATCGGAGGAGGTTCATCAACTGTAACCTCCTGAAGCTAAGAAATTCCAGGTGTCAGCTGCCGACATCCTAAGGAAAAATCAAGAAACTGAGCAGGAACTATTACAACAACAAACATCATCAAATTGGCCTATTCCTCCTAATGTCCACCCAGCGCGTCCAATTCCAACTACTTCAGACCCAGGCCTTGATAGACACAACATGTACACCACCATATTTGGGGAAAATATGGTGTAAATGTTGCTTACCTTGAGGATCGGATCCCTACCATCTACGCTTCTCAAATTTGAGACAAGATTCCCCCATAAATGAGAGGTCTTGATGATGCGTAAAGGAGACGATACACTCACATTCTCAACGAATACAAAACCCCATGGAGCAAATAGTGTCAGAGTACCCAATCAGCAAAGTACTTTGCGTTAGCATGCAAAAATCACTAAGGTACAGATTTGTTGTGTATGATGTACAAAGAGAAGATGGTCAGAAAATCTCCCTCAATGAAACAGACTTCAGACATGTAAAGCTGCATGACATTGAGTTCATATACGAGGAGCTCTCCACAAAGATCAACAAGTCCTATGAAGAGCAACAAGGACAATCAGCTCTAATAAAATATATGAGGAGATTTATTGAATTTATACAGGAGCATGATCTACAATTAGGCGCCGAGAGTAATCAACTCGAGGTGAATCTGCTCAGACCTCTACAACATCATACAAATTTACAAACCCTTGAGGAGCTCACAATCATTAATGAAATCATCCTAGCTTCGCGGGTCAAAGAGGTGTCATCTTTATCAATCAACGCCGCCAAAAGATTATGATTCGAATGATAGACTTAATGGCATACTCAGATTGGACTCTTAAACTGCTATTTCACAGTCTCCAAGAAAAGGCCGAAAAGAATCATTCTGACTTATGTGAAACTAAATTGGCTGGGCTGATACGTACCATTGAACAAGTCAAAAGAACATTGGACAGCCGGCGGATTATTAGAAGGTGGCAGATGATGTTTGGCATAAGAAATCGATCTATTTTGTAATTACTTACTTTCTGCATTTAAATTTCAATGTAATTGGCTTTCTCTCCATTTAGGGGGAGATTGTTAATATTAGATAAAATGTAGGAAAGCCCATGAGGCCCTTGTAGTAGGCTTAGCCTATATATAGGGCATTTGTACCATGGGCCGCTAGAGCTTTTAACGATTCCTGAAATATATGCAATATCATTTGAACGTGAAAGTGTGTGTAGCTCTCTCTCTCTCTCTCTCGATATTCATCTTACCATTAATTTCTTGAAGGTTATTCAATCACAAATTATATCTCTCATTAATGTTTCATGCATGGCAGATTTACTCTGATGAGTATTATTATAGTGAATTGGTGTTTGTGTGTTTCTTCAAAAGAAATAAGAATCCTCTGTTGGATTGTAGCTTTGTAATGGAATAATGGACCTTGTGTCACCATGTTATAGTGCAGGTTTGTCCAATTGAGCTGGACTTTCTCACTGAAATCATTTATGGATCTAGAGATCTTATGAGTCTCACATTGAGATGTGAAGTAGAATGATTAAGTTTGAATTGAAAATCTTTTAGTCCCATAAGCTCTCAAGTTTTAGTTGAAAGCTATTCACCACTCTTGGCACTTGTTATGTGCTTAGAGGAGATAAGAGGTATAAGTAAGTCGGGGGAATCCCAATGGTAGTTTGTGATTGAGATAATGTAACGAAATGTTTAAGTAAGGTTGTACTTTGAGTAACCTTGTGATTAAGTTTTTGATTAACCTTAGAGATTTTAACTCTCTAGTGGTTGAGACTTTTATGAAGTTAATATTATGATGCTATTGATTAGGGATGTGTTCACTTAAGAATATGTGCAACCAAGTCTTTGTCCTTTGATGAATTAGAGAGTTGTGCAAATGAAAGGTAATTATAGATTACCAAACCTCTTATGAGGATAGACCAATTATAAGGTCAGTTTTGTGATATGAAAATTTGAATTATAACTTGGTGTGACCTTATGTACCAGGTTATCCCCGATAGTGGGAACGATTAATTGTAAGGTCATTAGAACTATGATAAGTGTCAATGGTTGAGAATTCGATAAGTTGACTAAGTGACCCGCGTTAGGTAGTGTTGAAAGGAGTTTCCTAATGATGGTAATTATTTATGGTCTATTTGAGATCATGATAGTTTATGAAGATAAAGTATATTAAGATCATAGAGATCACTGATGACTTTGTAATGAAAGGCCTATAAACCTTTCTCTAAGAAAGAGGACCTTTAGAACCTAATGGTTAACCCATCATAATTTAATATGATCATTTTAGATCAATTGGTATTGTATGTGTTACTAAAGAGTAGCATGTGGTTTGATTACTAAGGGTGATTCCCTCTGTTTATGTCTTTGGATACCAAAAAGGGATTTAGAAATTAGTGGGGCTGAATCCGAAAGTGAAGCTTTTGCGCATAAATTGAGGCATGTCCTCAGACTATGAGATAGAGTTAAGATCCCTCTATTTTGATAATAGATGCCATCGTGACAATTAGTTAGCTTATATGTGTTAGACATAGTGTGGTGCCTTTAGACAACAAGAGATGACAGAGTATTTGACCATCAGGAGCATACGGCGATGCCGGTAGCTCGAGTTGGTCGAGAGCTTTGACCTTGAGATCTGTTTTATCCGGGCATGGCAAAAGTTGTGACCTAAGTTTGGAGTCGCAAGGTTATAGTCCTAATAGATTCATTGTGGGTCTTTTAGACCAAAAGTTGTTATGGACTTAATGAAGCGACTTAGAGGTGCTCAACGAGAGGCTTTGCGGGATAAAGATCTCTAAGAAAGACTGTGCTTGTAGATATGATCGTCTTAAGGACGATATTGTGATATTTTGACCAATGGGTCAATTTGAGCTTTAAGGTTGGATATGAAGTATGAGTTATTCGTGTTTAAGGTATACCAGTTCTGGTGAACCTTTCTTTGGCATGGTGTCATTATTATGCAAAAATCTGAGCTCGTGCACTGATTGTTGAACTGTTACTGGCAGGTATATCCAGTGAATTAAGATGTGACCTGTGAAACAATTAAATTATGTGATGTGTCAAGGTTGTTAAGAACCTTGAGAGGAGATTATATGATTTAGGTCTTTGTGGACCAATTAATGAAAGAATGGAATCATGGTATTCTTTATTGAATGGATATTCCTTGTGTTACTCCAATTGGTGGGAAAATACTTATGAGGAACACTTATGTTCATGAGAAGGTCGTTTGCCCAAGTTGGTTGATAATGGCCTTAGTGTTCGAGAACTTAAAGGTGAATGATAGTTCACTATTTAGCGTGATCAATGATTAGCCATGGAACTATATGACTTAATAGTCGTAAAGCTTGAGTTACCGATGTTAAAATTCTCATAGCCCAATTTGGGAGTTATCTATGAACCATTAAGTGGTGAGATACTAGGCTATTCTAAAGGTCTAGATAAAGAAATTGATTTTGAGCTTTGATTTAGAAAAGTTGTATCGACGGGTTATATCGGTGATCACGTATCTTAATCGATGATTAGAGCTTGAGTCTAGATAAGAGTATGATTACTCTCTTAGAGAGAAAGATTAAGAAATTATGAAAGAGTGATACTATTAGTTAAATTAAATGATCCTAGTTAGGATCTTAGTACAAACATGTGGACATACCTAAGCCTGTGGATTGATTCCATTCCGAGGACGGAATCTTTGTAAGGAGGGAGGAATTGTAACACCCGAAATTTTGTAAAAAATTATAAAACTAATTAAAATGAAAGTTTAAATAAAAATTAGTAAGATTATATGATTGGCTATATTTAATTAGAGTTATTTGGAGGTGATATGTATATACACATAAGGTTTTGGTGTATAAATGTAAGGAGGACCAAAGCATAGGGACTAAGCATGTAAGTATGTATATAAATAAGTGTCTTGACTCTAATTTTTGGAGTCAACCTCTCATTTTTCTGGAACAATCGATAGAGAGAGAGAAGAAGGTTCTAGAGAGAGAAAGAGATAGAAGAAAGGAAGAATTAAAGGGCACAAGTGTGAATCTTGTGCTTGATTCAAAGATTTTTGGAGTTTGGGGTTTTATTCTCCTCATCTTGGCTTTGATTTGAGTATAGCAAGTTGGGTTCTCAGCTTGGCTTTGATTTCAAGTAAGTTCAAACTTAAATTGTGTTTGATTTTAAGTATTGGTAGTTGTTTGTAGTGATTCTTGATTGTTTGTGTTGAAAATTTGGTAAATGGGTCAAATACTGGGTTGATCCTTGTGATAGAATTCTTGATGTTGATTGATGACCAAAAGTGGATGATATATGATATTGGGAGTTATTTTGATGAAGTTTTATGTCTTTGGTTAAGCTTTGGGTGTTAAAATTGTCGGTTTTGCGAGCTACAGCAAAGAAAAAGAAGAAACCAGACCTATGAGTGTCGCTGCGCGACACAGCGTGGTCGAAGGAACTTGTTTTCTAGAGATTTTCTTGCGGCGCGAGGCACCCTTAAACTTGCAAAAACTCATGTTTTGACCCCTTTTGGCTATGTACTTGTTTGGGGTTTGATTCTAAGGTTTTATAAGGGATAAATGGAGTCTTTTTAGACCCGAAATGGTGTCTAAGTTTAGAATTGAGTCCAGAAACCTTGTTTTTGTTTAACTTATGTTAGTTAACCTTGTGTTTTGTGATCATAGGTTTACGTTCATGTGGTTTAGCTTTGGTTTGGATGGGGTTGTAATCCTCATCACACCCTAAGGTGAGTACACCCTGCGGATACCCAAAATTGTTAAAGTTTTCAAGTCATCACTTATGTGTTTTGAGTGTTTGGCAATTGTTTGATGAATCTTGATGAATTAAAGGATGTGGAATATGAAATGTTTTATATTGTGATCTATATCATTAGCAAACGCTTTGTGAAGCCTTTTAAGTTCAAAGCTTATGTAGACTGTGAAATCATCATATGATGGGTTTTAAAGGATGGTTTTCAAAATAAGACCATTACTCCATGTTGGAGATGGTCTATGTTTAAATTGTGATTTTATTAATGGTTTTGAAACCTGATACTCCATGTTGGAGTGAACTTTGATTTTGGAAACAACAAACCTGTTTTTGATTATTGAGAGATATGTTTAAACTAAAGATGTTTTTGGGCATTGAGATGCCAAATGTGGACTTGATATGGAGCATTCATGCTCAAGTGATATGATTGTGACACGTATGTGGTTGTGATATTTGGCCTTGTTGGCATGGGATTTATGTGAACCTTCGGGGTATGTGATTTATGAGACCTTTCGGGGTAAGTGGTTATCTGACCCTTCGGGGTATGTGATTATGTGACCCTTTGGGGTATGTGGTTATGTGACCCTTCGGGGTATGTGCTTATGTGACCCTTCGGGGTATGTGATTTGGTCCGGACCACTGTGTGATATGAACTCTGTACCATAGGGTTCCTAGCCATTGAGACGTACACAGAGGTTCATGTGGCTTCAGCAATTGAGGAACCGTGAGGAACGGGTGGCTGAGGAATCGGTGCAGAGAGTGGAGGGGTATGTCAGTAGCCATCATGACCGTGTGGGTTCACTGGGCTGATGAGGCACCGAACCCGGGGCAACACGAGTGGATTTGGTGAACAGGGCATGCGCTCCAGATAACCGTTGTATGGTGGACTGCTTTGTGCATCCCCCACCTTGACGGGGTGATGTGGTTATCCCCCATGTGGGCACGTGTTGACCATGGCTAGCTACCACGTGGATACATTATGGCCCAATGGACAGACCCGCATCCTTATGTGCTATTATGTATGATTTTAAAAGGATATTGATTGCCAAACTTGTGTTTTCAAAAGTGAAAAAGGATGACTTGGTTTTGATAAAACAAATGTTTTGGTTGTACTTATTAGCTATGTTTATAGCTAACCCAGTGTGTGAAAATGATTTGTATCCGTAGGATGTCTAGATGCCTTGGTGAGGTGGGTAGCTGCCTTGGGCAAAGTCTTGCTTTGGTTACTTTACCGGTAATCTTGGATTTTCTACTCTATGTTTATGGTCGTGAGATTGACTGTGGTAACACCCAAGGTTTTGGATTATAATTATTGAAAATGTTTATTGTTGAAATATTTACAGAAAATGAAAATGCTTCCGCGATTATGTGAAAAATGTGTTTAAAATTGAGGTTTGAAAAAGTTTAAATTTTGACTGAAAATTTGGGTGTTATAGTTTGCAAAGAGAATCGGGAACAAGGGTTAATTTGAGTACAACCTGTCATCCTCAGATAGACGGTCAGACTGAACGAACCATACAAACACTTGAGGATATATTGCGTGCTTGTGTGTTACAGTATGGTGGATCTTGGGATTCACACTTGCCTTTGATATAATTTGCATATAACAACTCTCATCACTCCAGTATTGGAATGCCTCCTATGAAATTTTGTACGGTCGTCACTACCGTACTCCGACTTGTTGGTTAGAGGCAGGTGAGAAACAGTTTGCAGGTCCCGAGATAGTGTAGTTGACTACTGACAAGGTTGCTATAGCCAGAGATAAGTTGAAAGCAGCCAGAGATAGACAGAGAATGTATGCTGATCCGAGACGACATCCAGTAAAGTTTGATGTGGGGAGTTAGTGTACTTGAAGGTTTCTCCGTGGAAAGGTGTAATTCACTTCGAAAAACGTGGGAAGTTGGCTCCCCGTTTCATCGGTCCTTTCCGTATTCGTCAGGTTGTGAATGATCAGGCAGTTACACTAGATCTTTCCACAGAGCTTGCAAGAATTCACGATACATTCAATGTGTGTTATCTGAGGAAATGTAAGATTGATGATGAAATCCAGATTCTCCCGGTGCATGAATTGAAAGTTGATTCAAAGAATAGACTAATAGAGGAACCGATTGAACTGTTAGATCGAAAAGTGACCAAACTTTGAAAGAAGCAATACCAATGGTGTTGGTCAAAATGGAAACACAGTTTAGGTTCTGATTTAACCTGGGAGACTGAGGCAGAAATGAAATAAAGATATCCTGATTGTTTGAGCAGAAAAGGATTCCGAAGACGGAATCCTCTTAAGGAGGGGAGATTTGTAACACCCGCAACCCTGGGCTAGTAGATTAGCGGGTTTACGGTATGTGTTTATTTGTGCTTTAATTGCATTAATTTAGTTATGTGATTAATTAAGTGATTTACTTTATTAATTAAATTAGAATTAAAAGTATGTGTGTATGTATGTTTGTATGTGTGACCGTGAATATATATATATGCATGTATATAGTGGGTTACACGTGGGGGTGTGTAGGAGAAAGAGGACACCTAAGCTTGCATGTTACCTTGTGTGTGTGTGTTGATTCATCTACTCATTATTTTTATCAAAAGGAACAAAAATAGTGTGTGTGTGTCTGTATTTCTCTGCCAAGAAACCGAGAGAAAGAAGAAAAAGAATCGGGATTTCACTTTGTGATCTTAAAATCAAGATTTAAAGGTTGGTGTTTATAAATTACCATGTTATTATCCTTCTTGATTAATTATCTGATATATAAACATGATTTCTTTTAAGTTTGAAGGTTGCATGTTGAGAACATCATGATTCTAGTTTGAAGTTTATTTTGGTTAAATGGGTTTTGCATGTTTAAGTGATTCATATGAATAGAAAGTGTTTAGGATTCATAAAAGATATGTTTTAATGTATTTAAACATGTTTTTTGGTATGTTTTGGTTATGGTTATGAATTCTGGGTTTGAATATATTTATGATGAAGTTGTCGGATTTGTTAGACTGAAGAAGATGGTAAAAACCGATTGATTGTAAAACCGAAATCCAAAAACCGATAGTTGAGGAAAACCGATGGAAGTAAAACCGACACTCACAATCCAATACTGGAAATCCGATACATGGAATATGACAACCCTTAATCCGATTATTATATATAAATATGAAATCCTATACTTGGAAAGTGATAAGTCAAAATCCGATACCCAAATCCGGAACTTGAAATCCGAGAATAGTGAAATCCGACACTCCTAAAACCGAGACTTAGAATCCAATACATGTGTAATCCGAATCTCAGAATCTGAATGAAGTGAAATCCGACACATCCATTAAATCCGACAGTTGGTGAAATCCGATACTTAAGTTGCGGATTTCTAAGAATCCGAGTGCCAAATCCGATAGTTTAGAAATTCGACATTTTGTGTTTGGATTTGTATTTGTTTATTGTTTGATTCTATATTATGAATTAATTATAAATATATGTGGTCAGATATATTTACGAGATTGAGACTGATTGGTTGTTATTGTATTTCAGGCAATCCAAAGGCTCAGTAATATTAGAATTCTGACTACCTCATCTGAGATTAAAAGGTGGGTGGATGTTGAACGCGAATGGTAAAGATTATGGTTAATATTATTGATGTGATGCATGATTGTGTTTGATGGATTGATATTGGAACTATTGATTGTGAATATTACTTATTGATGACTGTTGCATGACTATTTGATCGATACGCACTCTTAGTATGATTTTGAATTGCGTTTGGGAAGTCAGCTACACGTGGAATTGGGTTGGGCTCGTCTACTGATTGGTTGAACAGTGGTAGCCTTACTGCTGCATATGTTGCATCAGAGTGGGATTTCACTGTGTCAATTTAGTAGAGGGCTATCGGTAAACCTTTGCTTTGGCCGGCATTGGTTGTAGGTTCTGCGCCGAACCGCCGGTCTTCTTGGAATTGTGATTACATGTTTAGTATTGGCTTGATGTTTGCTTTTGGGTTTAGCTTCTACTCACTTAGCTTTGTGTTAATTCTCCACAGTTGTTGCTTTTTGCAGGTTTGTTTTGTGAGGGTTCGTTGAAGGAGACGTTGACCTAACTCTGATGTCAAGATTTAAAATGAAACGAGCCAGTCTTTTTGTAACACAGAATTTATGTTTGTTGGATTTAAAGAACGTATATTTTGTTTTGTAAATATTTGTGAATGAAATGTATGTTTAATTAATTAAAGCTTCCACAGCGCAAATTTAAAAAAAATGGATTAAATTTTATAGTGTTACATGGTAGCCGATGCTTTAAGTAGGAAGGAGAGGGTCAATCCCAAGAGAATATGGGCGATGAGCATGACAATACAATCGGGTATCAAAGACAAAATACTCGAAGCCCAGAAAGAAGCGATGGATGATAAGAACGCTCTGAATGAGATGTTGTGAGGGCTAGACAAACAATTAAAGAAAAGAGAGGACAGTGGGTTATACTTTGTGGAACGAATCTGGGTTCCAAGAACTGGAGATTTGAGGACACTAATAACGGATGAGGCTTACACGACGAGGTATTCCGTTCATCCCGGAGCGGATAAAATGTACCACGATCTCCGAGATATGTATTGGTGGTCAGCAATGAAAAAACACATACCACCTATGTTAGCAAATGTTTAACCTGCTCAAAAGTAAAAGCCGAGCATCAGAGACCTTCGGGCCTACTACAATAGCCAGAAATTCCCGAATGGAAATGGGAAAACATAACCATGGATTTCATCATGAAATTGCCCAGGACCGGTAGTGGACACGATTCAATATGGGTTATCGTGGATAGAATGACAAAGTCAGCCCACTTCCTAGCAATTTGGGAAGATTACAAAATGGATAAGCTGGCAAGAATATATATTAATGAGATAGTGGCTAGACATGGGGTGCCCGTGTCTATTATATCCAATCGGGATAGTAAATTCACTTCACGGTTTTGGCAAACACTACACAAGGCTTTGGGACCAAGACTGGACATGAGTACAGCCTACCATCCTCAAACTAATGGACAGAGCGAGCGTACTATCCAGACTTTGGAAGATATGTTGAGGGCATGTGTAATTGACTTTGGAGGAAGCTGGGACATGCACCTTCCTCTCATTGAATTTTCTTATAACAACAATTACCTTACAAGCATCAAATGTGCCCCGTTCGAGGCACTATATGGGCAGAAGTGTCGATCACCCGTTGTTTGGGCCGAAGTGGGGGAAAGTCAACTTATTGGGCCGGAGATCATACAAGAAACCACCGATAAGATCTTTCAAATCAAGGAAAGACTAAAAATAGCAAGGGATCGTCAGAAGAGTTACGCGGACAACTGGCGGAAACCTCTACAATTCAGTGTTGGTGATCAAGTGTTACTTAAAGTGTCACCTTGGAAAGGGGTGGTGCGTTTTGGCATGAAAGGTAAGCTAGAACCAAGGTATGTGGGACCTTTCGAGATCATTGAAAGGGTTGGCCCTGTGGCCTATCGACTAAGACTTCCGCAAGAACTGAGTGGTATACATGATACGTTTCACGTATCAAATCTAAAGAAATGTTTGGTGGATGCGAATATACATGTTCCATTAAAAGAAATCAAAGTAGACAACACGTTTCGCTTCATGGAGGAACCTGTGGAAGTCTTGGACCGAGAGACGAAGAAACTAAAAAGAAGCAAAATCCCGATCGTCAAGGTCCGTTGGAACTCAAAACGCGGACCTGAGTTTACTTGGGAGCGGGAAGACTAGATGAGGACCAAATACCCGCATCTCTTTGACAAGTAAGATTCTAACCTCATTACGAGTTGAATTTCGGGACGAAATTCTTCTAACGGGGGAATTCTGTGACATCCGTCACCAAAACACAGGGGTTTAACTCGACGTGTAACCTACCGCCAATAATTAGTCCATTTTATGTGCTCGTGTAATTCCTAAGATCTATTGAGTGCTAAATTCATAATGACAAGTAAGATTGACTATCCAAATGTTGAGTAGTGTCAACGATAAAAATAAGTCAAAGTCTTACACTTTAGAAAGTCGAACAAATTTCTAGAGCACGAGCTACGTGAACAAATGTCTTTAGAACAATGTAGTGATGAGTTAACTACACTAATTTATGGATCATGAAAGCCAAAACTCTAAACTAATTAAAACCTTCAAAAGTGCACCCAAGAAACCTAGTGGAATGATATAACACATTAAATAATAAATGTACCTACAAGAAAAGCAAGCTACAAAATACAAGACAATAAATATGTGTACAATAATTTAAATAATATATATATATATATATATATGAAATCGTCCATAATTAGGGGGGGTATCAATCTCCTATAAACACAAGATGTACATAACCAAAAATAACAAACAATTACCTTATAATTGATAAACTTCCTTAAGTTTGAAACACCACACACATATACAAAAAATTGGTCCCCATACCCTCCAACCAAGTTCTCATACTCTCTCAACTCCATAGCCATTGTTCTTCAAGGTTCTAAGCAAGCAAGACACTTGATCACCATTCAAGAAGCTTTGGTAAGTATATGTCCTCTTTGATTCTTTAAAACTTCTACTCTTTTTCCTTAAGCATAAGCCTTGGTGGTGAAACATCATAGGGACCAAACACATCAATATCATACATAAAGTAATGATTTTGATGTGTTTGGGTGAATAACAAATCCATAAGATTGGTTTACTTGAACAAAAACATGAAGAACAAAGAGTTTCAATCTAGATAGAAAATAAGTGAACTTCAAGAGTTCATATCTCGACCAAATCAGGCCTAAATAAATCAATTTTTGATTCTAGAATAAAGTACTACAACTGGTTTTATATAAAACTAAGTTGATTTGGTCACTCAAATAACCAAAATCGTTTAGTTGCGCAAATCTGTGTTTCTAGCAGTTTAATCTACCAACTTTGAAATTCCTAAAACCTATGCTAAACATCACGAAAATTCTTAAAAATAAATCTAGGGCATATTTCATGAGTTTTAAAATACCTATCAAAATTTTAGAATTTATTAAGTTGTTTTACTATTTTAATTAATTAAAAATATTTTTGTGGTTGAATTTGGAAAAAACTAGGGTTTTTCTATAACAGACTTTGAATCGTCATAATTAATCGTAGGTCTCGAGTTAGAGGCCAAAACTTAATATGAATAAAATTTGGATTGTTTATAATCACTGTAGAAAAGATTAGGATTTATTAGTTTTATTTTTTATTTTAATTGAATAAAAAACTTTTTAACTATCAAATCTGGAGGTTTAGAAAATTCCATATTTAGAGTTTAAAACATTATAAAATATTCAAATGTCCGAATTAAGGAACAAATATTTGTGTGAATATATTTTTATGTGTCTTTAAGTTACTGTAAAAATTTTAGAGTTTAATAAAGTTGTTTAGTATTTTAAATAAATAAAAACTTTATGTCGCGCAAGCTGGAGCTATTTTCTGACCGGCCCCAATTAAAGTATTTTTAAAAAATAATAAGCATGTTATTAAACTCTATAAAATTTATAAAAATAGTAGAGACATTAAGGTCTCTGCCATAAAAATTTAGGAAAATAATTAGGACGTTTGGATTAGTTTAAAGGGTATAGTGCACCGAAATGTAATGAACTATACCCATTTTAATATTGTGTGTAATGAACTAAACTTTCTTCGCTAAAATAACTTAAACTACCCGAAATTTTCAATTATTGTAATTTTTACCTACGAAACCGGTATATGCTGACTTGGACCGGTTGCCGTCCACGTAGGCATTGATTTAGAAACAAAAACACAGAATCTCCCGTCCATGCCATCATCTTCGTCGATCATGCCTTCATCTTCATCATCTTTCACACATTCAAACCAAGATTATTGCCACTGTGGAGATCGAATGTCCATGAGGACTTCGTGGACGAACTTAAACCCGGGTAGAAGGTTCTTTGGGTGCCCTAATTTTGTAAGTTTAGTTCGAAAATGTTAATGCTTCTATATCTACCATGTTTTCCCTAATTTTTGATATTTTTTTTTGAAGGGTAAAGTCCCTAGTTGCAAGAGATTTCGGTTTTTAGATGTTGAACTACCGAGTCAGTATTACAAGGATTTGGTTTACGAGATGCATTTGCAGAATTTGAAGGCCAAGATAGTCGATGATGCCACTGAAGATGCCATTGAAGATCTTGAGAAGTCAAAATTTGAAGCTGCCATACTGAAGGAGGAGTTAATCAAGGAAAAGTCAAAGTTGAAAGTTTATGAAAAATTTGTTTTTGTTTTGCTTGTATTAGTAGTTGTTTTGTGTTTGACTTTAGGTTGTCTTACGTAAGCGTTCTTCATGAAGTTGTACTTTGTTTTATAAAATTGAAATGAAGTTGAAGTTTATTAAGCATAAACAGAGTTGTTTACATTATGCATTTGTTACTTTTAACACAACACTTTCATTACTCTTCAACGTCATTCTGAACTTCAACCATGAATTGGTTTTGAATTGATGAGCATGCATCATCCAATCAAAGTCACCTTTGATAGCCAAATGACCATAATTCTTCAATTTCATAGTGTGCTTCAACTCATTCACTTCAAGAATAACTTCAACACCATCATAATCGTGAAGACCATGCATTCTAACAAACAAACCTAGGATAGTCTGGCAAAAACAAAAGTGATTCTACTTTTTAACCAATAAATCAAATGCACAAAGAAAACATGTTATATGATGCTTACCAATCTTCCATTCTTTCTTACATGCTTCTCAATTTGCATGTAAAAGTAATGATAACTGCCCCCCTTCCATTTAAGTTTGTTATGGTTTGAACATAATTTGAACCATACATATATAGCAGAGTTTGAATACAATATGTCCAAAAGCATAGGTCACAAGAAACGAATATTGTGTCAAATCCCATAATTCACATGAATTCAAAAAGCATCCATCAAGTGCTATTACTCTCCTACATCCATGCTTCCACCCATCTTTTAAACCTTTCAAACACACATAAAATTTATCAACGTATGTCTTTTCATCAGGATTTACAGTCACATCTAGCCTCACAGTTGAACCAAGATTGCTTCTTAAAATCTCATCACCATATGACCTTAGGAGTCCATAATGTTCAGTCAAAGAATGTTCAAACTGATTTAGTGCATAATACCTTGCCCTACTACACTGAGGTATGGTCACATGACATTTGAACTTCTTTAATACACATTCTGCATTCTCATTTAGAGTTATCTTGGGATTGGCTCTGATTTTATGACAAAACTGCTTTGCAATCCATTTGTAATTGATAACAGGACCATACCTAAAGTTCCTAGCACAAGTGTGTTCATCATTCATAGTTACAACCTGAAATGACTCTTCATTTTGCATCCTCCTTGCATAACACCTCCACTCACAAGCTTTAATCTCACCCTCACTCTTCTCCTTACTTGGATATTGCTTCACTTTCTTTTGCTTGCCTAATTCAGGGCTTTTCAATATTTGGGGCCTTTGACAAGACCTAGCAATGATGCTCTGTTGGGAACTCCTCTCATACCATATGGAATAACCATTGTTTAGGGCATAGTACCTAATACAATCTTTCAATTGGTTGTATGATTCATATCTTTCTCCAACTTTTGGTTTTTTAATTTCCAATGAGTTTCTGGATCATATATTGGATACTCATCTTCTTCCTGTTTTCTCATGCCACCATCATCCTCATCATTACATCCTTCATTTTTAATAGATTTCAACAAATCTTGAATGAAAGTATCATGCTCAAGTTGAACATTATATGGAGCTTCATCCTCTACATTACTACTGCTTTGATGAAAGATATCCTTCTGCTTTTTACCATTTTTCTTGGACCTCAATTCAGCCAACTCATCTTCCCCTTCAGACAAGTGATCTAGTGATGGAGCATCACTTGCTTCACTAACTTCATCTTCATAATCAACTTCATTATCAGAATCACTAATTTCATCATCATCAACATCAATTTCAGATTTACTTTTACCTTTATCCGACACAGGTGGAGGTGGAATTACTTGACTTTTACTATAACTGCCATCAAGATAGTGATCTAGGTTTACATTAAAGTGGTCTAAGTACATTTCCATTTGACCATACTCTTTGTAGATGTCAAAATAATTGAGCAAGTTATTTTCATTTGCAATGATTGTTATGCCTGTATCCAACTCATTCCCAACAACATTGTAATATATAGCATAAAAAGGGTTCCCTGTTTCTTTGGCAACAAAATCTTTGAAGTCCTCAAAAACCATATTTAAAATTGTTACCTTCTTCACTTGTCCATGGTCGTATCTCAGAGGTTGAAACATAAATGCACCATCATGATGGATTTCGATTTCAAAAACTGCTTCACCATACCCCATTGATAGAAACAAACTACAAAATACCAAAATTAAACAGATTACCACAGGTTTTATCACAACCAAAGCAAAAAACATCAAAAAACGGTTAACAGAGCATTCCTCACGGAGGTTCCCAAATAACCAAAATTCCCCTTCAAAAACTAGATTACATACCTTGTTATGGGTCAAAATCTTCAAACAATCACTTTAGTACGAAGAATCTCGCTTGAACCAGTGAAAAAAGTTACATGTATCTCTTCGATTACATGGAATGTAGTTCGCGTTCGTAACCGAGTGTCTCGAGGATTTCAAAATACTATTAAATGCACTTTAAGTCCAAAATGCGTCCAACTATTAGGTCAATAAATTATATGTTTGACCTTGATCTTACGTGAATTGCCACGTGAGCATTTTAAAAAGAAATATTGCTTATTGTATCAAAGGGTAACCGGCAACAGGCAGTCGTAGGTAAAAATTACACTAATTGAAAATTTCGGGTAGTTTAAGTTAGTTTAGCGAAGAAAGTTTAGTTCGTTACACACAATATTAAAATGGGTATAGTTCATTACATTTCGGTGCACTATACCCTAGTTTAAAAATACACGAAGAGTACCCAAAATTCGAGAATTTAATATACACAATTTAAAAGGAAAATAAACAAAATTTCAAAACTAATATATACATATTGGGGTTAGACCCAAGAGATGGATGCACTTATGCAACCTAGTTTAAAAGTTAATCGCGAATCCTAAATAAATCTAATAGCTCAAGGTTACGCATAAAAAGACTATTACTCGGGAATCTAATATAATCTATAAGAACTAATTGTTTGTAGATTTGTGAGCGTGCTAAGACTCGATTGACTTAACTATTTACTAAGGTGAGTACTCGTGACCCCTTTTTATGTATTTTATTGGGGGAAATGACACTCAAAACTGCTTTCAAAATTTCTTTATGCCATGTCGACAATTCATTTCTATAATTTCTTTTATGACAAATGCGTGGTATGTGTGTGCACCTATTGAACCCATGTTCGGGTTATGACTATTGTTCCCGTGATCTAGATTGCCTATTGAACTCGTGTCCGGGTTAAGACTATTGATTACTTCATTACTATCTATGGCCAACTAGTAGCTTCAGCCGGTAGGCGATCGTTGGAAGACAAATGACTCGTGCCTTGTGAACTTAGGTTCCGGGTATCACTATACTACTATTGTGAACCATACCTTACGTGTTTATTGTCATAAAAATCACTATACATGGCACAATTTATCTTACTTGCAAACCTACAAGCTCACCAAAATTGTGTTGACATTTTTCGAGTGTTCATTTTTAGGTAATGCTAATAACAACGCATAAGGAGACTAGTGACTCTAGACAACCTTAGCGTGACCTGAGCCGTTAACTATGAAGTTTTGTCTCTTATTTATATACTTTGATTTACTCGAATACATAAGTTTTGGGCTTGTATCCCCGTATACTTGTCCCGGGTTATGGGAACAATTACTTTATTATTTTCTCGTTTTCATGTTGACTATGATTGTCGTGGGGTGACTTACCACGGCACAAGTCCCCTGTTGTGTCGGGGAAATGTCATGACGCGTTGGTTTGTTCAATTAGAACTTTCTCTATACCTCAAATCAATGTGTTATGACGATCCGCTACATCACACTCCGTGTTTCCACCTAGGCGGGGTGTGACAATTTTAAATGATATCATTGAGTCAGAATATTGTATTGACAAAAAAGTAGTGTTATTCGATTGTGATTGGATCTCAAATGGTAAGAGGAAAAGAGAAGATGAAAATGGGTTTACTCTACTCAATTTTAATGGGTTAAAGCCACATAATGAGCCCTTTATACTAGCTTATCAAGCACAACAAGTGTTTTACGTTGCAGATCCTATTGTTGAAGGTTGGAAAGTTATGATCAAGACAATGGCTAGAGATTATTATGACATGAATGAACAAACAGATGATGTCAAAACATATCTGCAAAGTGGAGCATCTAGTGATCTCCAACTTGATGATAATATGGATATTAACTTGACTAGTGTAACACCGGAAATTCAAAGCCATTTAAAAAAAACGCACTGCGGAAGCTAATTAAACAACTTGATTACATATAATCAGTAATTACAAATATACATTCATTTGTTTCAAAAGACAACTACATCTACAATTGTTTGGTGTTACAAAATACTGTCTCGTCTCTTTTTCAAAATAAGTATCAGAGTGTGGTCAACTCTTCCTTCTTCAACTACAACACCAACCTGCAAAGCATCAACTGATGGGAATTAGCACAAAAGCTAAGTGAGTAGAGGCTAAAATATCAAACGCAAACATTCATAATCAATTAGTACTCATGTAATCACATATCCAGAGAAGACCGGCGGTTCGGCGCAGAACCTACAACCAATGCCAGCCAAAGAAAAGGTTTATCGATAGCTTTCCACTAGATTGGCACGGTAAACTCCCCTCTGAGCAACAAATGCAACAGAAAGGCTACTACTGTTCAACCAACCAGTTAGACAAGCCCAGCCCAAGTCCACGTATAGCTGACTTCTCAACGCAACTCAAAATCATCCTAAGAGTGCGTATCGACCAAATATTCATGCAGCAGTTATCAACATTTCAATATCACATTCAGCATTTCAAACAATCCAATCTCAATCCACAATCATGTTTCACATCAATAAAATTAACTGCAATCTTTACCATCCGTGTTCAACGTCCACTCACCTTAGTTTCAGTCTTGAACTCAGAAATCTAATATCACTGAGTCTTAGGATTGCCTGTAAACACATCAATAACCAAATCAGTCCCAATCTCATAAATATATCTCATTCATATATTTATAAACTATTTATCAAATAATAATAAATATATAACTTCAAACACCAAGTATCGGATTTTCCTCAAAACAATCGGATTCCAAGAATCCGCAACCCAAGACTCGGATTCTACTAATATCGGATTTGGGAATCCGATGGATTCCTTATTGTTGGATTTCCCTTTGCTCGGATTTTGGGGTCCGGATTGGAGACTATCGGATTCTCATCAACCTTGTCGGATTTGAGTCATCGGATTCTAAAGTTTAGGATTCTAACTTCCGGATTTAGAATAAATCGGATTCAAGTAGTCGGTTTTCAAATTACCGGATTTAACAAGTGTAGAATTTGGGTCTCGGTTTCTCAATTCAGATTACATGTATCGGTTTTTAACACTAGGATTTCCTTCATTCGGTTTTCACCTTCTTCAACTAAATCCGAGAACTTCATCATGCCAACTCAAACCCAGAATTTATGAATTCATCAAATCATTTCTTAAACATGTTTAAACACTTCTTAACACATATTCATGTATCAATATATCATTTTAACATATAATCACATAAACACACAAATCCGACTCAAAACTCATGTTTCATTAAAACCGATTCTAAAGTATTTCTCATAAACTCATGTTATTTCTGTCATTTAATCGAATCAACTAAGATGTAAACACATCAAAGTATATATCTAACATTTACTTGGATTAAAAATACTCCAAACTGTAAATCCGATTCTTTCTATTTCTTCTTGATCTTCTTCGGTTCTTTGACAGAGAAAACACACAACACACACACTTTCACCTTACCAAATTTGAGAATAATCAATTGAAGTTTACACCATCTACACGTTTACATGCAATTGAGCATGAGGTGGCACTCACCTAAACAATTAACCTATTATGCATACACATGCACACATATAAATACTTACATACATACGGTTACACACACATATATATATAACACATGCAAAACAACCTACTTATAATTAATTTAATCAATTAATTAAACATATAATCATAACTTAAAACAATTAAACACATACCACAAACCCGTTAATCTCCTAGCCCAGGTTTGCGGGTGTTACAACTAGGGAGGGCTTTAATTTAATGGAACCCTTGTTGACAAAGATATTGTGGTTTTAGATGAAAGTGAAGATCAATTTGAAACCTTTTCGTGACCTCCTTTTATTGAACCTCATTTAAGAATATTAGGTATATTCCTCACTTTTACATCATCTCCTTCATCATTTCGTGAGTTTTAAAACTTATTTTTTATTCACTTTCACGAGTTGATTATGGAGCATTCATTGACTTATGGATTGCAAGGAGATAATGGAATAAGTATTGTTGCAAATCAGCTTTTAAAGATTTTATATCAATTTCATGTTGATTTGAGTGATAATATTATGAGCTTCTTTTAACTTGTTCGACATTGTTTTCAATTTGTTAGCATTGATTTAGAATTTAGTTATTCTTTCTGACTTAATATTTTTTTGGTTATAACTTGTAGTGATATCACTTGCTACAAATGGGTCTCTAACGCTCTATACCCGTATGAATTTTTTAGGCGAGGTTTTGATGCTAGCCAACCATATATAAAGATAGATATTTGTGACATGAATTTTTTTCCTCTTTTTTTCCCTTGTGGATCTTACTGCTATCAGTTATTATGAATTCCATTTTCTAGTGAACAATTAACCATTTTATGTTGGGACCTGCATACGAGACAGTAACCTTTTGTACCATTCATTACTTTGCTCATCTTTATAACCTCTAGCTTTTCATGGTGAATTATCTTCTTCATATGCTATATTTCTACAATAGTTTTCTTGTAAATCTTGTGTTATAGATTCATTATCAATAAATCAATCTTTTGAGTGATAAGTTGCAAGTGTAAATCCTATGTTTTGTTTTGTGGTCTTGCATTTAGCTTGTGAGCAATCTATGTTGGGGGTGAGCATCTTAACCCAAAAACCGAACCACAACCGATAAAACCGTTAAAACCGAACCATTAAAAACCAACAATTCGGTTGATAAAATTTCATTAACCGATATATAGTAGTCAATTCAGTTTTGTACACATAACCGAACTGATACCAAACTGAACCGATAAGAATTTATTATTTAATTATTTTATACATGTATTATCTAATTATTTGAATACTTGTTTATTTATGGTGCATTATACCGGACTACTAGAGTCATTATAAATGTTGAGTAATTGATCGTTTTTATGTGGAGCTATTAAATATATTAAAAATGAATTCACAAGTTGTGAATTGATGGAGGTCAAGAGATGTGTACTATCAGTTCCAATTTATCTATTAAATATAACTCTAGCCTACCATTTTGTATTTTTATGAGGAAAAAATGATGGGCTTAACAAGTTATAGAAAATAATCAATTATTTGGCTTGATTTTGTGGATACTATAAAGTAATAAAAAAATATAACTCGAGCCTATATTCAGAAATAACGAAGCCCATTAAGTTTGAAGTACAACGGTCAACCAATAAAACCGATAACAAAAACCAATCCGCTACCACAAACCGTTAACTGTCCCATTAGAAACCCATACCCATTGGTTTGGAAATTGGTTATGGTTCGGTTTGGGATCAAAGGCATGAATGTTTTGTTTTATATCAAAGGCATGATAATGGATGCAGATTAAGGATTCTTGTTTTTTCATTCAAACTATGATACTCTCTGTTTTTTTCCACTTCAATTATAATAATTTGTTTGTATTCTCTTTAGTTGTTTAGGTGTAGTAAATCTGTAAGTGGCGTAAAAGGCAAAAGGTTATCAATTTAATATATTGTTTACTTCCTTTGATAACTAATTGTAATTATTTTCTTGTTTTTTCAGGACCAATGTTTTTAAAGATGGATGATGGAATTAGCACCTTTGGCTACAATAGCCAACAAATTGAAGAAGATGCACTTGGTGCCACATATTCTGACAGCGACCCAAGTATGTGATGTAGATATACTTAGAGTGTTTTGTTTTAATAGTATAGTATAGTTGTTTATTATATATAAGATGTATTTACTTTTTTGTAGTTGTAAGGAGCACACGTAAAAGAGTTAGAGGACCAACTTGTATGCCAAAAATTTGGGCACAACCTAGGGGCAATGGATCAATGTTTCATTTAACGAATACGGGCAACTCGTTGACGAGAAAACAACTACTCAGCAAAGCCATTTCATGGGATCCCTTGCTAGGAGTGGAAAATATCGTTCTGTTCACAAACCATGGAATAAAGTTGACGAAGCCAAGAAGCAAAAGTTGCTACAATTCTTAAATGTAAGTAAAAAACAAATTTGTACGTAAATAACTAAAATATATGATCTCTTAGATAACTATTTATGTTATTTTTGTTAGGAAAAGTTTGATCTTCCCCTCGTTCTGATAGTTGGATTTTGAAATCATTTGGGAAGAAAGTGAGGAACTGGAGGGCAAGAATTAAAGAAGACTATTACGATCCGTCTTTGTCACTTCAAGAAGAATAAAACTCTAAGCCAAAACAAGTGCACGAAAAACAGTGGAAGAAACTTGTTAAGTCTTGGAATAAAAATAAGTCTAAGGTATGAAATAGTTTTGCATTTCAAACATTATATTCTTATTTCTTATCTTGATTTCAAAATCCTATTTTAGAGAGTTAGTGAAAGAAACAAGGCAAATAGGGCAAAAAAGAAGATGATGCAAGTCACTAGTAAACAGATTTATGCTCGGGTTCGTGAAGAACTAAAGGCAATTGTATATCATAATACAATTGTTGATATAGTTTATGTTATGTATTTAGAATATACACATCTTTGAAACAGAAATCCTTAGAGGGACGTGAACCTAGAATAATGGAGTTGTTTCTTGCTTCGTTTTAAAGATGCCTGGAAGCTTCAAATGCAATTGTATTTACTATTTAATGTATTCTCATATTATGTTCTTTACTTCTATTGTGTTTGATTATCACATCCATAAGTTTATTATGATTTATAATCATTTATGTGTCTTATAGATTTTCTAATTTTATATTGTCATATTCAACATAATAAATATTATTTTAATGTAGGAACAAATGAAAGAATTGAGTTCTCAACTTCCAGATGGCTCAAATGACGAGCCTGGCCCAGAAGATATATTTTCTAAAGTTATGGGTAAAGATTCGAGTGGTACCGTAGGCATGTACGGACAAGATGTTTGTGGTTCTGATTTTTGGGGTGTAATTCCAAGTTGTTCGGCTTGTCAAAGGGAGAGTCTCCATTGGAAATTTACATGTGAAACACTAAGTGCTCGGGTGGCTCACCTAGAATTTGTCATAGAGATGCGAGGACGGAGTGAAAATACATCTGTGGTTCAGGTCGCATCCTCACCTCGCCACAATCTCCTATTTTATCAAACGAATCTCAACCTTTACGGGTATGTGTATATTCATTTCTTTTATTTAATATAGCCCTTCATGTCTTAAACATATAGAATAAATAACCAATGATATTAGTTTTCATCAACTCAATTATTACACCATTTTCTTATAAGTCCGGATGCTAATCATGATTTCATGTTTACCTTAAATAAAAAAAAGACTTGAAAATTATGGTTATTTTGCTGCTATGTTACTGCTGTCACAATTCACATAATTAAATTTAGACAAAAAAAGACCTAATAATTATATGAAGAATTGACTTGCATCATTGGTTTAATATAAAACTTTAGATGGGTGTTTCGGTTTATGTTAAAAGTATTATAAACTCCACGGAGATTGTAGCTAAAGGATGGATCAAGAGCTTAGATCCGAATGAACTAGTTGGGGGTGAAGAAATCGGGCCAAACTGGTGTGTGGTAAATATTCAAGTCGTTATTAAAAGAAATGAACTTTTGGTGAGACCATATGGACTATTTATCACAATTGAAGACGCTATTGGAGCAATGGTTGTGTGGCCTTGCACTTTCATTTCGGTATGTTTTACTTTTTAAACTTGTGATATCTTTTATAAAGTTTGATGTGTTGACATGGAGCTTCACGCTTGTGTTCGGGTTTAATGACAGGTTGCTCGGAATGATGCATGATGACACGATTATATTTATGTATAGCTTCTTTTGTTTCTTTTGGACTACCTTGGTATATATATACCTCGTAGCTTCTTTTATTACTCTTAGAAGACTTTGTTATGGATGTTTTTGTAACTATTGGAAACTTTTGTTTTGGAGATGACTTTTTATGTGATTGATTTAGAATTCTTTCTTTCGAAATTTTTAGTTGGTGTGTCCAAAGTATAAAATATATCTAATAGTTACAATATTTTTAGATTAGTTAATTGCTTCATATTTGCAATATAAAATCTTATTTGTATTATTACCATTCTTAGAAATGTAACCACCTTAAAAATTAATGATTTATGTTTATAAAGTGTATTAAAAAAAACAAATGTGACATTAGGATGTTATTGATGCTATATTTTTTGAAACACAAATTATCGTGTCGTTAGATAAGATAATCCATGTTAGGACACTTAAAGTAGGTCCTAAATAATAGTTCTATTGGGACGCCTTTATATTTTCACGAAAAATAATAATAGCTACGCAATTAAGCATATATGTATTAGGACCTCGTTATTCATCTTGTTATCTAGTATATTAGGACGTCAATTGTTTCGTATAGCACATTTTGTGGGACTTTAAAATATGATTTATAATGTTGTTTTGTAGTATATTAGTACACATGTACATGTCTTAAAACACTCAAAAACATGCTAGTGAGTACATATACTAGGAGATCATAAACTATCACTTTTCTAGGTTTATTACCACGCCATTTATGTTGTATAAAACATATTATAGAACTATAAGATATGTTTTAAAAGAGACGTATTTATTATGATGAAAAAATGTGTCGTAACAGCTTGTATGACTTTTTATAACGCCTTTCTATAGGACACCTATATACTTGTTTCTAAAAAGTTAAGGGTCTCATTAAGTAATATATTAGAACACAAGCACACGTCCTACAAAATCATATTTGTTGTTGTTTGACCTTTAGGACGTTTATTATTATTTATTGTGTTGGTTTGACTACGTGACAATGAAGTGGTTTTGAACGATGATATTTGGTTAATGCTTTTAACTTTTAGCTTTTGATGAAGATGATTATTAATTCAGCTATGATGTTTTAAGAATAATTAAATTATGAATTTTCAAAACAAAAATATTACGTCTAAAACACTATTTCCCAATGAAATGTCATCACCACAAAAAGTCAAGAACCACCAACACAAACGGTCACATCATTTATCAAAACTGTTCACTATTCTTGTCGAACTCAAGCAAAATTTGATATCATACACAAACAACAATCTACTATAGAATAATTCAAAGTCAAACATGAAAATGTATTGTCATAATAAAATATGACATGATCGTATAAAAACAAAATGTGTAGGCATATCCTAAAAGTATATATATATATTGAGAACCGTTTTTATTATGAGAATCGTGAGAAACAATTTTAGCCGTTCAATTCCCCCTCCTTTAATTGGATTGCCCACCCATGAATTCCCTACATGCATCTTACCACATTCAATCCCCCCACGCTCTTCATCCATTAATTTCACTATCCAAAATGAACGGCTAAGATTGGTTCTCGCAATAAAATTGGTTCTGAAATGAACTTTTCACTATATATATATAAGTATATATATATATATATAAGTATATATGGTAAGGATCCACATAGTCTCACCATTAAACATAGACTTCAAAGTCCAAGTTTCAGCCACTCATTTAAAGGGACAAAAAAGGAATTGTAAACAATAATTCCAAATTCACGTCTCCTTATACCTTCTCAAAAATTTCCTTTTTTAATTTCTTCTTTACCCCTTAAATTTTTAAATGACCATAACTATTTCAATTTTGAGAATTTAAACAAAAGAATTATACCAATCTACTCATTTTTTAATCCTCTTTCAAACAAGATCAGTCTTTCCATATTTCTGAAAATTTTATTTCAAAAATGAAAACCATATAAAAATGATACCAAAATGTTATCATTTTGAATCATGTGAATTTTTATCATTTTCGATTGTAACCATGTGTATCTTTATCATTTTCGGCTAAAAAATGTGTATTTATATCATTTTAGGCTAAAAACATGTGTATTTATATCATTTTCGGGCTAAAAACATTTGAATTTTTATCATTTTCGGGCTAAAAACATGTGAATTTTTATCATTTTTTACTGTAAGTATGTGTATTTATATCAGTTTAGCTGGAAGGAGTGTATTTATATCATTTTTGTTTAGAAACATGTGTTTTATATCATTTTCGGCTAAACCATGTGTATTTATGTCATTATTATCATTTTAATCTGAAGAATAGTATCATTTTCAACTGAAATTGTCATGTTGGAAAGTTATCATTTTGGGCTAGAAAGTTGTCATTTTCGATGGCTGAAAATTATCATTTTCGGTAGCAGAAAAATGTTATTATTTTCAACTGGAATTGTTATCATTTTCGGCTGGAAAGTTATCATTTTCGTATGGAGTTTATCATTTTTGGGTGGCTAGAAGTTATCATTCTCGGTGGCTGGAAATGATAACTTTTCAACCGAAAATGATAACTTTCTAGCCGAAAATGATAACTTTCCAGCCGAAAATGATAATAGTTTAATGATAAAAAGTCACATGTTTTTAGTCCGAAAAAGGTATAAATATGTTAAAAAATAAAAAAGGGAAATTCAATAGGATCAGCAAGATTGGGGGTCAATCACATCATATCCCACATAATCAGGAAACTATATATTTGCTTTCCATGCCTCAAAAACCGACAGCCAACAATTGAGTTTTTTCCATATTTAGACTCCTTGTAAAAGTGTATATATTGTGGTTCTCTTCTCATTGTAGCACACGATTTTTGAATACAATAAACAATTCTACTTCAATTCTTTTCAGTTCTATTTTCTATCATGGTATTAGAGTAGGTTTGCTCATCATATACCTGTTAGCCTGCTCAAAAATTCTTGATCCCACCAAGCTGCCACGTCTGAAGACAGTAACTTGGAAACCAACTTATCCCTACAAATTGCTAATCGATTAAAGAATGGCATCAATACACAGTCTCAAAACCCCAAATTATCAAATAACCTTCAAATCAATCTCAAGTTCAATAGCCAAAACTATGCCTTTTGGACTCAAATGATTCTAGTTGCTGTAGGTGGAAAATCCAAAGCATTACTAGCCCATTTAACCTCAAACCCCCCTTACCCAAGCAATGATTTCTATGAGCAATGGGAACAAGAAGACTTAATTGTCTTCTCATGGCTCATGCAAAATATTGAACCTACCCTTGAAGGTAACCTAACCGAATACCCCACTACAAAGATGTTGTGGGATGCTTTGGTGGACACGTACAACAGTGGCAGACACAAACTTCAAACATTCAACCTTCATGTCAAGGCTAATGACATCAAACAAAACGAAAGCCCTCTGGAAGAGTTTTAGATTACACTTCAAGGTGTGTGGGGAGAAATCGATAGAATCGATCCCAACCCCATGAAGTGTCCAGATGATATCAAAACCTACGCAAGAATCAGGCCAGAACAAAAATTATTTCAATTTTTAAATGCTCTTGATCAAAAGTATGAGTCAATAAAAAGGGAGATCCTCTGAATGGAACCATTACCCTCGGCAGAAGCGGCGTATGCTACTGTCCGTAAAGAGGCCGCTCACCAGAATATTCTGGGAGCAACCAATCACGGTGCAAAGGGCATAGGTTTTGGTTTTTCTGCCATGGAAACTGATGGGGTAGAGCTCGCCGCAAAAAGGCACCGCCGGCCGGAGGGGAAAAAGATAGTGAAAGAAGATAAAACAAACCTGAAATGCGACCACTGTGGTATGTCGAGACACACCAAAAATAAATATTTCCAAGTTGTGGGGTACCCGGAGTGGTGGGCCGATGGCCACAAAAAAGGCACGAACCGGCCTCGGGGGTGTTGCGGCGGCGGCGACGTTTTTTGATGAAGATGCAGGTTTCATGGTGGAAACAGGTACAAGGGGGTGAGAGAAGGGTTTTCTTGATACCCCTAATAAATCCTCCACATGTCTCTGCTGTCTCTGCTAAATATATATATAGTCCCGATTCTTTTTCTTTTTTTATTCAACAAGGTCTTGAAAATTGCAAACAGGTCCCTAATACTTATGGGTATGCAAATATGACTCAAAGAAAAAAGTTAAAACATGAACCGTCATGTCTTTTTGATTGTGGAGCCACCGACACCATGACGTATGATTTATCTGATTTTGCTATGTCAACCAAACCAACAAAGTCATACATTCAAACTGCAAATGGAGAAAAAATGAATGTAGAGAACGGAGGAACAATCAAAATCTCTGACACTTAAACTCTCTAATTGTCTCTATGTTCCGACGTTATCTCATAAGCTCCTGTCAATAAGTCATGTAACAAAGGAATTAAATTGCTCGGTCCTTATGCAACCTACCTTTTGCATTTTACAGGATATCAGGACGGGAGCGATAATTGGGCGTGGCACTGAAAGACAAGGGTTGTATTATGTGGATGAGGTAGCTCAAAGTGGTACTATTTTATTGTCTCATGGGACAAAGGAACAAGAGGCTTGGCTATGGCATTGAAGATTGGGACATTCATCTGCTGGTTATTTACATATGTTATTTCCGAAATTTTTTGCATCTAATTGTAAGCCACATTGTGACACTTGTATGTTAGCCAAGAGTCACCGAAAAACTTTTAAACCGAATAACACAAGAGTTGACCTACCATTTTCCTTGATTCACTCGGATGTATGGGGCCCCGCTCCAGTCACAGGAGGAAACAACTTTCGTTTCTTTGTAGTATTTGTTGATGACTGCACACGGATGAATTGGGTTTATTTGTTAAAAAATAAATCTGAAGTGCTTAAATAATTCAACATTTTCTACAACATGGTCCAAACACAGTTTCAGAAAAATATTCAGATTTTTAGATCAGACAATGGCAGTGAATTTGTCAATTCTGAAATGAAATCTTTCTTCAAACTAAGGGTATAATTCATTAGACCACATGCCCCCATACTCCAAAACAAAACAGTGTCGCGGAAAGAAAAAACCGCATCTTGTTAGAAATAACTCGATCCCTTCTCAAAGAATCACAAGCCCCAAAGTTTTTTTGGCCAGAAGCCCTCGTTACCGCAGCATATCTTATCAACCGACTCCCCACCCGAATCGTAAGAACCAAAACCCCGTTGCAAACCCTAACCGAATACACCAAACTCCCATCTGTTCTTACTCTGGAACCAAGAATATTTGGGGGCATGTGGGGGGTCAATCACATTATATCCCACATAATCAGGAAACTATATATTTGCTTTCCATGCCTCAAAAACCGACAGCCAACAATTGTGTTTTTTCCATATTTAGACTCCTTGTAAAAGTGTATATATTGTGTTTCTCTTCTCATTGTAACACACGATTTTTGAATACAAGAAACAATTCTACTTCAATTCTTTTCAATTCTATTTTCTATCAAAATACACATGTTTTTAGCACAAAAATGATATAAATACACATGTGTTTAGCTGAAAAAGATATAAATACACGTGTTTTTAGCCGAAAAAGATATAAATATACATGTTTTTAGCCGAAAATGATATAGGTACACATGGTTACAGCAAAAAATGATAAAAATGCATATGATTCAAAATGATAACATCTTAGTATCATTATCATATGGTTTGCATTTTCAAAATAAATTTTTAGAAATATGGGAAGAGGTTTGAAGAGGATTAAAAGATGAGTATATTGGTATAATTTTTTTGCTCAAATTCTCAAAATTGAAATAGTTATAGTCATTTAAAAATTTAAGGGGTAAATAAAAAATTAAAAAAGGAAATTTTAGAAATCCTTAAGAGGAGACGTGAGTTTAAATGTTCCCATAATACCCTTTTTCTATAATTAAATCTTATAATTGGTTATTTAATTACAATAATATCATTATTAAATCTTGACTATTGATTTAAAAAATTTAATGGTCTAGATTTAGCCTTTAGGTTCTATGTTTAAGCATAGGACCTTTATTGATCCATTTTCTCTCTCTCTCTCTCTCTCTCTATATATATATATATATATAAGGAGGTTCATACGAAAAGGGGATTATTTGCGAAAAATGCGAGAAGCGTGTCTGACCCTTAGATCACTTAATCAATGGCTATTAATATTTATGGCAATTTTGTAATTTAGACAAAATCAAATAGTAATTATTTAAATACAACAAGGGTAAAAAAGTCATTTTAATTTTTATTATCTCTCCTCTTTCCTCTCTACTACTATTCTCTCCCTCCTCTCTCATCTCTCCCCTCTCCCTCTATTTTAATAGAAAATAACGTTATCTTTCCTCATAAACCCTAAGACCCTCTCTCTGCTTCATTCTTGCTCCACACCGCCGCTACCACTGGCCTGGCCGCCACTGCCGGCACAGGTTGCCGTCTCACGAAAAGAACCTAAAACACCACAACCTCCCTCCTTGCGGACACCCCTCGGTTCGTCCCCTCTCGTTGCTGGATCCGCCATCACGAAAAGAACCAAACACAAGACCGGCTTCTCCTCTTACCGACGGCTCAGTTATCACGAAAAGCACCAAAGACGTTGTAGGTTACCGACTCATTCCTCTTTCTCACGTGCTCACTGCTGGCTCCTCCAGTTGCCGACACCACCGTCTTCAATGACTCGCCCCTACCTCTGACATGACTGACTGTTGCATTCAATACCATTAATCGACGACCCCCGCAAAACCCTTGATTCTTGCACGTTGATTACCGATCTGTCACGAGTTCCTTGCTTCAAGGACCACTGCACGACCATCCTCAAGGTCTGCCGTAGCAGTGCTTTTCGGGTGAAACACCGATCTGTCACTAGTTCCTTGCTTCGACTGTTTGACAATAACAACATATTAATAATTTCTAGCAAGAAACATTTTTATTTTTGCATTTGATTTTTCTTGTGCCGTTAACACTGAAAATGTGTCTTTTTGGTTTGGTTTAATGTTGCTAATTAGATAGGGTTATTAGATACATTCAATATTGAATATAGATTATATCAATCGTGTTTAACAGTTTTCTCTGTGTTCAGGGTTTTGTTTATTGTTGAACATAGTTGGTTATTATTGAACATTTATAAGTTTGATTTTTTATTAGCTTCTGTTTATTATTGAACATTCATTAATTTTAATTTTGATTATGGTTTATTATAGTTTCCTAATGAATAACAAAGAATAAAGAGGATTTTACACGTAGAAAAATTAAAACAGAAAAAAAAGAATTAATTTGAAAAAAAATTACCGAAACAATATAAAATAAGAGTTTACTAATGAACAAAGTAATGAATATTATATTTAATCATTAAAAACTCATAAATTTTTTGTTGTGTTCATCGTTGAATACCCTAAATTCGTTAATTTACTATTAAATTATTTTTATCTTATTTTGTTTAAAAATTGGAGAGAAAAAATAAGAAAAAGAAATAGATTGGAGAGACAAAAAATATTTGTTTACTATTGTACCTTTTTAAATTAAAAAAAAATGAAAAATAAGATTAATCTAACCCATTAGATCAAATACAAATAAGTGGTCAGGATTGCTTCTCGCACTTTTCGCAAATAAGACACTTTTAGCATGAACCCTCTTATCTCTCTCTCTCTCTATATATATATATATATATATATATATATATGCAAATGTTCAAACGAGAACTGTTTTTAGTACGAGAACCACGAGAACCAATCCTAGCCGTCAAATTCCCCCTCCTTCAATTGGATTGCCCACCCACGAATTTCTCACATGCATTATGCCACACTCAATCCCCCATGCTATTCATCCATGAATTCCATTATCCAAAATGAATGGCCAAGATTGGTTCTCACACTTCTCGTTTGAACCCTCCCCTATATATATAGATATATATATATATATAAGAATGTTCAATATAGTACATAATTAATTCATAGTCCCAAATGATTAATTTTACCCTTTGTATCAATGACATTAATGGTCCAAATTAAATTTTAAAAATTTAGGCGGAGTTGCATTTTCGTAATTCACATGTGATACTTTTACAAATCACATGTGATTTTATACTAAATCACATGTGATTGAATATTAAAACTTTAGTATTATGTTTTTTCAATTGAATTTATTAAACAGAACTCTCTCTCTCTCTATATATATATATATATATATATATATATATATCTACATATCTTATAAAAAGAATACATAGCCTAATTTTTTTACCAAGTGTCTTTAAATAGTTACATAATATTTACTTTTTATTGGATATTATATAAATATATGATGAATGATTGATAGTTTATTTTACAATTCAATCTTTTAACCTTCAATATCTATTAGCTTCACTTAATACTTTAAATAAAAGTTTAATATTTACATTTAACATTGATACATAAAATTAATGCTTAATATATTACTTAGTAATTATACATGTAACATCTTAGGTGAACCACACATTGGTTGTGTACATAATAGATAGGTTCACAAGTACACATTGGATCAAATAAGGATAATAAGCTTATGTATATATTTAAGTTTTATGGTTTAGAACTTAAACTTTACGGATTAAAAAGTGCTTGAGTGCGTGGGTAGGAGGAAGTTCTCGCATGATCAAGAGACACACATGGTATTAGAGCCACTATTATGCTATTCAGGAGTATGTGTCAATCTTTATCAAGGACGATGATTCCCGGGGGTGTTTGCAAGACCTTATGTGAATCTCAAATCATATACCGATAGAAGACATGTTTGGTTCATAAGAGACTATAAGTGTGTTTTATTCATTTATTGTTATAAATATTTTGTAGCACATATTAGGACTCTATATTTTGGTTTTTTTATTTTAAAATTATTGAGAGAGGGTCACGTATCTAACAATGTTTGATGTGATACTACTATAATAGAATATAATTTATATCTTCACCTTTGTTTTACATTTATATCTCTTAACTTTTTTTTTATTTTGCTCGGAGTTAGATATCTTTTTTTATCTAAGTATTTTCATAAGTCGGTTTGCCACTTCAAATTAACAATGTTTATCTTTTTAACTTAGAGTTCAAATATTTTACTTATTAAATTTTATTTTCCAAGTCATTTGAGGAAAAAAGTTAAAGTGTCCTAAGTTTTGGAATGTAGAAAATACAAAAAAATATATATACCAGTTAAAAAGCATTGTTTATAAAGTAATGAAAACATGACAGACATATGAGAATTACGTTTATTTACAATCAACTAGCTACGAAAATTTAAATATTCATATAATTAACTTAAGTAGGTAAATAAGTAATATATCTGAACTTTTTACATAATTATGTAAATAGTTAAGACGTTAACATAAATACTTCGTGGGTTGTGCGTTGCATATATATATATATACATATATATATATATATATTGTAAGAATCACGAGAACCAATCTTAGTAATACAATTCTTCCTCCTTCAATTGGATTGCTCACTTATAAATTCCTTACATGCACCTTGTCACACTCAATCCCCATACGCTCTTCATCCTTGAATTTAATTATTCAAAATGAACGGCTAATATTGGTTTTCGCGGTTCTCACACTAATATTGGTTCTCAACGGAACCTTCCCATATATAGTGAACAGTTTATTTGAGAACCGTTTTTATTACGACAACCGCTAGAACCAATCTTAGCCTATATATATATACATACATACATATATATATATATATATATATATATATATATATATATATATGAGTTGTGTTCAATAAAGTCAATTTAAAAAACATAGTCCTAAAATTTTAATATTCAATCACATGTTCACTATATATGGGAAGGTTCTGTTGAGAACCGATATTAGTGTGAGAACTGCGAAAACCAATATTAGCCGTTCATTTTGAATAATGAAATTCATGGATGAAGAGCGTAGGGGGATTGAGTGTGCCAAGGTGCATGTAAGGAATTTATAAGTGAGCAATCCAATTGAAGGAGGAAGAATTGTATTACTAAGATTGGTTCTCGTGATTCTTACAATAAAAAAGGTTTTTAAATAAACTTTTCAAAAAAAAAATATATATATATAGGCAAAAGTTCAAATGAGAAATGTTTTTCATACGAGAAGTACGAGAACCAATCTTAGCCGTCCATTTCCCCTCCTTCAATTGGATTGTCTACCCATGAATTCCTTACATGCACTCTACCACATTTAATCGCCTGACGCTCAATCGTCTCATGCTCTTCATCCATGAATTCCATTATCCAAAATGAATGGTCAATATTAGTTCTCGCAGTTTTCGTACAAAAAACAGTTCTCATTTGAACCGTCCTCTATATATATATATATATGAACTTTTACACGTATTCATCATTATCTTTTATTTAAAATAATTATGACTTAAGAAAATCACTTTTATTTGCGTTAATTATTAAAAAGGTTCCTTTTAAAAATAAATATTATAAAACCCTTTTTTTACAAAACAAATTTTTTGAACAACAAATGATCAAATTGCATTAAAAAAGACTAGCATGATATTATAGAATATAGATATAAAAAGAAGTAAAAAACCAAAACATAAACAAAGCATAATCAGCCCCAATAATAGACTAACAAATCTCATCAAGGGAGTCTAAAGTATAAACACCAATCTAACCAATTCAATTCATTTCTCTCTCCAATTTTCCTTTGAATTCAACAAAAAAACAAGAGTTGGTTTCTATCATTCCCAAAACATGAGATAGCTTGTCGCCTTTGATAAAAATACTTTTGCATTTTTTTCTTCCAAAATAATCTAGTAAAGAATGTACACCAAAGACTGAGTTTTCTATAAACAAGATGTAAGTTGTATTTAAATTAAGGAGTATCATTATATTTTTACAACCTTAAACTAAAAAAATATTAAAAAGGCAAATAACCCGATTCTTTTTTCAAGCGTTCACGGATTTTATGAGAACTAATATATTCTCATGTTTTTTTTCATACTTCATCCTCCTACATATTCAATGTTTGATATAGCTATTGTAGTAGTTCTCTTTCCTCATATCATATCTTGATTTTAATACTTATTTTAATCAAGTGAGTAGAAGTAGAAGTATGAATAAAAAGTAAAAAAATATATCATTTCTCAGGGCTTTGTAAAGCTCTTATATCATCTTGCTAGGATTTTAGTATAGGGGGTCGGTCTTTACTTTATCATAACACTGTGATACACATATATATGAACGATAAAAAAAGTTTCATTATTTGTATAGATAAACGAGCAATGAAGGTACATTTAAAGCTAAAAAGTTTAGGTGTTAAAATAACGCTTAAGTTTTGTCAAAATCAATCTTCAAGGTTTTCTCATGATCGCCGGTTCGTGTGTCATGAGTTAACTTGCTAGAAGCATAATATTAACTGAAACAATAACTCGAATGCTTTATGTTGATACAACTTCAATGAAATCAAAAAATAACAATAAACAAATCATATTTCGCGTGTTTGTAGTTGGATATGTCTTTGTTTTTTTTAATAGAACTAATCTATTATATTGTCTACAGTTTATAGAGAAAGTATCAGCAATCTCTTTCTCTCTCAATGTAAAGAACTAAATTGTTTTTAAGATAATCATTACTCATGCTATTACGAAGCCTTGTTTTCATAATTTTTTTGCAGAGATAACTCTTTCAGTTGTAGTTGAGACCAGAAGAGTTGGTATAAGAGGAAAAAATCTATCAACCAAATGATAGACTTATGACTTCCTAGTTTCTTGTAGACCTTTACGTACATCATTTAGAGAGAGTATAAACTGGCGAACGAATAAAATACCATATTACCTTAAAACTATGAAAGATGACGAGAAGCAACAAGTAGAAGAGTAAAACCTTGAAGCACTCAAAACTTAGAAATTAGAATTGTTGCTTCCGGAAATTAGAATGACCGCTTCCGTTTTATGCAATATTTAGGCTACTAATTATTAAATTAACTCTAATTAGGTGGGGCTTAATAAATATTTGTGGTATTTGAGGTTTTAAAACATTTAAGGATTTTGAGCTCATTAGGGGGCCAAGCACCCTTCAGCCCCCTGTCTCCGCCCCTGGTTACCAACCCAATTTATTATAATTAAAATCACTTTAAATATTTAAAAATAATCATGGATGTAAATCCCTATAAATATTTGATCCAGCATGGATGTAAATCCCTATAAATATGTGATCTTTTCCGTGACCGTGATCAGGGCCGTTTTAGTAGACGGGCCATCGCCTAGGACTCATGGCTAGATGAGACCCATAATTAGTATAGTCTCATACATACATACATACATACATACATACACACATATATATATATATACATACACACACACACACATATATATATATATATATATATGTATATTAAAGTCCAAAGATGTGATTAAAGATGAGTAAACAAGAAGATTCTTGTATAAAGATGAAGAATAATGCTTGAACAAGAAGAACACTTTGCTTTGAAGAGAACACTGGAACGTGTATGTTTCTATTACTTTGAATATGTAAAGGTTATCTTGCAAACTAGGTTTGTAAGACTATAAATACAAAGTGGCACTTGGGCCTCAAGCCTTATGGGTTTTTCTAACTAGTCTAAACATTACAAGGAATGTAGGCGAAGCCCATTAACACTAGTTAAAGATAAATGCATAGTAAACAAAATACATAAGGCACACAAACAAATAATAGACTCATAATCTCCCCCTTTTGTAGCCTTGTGCCACACAAGTGTGTATCACCTGCCTCTCTGACCAAGAAGTCTCTTCCAGCTTTTGATGATCTTTCTTTCTTGAACCTTTGCCTCGAGGGCGTTAGTGATCCTTGTCAAAGGAAGGCTTTGGCACCAGAACGAGTAGATATTACAAATCCATCCCCGCCTTCATAGACGTTGTCGTACTCCTCAATGACTATATATTTTCTGATCTGCTCAAGTTTGGAGTAATGTTGATTCGGCTTTAAGACATTAATCGTTTCAAGGTCGGCATCTGCTCCTAACTGTAAGTCATGAAGACGATTGTGGTTGATTTTTCTTCTCATGAAATCCCTTATAACGATTATCCCCCTTTGTTCCTCTCTGCTCTTTTCGGCTTTGTACGCCAGTTCATCATCCAGATGGGTGATTTCAGCCAAGTGTAGATAACTTAACTCAACCTCGTGAAAGGTATACCTCTTCCCATCTACCCTGGTCACATGAAAATGAACCATTTGATAGTTGATGAAGTCGCGTAGGTACACCAAGTCAATTTTGACAATCGGATACTTGGAGGCCACTTTCTCCTTTGGACTTGCATGGAACATGGTGGCAAACCTTAGTGATCTTTCGTGTTATGCTGAGTTGAGCATGTAGATGTCATCCACCTCTGCTAACTACTACAAGAAGATTTCCGGGATCCTTTTTTTGAGATAGGGTTCCGCAAACCATAGGGTTGGCCAGTGAGGTTGGGTCTTTGACAATGCTTCCCAAGGCCTAATGTTTTCGATGTTTGGGTTGTTAGATAGAATCCTTTCGTGAGTGGCCAAGGGTTTGGGTCCTTCATGGTAAGTTTCTGGCATGGGCCACTCACTTTCCTATTGTTCTTTCCCTTTTTTGTTGTTGTAGATTGACAAGATCGATTGGAGAGATGTTGAACTTTCATTGAGCGGGAGGGAAGATCTTAAGGAGTTCTCTATTTACGGTTACAAAATCCTTATGGATGTCAATCAAGGGCTGCTCCTCCTCCTCAGATACTGGTCTTTATCATTCACGGTTAAGGTTTCCGGGAGGGTTGGCTCAAGTTTAGGAATGATCGGTTCTTTTTCGATTTCTAGGATTTGGATTGTTGGGGTTTCTGGTTCTTCAGCCTCTTGAAGGCCTGCACTCTCTCCAAAAGGGAACTCGAACTCCAACGCTTGTTGTTCCCTACCATTGCCACTTCCACCGGCCTAATGTGTTGATGCAAGAGCGACTTCCAGTCGCAGAGTTGAACTCTTAGAACCGATGTACCTACGCCCAACCCTCTATCTTTTCTCCCCCTCATGATGTCCCGGGTCGTTAAGATCATCGTGCCTCCTTTTCCTTGAATCTACTTGAGTTTTGCAGGAGGTCTCCACAACTTCCAGTCTTTGCCGGAACATAGTAATTGTTGTCGTTAAGGTGTTTAGAGCTTCTAGAATAGTGGAATTGAAAGTGTTTTGGCTAAAAGCTGGAGCTTAGGGTTGCTAGGATTGTAGAGCTGCCAGGAGATTTGTTTGTTCGGTTGAGGGTTGAGTAACACTGTTCGGTTTGGCATGCAGCAACTTTCTGAGTTCATCGATTGTGTAATCTCTCTCAATGATGGTGAGTGGTTTGGTGGCTAGTGTTTGGACAGTGGTTTTAAGATTGGTAAATTGAGTTTGAAATGTTTTGAGTTGGGTCTGGAGAGAATTAAGGGTGTAACACCCTGATTTCAGTCCAAATTTAAAATTTTTCAAAAACTCACTTTATACAATTTTGTGTAACTTATTGCGGAAGCATAGTAATCCTCTTGGAGTATTTCAATAAGATACCGTATATTTAAACAATAAACTTATCATTGGATATAACCCAAAACCTTTAGGTGTTACCACAGTCAATCTCACGACCATTATCAAAAGCATGGGAAACCCAAGATTACCGGAAATGCAAGCAAACTATGCCCAAGGCATCTACCCGCCTCACCAAGGCCTCTGTACAACCTGCGGATACAAAACATTTTCATACACAAAATTAGCTATAAACATAGCTAGTGAGTACAACAAAAAACATTTGTTTTATCAAAACCAAGTCATCCTGTTTCACTTTTGAAAACATAAGTTTGGCAATCAATATCCTTTTAAAATCACACATAATAACACATAAGGATGCGGGTCTGTCCATTGGGCCACAATGTATCCACGTGGTAGCTAGCCACAGTCAACACGTGCCCACATGGGGGGATAACTGAAGGTATTCATTTGGCAAAACCAAGTAGCAACGGAAGTAAAGTATATATAACAAAAATCGATGCCAAACAATGAATACTTCCCATGGACCAACATCTAACAATGGGAATTGCAACTAAAATACATAAACAAGATGGGAAGAAAGATTTATACCTCAATGCAAGTCACAAAGAAAATCTCTCTTGTCAAGAAGCTAAGAATCCAAGTAGAATCCGTCTAGTGTTGTCCACCCCAAGCTTCCTTGATTCCCAAATGCTAGTTTGTTGATGCACAACCACCAAAACAACAATCAAGTGTGTGTATGTTTGCTTCTTGTGCTCAAGAACACCAAGAACAAGAGAGAGAGAGTTCTAATGTCAACCAAAAGACAAAGTAATAGCCAAAAGCCTCTACAAGAGCAGATAACTCGTGGTCTCTTTGCCTACCACAATTATAAGAAGTTAACCCCATTAAACCAAGTGTTTAAGGCTGTTAATTCTGCTGTTACACCGAACGTACATGGCCCGTGTAGGTCTACACGGCCGTGTAGGCCCAAAGTCCACGGCCCGAATTGGGCTAAGATGGCTCGTGTCTATCAAGCACTACGCAACCCGTGTTCATCTACACAGCCCGTGTAGGCCCAAACTACACGACCTTGGACTGGGCTAATACGCCTCGTGTATGTTGGACTGGACACGGCCCGTGTTCAGGAACACGGCCCGTGTACCATCCTGCCAAAACCCATTTTGGCCTCTTCCTCTCTATTGCTTGATCGTGTTGCCGGAATCAATGCTTGGTGTGTGACCCAATAGGCCTATACCTCATCAGTAGTGCCATTAACTCATTCGTGTCAGCGGGCATATTCCAACAAACTCCCACTTGCACATGACACGACTACAAAAATAACACAAACATAGAGCGGCCTCTAGCAAGACATCTATGCTCCCAAGTCAGTATAGGGTATGCCACTCTTGACAAGATCCCCAATCATAAAATGATTGTCTTAAAGATAAATGAACATGTACATCCCTTTGTTCGCGATATCCAATGTGAACACGAGGCATGGAATATAGTCAACCTACAGATCGTTCACGATTATGTTTCTCGATTCTAGATTAGTGGTGACCAACAAACCAAGTTAACATATATCCATCATCAATGTAACTTGAGCACGGCCATGCATATGAACGTCAGCACTCAATCATCGAGGGGCCCATGGATATTCTCTCTATACATAGAGGAACAAATACCTTTCGACTACATAGTCCTGCCACATAGATAATACTCTACCCAATCATCTCCCTTATAACGACCAATTACGGACCGCGTTAGAAAACGATCAAAGCAAAGCAGACCTATGCTTTGAGATCACATGTATCTCTAGTTGAAGGATGAAATGTCATTACCATCCCGATTTACTTGTGACTAAAACCATGAAGTAAACTCGGGTGCGGGTCCTCCAATTACTTGAAACCCCTTTCAAGTATAGGCAAGAATCACGTTTTATCAAAACCAATTCTTTACCTTAATCTTAATTCATACTTCCTTCCCACAAAGTACGACCGATTGTGGAGACTTAAAGATTGTAAAACAATCTAGGGAATAAATTAAACATGCAAAGATAGAACACAACAAAGACTAAATGTAACTAACCGCAACACGCGTATATATAGATCTCTACTATATAAATCGAAACAAACACTAGTAATATTATTGCTTAATGTTCCCAAATACATAATGGTCCAAACATAAATTAAAACTAAATCTAAACCAAGTCATGAGCAAATCTAACACCTATCGCCGTAGTGTGAGAATCATGAGAAGCTTGTGACAATGGTTTAGTAAACGGATCGGCCAAATTGCCTTCCAAGGTTACTCTACTAATAGCAACTTCACCACTTTCAACCATCTCTCTTATCAAGTGGTACTTACGAGGTATATGCCTCGTTCTCTTGTGAGCTCTCGGTTCCTTCGCTAAGGCTACCGCACCCTCATTGTCACAAAAGATCTCAATAGGGTCGGATATGCTAGGAACCACTCCAAGGTCTTGGATGAACTTCCTTATCCACACAGCTTCTTTAGCAGCTTCACTTGTCGCAATGTATTCTGACTCTGTAGTAGAATCAGCCACTGTGTCTTGCTTTGAACTTCTCCAAGTAATAGCCCCACCATTCAATAGGAACACAAACCCCGATTGTGATCGGCAGTCATCCCTATCAGTTTGGAAGCTAGCATCAGAGTAACCCTTTACTTTGAGCTCTTCCTCACCACCAAAGATCAAGAACATCTCTTTAGTCCTCCTAAGATACTTAAGAATGTTCTTTACCGCAACCCAATGGGCTTGCCCCGGGTTTCCCTGATATCTACTAGTCAAGCTCAAAGCACATGACACATCAGGATGAGTACATAACATGGCGTACATGATCGAGCCCACGGCCGAAACATATGGTACTCACTTCATTACTTCTAGTTCCTCTTGAGAACTAGGACATTGAGTTTTACTCAATATCACTCCATGCGACATATGAAGATTTCCTTTCTTGGAGTCCTCCATCTTAACCGCTTCAAGACTTTGTCAATGTATGTACTTTGACTCAACCCGAGAAGTTTTCTAGATCTATCTCTATAGATCTTGATACCCAGAATGTATGCCGCTTCTCCTAAGTCTTTCATTGAAAAGCATTTTCCAAGCCAAGTTTTGACACTTTGCAAGGTTGGAATATCTTTACCAATGAGTAGGATATCATCCACATGCAAGACTAAGAAAAAAACGACACTCCCACTAGCCCTAACGTATATACATGGCTCGTCTACACTTTTTGAAAAACCAAACTCTTTGATTTTCTCATCAAAGCATAGATTCCAACTACGCGATGCTTTTTTAAGTCCATAAATGGACTTCTTTAGTCTACACACTCTATTAGGATGCTTCGGATGCACAAAACCCTCAGGCTGCATCATATACACCTCTTCGGAGAGCTTCCCATTAAGGAATGCGGTTTTGACATCCATTTGCCATATTTCGTAATCATGAAATGCAGCGATTGCCAAAAGTATCCTAATAGATTTCAACATGGCCACTTGGGAGAACGTTTCATCATAGTCGACACCATGTGTCTGGGTGAAACCTTTAGCCACCAGTCGGGCTTTGAAAGTGTTGACTTTTCCATCCATATCGGTCTTCTTCTTGAAGACCCACTTACACCCTATTGGTTTACAACCGGGTGTGGAATCAACCAGTTCCCGAACCTGGTTATCCTCCATGGATTGCAACTTGTTATCCATTGCCTCCTTCCATTTAGCAGACTCGTGGCCCGCTGCCGCTTCCTAATAGTTGGTAGGCTCATTAAGATCCACCAATAACTCGTCGCCCTCAGATATGAGAAACCCATATCTCTCTGGCTCATGGCGAGTTCTACCGGATCTACGGGGAGGTAACGAATTTACGTTAGTCTCCGCATTGTCATGCTCAGACTCAACCTCACCAACGTCCGGTCTTTCATCCGTTGACTCTTGAATTTATTCAAGATCAATCTTGGTCCCGCCTTGCTGATTGGATACTAATTCTCTTTCTAAAAAGACCGCCCTCCGAGCAATAAATACCTTGTTCTCGGAAGGTTTATAGAATATCTATCCAATACCCGCAGCTGGATATCCGATGAAATAACACTTTTCGGATTGGGGCTCCAACTTGTCATCTACCTCACGTCGTACGTAGGCTTGACAACCCCAAACCTTAAGATAGGCAAGAACGGGAGGTTTCCCATGCCACATCTCGAAAGGTGTTTTATCGACCTTCTTCGTTGGAACGAGATTAAGGATTCTTGTTGCCGTTTCAAGAGCATAACCCCAAAGGCTTATAGGCACTTGGGTGTGACTCGTCATAGACCGAACCATATCTAAAAATGTTCGGTTCTTCCTTTCGGCGACACCATTTAATTGGGGCGTCCTAGGAGGTGTAAGTTGTGAGATACTTCCACAACCCTTAAGATGATCACGAAACTCTTGACTAAGATCCTCACCCACCCTATCGGATCTAAGTATCTTAATCTTTTTGCCCAATTAATTTTGTACTTCGTTTTGGAAAGTCTTAAAGACCCCAAAGGTCTCGGACTTTTGTCTAACCAAGTATACATACCCATACCTACTATAATCATCTATAAAGGTAAAGAAGTATCTGGAATTGTCTCTTGTGACGTGCTTAAATGGACCACACACATCGGAATGTATAATGTCCAATAAGTCTTTACCCCTCTCATTCACGCCGGAAAAGGGTGCTTTAGTCATCTTCCCTAATAAACAAGATTCACATACTTCATTTGACTCATGGTCGAATGATTCCAAGATCCCATCCGCTTGGAGCTTGGCGATACGAGTCTTGTTTATATGGCCAAGCCGACCATGCCACAAAGACAATTTGTCTAAACCATTTTTAGACGTTGAATCAATATTCATGATTGAACGATTATCACTAACGTACGCATCTACTTCATAAATACCACGACAAGGATAAGCTTTAAAATAACAAATATTATTTTTAGAACAAACGATAACTCCATTATCAAAAGAAAAACCAAAACCATTGTCGTGTAATGCATGAAAAGAAATAATGTTTCGTGGCACAAGCGGCGAATAGCATACGTTCAATAATAATATGGAAAAACCAGAATAAAAGATAATTCAACTTCTCCTCGAGCCTTGACCGGGACAATATCCTTGTTTCCCATTATCAAGTGAAGCTCGCCACTCTCCATCCTTCTACTTGTCCTTAGCACCTGCACAATATTACAAACGTGAGTGCCACAACCGGTATCTAATACCCAACTACCAGATGTAGAAGTATGATGGAGTTCAATTATGTACGTACCTGCGTCGGAAGTTCCTGCGATGCTCAACCCCTTGAGCTTCTTAAGACCTTCTAGGTACCCCGGGTAGTTACGGTGCCAATGGCCCTTCTTCACGCAGAAGAAGCATTCCGCATCATTCGGAGTTTTGGCTTGGGGAACCATCTTCCCCTTGCCTTTACCCTCCAAAGAGGGGCTAGACTTGGCAGCGCCAATCTTCCCCTTCCCCTTACCCTTAGGGGTATAAGCGGATCTCTTCTTCTTCTGGATTCGCCCCTCCCTTATAGCAAGAACGGGATTTGGAACGGCGGGCTTCTTTTTGGTCATGCTAGACTCGGTTGTCTTAAGCATACCATGAAGCTCCATGATGGACTTATCCATACTATGCATATGATAACTCATAACAAATTGATCATATGCGGTGGGCAGGGACCATAGGATCAAATCCACGGCTAGCTCCCTCCCTATGGTAAATCTGAGCCGTTCCATGCGCTCCACGTTTGCTTTCATACGCAACACGTGAGCACTCACATTCCCGCCATCGGCCATCTTGCTACCAAGCACCGTCTTAAGACACTCAAACCACTCTTGTCTTGCTTGCTGCTGGAACATTTCCTTAAGCTGAGCGATCAAGTCAAAAGAACTCAAATGATCCATTTTCTTTTGGAGCTCAGGGATCATAGTACTTAGGATGAGGTAAGTAAAGTCCTCGGTATCCTTTACACGCTTCTCATAAGCGTCTCGGATAGCCCGCGTGGCATTGGAAGCAGGAGCCTCGGGTAGGGCCTCCTCTATGGTAACCATCTTCCCTTCTTGGCGTATGACAAGTTTAAGTTGCCTAAACCAATCCAAGAAGTTGTTACCATTGAGTTTCTCCTTTTCAATAAAAACTCTAAGCGAAAAATGGTTGGTGGTGTTCGTGTTGCTTGAAGACGCCATCTAAAATAGCAAAATAGTTTTAGTTAGTTTGGAAATCCTTGTTAAAATAAGTACCCATAGTTTTAAACAAAACAATTTATTTGTAATAAGGGCTAAGAACCTTATTTCACCTCGCACCGTGACGGGTTTACCGCGGATCACGTGGCGAAGCTATTTAGGCCGGCAACCATTTTACCAATTGTAATCTATATTACAACTCTTAGACACTTGCGGGACCCGTTGACATCCATTATGTCGGTTGGCATGTTTGATCCCTATCTTACACTAATCTTAATATATAATTTTTGTTTTGCTCGTGCTTAGCTCGACAACTAACCAAGAATTATATGCTAAAATTGTAAATCGTCCGACAAGACACACGGGTGGCACTCTCGACCATTAATTGGCTCGTGCTTAGCTCGACAACCAATCATGCGAGTTACCCCACTCACCTTCCACACAACTACACAAGGAATTACTCGTGCTTAGCTCGACAATCATCCTTGCTTCGTTAGATTCGGGTGGTGTCATCTTATGGATGGTGCGTGATTTACATTTTGAAAAACGGGATTTTGTTACCGGTTTATAAAACCCCTTTTGTGAATTAACAAAGTAAGCATCAAAACGATTTTAAGCACTTTAATATAATACCATTTTTATATTTTCTTTGTCAATTCTATTCGCGCGCAATTGTTAACCATTTTAACAAACATTGTATTTTATTTAATTTTATAGAAAAATTATCTAGCATGCGAATCCTAGTCCATGCATAGAATAATAAAATACAACCACGCAAATATATATACATATGATTCGGTAACATGCCCAAAATTCCTATGCATTTTCCCCGTGAGCCACAACTGGGAAAACGAGGCCAAAAATCTAAGGACAAGATATAGTCTCGTTGGATGAGCTTCTACTGAATCCAACACCTCCAATAGCATGTTGATTCCTTCTCTCCAAGACGTCATCACCATGACTCCCGTTGACTATTTTGGTTTTAAATCTATACTATATACAAATACATAGAATATATTTAAACGACACGCAGGTCGCAATCTTATACTATTTATACAAATACATAGAATAAAAGAAACGGCATGCAAGCCGCACCAATAAGTAAATAAACAAATATTGTTACAACAATACAGCACGCAGGCCGCCAAAAACCAAAAATAACTAATCATCACAACACATAGGTCTAGGGGCATATCTTGTTACCGAATCAAACCAAGTATATCAAATAGAAACATGGTATGCCACACATAACCATGATATATAAATATATATCTATATTTTAGTTAAGATTGTCAAAAACATCAAAGGCACCAAAAAGACAATCCTTGTACATATGCATTAGTGTACCAAACCATTTTTGAGACACATATTCATATATACATTTATAAGTATATATTTGTGTACACTTCATGCCAAGTTACAACAACTATATAAATATAAAAACTAAAATATATTAACACGTTTATGAATAAATCTATTCTAGCACAACAAGAGTCCCAATGAAAAACCAATTTTAAGAAAACACTTTTCTTATCCAAAAACACTTTTATGGTTTTTCTAGACTCAATAGTGCAAAGCAATGTTAGATATGGCTCTGATACCACTGAAGGTATTCGTTTGGCAAAACCAAGTAGCAACGGAAGCAAAGTATATATAACAAAAATTGATGCCAAACAATGAATACTTCCCATGGACCAACATCTAACAATGGGAATTGCAACTAAAATACATAAACAAGATGGGAAGAAAGATTTATACCTCAATGCAAGTCACAAAGAAAATATCTCTTGTCAAGAAGCTAAGAATCCAAGTAGAATCCCTCTAGTGTTGTCCACCCCAAGCTTCCTTGATTCCCAAATGCTAGTTTGTTGATGCACAACCACCAAAACAACAATCAAGTGTGTGTATGTTTGCTTCTTGTGCTCAAGAACACCCAGAACACCAAGAACAAGAGAGAGAGAGAGAGAGAGAGTTCTAATGTCAACCAAACAGCCAAATATACACTCATCATATTGTTGGTTCTATGTGCACAAGACACAAATTAATACGATATTACTAATAATAAATAAACCCATAGGATCACACATTTACAATCAATGGACACCAATTACATATTTGAATATGATTTAAATATGTTTCCAACTCGTTATATATATATAAGTATATATGCATTGTTGCATATTGTTATTTATGTGAAATAATAATATCACTCTTGTATATTGATACAAGATAATGCATATGAAATACATAAATATAAACATATGATTTTATATATGTATATATATATATATGTATAAATATATATTTGTTACAAGTAAATTGTTACTAGTAACAATTATGTATATCTTTGTTACAAGTAAAGAGTTACTAGTAACAATCAAGTATGTATATAAAATACATGTAGATGTATTTTATACTTAGTATGACATATCTAGTATACTCTTTTATATAAATTGAAAGAAAAACTAGAAATTCACACATTAATCCTTCAAAGGGGCCATGTATTGCTTCTTGATTGGAATGGACCAAGGCATGGACTAGATGTACAAGCATGGAGGAAGACAAGAGGGGACCCTCCCCCCCTCACCCATTTTCGGCCAAAAATGGGAGCCAAAGGGGGCCTCCCTCTTGTTGCTTCACTCCTTGATCTTATTTAGTACATGCATGGTTCTTTGTTCTAACAAGTTCATGCTACCACTTTTCCTTGAGTTCTTAGAAAGATTCTAAGTATTCTTGAAGCTTTGAAAACATCTCTACATTCTTGTATTGGTGTTCTTCAAGTGAGCAAAGTGTGGTGCTAGAATACATACTCATATACATACATAGTAAGTTCAAGAAGAAGAACAAGAGGTTGTTGCTTGCTTGCTTGAATTTCAAGGGTTGGAGAGACTAGCATCTCAAAGGTGTTGGACTCATTGATTTGTGGATACCTTGGAGGAAGTCTTCTCTTGGCTTCTCATAGATCAACCACTTCATCAACGGTTTACTCACGCTACAAAGGATGTAGTTCTAAACACCCTATGGTTGTTTTGTTTCTTAAGGCTTGCATATGGATCATTGGTGGGGAGTTTTAAAAAGTTTAAAATTGTTGTTCATGCTTCCGTTGCTAAAATATATTTTGAAAAACCGAACAAACCCCAACAGTGGTATCAGAGCCACTTATGTATAGTTTTAAGAAACTTTTTGAGTATGTATTGTTTAAGAAAATGGACAACTTTTCTTTTGTTAGAAAAGTTGTGGATTTTCTTGTTGGCAACTTATATATGTTTATATATTTATTTTGGGAAACAACCAAACCACATGCATGTTTGGTTGTAAAAGTTGCCTAAATATCAAGTGTTGATATATATGTTTGTTTGAGTGTATGTTGTGCATAACAAGCCATAGACCTTTTGTGATGTGTTGGAAATTCGATTTGGTTGTAAAATTATTTTTTCATTTGGTATGTAATAATAATTTTAGTTTTGTTTCATCTTGTTGTATTTTGTAAGTAGTAGAATAGTTTAGACTAGTTTACTTTTATAAAAATGTAACAAGATGAAGAAATGACCAAGTTGGAGTTTTCAAGTGTGGTGGAGTCAACCATGGAGGCTTGGAGTCATTTGCACTACAAGGAGTTGTTTTGGCAAGTGGGAGCTTCAAGTTCATCACAAGAGGAATATTTGGTCCTTAGTTATGACTTGGTATTTTTGTATGGCTCACAAAAATACCACTTAGGATAAATGGCTTGGTTATGCACTTATACATGTTATTTGTGTGTGTTTATGTTTATATTATTATGCATGGTTGAAAATAGGATTTTTTGCATGCTAGATAATATTTTTACATAATATAAATCACACAATGGGAGTTTGGTATTTTAAGTTGACATAACATAAGATGTAAAATGAATTTTATATAAAAGGAGTTTTGTAAAGATTAAAATTCATTATGTCAAAATATATATATATATATATATATATATATATATATATGAGTTTTATAAAATAGAGATTTTAAAACTCAACCAAACTCCATTCAAGCTTAATAATAAAATGGTTTTATTACAAGCTAAAATTGGTCGTATTTGCGCGCTCGAAACTACACACGTTAATATAGGATATTAATACTAGTTTAAAATTGAACGCGTTGAGAGTTCGTAAAATATGGATTTTAAGAATGCTCAAGACCAATATATATATAAAATATGATTTTATCAAAACGTGGACTTGTTATTGTATGCATGCAATACTAGTCACACGACTCGTTTTGTTTTATTTAATAAATATACAAAACGGTAAAAGCCCTTTTTCAAAACGTAAGTCTATGCCATCCCATTTTAAGACACTCGCTTGTTGCAACGACACTCACGTGGAGAGAGCATTAGCCAAACGCGTGGATTGTTTTTGTAACAACCGAGGTGTTTTTCCGCGAATTCCATGAACGTCTTGGGCCGGAAATTCACTGTCTTGAAATAGGACGACTTAATCGGAATCTTATTACGGAGAGAGCATTAGCCAAACGTAAGGAAGCCCGAGGCATAGATGGGATCAAACATGTCAAAATTGACAATCGTTGTCTAGGATCTCATAAAGATCTAGGAATTACATACGAGATGTAATTGGTAAACGTTACCTACCTTGTTGTTTTAACTTGATGGAGAGAGCATTAGCCAAACATTCAAGGTTAAGTTCAACTTGGATCCTAGCCTTTAAAAATTAAAGAATTTTATAATTCTAAAGGGTATTAATTATTAAAGGATTAAATATCGAAAATACTAAATAGAACTTTGTTAATTTTGTAGATGGCCCCTAACTCAACTACACCCGTTAACAACTTATCTCTTCGTTCAGTCTTAGAGAAAGAAAAACTCAATGGTACAAATTTCTTAGACTGGTATCGTAACTTGAGAATCGTTCTTAAGCACGAAAAGAAATTGTACGTACTTGAGGATCCCGTCCCTGAGGAACCTCCATTGACTGCGGCCAAAGCCGTTAGGGATGCTTGGGTGAAGCATTCCGACGACTCGGTCGAAATTTCATGCCTCATGCTTGCTACCATGTCTCCGGATCTTCAAAAGAACCTTGAGGAGCATGGAGCATATGAGATGCTTGGCCAACTTAAGGAAATGTTCCAAAAGCAAGCGAAGCAAGAACGCTTTGAGGTCACTCGAGCCTTCCATGCATGTAAGATGGAGGAAGGTCAATCCGTTAGCGACTATGTGCTAAAGATGGAAGGATACATTGACCAGCTTGCTAGGCTTGGATCTCCCATAACCAACGAGTTTGCACAGGATATGATCCTTAACTCGTTGACCAAAGCCTATGATCAATTTGTCATGGATTATAACATGAACAATTGGGAGAAATCTGTCTCAGAGTTGCATGGGATGCTTAAAACTGCTGAGAGTAAGATTCCAAGCAAAACACCTCAGGTCTTGATGATTCAAGAAGGGAGAATCAAGAAGAAAAAGATAATCAACTCAAAAGGGAAGGGCAAGGCAAAGGCAAAGGGAAAGGACAAAGGCAAGCAAGTTGCCAAGGCTCCTACACCCAAGACGGCGGGAAAGGTTCCCAAGAATGACCCGTGCTTTGAATGCGGGGTGGTAGGACATTGGAGGCGCAATTGTCCAACCTACCTTGCAGAGTTGAAAAAGAAGAAGGCTGGCGAGGATATCACTTCAGGTATATATATGATTGAAATGTATACTTTTTCCATTAATTCCTGGGTATTTGATACCGGTTGTGGAACTCACATTTGTAACAATGTGCAGGGGTTGAGAAAAAGTAAGCTGCTGAAGCCAGGCGATTTGGATCTCCACGTGGGCAATGGAGCAAATGTTGCTGTTGAAGCCCTTGGAACTTTTGAATTATTATTACCAAATGGCCTGTACTTAATATTAAACAATTGTTGTTATGTACCTAGTTTAACTAGGAATATTATTTCAGTAGCTTGGTTAAGAGAATCTGGATTCACATTTGGTTTCGTTGATGATGGCATTCGTGCTTTCAAAAACGATATTTTGTATTTTGAGGCTCGGCCTCTTAATGGAATATATGAAGTTAATCTTAAAAGATCTCTTGATGATAATTCTATATATACCACTAGCACCAAACGACCTAAGCATGACTTAAGTCAAACATACCTATGGCATTGTCGACTTGGTCATATAAACAAGAAACGCATTGCAAAACTTCAAAAGGATGGAATTTTAAAATCAAACGATTCTAGCTCATTTGAAGTTTGCGAATCATGTTTATATGGGAAGATGACTAAGGCTCCTTTCTCCGGTTCAAGTGAAAGAGCCAAAGATCTATTAGGAATCATACATATGGATGTATGCGGTCCTTTTAGATCAATGTCTAGGGATGGTGATAGATACTTCGTTACATTCACCGATGATTATAGTAGATTTGGTTATGTTTATTTGATGAAACATAAACATGAAACATTTGAGATGTTCAAACTGTTTCAAAACGAAGTACAAAATCAACTCAACAAAACAATCAAGGCCCTTCATTCCGATCGAGGTGGTGAGTACTTAAGCCAAGAGTTTATGGATCATCTTAGTAATTGTGGGATTATCTCACAACTTACTCCTCCTAGAACACCACAACATAATGGTTTATCTGAAAGGAGGAACCGAACTCTACTAGATATGGTTCGGTCTATGATGAGCCGAAGTACTCTACCCTCGTCCTTTTGGAGTTATGCTTTAGTAACTGCTGCGCGCATATTGAACATGGTTCCAACCAAGAAGGTAGATAAGACACCATATGAGATGTGGTATGGAAAGGTTCCAAACTTATCTTACTTGAAAGTCTGGGGTTGTGAGGCTCATGTACGACAAGAAGCTTTAAGCAAACTCGATCCTAGATCTATCAAATGTAATTTTGTGGGATATCCTAAAGATTCATTAGGATATTATTTCTACAACCCAGCTGAGAACAAAGTGTTTGTTTCTAGGCATGCCACTTTCTTAGAAAAGGAGTTTCTTTCGAAAGAGGCAAGTGAGAGCAATGTAGACCTTGAAGAAATTCAAGAACCACAAAATACAAGTCAGGTTGACACTAGCACTCAACAAACGGTTGTTGAATCTGAACAAATGGTTGTTCAAGAACCTACTGAAACACAAAGTGTTCGTAGATCTGGTAGACCTCGTCAAGAACCCGAGAGATACGGATTTCTCGTGTCCAATGATGAGATTTTCTTGGTAGACTCTTCTGAGCCTACTAACTACCAAGATGCTATATCGGATCCGGAATCCGATAAATGGCTTGATGCCATGAACACTGAGATGCAATCCATGTATGAAAATCAAGTATGGGACTTGGTTGATCTTCCTCCCAATAGTAAGACTGTAGGGAGCAAGTGGGTCTTCAAGAAGAAGACAGACATGGATGGAAATGTACACACATTTAAGGCAAGGCTAGTGGTGAAAGGTTTCACTCAAACTCATGGTATTGACTATGATGAAACTTTCTCTCCGGTAGCCATGATTAAATCTATTAGAATACTTATTGCCATAGCTGCATATTATGACTATGAGATATGGCAAATGGATGTCAAAACGGCTTTTCTAAATGGACAATTAAGTGAAGATGTCTATATGGTTCAGCCTGAAGGTTTTGTAGATCCTAAATATCCTAATAAGGTGTGCAAGCTTAAAAGATCCATCTATGGACTAAAGCAAGCATCTCGAAGTTGGAATCTTCGATTTGATGAGAAAATAAAAGAGTTTGGTTTTATCAAATCAGAAGATGAGCCGTGTGTTTACAAGAAAACTAGTGGGAGCGCAGTAGCATTCTTTATCTTGTATGTTGATGACATACTACTCATTGGAAACGACATCCCGACCTTGCAAGACATCAAGTCTTGGCTTGGGAAGTGTTTCTCAATGAAAGACTTGGGAGAAGCCGCCTACATTCTTGGAATAAAGATCTATAGGGATAGATCTAGGCGTCTTATTGGCCTAAGTCAAAGTGCATATATTGACAAAATCTTGAAACGATTCAAGATGGAGAATTCTAAGAGAGGATTCTTGCCAATGGCACTAGGCACGGTTTTGAGTAAAGCTCAAAGCCCTAGCACAAGAGAAGAGCTAGATAGAATGAGTGAGATCCCATATGCTTCTGCAATTGGATCCATCATGTATGCCATGCTATGCACTAGGCCAGATGTCTCGTATGCTTTGAGCATGACGAGCAGATACCAGCAAAACCCAGGAGATAGCCATTGGATGGCAGTCATGAACATTTTAAAATACTTGAGAAGAACCAAAGACATGTTCTTGATCTATGGGGGTTTGGAAGAAGATCTTTGTGTAAAGTGTTACACAGATGCTAGTTTCCAAACGGATCGAGATGATTCTCGATCACAATCGGGCTATGTCTTCGTTATGAATGGAGGCGCGGTTGCTTGGAAAAGTTCTAAGCAAAGTGTAGTTGCACAATCCACTACAGAATCTGAATACATTGCTGCTTCTGAGGCTGGACAAGAAGCTGCATGGATGAAGAAGTTCATTGCTGACCTTGGGGTAGTAACAAGCATTCAAGACCCCATAGAGATATTTTGTGATAATGAAGGTGCTATTGCCCAGGCAAAAGAACCTAGATCACATCACAGCACCAAACACATCCTCAGACGTTTCCACTATATACGGGATATAGTGGATAGAGGAGATGTGTGTATTCGCAAAGTTCATACAGATCAGAATCTTGCAGATCCTTTTACGAAACCTCTTGCCTCCACTAAGCATGAGTCTCATACTAGGGCAATAGGTCTTCGCGTTACGAGGGATTGGATTTGAATTGTAATTTAGTATTTGGATATTTTGGAACATTATGACAATATCTATTTTATCTGAATGATGTATGGGATATGATCACTTCATTAATATATATTGTGTTCTTTATTAGCATGTTTAAATCCATGAATAATTCTTTATTCTAAAAACGTCCATAGTCGGTTATAACTATGGGAATAGTTATGAATTAAGACTAATGTGAATAAGTTGGTTGACTTTCATTCGTGATGAAAGTAGGCAAAAGGGTTTGCAGCCAAATTCACTAATGTTTGTTAGGGAACAAACATTGGACATGACCCGCTCTTAAGATCGCTTCATGGATCAGTGTCATAAGTAAATCTTGAGAAAAAGGTGGTATCTTTGTATCCTTAGACCTGAGACACATATTAGGACTCGAGTATGAGGAGTATCATGCTTTAATGTGGTTAAACGCTATCTTTAACCGGGTAGTTATAAAGGCCATTATTAGGTATGATATAAGTCTTATAAGAGACGTATGTGGTCAAGATGGAATTTGTTTCTCTCATTTAATTGGGAGTATAATATCTCTGGGCCCTAAAACAAGTTGAACATTATATGAGAATTGATGACGATCCATGTCTCATGTTCAACGAGATGTTAAAACAAAGGGATAATTGATGACTTACCTATAACAACGATTTGTAGCTAGTGAGTTAACTTCGTTGGTGGAAGTGTTGATCAACACACTTTATTTATTATTAGAGGCAATGGGATGTTGCTAGACGTTCTTACCATTGTCTATATCGGCTTAAGTTGTAACTTGTGCAAGTGGGAGATTGTTGGTTCTATGTGCACAAGACACAAATTAATACGATATTACTGATAATAAATAAACCCATAGGGTCACACATTTACAATCAATGGACACCAATTACATATTTGAATATGATTTAAATATGTTTCCAACTCGTTATATATATATAAGTATATATGCATTGTTGCATATTGTTATTTATGTGAAATAATAATATCACTCTTGTATATTGATACAAGATAATGCATATGAAATACATAAATATAAACATATGATTTTATATATGTATATATATATATGTATAAATATATATTTGTTACAAGTAAATTGTTACTAGTAACAATTATGTATATCTTTGTTACAAGTAAAGAGTTACTAGTAACAATCAAGTATGTATATAAAATACATGTAGATGTATTTTATACTTAGTATGACATATCTAGTATACTCTTTTATATAAATTGAAAGAAAAACTAGAAATTCACACATTAATCCTTCAAAGGGGCCATGTATTGCTTCTTGATTGGAATGGACCAAGGCATGGACTAGATGTACAAGCATGGAGGAAGACAAGAGGGGACCCTCCCCCCTCACCCATTTTCGGCCGAAAATGGGAGCCAAAGGGGGCCTCCCTCTTGTTGCTTCACTCCTTGATCTTATTTAGTACATGCATGGTTCTTTGTTCTAACAAGTTCATGCTACCACTTTTCCTTGAGTTCTTAGAAAGATTCTAAGTATTCTTGAAGCTTTGAAAACATCTCTACATTCTTGTATTGGTGTTCTTCAAGTAAGCAAAGTGTGGTGCTAGAATACATACTCATATACAAACATAGTAAGTTCAAGAAGAAGAACAAGAGGTTGTTGCTTGCTTGCTTGAATTTCAAGGGTTGGAGTGACTAGCATCTCAAAGGTGTTGGACTCATTGATTTGTGGATACCTTGGAGGAAGTCTTCTCTTGGCTTCTCATAGATCAACCACTTCATTAACGGTTTACTCACGCTACAAAGGTTGTAGTTCTAAACACCCTATGGTTGTTTTGTTTCTTAAGGCTTGCATATGGATCATTGGTGGGGAGTTTTAAAAAGTTTAAAATTGTTGTTCATGCTTCCGTTGCTAAAATATATTTTGAAAAACCGAACAAAGCCCAACACATATTGCATCAAATATACAACAAACAGCCAAACTATCGGATTTCAAGGGAAATCCGATACATCCATCGGATTCTAGCAAAATCCGATACATCTGTCGGTTTTGGAAGCAAATCCGCGACACTTGTGGGATTTCAAGGAAATCCGACATCTCCCTCAGATTTCACCCTTCGAACTACAATTATCGGATTTCACTCGTGGAACCCACCATCGGATTTCAACAATCGGATTTTCCAGAGTTCCGGATTTCACAACACCCGGATTCATGAGTATCGGACTCCGAGACTCGGATTATCCAACATTCGGACTTCGTCATCCTCTTCACTAAGAATCCGCCAACTTCATACTTCCACAATCCGATAACTTCAAAAACTCCAGGAATCATATTACCCGTTCATATAATTCATATAAACACTTATCAAAACAACCACAAACATGTTTAAACATGCAAATATGTATCATAAACACGTTAACACCCAAGAACACCAAATCCGCCAAACCCATAAAGCAATTTTACATGTTCATAAACAAAACCCAGCATCCTCATCATGTTTCAAGAAGCATGGCAATAATCAAGCAAGAATCAACAAACCTTAAACTTGAGTTCACGAATTCAAATCACCAAATCCGATTGATTCCTTCTTCATTTCCTCTCGGCAGACACACAACACACACACACAAGAACTTCAAAGTGAAGAAATGCTTAGTTGAACCCACGTATATGTATATCGAAAGAATAAGCAGGAGGTGTAACTCCTCAAATTCACAATTGCATGCTCCCACATACACACAAACAACCGCACATATATATATATATATATATATATATAATTAAATTAGTTACTCATTTGATTAAACACCGATTAAACAATTAATCAAATACTAATCATGTATAAACATACCCAAGCCTACGAAACTGTTAGGCCCAAAATCAGGATGTTACAAATCCTCCCTCCTTAATAGGATTCCGTCCTCGGAATCTCAATATACACACATCAACCACGATGTCAACTCTTCATATCTCCTTTTGGTAGTTTAATCTGATAAACTCCATCGCACTTCCAACTGTTAATATATAACCATACAAGTCTTATAGCTTATCATCAACCAACAGTTAGTTCATAACTCTCGTTTTTGAGCATCCCCTGAATTTATGTCTAACTCAGTCATAAATCCCTATAGCTTCCAATCATTTATCATCTGTCATGCCAAAGGATTCACATACACTTTATCCCTTACTTCAAGTCAACAGGTTGAAGTATTATCATCACAATCTCATAGCTTTGTACAAGGTATTCCGATATCTCACTGTCAGAAATTAGTTCACCCACACGATCATAATAAATATGAGTTCAGCCAATCATCGTGTCTCAATCCCACCTTTGGACTATCCATCAGGAAAATCCCGTCACATTGTCCAACTCTCGTTCCAATCCTCGTTTGAAAACTCGTCATAAGTTTAAACCAATCTCCACCTTCCATCACAACCATCAAATATGAATCATCATATCTCTAAATCATCCCTTTCAAACACTCAATTAAATCCGTCTATACACCAGTTACCGTCTCACTGATACTAAAATACTTAATAGTTAATAACCACTCAAAACATATCCAGGTTTTCCTTTATTTGATCAAGTCAAATATAATTTCCATCACGTCTTGTCATCATCATTCCTCAAATATCTCAATATCTCAAGGTTACATAAGTTTCTGGTATATCGCTTCATTTTACACTCCATATGTCGTACAATCTTTGTTCACATAGTATACCATCAGTACTCCACCCTCAAGTTATTACTCCACAATATAGTATTGTCAATAAAATTTATAAATCTAGGTAAAGTTCAACTCCAGTGCTTGCAAAGGCACTTCGTAGCAAAGGCAATCTCCAAGCATAGGCATCTCCAAGCAAAGGTAATCTTCACACAAGATCTACAAGTTGTCATTCCAAAAAGTCAGGCCATTGCAATCCTCTTTTCTCTTTCTCTATCTCAAAGGTTTCAACCTTTTCATTCTTCAAGACTTTCTCACAAAGGAAATCTTGATTCATTCACTAAGTCAGAGATACTTCCAACTCGCATATATAAAAATGTTATCATCACTAGCTCTTTCACAGATCAACACATCTGTCATCACGTTGTCTTTTCCATATAACATCAAATCCCACAATCACTTTCTCTGATCCAGTCTGATCACCATCTCAATTGTTCGGATAACTTCTTCTAGTTAACCATTTAATATATTTCTCATTGACCAAGTCAATCACACATGTCTTCTCTTACAGTTAATATATCATCATTGCACTTATATCAGCTGCAACTTCCAAAACATGGTAAAATTTCATCCCATGATATCTTAAATAACATCATATATCCACTATACATCCAATCTCAAAGGATAGCATCACATTTCAAAACAACAAATGCGATTTCCTGCCCTACCACAATTCGTTTAAAACCATCATTCATCCTCATGAATCAACTGTACCCCGTAGATTATACATCCACTTATAATCTTCAGCACTCCTTATACCTGCACAATACTTCACACCCCAGACTCGCCCAATATGCAGTAATTTATCTCTATCTTCTTTCTTTGCACAATTGAATTCACATAAACACATAATGTATATAAATCTAGTAATACACATTATATCATGCAATTCAATTAATCTGAACATATATCTCTATGGTATATCATGCTCACATAGCATTTAATCAAGTATCACACATACTTATCATCATACCATTTCCTGATATATATAACACATAACTCATAATAGAAAATCATCTATTACCATTTAGTTCTATTTCTAGAGAATCAATCTCATCTGAAATAAACTCAAACATTTTAGCACATACTATGCATAAAATATCCACAATTAACTTTAAAGTTAATTAACACACATATACAGGTATAAAGTTTTATCAAAACATACCCGTTTCATCTTCATCGGCGGTGGCATTATCACTAGCCATCATATTTTACACCCCACCCTCTAGCACAGTAGAGTTCTTTCTCTTTTGCCCTGCTGATGATCATCCCTCAACCGCTTCTGCCCCCGTCCCTGTCTTCCTCCCAGAAGGACAATCACCAGCCCTGTGTCCCTCATTCTCATAGTTCCAGCATACACTTCGAGGGAAATCACATTCCCTAGCTTCATGCCCTAACACTCCACAACGCATACATCGTATGGTCTGAACTGTACACTGCCCAGAATGGTTAGATCTACACCGTCTACACCATTGCGGTCTCTGACCAGAATCCTCAGTGGTTACCCTACTGTCCTGACTTCCCTGTGATTGATTTCCTTCCCAACTCCTCTTTGGCTGATTACCAGTCTGTTCATACCTCGGCTTCTGCAAAGCTGCCTCATCTCGATTTTGCTTATCTCTTGCCTGTATGTCCCCCTCAGCAGACTTTGCCAAGGTAAAAGCCTGGGACAACGATCCAGCCAATCGAGTCGTGCTCCTGTACTCAGGAAGTAATGCTCCAATAAAATGTTGAACCTGGGAAGGTTCATCAGGCACCCACTGAGTCACAAGTCTCAGTTTCGAATTGAACTGCTCAATTAATTCATCAACGGACATCTTTTTCGTCATTCGCAGTTCCATGGACTCCTGCCTTATCTTGTTCAACTCAAAAGCATTGCAAATTGTTCACACAATTTATTTCGAAATTGATCCCAAGTAATTGCATTCATCTGAGCTCTCGATAAATGTTTAGTGATAGAATCCCACCAAACCATCACTTTTCCTTTCAGCATCCTGGTGGCAAAACAAACCCTCATTTCTTCCTCACAATTGCAAGCATCCAAAATCCTCGAAGTATCTCGCAACCAATTCAAGGTAACATTTAGATCTGTGCCACCATGATACTCCTCGGGTTTACAATCCAAGAACACTTTATACGTACACGGTTGTCTAAATCCCATACCAGGTGGAAACCCCATGAAAGGATATGGCATCGATCCTTGCAAAATCATCGGATAGTAGAATGGTTGAGACATTGGTTGAGACACCGGTGGAAATGGAATCGATGCAGAAGGCATCCCTATATACACAGTATTAGCCGGGTAAGTTGGTGGTATCTTAAGTGTAGTAGAAGCCATTGTAACAACTGGTGGTTGATTCGCAAAATCCTGTCTCTGTTGATCCAATTCTTTTCTTAAATCTTGTAACTGACCCTCCAACTGCAAGATGTACTCATCCCTCTCATCTCCAAATGTACCAGATGTACCAATATTCTGTGAAGTTTCCACTGTTGCTGAGACAATAGGGGCGCCAGTTAAGTTCTCATTATCAGCCATCTGTAACAATCACAACATCTCACCAAGTGATTAGTTCAAAACCGTTAGTATAACACATACTAACCACCCAAGCAATACTCGCATTCACCCTAATCCCCATCCTCAAGGAATAATTGACCCCCAACTCGAGCCAAGATTTGGGAATGCAACACTTCCACTGTGCCTACATCGCCAAACCAAGGCTCTGATACCAAACTTGTAACACCGTATTTTCATCCATAAAATTTTCACTTTTTAAATACCCTGCGGAAGCGAATTAAATACCAAAAGTATTTACAACAATACATGAACCAGGTTTTTACAAAACCTTTTCATTTAAAATACAGCATTACAAAAACTACGGCTCGTCACAATTCCAATCAGAGTGCCTGTAAATTATTCCCCAGACCACACCCCCTCACGACTACACCGCAGAACTTACCAGCCACCTGTCAAACTAGTGAGAGGTGGGGGATTAGCACAAAGCTAAGTGAATGGAAGTAAACTAACACAGATATACTAGCAAATAACCGCATGATATCAACAACAGTAAACACATTATCACCCTTTGCCTCACGAGAAGACCGGCGGTTCTGCAGGAACCTACAACCAATGCTGGCCAAGCAAAGGTTTACCGATAGTCTATTTTCTATTCTCACACAGTATTATCTTAAGTTGCAACGAATGCATCAAAAGACCACAATACTAATTAGCTGATAGCAAACAAACCCAGCCCGGTACGTTGACTTCACAATAGGCGCAACAATCAATTAACATATTACAGTTAATCAATTAATAGACAACAGTCTATCTATGCATCAGTTCAATCAAGTAACATATCACAGTTAATCAATTAGCAGATAAACAGTCTATCCATGCATCAATCCGATAACAGTTGCAACCCAAGCCAGTTACAACTAATAACACCCGTAAGTAAACATCCACTCACCTCGAGTTATCGAACTCCCACTCAGTGGTCTAATATTACTGAGTCTTGTCCTTTCCTGAGATTAGAATAAACTGAAATCAGTAACCAATTCATAAATATATATATCAACATATATTTATATCATTTTTAAATCAAACATAAACATGTTAGATTCACATATGCATAAACAGTCAGCATATAGCATCAAATATACAACAAACAACCAAACTATCGGATTTCAAGGGAAATCCAATACATCCATCGGATTCTAGCAAAATCCGATACATCTGTCGGTTTTGGAAGCAAGTCCTTAACACTTGTCGGATTTCCTTGAAATCCGACATCTCCCTCAGATTTCACCCTTCGAACTACAATTATCGGATTTCACTCGTGGAACCCACCATCGGATTTTCCAGAGTTCCGGATTTTACAACACCCGGATTCATGAGTATCGGATTCCGACACTCGGATTTTCCAACATTCGGACTTCGGCATCCTCTTCACTAAGAATCCGCCAACTTCTTACTTCCACAATCCAATAACTTCAAAAACTCCATGAATCATATTACCAGTTCATATAATTCATATAAACACTTATCAAAACAACCATAAATATGTTTAAACATGCAAACATGTATCATAAACACGTTAACACCCAAGAACACCAAATACGCTAAACCCATAAAGCAATTTCACATGTCCATAAACAAAACCCAGCATCCTCATCATGTTTCAAGAAGCATAGCAATAATCAAGCAAGAATCAACAAACCTTAAACTTGAGTTCAAGAATTCAAATCACCAAATCCGATTGATTCCTTCTTCATTTCCTCTCGGCAGACACACAGCACACACACACAAGAACTTCAATGTGAAGAAATGCTTAGTTGAACCCACGTATATGTATATCGAAAGAATAAGCAGGAGGTGTTACTCCTCAAATTCGCAATTGCATGCTCACACACACACACAAACAACGACACACACATATATATATATATAATTAAATTAGTTACTCATTTGATTAAACACCGATTAAACAATTAATCAAATACTAGTCATGTATAAACATACCCAAGCCTACGAAACTGTTAGGACCAAAATCAAGATGTTACAATGATCATCATATTGATCAACACTCTATCAACAGCAGCCAATTTTTCTTCTTGTGATTGAGCCCTTGCAACTGTTTGAGCAACTGTTGTTTGTGGAGTTGCAACTGTTAGTAGTTCTGGTGTAGCTGTTTGTGTATTTTGCACATCCTTCTCTTGCTTCTTTATGATTTCCTTCTCCCCCTTTTTGATTGGAACTGTTTGAGAGGGAGAGGCATGAATCTGTTTGAACATTTGATCATGGATTCGAAGAACATCCGTAGCTTTCATTAGAGTGGATGACAAAGCCTTGGTTTCATTGTTTTGCTGAATAATAAGCTCATTATGCTTGGCAAGAAGCTTTTCTTGTAAGGTACTCCTCTTTTTGAGGTAAAGAAAGGCAGCAAGAAATGGTACTAGTTCAGGATTTGTCAAAGCCTTGTGGTTCATACTAGCCTCAATGTCCGCAAGTGTTGCCACTTCAAACATATCATCGGCAGATAAAACTGGTGGGTCACTCCTAGAAGTTACCTCACCAGTACCCCTTTGTTCTTGGTACTGGTGATTTCCAAAAGCTGTTTGACCAGCCTTTGTTGCCGTGGGTGAGGTCTTACTTATGTTGACACTGCCCTGCTCACCCCTTACGGATGAAACAGTAGTGTCAGCCTCAAGAACCACATGATCACCCTCCATTGGAGTGATCACCTCCTCAGTGTGCTTGGGAGACAGCACAATGGGTTCCCTTTGGATATTGTGCACAGGTGAATGCACCTGTGCAGGGCTTACAGTTTGGGATGGTGGAACTATGGTGGAAGGAGCACCAACAGTTCTCTTCCTCTTTCTGAATGTTATAAGTGAGGGGGCTTGTGTTGTAGCTCGAGAAAGGAAAGCAGAGGGAGATATTTAAGTATCGTGAGCTGTGGGTTCCAGAGTTGGTGGTGTAGCAATAGTTTGGGCTTCATGCTCAACTCTGGCAGCTCGGTTTCGTGAAAGAAACTCCACCGTTGCAGAGAGTGGTGGAGTGATGTTACTAGAGAAATTCTTCACATTTATCAACAGTTTGCTCAATGTGGAGGCCACATGAGAAGAGGGAATCAGAACCCTCTTGTGAGTTTGAAGATTTGGCAATAGAAAGTTTGAACATGTTTGCACAAATCTGGGGTACATCAAAAAGAGACCATATTTGGTCCCGAGATACTTTACCATACCATTAAAAATTAATTTAGAAAAGTTGAAGCGATAATTGTTGGCCAAACAGATTAAGGCCAAAGAAATGTTGCTTCCAAACTCATTCCAGCCAGTTCTTTTGGGGCTGATACATTGTTGTAAGGTATGTATTAAATACTTCCAATGAGCACAAAATTGTCCTTTGTAAAAGGTACCCTTTCCCCTAGGGCCCTCATACCCCAGTTTAACCAACTCCTCATGCAAGAATTCCAAGGAGACGGAATCAGAATACTCACCCTCAAGATCATTAAGATGAAGGTGTTCACGGATGGTATTCTCAGAGACTAAAACATCATGGCTATCTACATTTGAAGTGATCCACTGCACTCCATCTATTTCAGTGAGCGTAGCATTTTTCCAAAACTGATCAAGATGAGAAGTGTAAATGGTTGGATTGATAGTGAGAGTAGTATTGAGATTTGACAGGGTAAGATAGTTGATCATGTCATGAAAGACATGAAACTCAGCTGGTTTGGAGAGGAAGGCGAGCATGTTGTGTTCTTTGACAAACGGAAGGGGAGCCATGGCGATTTCGAAGAGAGCGTCTAGGGTTTTAGTGTTCGATTGAAGATTAGTAAGCGTAAAGAAAACTGCGAGGAGGGAATGGCTTATATATGTAATGCAATTCAAAAATCCCTCAGAATATCTTCAAAGACTTAAATACCCTTGAATAACAATTGACAGAAGATATAGAGCTAACAGTTGAAAATTGTTTGGTTAATGAACTTCAACTGTAACACTCCCCCTTAACTGATTAGGCAGCTTGCCTAACAGTTGTAACTTTAAAGTACTAACAATTGAAAACTGTTAGTTACAATTTGTACTGTAAATCCCTGAACACTTTTATAAACAGTTGTTAGACTGACGACTAACAGTTTCAAACTGTTAGTGTGAAAACACAAAAATTATAGAAAAACAACTAACAAATCATTATTCTAAGTTAATCATGCCAATATTTGAGATTAGAAAGTTAAATCTGCTCACATCAAATGCTTTAGTGAACAGATCAGCTAACTGTTCATCAGTATGTACTTTTAAAACTTGGATTAACTTTTTCTCATTGCAGTCTGTGATGAAGTGAAACCTGATCTCTATGTGTTTTGTTTTTGAATGCTTCACTGGATTGTTAACAATGCTGATAGCACTTGTGTTATCAACATAGATAGGAGTATTCAAAAGAGTCATACCATAATCCAGAAGCTGATTCTGAATCCATAATACTTGTGAACAGCAACTTGATGCAACAATATATTCAGCCTCAGCTGTTGAAATGGACACTGTTGTTTGTTTCTTGCACTGCCATGATACCAGCCTTGAGCCAAAGAATTGACATCCTCTAGATGTTGATTTTCTATCCACATTAGCTCCACCATAGTCACTATCAGAATACACCCCTAATTCAAATGGTGAATCCTTAGGATACCACAGACCTAGTTTTTGTTGGCCTTTGAGGTACATAAAGATCCTTTTTACAGCAAAGAGGTGTGACATCTTGGGACTACATTGAAATCTGGCACAAACACACACAACAAACATTATATCTGGTCTAGAAGCAGTTAAGTACATTAATGAACCTATCATAGACCTATACAAGTGAATGTCTACATCCTCCCCCTCAGGATCTGCTCCCAACTGTTTGTGTGTTTCCATGGGAGTGTTTGCCAGCTTTGCATCTTGATAGCCAAACTTGTCCAGAATGTCTTTGACATACTTTGACTGACTGAGAAAGATACCAGATGGCTTTTGCTTTACCTGTAACCCCAAGAAGAATGTAAGTTCTCCCATGGAACTCATCTAGGATCTCTTATGCATGATGGCTTCAAATTCCTTGCAAAGATTGTGATTGGAAGATCCAAAGATTATATCATCAACATAGATCTGTACAAGTAAGATCTCTGTTTCAACAATCTTTGTAAACAATATTTTATCAATTGTGCCTCTTTTAAAACCATTTTCAATCAAATGAGATGACAATGTCTCATACCAAGCTCTAGGAGCCTGATGTAACCCATACAAGGCTTTATCCAACCTATATACCCTATCAGGATACTTTGAGTCTTCAAAACCTGGTGGTTGACACACATATACCTCCTCCTCATCAATAGTTCCATAGAGAAAAGCTGATTTGACATCCATTTGATATACCTTAAATCCTTTGAAACTTGCATAGGCAAGGAACAATCTGATTGCTTCTATTCTAGCAACTGGAGCAAAGACATCATCCTAATCTATACCCTCCTCTTGAGTATAACCCTGTGCAACAAGTCTAGCCTTATTCTTGATGACTATACCTCTTTCATCCTTCTTATTTCTGAACACCCATTTGGTGCCAATTGCTCTTTTGCCTCTAGGGAGTTCCACCAGCTTCCATACTTGCTGAATTTGGAACTATAAAAGTTCCTCTTGCATTGCTTCTACCCAAGAAGGGTCTTTCAATGTTTCTATTGCTTTATTTGGTTCTATTTGTGACATAAAGCAGGCATTTACATCAAACTGTTCAAGAGTTACACCACTGTTTTCATTTTGAAGCATAGCCCTTGTTTGAATGGATGTGGTAGGATCACCTATAATCTGTATTGTAGGATGATTCTTGTGAACTCTTGATGAAGGGATGTTCTCTTCAGGCAGGACATTTTCCAAATTTGACATATCAACCTCAGAGTTGCTTGGATTCCCAGAACTGTTACACACTTGATCAACAACTGTTTGATGTCCAGATGCATGGTGTTGGGTAGGAACATGAGATTCCATGTTAGCATCATCAGTTATTTGACCATCAGCATTTGAAGAATTATTTTTAGTCAGAGGAAGCACAACAAAGTCTTTAGGCACTGTGTTTTCATCAACAGTTGTTGGATTTAAACAAACAATCTCAAAACTGTTGACACTGTTGGAAACAGTTTGTTGGTTTGTTCCAACAGTTGTTGGAATATCTGCAACTGTTTCTGGAGAAAACTCAAAAGAAAAAGATTTGGTTAGTGCATCAATATCAAATAATCACTTAGGACCATTACCTGTAGCATTGATCTTATTCTCATTGAAAGATACATGCATACTCTCTTCTATGATCCTAGACACATTGTTGAAGACTCTATATGCTTTGCTTTGAGTGGAGTAGCCTACAAAGAATCCTTCTACAGCCTTGCTTTCAAACTTTCCTAATTGAGACTTGGAATTGAGGATAGTGTAGGGACATCCAAATGGTTTCAAAAAGTTGATCAATGGCTTTATGTTAAGAAACAACTCATAGGGAGTGTTCCCTTTGGACTTGACAACTTGTACTCTATTCTGAACATAGCAAGCAGTGTTCACAGCTTCTGCCCAAAATGTCATTGGGAACCTAGAATCAGCTAGCATTGATCTAGCAGCCTCTATCAAAGTCACTCCATTATGTTGTGGAGTCCTAGGAGCACTAAACTATCTTTCAATCCCTTTCTCTTCACAGAAACTATTTAGCTCATAGTTCTTGAATTCAGACCCATTGTCAGACCTAATGACTTTCACCTTTAAATCAGACTGATTTTCAATTCTAAGAATAAGAGATTTAACTAACTCTGCAGTTTCATCCTTAGATCTATGAAATTGAACCCAAGTAAATCTGGTGAAATCATCAACTATGACTAAACAATAAGCTTTCTTCCCTATACTGACCACAGAAGTAGGACCAAAAAGATCCATGTGCAATAATTGTAAAGGTGCAGAGATGGAAGAAACTTCTTTTGTCTTAAAAGAAGTTTTGTGTTGCTTGCCTTTGAGACAAGCAATACAATGATCATCACATGAGAATTCCTTTTGAGGTAAACCTCTTACCAAACTATTTTTAGCTAACAAATTCATGGTTTTAAAGTTCATGTGACACATCCTTCTATGCCAAATGGCAGACTCATCATGAGATGCCTTGGAGAGTAAACAACTTAAAACATTCTGCTGAGCAACTTTTTGTGTATCCAATGTAGGAAATCCATGCACGCCAACACCCGTACGTAGCGGAAGCAACGACATAAAAAACCGGGGTTTTCGGGTATCAAAACCGACATGCATGTATTCCCCAAGTGGGGATCGTGACTACAAACGAATATAGCAACTAAAAGAAACGAGAGGGAGGAGAAATTATACCATCACGTGGCTGGAGCTATCCACCGAGCTAGAAAGATCTTCGAGAACCCGAAACCGAGCTCCTCTATTGATAGTCCACACCAAGTAGCCGAGATCCCGTCTTGCTATTGACCCGACACACGAGCCACACAAAGTCCTCGTGCTTTTGGAGCAGCAACAACACTAATAGAACTCCTCTTGCTCTTGATACAATCACTCAACTCACTATATCACTTCAACTAGTATATTATGTGTGTGTATGTACAAAATGGCAAGAGCACCCAATGAGAGAGAGTCATATGCCTTTTATAAAGTCTAGAGAAGTTAAAATGCCACCAGAGTCGGCTGTCATGCCACTCATCCATTGGACCAACACAAAAGTCCAATAGAAATAAAGTGTCACTTTGACTTCTGCCTTCACGGGCTCTCACAGGCCGTGAAGCGCTCGTGAAGGCCTCATAGGCCGGGTTCCACCGTTCATTCTCATTGGGCCATCGAGTGGTCCAATTAAAATAATGGCGCATGCCTTCACGGGCTCTCACGGGCCGTGAAGCACTCGTGAAGGCCCTGCTCCCACGACTACTTGTCCGGGTGGTGAAGGCTCGTGGAGGGTTTCTCTTCACGACCTCTTCACGGCCCGTGAAGGCCGGTGAAGGTCGCCAGAAACCCTAATTTCATATTCTCTCATGTTTACGTTGTGCTGACGGAATCTACCCTTGGCGTGTGACCCAATAGGCTCATACCTCATCAGTAGTGATGCTAGTACACGTGTATCAGTGGGTATATTCCAACAGACTCCCACTTGCACATGATACAACGTTACCAACACCACAGACAAGCAACGGCTCTAGCAAAGCATACTTGCCCCCAAGTCGGTACGTGTTACGTCATCCTCGACAAATCCTGGTAGCCTAGAAAGGCTAAAAGGTCCTATAGATAAGTGATCATAAACATCCCTTTGTTCGCGATATCCATGTGAACACGAGACATGGAAAAATGTCAATCTCCAGATCGTTCACGATTCTGTTTCTCGATTCTAGATTGGTGGTGACCAAAATAACAAGTTTACAATTCATCTAAAATCATTGTAACTTGAGCACGGCCATGCATTTTTGGTGTCAGTGCTCAATCATCGAGGGGTCCAGGGACATCTCTCTAACTAGAGGAACAAATCCTTTTGACTACATAGCCCCGCCACATGCTTCATACTTTATTTGATAACTCCCTTTATAGCGGCCAGTTACGAACCACGTTAGAAAGTAATCAAAATAAAGCAGACTCATGCTTTGGATACACATGTATCTCCGGTCTAAGGATGAAATGATATTATCATCCCGAGTCACTTGTGACCATAATCCATGAAGTGAACTCAGGTGTGGATCTTCCAATCACTTGAAACTCATTTCAAGTACAGGTTAGTTTTGCGTTACTTGCATTCAATCCTTGATTAATGCATGACCAAACCCTAACCTCAGTCTTAACTCAAACTTCCTTCCCTTAAAGACTGACTGACTGTGGAAATCTAGAATGCATAAGCACTCAGGGAAGTGGTTAAACATGCTAAGATGGAACACAGAAAAGACTAATGAAAGTAACCGCATCTGCGTATATATAGTCCCCACTATATATCGAAAGCAATCAAAAGTAACGATACTGCTTGCAGTTCCCAAAGCAGATATAAAACAATCAACAACTAAAACAATATTTAAAGCCAAATCATTTGCATAAGAAATTCTACATGACCTAGTATGTCAAACATCACTAGTCATTATGACTACGGCTTATTCAATGGATTTGCCATGAAACATCCATTTGTATTCTTGTTATCCTCTTAATTATCTTTTGACCAAACTACTTTATCCAAAGTATCCGTCAAAGAGATCATATAACGAATCACTAAGGTACTTATATCCTCATCGTTACAAAAGTTCACAATAGGATTAGTGATACTTAAGAACTTCTCTAATCAATAATTAACACCATATAGTAGGATCAAAGACTTCGATCAAGATCGACAGTTATCCTATTAGAAATTAGTATTAGAGTAAAAAAAACTTACTCCAAGGCTTATTTCTTGTCGTCAAACATTAAGAACATACACAAGTATTTCTTGTGATTCAAAATCATGTATCTCCTAAGTATTATCATGATACAATAATTCCCTATCTTAGGTTGATAGAACACTTAATAATGGGACATTATCTTCAATCGATACATACTTCTAGGTATACAATAAAAGCTCCCACTAGCCCTAACATATGTAAAAGTCTTATCTATGCTCCTAGAAAACTCATGACTTTGATTTTCTCATGAAAGCAAAGATCTTACTTTTACGATGTTAGTATAAGTCCAAAGGACTTATTCACACTTGTAGACTTAATTTGGATACAACGGATATCTAAGACCCTCGGAGAGTGTGGTAAGCACTTCCTGAATACCAAGTTCCATAAAGGAACGCGGTCTTGTATATCCGTGTACTATCCTTTATCGCCGTAAGAAGGCAACAATAGCAACAAGTATCAAATGATCTTCAACCTAGCCACTAGGAAAAGCTTCCACAAAAACCATCACGAAACCTTTACCCCTAGTCGGTATTTGAAGTAGTCTACAATACAATCCATGTTAATTCCATTTACACCTTCTTGGTTTGCACCTTGGTATGGAATTAAGCAAAGTATTCACATACTTAAAATGGATTTCATCTCATGATTAATTACTTCTCATAACCTTAGTGAACGCAGGGCCCACCATGTCTTCCGATAGATGGTGATATGAGCAAAACTCACCATCAAGTCATTGCCACTTAGATGTGAGGAACCCATATCTCTTTGGCTACATGACTTCTATCAGCCTTGAAAGTAATTACTCATGGTCAGTATAATCGGCATTCTCATGCCGATATTTTATCATATGCTAGTGCCAACATCAAGTCTTTCATTTAAGTTGCACGTTCTTCCACTGGAATGCTTTAGTTATTATCTTCCTTTCGAGCAACAAAGAATTGTTCTTGTAAGGTCAAATATCCAAAACCTATAAGAACCTTTTAAATGTATTAGCAGCATTTAAGTTCTTCAATCTCCCACCAAATGTAGATTGAAAATCTCCAAACTTTGATATACAAGCAAAGAACTCTTTGAAGATATATCTCATAGTTGCTAAATAGACTTTCAAGTTGGATTAAGATTAAGGACTTGGCTCGTCACATTCAATGTGTATACTAACTAGTCGAATACACATATTTGACCCATTGTTTACCAGATCATTTTCAACAATATCCGGTTTCCTTCAACGTGACACCATGTACAAATGTGTCTATGTTAAGGAACGAATTGTGAGATAATCCCGCAATTCATAATGTAGTCATTGATATAGATTTAAGGTATCTTAGCATCTTAACTAGATCTAAGCATCCTATCTATATGTCCCAATTGATTCTCTTAATTAGTTTCTCTTTGTTATGTGCTTGTACGGATTATCCACCAAAGGTGATCAATATCTTACAAGCTAGCATCCCTCTCACATATACCGAGAAGGGATTCATAATCATCTTACCCTTATATATAGGATTAGCATCGAATGTTTAACCCAAGGTTAAACTAGTCTAAGATCCTAACCACATGGATCTAGGTGATACATATCTTATTTACATGGTTAAGTAGATTATGACAAAGAGCCGACTAATCCAAACTATTTTGGACTTAGAATCAATCATTCATGATTAATTATTACTTGTGACATGTATGTCTTGACATGGATAATTTTAATTTCTATCAATCAACAAATATTTTTCTAAAACAATATTCAAATTTCAAGTACGAATTCATCGTCATCAAATGTAGAATGATGCGCCTTGAAGGCCAAAATAAAACATAAGCTATGACATGAACAAACTTCGAAATCGAATAAGTAATGCGAAAAAATCTTTTACACCCCAAAAAATTCAAAAACTCATCCATCGTCTTCATGAACATACAACAAAAACTAAACTTGACTCACAGGGCATCAAAAACAAAGTAATAATGAAACCGGTAAGAATAGGCGAGATCAAAACTTCCAATTCTCTTGTAGAGGTCAATCTTCCGAGTTACCTCTTTTAGAGACCCGGTTCTTCATGCTCTTGGTTCTTCTTTTAAATGGTACATACACTTTGTAACAAAAATTAATTTGTGACAAACGTGAGTTAATTAGCTCGGTTGAACAACCCAGCGCAATAGAAGAATTAGTAATGAATCATGAATGTACCTTGACAGGGGAAATTAATTCTCTCTTTCCTTAGAAGTTTAATATCCTCTCGGCACGATGGGCATGCGTGACGGCCCCAATCTCCAAATCTTCCACAGAAGTAGCAAACCACTTTTTCTTGAATCTCTTCTTGAGGCACACAATCATGGTCCTCAGATTCAATGTGGGGAATATGCTTGGACACTCCAACCTTTTCCCTTCGTGTTGGTTTCTTCTTCTTTTTCTTTTGTTCCCTAGAACTTGTGGTAGGAATGGAAGAGGGGGATTCATGTTTGGCCATGTCAGACTCCGCAGTCTTCAACATACCATACAATTCACCTAAGGTTTTCTCCATGTCATGCATGTGATAGTTCATGAAAAACTGATCATATGATGCGGGTAGGGACTGGAGTACTATATCCACAGCAAGCTACCTCCACATGGGAAATCCTAGTCTCTCCATTTGATTCACGTACGCCTTCATCTTAAGGACGTGGGAACTCACACTCCTACCTTCCTGCAATCTACAACCGACTAGGTTTTTAACACACTCATAGTGTTCCTCCCTTACTTGTTGTTGGAACATGTCCTTCAACTTGTCCATCATATCGTACACACTCATGTGCTCAAAGTGTTTTTGCAACGCCGAGCTCATAGTTGACAACATGAGGCAGGCAACATCGTGTGTGTCCTCAACACGCTTTTCATACGTGTATCGGACGGACCAAGTCGCGTCGCTAGCAGGTGGTTCCGGAAGAGGTTCCTCAAGGATGTGCAACTTTGACTCATAGCGATGGACAATTCTCAATTGCCTAATCCAGTCAACGAAGTTCACTCCCGTGAGTTTCTCCCTATGTAGGAAGATACGAAGCGAATTGTTTGACGTGGTGTTATTATCGTTTGACATCTATAAATAACAAGAATACACGTTTTAGTTAGTTTGATATAATCCTCGTTAAAATAATTACCCCTAAAGTTTTTAGAAAAACAATTTATCTTAACAAGGGCTAAGAACCATATTTTACTCCACTACATGACGGGTTAACCGCGGATCACTTCATGAAGCTATTTAGGCTGGTAACCATTTTACCGATTGCAATCTCCATTGCAACTCTTAGACACTTGCGGGATCTAAAGACGTAAAACGGTCGGTTGGCATGTTTATCCCTACATACACCAATCCCAAATTAAAATTCTCGGTTGACTCGTGCTTAGCTCGACAATCACTCAAGGATTTTATTTTGCAATTGTAAATCGTCCAACAAGATACATGGTAGTACACTCGACAATCATTGGCTCGTGCTAAGCTCGACAACCAATAACTCCAAGTCGCCACTCTGACCTTCCACACAGATCCACATGGAATAACTCGTGCTTAGCTCGACAATTATCCCATGCTTCACTAGAATCGGGTGTGTCATCTTATGGATGGTGCGTGATTTACGTTTTAGGAAACGGGCTTTTGTTTCTAGATTAAAACCAAGTTTTAATATTTGATTAACAAAGTAAGTGACAAAAACGATTTTCACTATAAATATAAATACCGAGTTTATATTGTCTTGTTAATCGTTTACGCGCGAGAGTTTGTTAACCAATTTAAAAACTCTTGTGATTTTATTAACTTAGAAAAGTTATCAAGCATGCGAGAAACATAAACAACCATGCAAGAAATATAAATCACATCACACGCATACAAAGAGGTTGGTAACCATGCCAAAAACCTATGCGTCCTACCCGCGAGCCAAGCCGGGAGGACTAGGTCTACTAATGACACAAACCTAGACCATGGAGTGCTCCCACTGAATCTGCTACCTCCATCGGGACTAACCGGATCCAAGGTCTTCAAGACGTCTCCTCTTGACTCTTGATTGTGGTCTTCAAAACACAAGTACACAAAAGAAAGGAAATGGCATGCAAGCCACGCGCTTCCTATCAATCTAGTACAAGTACATATGAACAAATGAAACGGCATGCAAGCCGCGATAATAAATTACAAACCGAACGAATAAATAATTAATTACATCACACGTGACACCAAGGTCACCAAATAAATCCAAACAACCAAACAAACCACAACACACAACCACAAGGTCTAGGGCGATGGTTACCAACTAAAAGCAACAAACAACAACTACAAAGCACGGTGTGCCAAAACCGTGACCAAAGAATATTTCGGTAAGAATTTCCAACACAAACACTCAAGGCACAACAAGGAAATTCTTGTACATATGCATTAAGGCACAAAACAAACTTTTATACCCATATTCATATATACACAACATATGTATATGCATGTATGCATCTCATGCCAAGACCATACCTTACATACCCATATTTGTACCAAAATATTACGAGGGGCTAAACAAACGGAATCTCCCAGAAAACAGAAACTCCTCCATGACCCGAAAAACCACGAAAAATTTTCTTTTAAGGACAAAAACTGCCCAGAAGCTCCTTCACGGCACCTCACGGCTCGTGACGCCCAAGGGCCTCACGACCGATCATAGGTCAGAAGGGCTCGTGAGCCTAAAAACCAAGTTTCACGACTAAACTGTTCACGAGTGCCTTCACGACCTCTCACGGCTCGTGAAGCCCAAGAGCTTCACGATCGGTCACGGGCCATGAGGACTCGTGATGTCTGAAAACACTTCCCACGAACAGACCCCTCACGAACACTGGTCGTGTGGCCTTCACGACTCGTGAAGAACACTTCACGACCCGTGAGGAACTACTGGACAGAAAAACGAATCTTCCAAAAACGGTTTTTCGAGCAATTTTCGTGCTATATCTTTGTAGCCTAGGCTCTGATACCACTGTAGGAAATCCATGCACGCCAACACCCGTACGCAGCGGAAGCAACGACATCAAAAAACCGGGGTTTTCGGGTATCAAAACCGACATGCATGTATTCCCCAAGTGGGGATCGTGACTACAAACGAATATAGCAACTAAAAGAAACGAGAGGGAGGAGAAATTATACCATCACGTGGCTGGAGCTATCCACCGAGCTAGAAAGATCTTCGAGAACCCGAAACCGAGCTCCTCTATTGATAGTCCACACCAAGTAGCCGAGATCCCGTCTTTCTATTGACCCGACACACGAGCCACACAAAGTCCTCGTGCTTCTGGAGCAGCAACAACACTAATAGAACTCCTCTTGCTCTTGATACACTCACTCAACTCACTATATCACTTCAAGTAGTATATTATGTGTGTGTATGTACAAAATGGCAAGAGCACCCAATGAGAGAGAGTAATATGCCTTTTATAAAGTCTGGAGAAGTTAAAATGCCACCAGAGTCGGCTGTCATGCCACTCATCCATTGGACCAACACAAAGGTCCAATAGAAATTAAGTGTCACTTTGACTTCTACCTTCACGGGCTCTCACGGGCCGTGAAGCGCTCGTGAAGGCCTTATAGGCCGGGTTCCACGGTTCATTCTCATTGGGCCATCGAGTGGTCCAATTAAAAGAATGGCGCCTGCCTTCACGGGCTCTCACGGGCCGTGAAGCACTCGTGAAGGCCCTACTCCCACGACTACTTGTCCGGGTGGTGAAGGCTCGTGGAGGGTTTCTCTTCACGACCTCTTCACGGCCCGTGAAGGTCGCCAGAAACCCTAATTTCATATTCTCTCATGTTTGCGTTGTGCTGCCGGAATCTACCCTTGGCGTGTGACCCAATAGGCTCGTACCTCATCAGTAGTGATGCTAGTACACGTGTATCAGTGGGCATATTCCAACATCCAAACAGTAAACATTATCCTGTCTTGGTGTTCTTAAAAGAATATCCTTTTCAGTTAACTTAAAATCTTTTGAAAGGATAATGCATTCAGTATCTGTAAACAATACTTTATTTCCAATGTCACAGATTTGGGACACACTCAACAGATTGTATTTGAGTTGTTCAACAAAGTAAACATCATTAAAAGTAAGGTTACATGCATTTACAGCTCCCTTACCTATGATTCTTCCTCCCTTTGGATTTCCTCCAAATGCTACAAATCCTCCATTGATTCTTTTGAAATCCTTCAAGCAGTGTGGATTTCCAGTCATGTGCCTTGAGCATCCACTAACCACATGCTAGATTGCTCCTTGATTGGCCTTATGAATGCTCTGCACAAAATAAACTCAGTTAGTAGTAGGAAGAACCCAGGCCATGCAGGTCTTGGGTACACCATTCACGTCATAATACTTAACTACAGATTGAGTTTTCTTAAAATCATCCCAATTATATTTCTCTAATCTATGTGAAGAGTATTTAGTGAGAACATGCGGTTTCCAACTGTTGTGATTAACATGTGACTTGGTTTGATTTTCAGAAGAATTATCAAATTTAGTATCTTCAGAAACTGTTTGTTTCTGCAATTTTACCCAAGCCAAACAAACATTCTTTGATTTTGGCTTAACAGTTGAAGAACTGTTAGACTATTTTCTGGTACTTGGTTTATGGGTCCTATAGAGCTGTTGATTATGATAACAGTTGTGAGCCAAGTGATTTGTTTTCCACAAATGTAACAATTTTTGGTTTTGACTATAGGTAACCCACTTTTTTGTGCCCATAACTGTTTTCTATTTCTTTGATTTCCCCTCACTGGTGCTGAAGGAGGAAACTTTTGCACACCATGTTGTTTGAATGTGCAAATAGGCACTTCTGTATGCTTCTTCACATGTTTTTTTTTGGATATTGATTTTGAAGCTTCCTTATGCTGTTTTGCAACTGCAACTTCATCAATCTTCTTCTTTCCTTTGGTCTTAATACTAACAGTTGAGGTTTTTGGATGAAAACTGTTTGGGCTTTCTTTGGAACTGTCTGTGTAAAGGTGGGGACTGTTTTTAACAGTAGTGAAACTGTTTATAGAAGTAACAGTTTTAAAGGGTTTTGGTTCACTGGTGGAAGGTTCTGAGGATGCTTTTACAAACATCACATGTTGTGAAGAAGATTTAGGTGCTTTAGGTTCACAACAGATGTGATTTTCAATTGGAATGACTTCTTCTTTCTTAACATATCCCTCCTTCTTCTCATCAATTACCTCCTACACAACTCCCTCATCTTCACTCTCTAGCTGTGGATCTGCTGACTTCAATTCTTCCTCTAGTGGTTCATTAACATACCTTTCAGCTACATCAGTCATGGGAGTTATATAGGTGTGATTGTATGGAGGAGGGGTCTGTTTGTAGCCTATGCCTGTTTTTACTTTATTTGAGATCTGTGATTTCAAAACAGTTTCAAACTTAAGAGATGAAGCTTTAAACATGCTCAAATCCATGTCCACACCATTCAATTTCTTGGTTAATTCATCTATTTTATTCTCTTTCTCACTCAACTTCTCCTTAAGACTATCAATCTCTTCTTGAAGTTGCTCTTTCTCCCACTTATGATACTTTCTATCATAGTCCATTTGCAATTCATTAGCCTGATAATCTTTGATTTTCTTTTCAAAGCTCTCAATTATAGCGCTGGTTTCATACCTTCTTTCTTCCATTTTGCTTAGAGCAGCACAAACCTTTCTGTTGTGTTCTCTAAACCTTTTAACTATAGCTCTACATTCACCAGGACATAGTTTAGAAGATACATGAATGTCTTCTGTCTCTGATGAATCCATGTTGATGGAGGAGTTAGTCAATGCCATCAATGCTTTGTTGTGAGTGGCTTGCTCAGCCTGATCACTCCAATCAAACCCATAGCCTTCTTAAGAGACCAATGGTGATGAGGTGGGAGTTGAATTCTGACCTTGATTCTAGCTTTGTCCACCAGATCTGCATTCTCTAGCAAAGTGACCATGCTGTTGACATTTGAAACATCTTACTTTGGATTTGTCAAATCCAGTCTTACCATCAGCCCTGAAGTTCATGTTTTGTCTTCCTGTTCTTTTGATGAATCTCTTTGCTCTTACAGTTAGCACAACCATCTGCCATTTAAGATCCATCTCCTCAAGATCATCTGGATGCACTTGTTCAAGATCCTCATTTGTAAGGGTTGAATGTGCATGACTGGCTAAGAATGCTTCAAGCACTGCATCAGAAGTATTCACATCTACTCCAGTAACAGTACCTACACAACCATCAAGGGGGTTAGTTAAAGAAAGATTTGAGTCCATACCTGAGGATGAAAGAAGAGCAGCATTGTGACTAGAGGTCATAGACTTCCTTTTTCCTTCAATTTCCCCTTCAAACACAATCAAACTGTTGTAGAGATCATCTAATTCTATATCTTCCAAGGAATCCTTAGTTCTCCATTGTGCAACATACACTGTCCATTCATTACCTAAGGACCTAAGAAACTTTCTATTGATCTCATCTTGCTCTATTTTAACCTTTGCACTCTCAAGTTGACTTACCAGCTTATAGAACCTATCAAAGATCTGAGTGATACTCTCATTCTTTCCACTAGAAAAGTTCTCATAAGCTTGTTTGAGAAGATCCCTTTGATTTCTCTTGGAACTTGCATTCCCTGCAAACCTTTTCTCTAATGCATTCCACAATTCATGAGCACTCTCATACTTTTTAAACTGATGTTGATATTCATTTGGAATAGCAATCTGAAGAATGCTTAGATCTTTCATCTCTAGCATCCTCTCTTTTCTTTCAACATCTGTTTTTGGTGGTGGTTTCTTCCTAGGTTTTCCAGTTTCATCTAAATCAACAGGAGTTGTGGGTTCATTCTCAATGATTTCCCAAATAGCATAGTCCATCTATTGAACATGCTGCTTGATTCTCAGTTTCCACATCTCAAAATCAGTTGGTTTGAGTATGGGAACACGAATGTTTGACCCAGATCCAGTGTTATCAGAAGATCCACCAGACTCCATTGCAATACAGTAATTGAGAATTCTCAATAAAACAATAGAAAGACTTTAAATCAATAAAACACAGCAGATTTGTGAAAAACCTTTAACTGGTGATCAAAAGAACCTTAATGTTAAGGCTTTGATACCACTTGTCAGGATCAAATAGAATAAAAAAAATAACAAGAATTATCTTTATGAATTTAAACCAGAATTGTATGAAAAGACAATATTTGAATTTAATCACAATTAACTAAGAAGTTGCGGAATCACACTTAATTGATTAATAAAGGTTTTAATCACAAGAACAGTTAATCAATTCAAAGAATAACTTCAAAACACAAGATGTTTATTAATAATCAAGGATGATTACAATATTCACCAACACCTCCAATCTAACTCTTTTGTTAGACGAAGAACACAATCTGTTCTTAGGTTTCAGAGAAACTTGGAGGCTAATACACTTTCTGAAAACTATAAACAATACGAATATGTGTAAAACTATCAATCAATACTAACAAACTATTCTAAAAGAGTATTTATAACCCTTTTGGTCTTCCTTGATTAGTTGAAGTTTGTTAATCTTCTATCTTGCGAGATAATCTTGATAATATTCAAATCTTGATAAGATATCTTTCAAATCCACAAAGATAGTAGTTTCCATAAATATCTCAACATAAACTGTTTGTTGAATAAACAGTTCTGAGTTTCTTCTAACAGTCTTCTCTTCATTGTCTTCCAAGAGTTGTTACGATATAACTGACAGTTTTGAATCTTTTGTACTAACAGTTTCAAAACTGTTTTCTCAAACTTTCTCCAACAGTTTTGCTTTCGCATGTCTAACAGTTTTTTAACTTACCTAGCATATTTCCCAAAAATAAGAGCCTACAGTATGTATTTACACAGAAAGAGTTGAATACGAGACAGAGACGCTGGGTTGAATTGATTAAAGACTATGATTACGAAATAAGATATCACCCAGGTAAAGCAAACGTGGTGGCAGATGCCTTAAGCCGCAAGGGAGCGGGAAGTTCTATCCAGTTTATGCGTATTGAGATTGTATCTGATCTAGTGGATAGACTAAAGTCTGCACAGTTGGAAGCTTTGAAAGAGGAAAACTTGAAGAATGAACTGATAAAGAAACGTAAAGACGAATTTGCTGATGATTCTCCTGGATTAAAAGTATACAAGACTCGCGTGTGGTTGCCTATGCTTGGAGACTTGAGGAAGCTGATTTTGACAGAAGCACACAAGTCCAGATTGTCAGTACACACAGGAAGCACTAAAATGTATAACGACCTGAAAGTGCTTTATTGGTGGCCTACTATGAAGGCAGATGTGGCTCATTTTGTGGAATCATGCCATATTTGTGCACAAGTGAAGGCGGAGCATCAGAAGCCTTATGGATCATTAAAACAACTGGAAATCCCTGAGTGGAAGTGGGAACACATAACGATGGATTTTGTGACTAAACTTCCACGAACTCAGAGAAATAATGATATGATTTGGGTGATTGTGGATCGGCTGACCAAGAGTGCTCACTTTCTGGCTACGTGTGAGACGGCTTCCCTAAGTAAGTTGGCTCAACTTTATGTGAACGAGATTGTTGCGAGGCATGGCATGCAATTATCAATAGTATCTGACAGAGACTCTAGATTCGTTTCTAACTTCTGGAGGAGTTTACAGAGGGAATTGGGGACAAGAATTAACCTAAGTACTGCTTATCATCCCCAGACAGACGGTCCGACACAGCGAACCATACAAACACATGAAGATATGTTGCGAGCTTGTGTGATTGAGTATGGTGGATCTTGGGATTCACACCTGCCGTTATTTGAGTTTGCGTATAATAACTCTTACCACTCCAGTATAGGGATGCCTCCGTACGAGATGTTATACGGTCGTCGTTGCCGTACTCCGACTTGTTGGTTAGAGGCTGGTGAGAAGCAGTTTGCAAGACCTGAGATAGTTCAGATGACTGCTGATAAGGTTGCTATTGCCAGAGATAAGTTGAAAGCAGCCAGAGATAGGCAGAAAATGTACGCAGATCCTCGTCGTCACCCAGTTAAGTTTGATGTGGGGGAGTTAGTATACTTGAAGGTTTCTCCGTGGAAGGGTGTGATTCGATTTGGTAAACACGGGAAGTTAGCTCTCCATCATATTGGTCCCTTCCGCATACGTCAAATTGTGAATGACCAGACGGTTACACTAGATCTTCCAACATAACTTGCAGGAATACATGATACATTCAACGTTTGCTATCTGAGAAAATGCAAAGTAGAAGATGAAAATCAGATTCTCCCAGTACAAGAACAAAAAGTTTATTCTAAGAGGAGATTGATAGAAGAACCGGTAGAACTGTTGGATCGAAAAGTGACCAAGCTCCGAAAGAAGCAGCTACCGATGGTATTGGTCAAGTGGAAGCACAGTCTTGGTTCTGATTTGACATGGAAGACAGAAGCAGTGATGAAAGACAGATATCCCCACTTATTTGAGCAAGAAAGGATTCCGAGGACGGAATCCTCTTAAGGGGGAGAGATTTGTAACACCCTCAAACCCGGGCTAGGAGATTAGCGGGTTTGTGGTACGTGCTTAATTATTTTAATATGATTAAGTGGTTAATTTAATGCTAATTGGTTAATTAAGTTAATTAGAAAAATAAAAGTAATTGTATGTATGTGTATAAATTGTATGTATGTTACCGTATGTGTGCATGTATGTATCTATGTTTGTATACGTGTAAGGAGATGAGGATTTTTAAGAGGTGGGTTTGCCACCTCATATGTGTTTTGTGTGCATGTGTTAATCTAGGTAGAACATGCAATAATCTCATTTTTAATCTGAAATTCAAGAAAATGAACTGTGTGTATGTGAGGTATTTTCTTTGCCAACAAAACCGAAGAACAAAGAAGAAATTACCATCGGATTTTATCTTTGTGTGTTTTAAATCAAGATTCAAGGTTAGTTGTTATTGTCATCATGGTTAAATGTTGTTAGATTGAATTCTGTTTAGATTAACATGATTGCATGATGAATCATAGAATCAGTTTTGAAGAACATAAGTTTTGATTCGGTTTTTGTGTTCATATGATTTGCATGGTTATATGATGACATGATGCATGAATCTATGTTTAAATATGTTTAAACATGTTTTTGTTTTGATTTTATGAACATTGTGAAATCTGAAATTTAGTTATGAATATGACGGATTGGATATATGAACTATCGGTTTTGGTAACCGATACTTGAAAACCTAGATTAACACATGCACACAAAACAATACTTGAGAAACCAATTGGAAGAAGGTGAATTCCAATTGATTAGAAAACCGAGTGTTGGAAACCGATACTTGAAAACCGGAAGTTCAGAATCCTAGTTATTGTAATCCGGAACTCTAAATCCAAAACTTATGAATCCGATACTTTTGAATCCTATACTTGAGAAACCAGAAAACATGAAATCCGATTGTTGTTAACCGAGACCCTAAATCCGATTCATTTAGAAATCCGAAATCTAGAATCCGAGACATGATGAAATCCGATTGATCGAATCCGGGTACTTGAAATCTGGCACAATTGATAGAATCCGACAAACCCAAATCCAGTTGTAAGGAAATCCGATACTGAGTTGCGGATTCTTGGAATCCGACAATTTTTGTAAAATCCGCTACTTGTGTTTTGAACTTGTATTTATTTATTGTTTGATGAATGATTTATAAGTATATGGATAAGATATAGTTATGAGATTGGGACTTATTTAGTCATTGTTGTGTTTTCAGGCAATCCTAAGACTTAGTAATATTAGACTTCTGAGCTCGTGCTGAAATTGATGTGAGTCGACGTTAAACACGGATGGTAAAGATTGCAATTAATTTTATTAATGTGAAGCATGATTGTGGTTTGAGATTGGATTGATTGAACTATTGATTGTGATTATGATTATTGATAACTGTTGTATGACAATTTGGTCGATACGCACTCTTAGGATGATTTTGAGTTGCGTTTGAGAAGTCAGCTATACGTGGACTTGGGTTGGGCTTGTCTAACTGGTTGGTTGAACAGTAGTAGCCTTTCTGTTGCATTTGTTGCTCAGAGGGGAGTTTACTATGCCAATCTAGTGGATAGCTATCAGTAAACCTTTGCTTTGGCCGGCATTGGTTGTAGGTTCTGTGCCGAACCGCCGGTCTTCTCTGGATATGTGATTACATGATTGATGATTGAAGATTGATTATGAATGTTTGCATTTGATGTTTTAGCCTCTACTCACTTAGCTTTGTGCTAATTCCCCTCAGTTGATGTTTTGCAGGTTGGTGTTTGTGGTAGAAGAAGGAATAGTTGACCATTTCTCTGATACTTATTTTGAAAAAGAGACGAGCCAGTTTTATTTTGTAACACCAAACAATTGTTGTGGTTGTTATCTTTTGAACAAATGAATGTATGTTTGTAATTATTGATTTTATGTAATCAAGTTAGTTTTAATTAGCTTCCGCAGTGCATTTAAAAAAATGGCTTGTGATTTTCCGGTGTTACAATTTGGTATCAGAGCCTAGGTTTGGCGATGCATGCACGGCTAGAGTGTTGCATTCCCAAATCTTGGCTCGTGACGGGTCAAGCTTTCCTTCGGAGGAATTAGGGTGAGTTAGAGTTGTCAGTAGTATTTAGTATTTTGGATACTAACGGTTTATGCTAATGAGCTATGAGGTGATGTGATTGTAACAGATTATGGCTGATAGAGAGACTCCCATCCTACCTCCTGTGACCCAATCTACAGAGGCACCGGTTATTGAAGACGTGAACCAAGCTGGAACGTCTAGGCAAGAGCAAGAAGAAGATCAAAGTGAGTATATCTTTAAACTGGAGAATGAATTAATGGATCTTCGAAATAAAGTCCTCAACATGGAGCAGAGATTAAACCAAGCAGAACCACCACCTGTACCAATTGCGATAACCACACAAGCAACAGTACCACTAGTGTCAGTACCTTTACCACCAATGACATAGATGATGCAACAACCTTTCTTCTATCCGTATCCACAACCTGGAGGTTACCCATTTGCGTTTCCAGGATATAAACAACCCTGCACCTACAAACAATTTTTGGATTGTAAACCATCTGAATACTACGGGAGTTCTGATCCCAGTTTCACGTTGAAATGGCTTAGAGAAATGATGAAGACCTTAGATGCTTGCAATTGTGAAAACGAGTTGAAAGTAAAATATGCATCGAGGATGTTAAAAGGGGACGCAATGGTTTGGTGGGATTCAATCACTGGCCATTTTACGGAGCAACAACAAGAGAGTATTACTTGGAGTCAATTCCAGGAGAAACTCTGTGAGCAGTACTGTGGTACTTTGGAGATTGCCAAGATTAAAAGAGAATTTATGGAGTTGCAGATGACTGGGAATATGACGGTGGATCAATTGATTAAACAATTCAACGAGAAAATGCGATTTGCGAAGCACTGGATACCAGATGAAGAGTTAAAGATCGCCCATTTCGTTGGAGCATTGCATCCGGATCTTCGTAGCGCCACCAACTGGGCTACCACCCTATCCCAAGCATTCACTTTAGCCAAGTCGGCAGAGGGAGATTTAATAACAAGGAACAGGTTGAGTGGGGAAAGAATTTTTTAGCAGAAATCAAGGTTTGAGCATTACAACACTCAACAGAAGCAAGGAGGGCAGGGTAGCGGAAATCGACAGGGTAACCAGAATAAAACATCTTCTGCAGGTGGGTCTGCTCAGAGTGCACCTTGGTGTAACAAGTGCAAGTCTTATCATCACGGGTAGTGTACGCCCCAATCAATGAGGTGTGTGAAATGTGACCAGTTTGGCCATGACTTGAAGAATTGTAGAATGCCGAGGAGCGTCTGTTGGAACTGTCAAAAAGAGGGACACCGGGTTGGTGATTGCCCATTAAGTAAGAAAGCTGGATTTGGGTTAGGAGGGGGAGGTGCTGGAGGATCATCTTCAGCAGGCCAGAAAAGAAAGAACCCACCTACGTCTGAGGGTCGGGCATTCAGGATGACTGTGGATGATGCTACTACCACAAATGATGTGATAACTGGTATGTTTTTAATAAACTCTATACCTGCTAGAGTGTTATTTGATTTAGGGGCAAACCGCTCCTTTGTATCTGTAGAATTCTGTGGTAGGTTGAATGTGCCTTTAACTGATCTAGCTAATGCTTTAGAAATTGAGGTAGCTGATGGTATGATGGTATCGGTCACAACTGCTGTGGCTGGAGCCAAGATAGATATAGATGGTATTTGCTTTCCTGTATATTTTCTTGTAAAGTCGTTATCTGGGTTCGATGTGGTGCTCGGGATGGATTAGGTGAGTTTGAATCAGGCCAGTATTAAATGCCACAAGAAGTTGATTTCATTCCTATTGGATGATGGCACAAGAGTGGTAGCAAGGGGTGAGAAGGCTGGATCTGTAATACCGATTATCTCATGTTTAAAGGCTAGAAAGGCGTTGGATAAAGGTTGTGAATCGTATCTGACCTATGTTATTGATGGAAAGAAAGAAAAGTAGACGGTTAACAACATCTGGGTGGTAACGGAATACCTGGAGATATTTCCAGAAGAATTACAAGGATTACCTCCAGTTCGTGAGGTAGAGTTCAAGATAGATTTGATTCCTGGTTCCCGACCAGTAGCGTAGGCACCATACAGATTGGCACCGTCAGAGATCCGGGAGATGATGACTCAGATACAGGATTTGTTGGATAAAGGGTTTATACGTCCAAGTTCATCTCCGTGGGGAGCACCAGTCCTATTTGTGAAGAAGAAAAACGGTACGTTGCGTATGTGTATTGATTACCGTGAGCTGAATAAGAGAACCATAAAGAACAAGTACCCACTGCCAAGAATAGATGATTTGTTTGATCAACTACAGTGGGCTTCGTTCTTTTCTAAGATAGATTTGAGATCAGGGTATCATTAGGTACGTGCTTCAGAGGAAGACGTGTCAAAGACGGCTTTTCGTACGCGCTACGGGCACTACGAGTTCTTAGTTATGCCGTTCGGCTTAACCAATGCACCTGCGATTTTCATGGATTTAATGAATAGGGTATGTCGACCATTTCTTGATAATTTTGTAATAGTCTTCATTGACGATATGCTGGTATACTCAAAGACTGAGGTAGAGCACGAGCAACATTTGAGACAGGTTTTGGAGACACTGAAGAAAGAGCATCTGTTTGCTAAGTTCTCAAAATGCGAATTCTGGTTGAGAGAGGTACAGTTTTTGGGGCATATGATATGTGATGAAGGAGTAAAAGTGGATCCTTTGAAAGTGGAGGAAGTAATGAATTGGAACGCTCCGAAAACACCATCCGAAATCAAGAGTTTTCTGGGGTTAGCTGGATACTACTGCAGGTTTATCAAGCCTTCCAGATGTTGAAACAGTTGTTATGTCAGGCCCCTATTCTTGCATTGCCAAGTGGCTCAGAGGATTTCATAGTTTATTGCGATGCATCATTTGCGGGATTGGGTTGTGTACTTATGCAGAGGGATCGGGTGATTGCATATGCTTCAAGACAATTGAAACCCCATGAGAAGAATTACCCAACACATGACTTGGAATTGGCAGTAGTTGTAGTTGCCCTAAAGCTGTGGAGACATTACTTGTATGGCACCAAGTGCATGATTTGTACTGACCATAAGAGCCTACAGTATGTATTTACATAGAAAGAGTTGAATAAGAGACATAGACGCTGGGTGGAATTCATGAAAGACTATGATTGCGAAATAAGATATCACCCAGGCAAAGAAAACGAGGTGGCAGATGCCTTAAGCCGCAAGGGAGCGAGAAGTTCTATCCAGTTTATGCGTATTGAGATTGTATCTGATCAAGTGGATAGACTAAAGTCTGCACAATTGGAAGCTTTGAAAGAGGAAAACTTGAAGAATGAACTGATAAAGAAACGTAAAGACGAACTTGCTGATGACTCTCGTGGATCGGCTGACCAAGAGTGCTCATTTTCTGGCTACGTGTGAGACGGCTTCCCTAAGTAAGTTGGCTCAACTTTATGTGAACGAGATTGTTGCGAGGCATGGCATGCAATTATCAATAGTATCTGACAGAGACTCCAGATTTGTTTCTAACTTCTAGAGGAGTTTACAGAGGGAATTGGGGACAAGAATTAACCTAAGTACTACTTATCATCCCCAAACAGACGGTCAAACAGAGCGAACCATACAAACACATGAAGATATGTTGCGAGCTTGTGTGATTGAGTATGGTGGATCTTGGGATTTGCACCTGCCGTTAATTGAGTTTGCGTATAATAACTCTTACCACTCCAGTATAGGGATGCCTCCATACGAGATGTTATACGGTCGTCGTTGCCGTACTCCGACTTGTTAGTTAGAGGCTGGTGAGAAGCAGTTTGCAGGACCTGAGATAGTTCAGATGACAGCTGTTAAGGTTGTTATTGCCAGAGATAAGTTGAAAGCAGCCAGAGATAGGCAGAAAATGTACGTAGATCCGCGTCGTCGCCCAGTTAAGTTTGATGTGGGGGAGTTAGTATACCTGAAGGTTTCTCCGTGGATGTGTTTAAATTGTATGTATGTATGTGTTTAAATTGTATGTAACCGTATGTGTGCATGTATGTATCTATGTTTGTATACGTGTAAGGAGATGAGTATTTTTAAGAGGTGGGTTGGCCACCTGATATGTGTTTTGTGTGTATGTTTTAATCTAGGCAGAACATGAAATAATCTCATTTTTAATTTGAAATTCAAGAAAGTGGAGTGTGTGTATGCGAGGTATTTTCTTTGCCAACAAAACTGAAGAACAAAGAAGAAATTACCATCGGATTTTATCTTTGTGTGCTTTAAATCAAGATTCAAGGTTAGTTGTTATTGCCATCATGGTTAAATGTTGTTAGATTGAATTCTGATTAGGTTAACATGATTGCATGATGAATCATAGAATCGGTTTTTGAAGAACATAAGTTTTGAGTCGGTTTTTGTGTTCATATGATTTGCATGGTTATATGATGAAATGATGCATGAATCTATGTTTAAACATGTTTTTGTTTTGATTTTATGAACATTGTGAAATCTGAAATTTAGTTATGAATATGGCGGATTGGATATATGAATTATCGGTTTTGGTGAGGAAGAAGGTGAATTCCGATTGATTAGAAAACCGAGTGTTGGAAACCGATACTTGAAAACCGGAAGTTCGGAATCCTAGTTATTGTAATCCGGAACTTTAAATCCGAAACTTATGAATCCGATACTTTTGAATCCTATACTTGAGAAACCGGAAAACATGAAATCCGATTGTTGTAAACCGAGACCCTAAATCTGAATCATTTAGAAATCCGAAATCTAGAATCCGAGACATGATGAAATCCGATTGATCGAATCCGGGTACTTGAAATCCGGCACAATTGATAGAATCCAACAAACCCAAATCCGGTTGTAAGGAAATCCGATACTAAGTTGCGGATTCTTGGAATACGACAATTTTTGTAAAACCGATACTTGTGTTTTGAACTTGTATTTATTTATTGTTTAATGTTTGTTTGATGAATGATTTATAAGTATATCGATAAGATATATTTATGAGATTGGGACTGATTTAGTCATTGTTGTGTTTTCAGGCAATCCTAAGACTCAGTAATATTAGACTTCTGAGCTCGTGCTGAAATTGATGTGAGTGGACGTTAAACACGGATGGTAAAAATTGCAGTTAATTTTATTAATGTGAAGCATGATTGTGGTTTTAGATTGGATTGATTGAACTATTGATTGTGATTATGATTATTGATAACTGCTGCATGACTATTTGGTCGATACGCACGCTTAGGATGATTTTAAGTTGCGTTTGAGAAGTCAGCTATACGTGGACTTGGGCTGGGCTTGTCTAATTGGTTGGTTGAACTGTTGTAGCCTTTCTGTTGCATTTGTTGCTCAGAGGGGAGTTTACTGTGCCAATCTAGTGGATAGCTACCGGTAAACCTTTGCTTTGGCCGGCATTGGTTGTAGGTTCTGCACCGAACCACCGGTCTTCTATGGATATGTGATTACATGATTGATGATTGATTGTGAATGTTTGCATTTGATGTTTTAGCCTCTACTCACTTAGCTTTGTGCTAATTCCCCTCAGTTGATGTTTTGCAGGTTGGTGTTTGTGGTAGAAGAAGGAAGAGTTGACCATTACTCTGATACTTATTTTGAAAAAGAGACGATCTAGTTTTATTTTGTAACACCAAACAATTGTTGTGGTTGTTATCTTTTGAACAAATGAATGTATATTTGTAATTATTGATTTTATGTAATCAAGTTAGTTTTAATTAGCTTCCGCAGTGCATTTAAAAAAAATGGATTGTGATTTTCCGGTGTTACAACTTTCAACGAGAAGTCCACTCAATTGGACTAAACCACACCACTTGGATGGTGACTCAACATCTATTCTTCTATCATAGAAGATACACTTCAACAGAAAATTCATGTTTCTCTCGGAGAAACACACAAACACCAATTCACTATCACAATACTCATCAAAGTAAAATTGTCATACATGAGATGTCAACTTCAATTTCAATTTCAACTTAACCAATAATCCCGATAGGATTCGTACTTAGATAGGGAAACAGCTCTCAAGTCAAAACACATAGAATGTCACTAACAGACGACTCTAATCATTATCCTTAAAGGATCCGAACCCGCAACCGCAGTCGCATAAATAGTTCTTTCTATAGACAAAATTGTCTTTTATATCACTACCCATAAGATGCCTCCCTCCTTGAACCAAGGATAATGGCACTTTTCTGATCCAACTCCATCATGGAGAGTTCATAAATTGCTTACCTTATTAACTAAAGTCAAACTTAGTAACATAGGGCTAGCATCACACTTGAGTTACCAACCACTCAGGCAACTCTCATCCTAACCCAAGTTACCCCTTCCATCTCAAATGGATTTCCTGTAATGGTCGGCCTGGTTTGAGACCAAACACTAACTCGAGTGCATGATTCACTCAAACCCAGGCTCAGATACCAACTTGTAACAACCTGATTTTCAATCCAAATTTAAAATTTTTCAAAAACTCAATTTATACAATTTTGTGTAACTTATTGCGGAAGCATTGTAATCCTCTTGGAGTATTTCAATAAGATATCGTATATTTAAATAATAAACTTATCATTGGATATAACCCAAAACCTTTAGGTGTTACCACAGTCAATCTTACGACCATTATCAAAAGCATGGGAAACCCAAGATTACCGTAAATGCAAGCAAACTATGCCCAAGGCATCTACCCGCCTCACCAAGGCCTCTGTACAACCTGCAGATACAAAACATTTTCATACACATTATTAGCAATAAACATAGATAGCGAGTACAACCAAAAACATTTGTTTTATCAAAACCAAGTCATCCTGTTTCTCTTTTGAAAACATAAGTTTGGCAATCAATATCCTATTAAAATCACACATAATAATACATAAGGATGCGGGTCTGTCCATTGGGCCACAATGTATCCACGTGGTAGCTAGCCACGGTCAACATGTGCCCACATGGGGGATAACCACATCACCCCGTCAAGGTGGGGGATGCACGAAGCAGTCCACCATATAACGGTTATCCGGAGTGTAAGCCCTGTTCACCAAATTCACACGTGTTGCCCCGGGTTCGGTGGCTCGTCAGCCCAGTGAACCCACACGGTCATGATGGCCTACTGACATACCCCTCCACTCTCAGCACCGATCCCTCAGCCACCCGTACCTCGCGCTCCCCCAATCGCTAAAGCCACAGAAACCTCTGTGTACGTCTCAATGACTAGGAACCCTATGGTACAGAGTTCATATCACACAATGGTCCAGACCGAAGCACATATACCCCGAAGGGTCACATAATTGTAACACCCGCAACCTTGAGCTAGGAGATTAGCAGGTTAGCGGTATGTGATTGGTTTGCTTTAATTAATTATGTGTTTAGTTAAACTTGATTAATTAAATCTAAATATATATATATATATATGTGTGTGTGTGTGTGTGTGTGTTATTGGTGGAATCTTTAGAAAAGAAAGAAAAGAAAGTACAAGTATGTTAAATATGTATGTATGCATGGTAATAGTCAAAGCTTGCCACCTCCTACTTGATTTAAAAACAATATATGTGTACGTGTATTGCTAATTATCTGCTTATAGTGCTGAAAGTGAAAAAGGTGTAAGTGTGTGTGTTTTGAGAGAAAAACGAAGAGTGAAGAAAGCTTCAAAAAAAATTCTAAACTTGAAAATCCAAAGTCAACATCTTGTGATCTTTAATTTAAAAAGAAGGTAAGCATATGTTTGTAACATGTTAGATGTCATCTTGATGCTTGAATCTGTTGAAAAACATGAATATGTGATGTTACACCATTGTTGGAACTTCAAGCTCAAACTAGTAAATGGGTTTTGCATAAAATGATGATTTAATGAGTTCTAGGATGCTTATGATAGTTGTATACATGTTATATTATGTTTATACATGTTTGGAAGTGTTTTGGATCGAAAATCAAAGGTTAAAATGGGGTTTGAAGGTTTGAGTCGGCTGGAAAAATGAAGAAGATGATGCAGAGTCGTTGCGACGCGACGCGTTCCTTGCTTGGACGCGACGTGTTCATAGATATTATCGGATTTTTTCAAATCCGAAGTCCCAATCCGATAGTTAATTCGGATATTCAAAATCCGATGCTTGAGAATCCGACAAACTGAAGTCCGAGACTAAATCCGAGAACTGAAATCCGAGATTTGTAATCCGACACGGAAATCTGATGGTTTGTGAAATCCGATTGAGAATCCGATACCTTGTAGCGACGCGACGCGTCCAGCTAGTTTCAGGATTTTGAACTTTGTTTGCTATATATTTTGATTGTGTTTTATGTGTATATGTTTTATGGACTTGTTATATGAATTGAAGTATAAAAATATGTGGGAAATATATTTGTATAATTCGAGACTGATTTGATTGTTGCTGTGTTTTCAGGCAATCAAAATACTCAGTAAAATTAGATTTCTGAGCCCGTGCTGGTTTTGAGGTGAGTGTACGTTAATCGCGGATGGTAAAGATTTCGGTTAATGTTATTGATGTGATTCTTGACTATGATTGAGATTAGATTGGATTGATTGAATTGTTGATTGTGTTATTGTTGATTGATATCTGGTGCATGATTATTTGATCGATACGCACTCTTAGTATGAATTTGAGTTGCGTTGGGAAGTCAGCTATACGTAGAATTGGGCTGGGCTCGTTCACTGATTGGTTGAATAGTGTTAGCCTTACTGGTGCATATGTTGCATCAGAGGGGGATTTTTCATGTGCCAATTTAGTGGAGGGCTATCGGTAAACCTTTGCTTTGGCCGGCATTGGTTGTAGGTTCTGCGCCGAACCGCCGGTCTTCTCGGGATATGTGATTACATGCTTTGATAATGACTTTGGATGTTTGCTTTTGGTGTTTAGCCTCTACTCACATAGCTTTGTGCTCATTCCCCTCAGTTGTTGCTTTTGCAGGTTCGTGTTTGTGAGGTTGGCTGAATGAGAAGTTGACCTGACTCTGATATTAGTTTTTGAAATGAAACGAGCCTATAGTTTTGTAACAGAACAATGACACTTTTGTTTGTGAACGATGTTTGTACATTTTGTTAATATTGGTTTGTATGTAATTAAGTTTGTTTATTGAAAGCTTCCGTAACGTATTTAAATAAAATGATGACTTGAGTTTTCCGGTGTTACGGTTTGGTATCAGAGCCTAGGTTTGGCGATGCATGCACGGCTAGAGTGTTGCATTCCCAAATTTTGGCTCGTGACGGGTCAAGCTTTTCTTCGGAGGAATTAGAGTGAGTTAGAGTTGTTTGTAGTAGTTAGTATTTTGGGTACTAACGGTTTATGCTAATGAGTTATGAGGTGATGTGATTGTAACAGATAATGGCTGATAGAGATACTCATATCCTTCCTCCTACGACCCAAGCTACAACTGAAACAATGACTGAATACTTGGGAAACCCAGCTACAGCGGGAATGTCAGGTCAAGCCCGTGAAGAAGAGCATAGTGATTATGTATATCAGTTAGAAAATGAGTTGGTTAAACTCAGAGATAAAGTTCAAAGAATGGAACAACCACAACAACAACAACAATCTGAACCAATTCCAGTGCCAACTGCGATTCTTACACTTGCGACAACCGCACCAGTGACAACACCGCTGCTACCAATGACTCAAATGATGCAGCAACCTTTCTTCTATCCATATCCACAACCAGGAGCCTATCCGTTTGCGTTCCCTGGATATAAACAACCCTGCACCTATAAGCAATTTCTGGATTGTAAACCCTCTGAGTATCACAGGATTTCTGATCCCAACGCTACATTGAATTGGTTGAGGGAGATGTCAAAGGCACTTGATGCCTGTAATTGCGAAAATGAATTGAAAGTCAAGTATGCATCGCAAATGTTGAGAGGAGACGCATTGGTCTGGTGGGATTCCATTACCGGCCACTTTACTGAACAGCAGGAGAGCATCACCTGGAGTCAATTCCAGGAGAAGTTGTGTGAACAATATTGTGGAACTTTTGAGATGGCCAAAATCAAAAAGGAATTCATGGATCTGCAGATGACCGGGAACATGACTGTGGATCAACTGATTAAACAATTTAACGAGAAAATGAGATTTGCCAAGCACTGGGTACCCGACGAAGAATCGAAGATTGCCCATTTTGTGGGGGCACTGCATCTAGATTACCGAGGCGCCACCAGGTGGGCTACCACACTGTCCCAGGCTTTCACTTTGGCCAAATAGGCTAAAGGGGACATTGTTGCAAGAAATAGGTTGAGCGGGGAGAAACTTTCTCAACAGAAATCGAGATATGAACATTATAACGCTCAATAGAGACAGGGAGGACAGAGCAGCGGGGGCAGGCAGGGGGAGCAGAATAGAAGTCCTACTTCGGGTGGGTCTACTCAACGGGTACTATGGTGTAGTAGGTGCAAATCTTATCACCATGGGTAGTGTACGCCCCAGACGAGGAGCTGTGTGAACTGTGGCCAGTTTGGCCATGATTTAAAGAATTGTAGGTTCCCAAGGAGCGTGTGTTGGAATTGCCAGAGGGAAGGGCATAGAGTTGGTGATTGCCCGATGGGCAAAAAGACAGGGTCGGGGTCAAGGGGAGGAGGAGCTGGAGGATCGTCTTCGGCTGGCCAGAAACGAAAGAACCCACCCACTGCTGAGGGTCGGGCGTTCAAAATGACGGTGGATAATGCCACCACCACTTACGACGTGATCACGGGTATGTTTCTAATAAACAATGCTAGAGTATTGTTTGATTCAGGAGCAAATCGCTCCTTTGTTTCTGTGGAATTCTGTGATAAATTAAATGTGCCTGTGATTGAACTTGCTACTGCTTTAGAGATAGAAGTAGCTGATGGTATAATGGTTCCGGTCATGACTGTTGTGGCTGGAGCTAAAATTGATTAGATGGTGTGTGTTTTCCTGTTTATTTTCTTGTCATGCCATTGTCTGGGTTTGATGTGGTGCTTGGGATGGATTGGCAGAGTCTGAATCAAGCCAGTATCAAGTGTCACAAGAAGTTGATTTCGTTTCCGCTAGCTGATGGTTCACGGGTAATAGCAAGGGGTGAGATAGCTGGGTCTGTGATCCCGATGATTTCGTGTTTAAAAGCTAAGAAAGCGTTGGGTAAGGGGTGTGAATCCTACTTGGCTTATGTAATCGATGGAAAGAAAGAAAAGCAAGCAATGACTGATATCCAGGTGGTAACGGAATACCTGGAAGTGTTCCCAGAAGAATTTCCAGGATTGCCTCGGGTTCGTGAAGTGGAATTCAAAATAGACTTAATACCTGGTTCTAGACCGGTAGCGAAGGCTCCGTACAGGTTGGCACCTTCAGAGATTCGGGAGATGATGACGCAGATTCAGGATCTGGTAGACAAGGGGTTTGTTCGTCCGAGTTCGTCCCCGTGGCGAGCACCGGTATTGTTTGTAAAGAAGAAAGACGGTACGTTGCATATGTGTATCGACTACTATGAACTGAACAAGAGGACGATAAAGAACTAGTATCCGTTGCCAAGAATCGATGATTTGTGTCATCAACTGCAAGGAGCTTCGTTCTTTTCTAAAATTGATTTGAGGTCGGGATATCATCAAGTGCGTGTTTCTGAGGAAGATGTGTCGAAGACGGCCTTTCGTACGCGTTACGGGCATTATGAGTTCTTGGTTATGCCATTCGGCTTAACCAAAGCACCTGCGATTTTTATGGATTTGATGAACAGGGTTTGTCGACCATTCTTGGATGATTTTGTGATAGTCTTTATTGATGATATTCTAATTTATTCAAAGACTGAACAGGAGCACGAACAACATTTGAGACAAGTTTTAGAAACCTTGAAGAAAGAACATTTGTTTGATAAGTTCTCAAAGTGCGAGTTCTGGTTGAGGGAAGTTCAATTCTTACGGCATGTTATCTGTAATGAAGGAGTGAAACTGGATCCTTCTAAAGTGGAAGCTGTGATGAACTGGAATGCTCCAAAGACACTGTCTGAGATAAAGAGTTTTCGGGGTTTGGCTGGATACTACCGCAGGTTTATTAAAGATTTCTCGAAGATTGCGGGTCCGTTAACTAAGTTAACTCGGAAAGACGTGAAGTTTGTTTGGGGTAGTGAACAATACAAGGCTTTCCAGACTTTGAAACAGTTGTTATGTCAGGCTCCCATTCTTGCATTGCCGAGTGGAACGGATAGTTTTACTATTTATTGCAATGCGTCGTTCGCTGGATTGGGATGTGTGCTTATGCAGAGAGATCGGGTGATTGCGTATGCTTCAAGACAGTTGAAACCACATGAAAAGAATTACCCGAATCATGATCTAGTACTGGCGGCTATCGTATTTGCCCTAAAACTGTGGAGACACTATTTGTATGGCACCAAGTCTGTAATTTGTACTGATCATAAGAGTCTCCGGTATGTGTTTACACAGAAAGAACTGAACATGAGACAGAGACGATGGGTGGAGTTGATAAAAGACTATGATTGCGAGATTAGATACCACCGTGGGAAAGCGAATGTAGTAGCAGACGCCTTGAGTCACAAGGGAACGGGGAATTCCATTAAATTCACGCGTATGGAGATTGTATCTGATTTAGTGGATAGATTGAAGTCTGCTCAGTTAGAAGCTCTGAAGGAAGAAAATTTGAAGAATGAACTAATGAAGAAACGTAAGGATGAGCTTACTGATGATTCTCGCGGATTGAAAATGTATAAGACTCGTGTGTGGGTGCCTATGCTTGGAGAATTGAGAAAGTTGATTCTAACTGAAGCACATAAGTCGAGACTGTCTGTTCACCCAGGAAGCACTAAAATGTACAACGATTTAAAAGTGCTTTAATGGTGGCCTACTATGAAGGCAGATGTGGCTCATTTTGTGGAGTCATGCCATATCTGTGCGCAAGTAAAGGCGGAGCATCAGAAGCCCTATGGATCCTTAAAACAGTTGGAGATTCCTGAGTGGAAGTGGGAACATATAACGATGGATTTTGTCACTAAACTTCCGCGAACTCAGAGGAATCACGATATGATTTGGGTGATCGTGGATCGACTGATGAAGAGTGCCCATTTTCTCGCTACCTGTGAGACGGCTTCTCTTAGCAAGTTCGCACAATTGTACATTGATGAGATCGTTGCGAGGCATGGAATACCGTTGTCGATAGTATCTGACAGGGACTCCAGTTTTGTTTCTAATTTCTAGAGGAGTTTACAGAGGGAGTTGGGGACAAGAATTAATTTGAGTACTGCTTATCATCCCCAGACTGACAGTCATACTGAGCGAACCATACAGACACTCGAAGATATTTTACGTGCCTGTGTAATTGAGTATGGTGGATCTTGGGATTCGCAACTGCCATTGATAGAGTTTGCGTATAATAATTCTTACCACTCCAGTATCGGAATGCCTCCGCATGAGATGTTGTACGGTCTTCGTTGCCGTACTCTGACATCTTGGTTAGAGGCTGGTGAGAAATAATTTTGCAGGGACTGAGATTGTTCAGATGACTGTTGACAAGGTTGCAATAGCCAGAGAAAAGTTGAAAGCGGCCAGAGATAGACAGAAAATAAATCCAGATCCGCGTCGTCGTCTAGTATTGTTTGATGTGGGGGAGTTAGTGTATTTGAAGGTCTCTCCGTGGAAGGGCATGATTCGATTTGGCAAACGCGGGAAGTTGGCACCCCGTTACATTGGTCCTTTCAGAATTCGTCAGATTATAAATGACCAGACACTTACATTGGATCTCCCAGCAGAGCTTGCAGGTATTCACTATACGTTCAATGTCTGTTATTTGAGAAAATGCAAGGTTGAAGACGAGAGTCAGATTCTCCCGGTACACGAACTGAAAGTGGATTCAAAGAAGAGACTGATAGAGGAACCCGTCGAACTGTTAGATCATAAAGTGACCAAACTCCGAAAGAAGCAAATACCGATGATGTTGGTCAATTGGAAACACAGTTTAGGTTCCAATTTAACATGGGAGACTGAGGTGGAAATGAAGGATAGATATCCTCACTTGCTTGAGCCAGAAAGGATTCCCAAGACGGAATCCTCTTAAGGAGGGGAGATTTGTAACACCCATAACCTTGGGCTAGGAGATTAGCGGGTTAGCGGTATGTGATTGGTTTGCTTTAATTAATTATGTGTTTAGTTAAACTTGATTAATTAAATCTATATATATATATGTGTGTGTTATTGGTGGATTCTTTAGAAAAGAAAGAAAAGAAAGTACAAGTATGTTAAATATGTATGTATGCATGGTAATAGTCAAAGCTTTCCACCTCCTGCCTGATTTAAAAACAATATATGTGTACGTCTATAGCTAATTATCTGCTTATTGTGTTGAAAGTGAAAAAGTTGTAAGTGTGTGTGTTGTGAGAGAAAAACGAAGAGTGAAGAAAGCTTCAAAAAAAGTTCTAAACTTGAAACTCCAAAGTCAACATCTTGTGATCTTTAATTCAAAAAGAAGGTAAGCATATGTTTGTAACATGTTAGATGTCATCTTGATGCTTGAATCTGTTGAAAAACATGAATATGTGATGTTACACGATTGTTGGAACTTCAAGCTCAAACTAGTAAATGGGTTTTGCATAAAATGATGATTTAATGAGTTCTAGGATGTTTATGATAGTTGTATACATGTTATATTATGTTTATACATGTTTTGGATAGAAAATCTAAGGTTAAAATGGGGTTTGAAGGTTTGAGTCGGCTGGAAAAATGAAGAAGATGATGCAGAGTCGTCGCGACGCGACGCGTTCCTTGCTTGGACGCGACGCGTTCATAGATATTATCGGATTCTTTGAAATCCGAAGTCCCAATCCAATAGTTAATTCCGATACCCAAAATCCGATTCTTGAGAATCCGACAAATTGAAGTCCGAGACTAAATCCGAGAACTGAAATCCGACCCGGAAATCCGATGGTTTGTGAAATCCGATACCTTGTAGCGACGCGACACATCGGAGCCTTGGACACGACGCGTCCGGCCAGTTTCAGGATTTTGAACTTTGTTTGCTATATATTTTGATTTTTTTTATGTGTATATGTTTTATGGACTTGTTATATGAATTGAAGTATAAAAATATGTGGGAAATATATTTGTATATTTCGAGACTGATTTGATTGTTGCTGTGTTTTCAGGCAATCAAAAGACTCAGTAAAATTAGATTTCTGAGCCCGTGCTGGTTTTGAGGTGAGTGGACGTTAATCGCGGATAGTAAAAATTTCGGTTAATGTTATTGATCTGATGCATGACTGGGATTGAGATTGGATTGTATTGATTGAATTGTTGATTGTGTTATTGTTGATTGATATCTGCTGCATGATTATTTCTATTTCGTCGATACGCACTCTTAGTATGAATTTGAGTTGCGTGGGAAGTCAGCTATACGTAAAATTGGGTTGGGCTTGTTCACTGATTGGTTGAACAGTGTTAGCCTTACTGGTGCATATGTTGCATCAGAGGGGGATTTTCCTGTGCCAATTCAGTGGAATGCTATCGGTAAACCTTTGCTTTGGCCGGCATTGGTTGTAGGTTCTACGCCGAACCGCCGGTCTTCTGGGGATATGTGATTACATGCTTTAATATTGACTGTGGATGTTTGCTTTTGGTGTTTAGCCTCTACTCACTTAGCTTTGTGCTAATTTCTCTCAGTTGTTGCTTTTGCAGGTTCGTGTTTGTGAGGTTGGCTGAAGGAGAAGTTGACCTGACTCTGATATTAGTTTTTGAAATGAAACGAACCTATAGTTTTGTAACACAACAATGACACTTTTGTTTGTGAACGATGTTTGTACATTTTGTTAATATTGGTTTGTATGTAATTAAGTTTGTTTATTAAAAGCTTCCGTAGCGTATTTAAAAAAAATGACTTGAGTTTTTCATTGTTACAATAATCACCTACCCCGAAGGGTCATAAAGTCACTTACCCCGAAGGGTCATAAATCACTTGCCATCAAGGCCAAATATTACATGCCATAAGGCCACAAATACCAAAACCATATTTGGCATCTCAATGCCTAAAAACATCTTTAGTGAAAACATGAGTTTCATTAAGTCAAAACCATGTCTTTTGTTTGAAAATCAAAGTCCACTCCAACATGGAGTATAATGTTTCAAAACCATTAATTTAAGCATAACATAAACATAGTCCATCTCCAAAATGGAGCAATGGACTTACTTTGAAAATCATTATTAAAACATTTTCACATTAAATCCACAATTTCCACTTTCTTTGAATCCAAGAGCTTCACAAAGCATTTGTAGTTCATAAAACCATATTATAAAATATTACATGGTTTCCATGTTCTTGAAGTTCCAAAAGCCTCATAAACGTTAACAGATCATATAACCGCATTTGTAAAATAAATGCATAGTTTTCACATTCAGAAGTTCAAAAGTTCATAAAGAATCTCAAATCATTTAATTCATGTTACAAAACAATTTCACAATCCACATCTTTTGAATCATCAAGATTCATTAAACAATTGCCAAACAATCAAAACACATAAGTGATTACTTGAAAAACTTTAACAATTTTGGGTATCCGCAGGGTGTACTCACCTGAGGGTGTGATGAGGATCACAACCCCATCCAAACCAAAGCTCAAGCACTTGATCATAACCTATGATCACCAAAACACAAGGTTAACATACTTAGTTAACCAAAAACAAGGTTTTCTAGACTCAATTCTAGCCTTTGACACCCGTTCGGGTCTTAAAAGACTCCAATAAACCTCCTATAACCATAGGAATGAATCCCCAAGCATATATAAGGTCAAATGGGATCAAAAACAAGTTTTTAGATGTTTCAGAGGGTCTCGTGCCACGAGACAGGGTGCCTCACGCTGGGAGAAATTCTTTGGGAAAGTGACCTTTGCCAAATAGGACCCTCGCGCTGCGACGCGCCCATGAACAGTAACTCTGGGCTGTTTTTGATTGCTGCAGCTCCGATTTTCAGCGAAATTTCCACAACCAAAACTTATAACTTGCATTATAACCTCAAAACCATCACAAATCTACTTCATAAGTCTAACATAACCTTTTTCAACCCTTTTAACTACTTTTAAACACATTTAAACACAATTTAATAATCAAATACACCCTTAATTCCTCCATTTTCAAGTTCTTGACTTATTTTACCAAATCAACACAATTTCAACTATAAATTCACCATAATAACATATAAAACCATCATCAAACTCATTTATCAACATCTTTAAACCCACTTGATCATACCAAAACCGTAACTTTGACAATCACCCAACTTTTGACCTAATAAACACAATAAACTTAAATCTAAACTAATAATCACCAAAATCATCATGTATAACTCAAATCAAACACAAATTTCAAGTTAGAACTTACTTGATTGATAAACCCTAACTTTGAATTGTTGTTCTCTTGATCCACATCAAACACATGATGAAGAGTATGCAGAACTTTCACCAAATCTTGAGGTTAAGCACTTGAACCACTAATTTTTTCCCTTTGATTTTCCCTTCTTCTTGATGCTTTTCCAACTAAATCTCTTCTCTCTCTCTCATACGTTTTCTTCCAAACAAAATGGGGTCTTTGACAACAATAATTGAAGTCATCACATATGTATTTCCCAAGTTACAAGCTAGGTCCTTGAAGTTCTTACCCATTTACATTTATTTACCAACTTTCTACCATATAAATAACACAAACCCACTACTAATAACATATATATATATATATATATATATATATTTCATTTTAGTCACATAGTTATGCTAATTTTCAAGTAAGTTGGCATTTTATATATTTTCATAATTTTACAAAAATACAGGTTTTACAAAGGGTGCTTTCAAGGGTTATGGTTCTCTTGGTTACATATTCTTTTAAATTAGACTCTACATAGAAGAAATTTGAAACCATGTATCGTCTCAATTTGGTTGAACCCTGAGCTTACAAAGAGGCACGGTTGGCATAGCAGTCGTTGAGACTATGTGGCCCATGGTCAGTGCTGGCACAGTGGAGGTACTGTTGGGACTTCCACTCGATCCTCGCGTTACATCTCTAGAAGATGCTGCTACGAGTGTTCTGACAACATCACTAAGATGTGCAAGATACAATCGTGTCCTAGTAAAATTGTGAAAACCTTTAAGTGTTGGCGCTAGACTCGATTATGAGTGAACAATGGTTATGGATAGGGGAGGTGGTCCACTGATTTCAAAGCCAGAAAACTCCAATTGAGCTGCCGACTGTGTTTTTGCTAAATCCCTGTGGAATCAAACGGCCCTCATTTGCGTGAAGGCCAAGTAGATAGAGGGGATTAAAGCTTGAACCGGTGCGATTCAAGTGTCTGTTACAATACCGGTCTGAATAGTGTCCAAGCTAGTAATAGTTGTGGTTTCCCAGCTTTTAGATGCTTGGGGTCCCTCACTCTCATCTTTTTCTTTTCTCCCTTCACTCTCACTTTCTTCCACTTCTTCTACAACCACATCATTCCGTTTAAAACTTGGCAGTTCACCAAAGGTTTCTTATATTTCTAATAAGCCCTAGTAGATGTTTTCATGTCTATTTGACATTTGGCGAGTGCTTGTGGATTCATTAGGAACCTTTCGTTGTACTGATTTAGAGGAGGATGACTGTTTAGATGTAGACTCTAATGTTGAACAGACTCTGTTCTTTCTAAGGACTTACTCGCTGATGAAGCGTTGGTGGATGCCTCTAGAGTCACTTACATCGAGTTGATCGAAAGCAAAACTGAGACGATCACCCTCACTCTCATGTACCTCTACGCCCTCTCCACTTCCACCACCCCTCTTAGTACTTTTTCTCTTTGCTTCTACCCTGCTCGAGGCACCTCTGTGCTCCCGAGCTCTTACTTGTCTAACACTCGGACCCTCACCAGGTTCTACTACCCCAGGGTAGGTACAACCAATTATGATTGCACTAGAGGGGCAATCCTATTGTCTCTCCTATACCTCCACACAACCTCTCTTTCTTGCTCTAACATATTCAATAGGGCAATGGGCACAGTCATTGGTACAATCCCTAGAATGTCCCTCAGTTTCATGAATCTTTCTATTCTTTGTATGGGCACGTCGGGATTATCAAGTCTGTGAGGTATTGTTTGAGCCATTTCAAGTTCATCCTTAATCAGCATCGTTAGAAACCGTTGAAACAGTGTGAATGTTTTGCTTCTAGAGGTGCCTTTCTTATTCACCATCCTTACAATTTCATCAAAAATTATATCTGCGTAATCCAAGAGCGTGTGGTATGCAACTCTAACCGGCAGTTGTAGAGAATAGAATGAAACGCCATCGGTGCGTCTATGGATTCTTGTAAGGGTTCTGAAAGAGTAGCCAGAGTTTGCTAGAACGGAGCAAGGTTGGTTTGTTTGAAGTTTTTGCTCTGCGTGAGCTCTCCGTTGTATCCTAGGCCAATAACTCCATCTAGGAGTTCATCGTCAGGTGGTAGATCGTCGTAGCTATCCTTCCCTGGGTAATGGTCGTGTTGTTGAAGGTTAAGAAAATGGCAGAGTTACGGGCTATGATTTGAACCCTACTGTTTTCTATCTGGCAAGTGAGGCAGCAAAGGCCTATACGGGAGACACCTTCCTTGAAGGTAACCCGAAGTTGTTGTAGGTATATTTCGGGTACATGGGTGGAAGAAGTGTTTGTGTTGTAGGTAATGGCATGGCGAAGTGGGTGAGCTTTGATTATTTCCGTGATGAGAGGGATTTTGGTGTCGGTTTCCAGGTCAAAGTAGACGTTGTTGCTGCTAGTATCAATGCGGGCGTCAGTTGGTACTAGGGTTTCCTCCAGAATTGGTTGGGTTGTTTCATTTGCAGCTGCCATCTGGTTATCACAAAGTTTAACAAGTTAGTATACATATAGCAATATTGTATAGTTAGTTGATTGAAACAAGTAGATGTAAATGTATTCACATGTGAACTTGAAATCTTTGTTTCTAACTTTGAGTATCGGTTTGAGCTTTACATTGACTTTGACTTTGGGGTTGTACTTTGAATTTGATTTTGAGCGTATGAAAACTGAAAAAGTGTTAAGTGTTGAAAATCATACTAGTGTTTAGTTCATTAAGTCGGACCGGTGTTAAGTTCATTAGGTTGGACCAGTATTAAGTTCATTAAGTCGGATGGACATAGTGTAACAGACTACGCCCCGCGATGCGCCGGACAGGCCCCGTGATGCACCGAGGCACCGACCGCACCCGGCGACACACGGCACCGACGACCCGGCGACGTTAGCCGTCAGGCTTGCAGACTAATACTGTGGGGAAAGCCCAGAGGGAAGGGTTGGGGTGTATTGGTCTGCAAGCCTTACAGCCGGTGCGCCGTGTGTCGTCGCCGGGTGGTCTGTGCCGTGTGTCGCCGGGTGCGGTCGGTGCGCCGGCGTATCACGGGGCCCAGTCCGGCGCATCGCGGGGCGCAGTCTGTTACAAAAAAGTGCAATTTGTAACGCCGGCTCTAAATTTGAGGAGTTTTTTTTATAAAACACGCGGAAGCTTTATTATTTATATAACATCTTACAACTTATATATGTATATAAGTTGTAATACAAAAGTATTATTAAAACATACCAAGGCATTACCAATTCGTTCGACCATTACACTACTTATTACACAACATAGTATTTACAAAGTGTTCCCAAAACAAAACATGAACTCCCAGCAGTTACCCGTCCTCACCAGCAATCTATTTACCTGTATATGGAATGTTCATGAGAGGGTTAGCTATAAATAGCTAGTGAATAACAACTAAGTGGAAGCATTATATCAACAGTATCATAAACATATTACATGCATCACATAACATCATTCAAGTCTACCCTAACATATCGTGAAGCACCGGTTAGTCAGCAGGCAACACGCCATGCATTGTAATGAGCCCGACTCAGTGATCCTCACTGGGGAAACCGATACTTCCTCCGCGCAAGTGGAGAGGCGGGTAGCGGTCCACCATTGCGTTATCGGGAAACATATCATATTCGGGATCAGCGGGAACTAAGAGCCCATATAGTATTGAGGGGCGGAGGTTTTGCAAGAACCAAGATTCGTGATCATCGAATCGCCGCACATCCTAGCTGGCGACACAAGGCCCCAACTTAAGACCCAGACAATCTGGCCCCAGTGTCCAACAAAGTACCGGTACAACATACAATGTCCTACTCCAGCCTTAGCACATCACAAATGGCCTACTCCGGCCTTAACATATCAATAATGACCTACAAAGTCCTTAAACATGCGTACATAACAATTTAACACCTCAGTTGGTTCATGAAACCCTTAAACATGCATAACTAACAATTCTTGGGTTTATAACATACAAACATCTTTATAGCACTATTAATATCATACTTAGGTTAACTGTTACTCACCTGTGAAGTAATATGAGGTAAGAACTAAGGCATATATGTTTCTTGATCAACTTGTTCACCTAAACAAGTTTACACGTATAAATAAACACTAAAACAGAAACTGCCAGAAGGCATGGTACGGCCGTGCCTAGTCAAGGCATGCCCGTGCCTTCCCGGGTACGCCCAATGTCACGGTTGGATCTTGAGAGGCACGCTCGTGCCTTTCCATTTGCAGCAACAGATTCAACCAGAACCTGCTATTTCCCAGCGAAAACTCAATCAAAGTATTACCAAAACACTTCCAGGTGATTCCTTTCATTCATATGTGAACCAACACATAAAAACCAATCTAACAACACACTTTTATGTACATTAACATCAAATTCAGACTTTGTGTTCAAAATCATTCTTTTGACCCATTTGAACTTTAATTAACAAAACTAATCTAAATCACATCTTTAATTAACAAAACCACCTGCTATGAACTTAAAATCAACTTAGAAACCAATTGGTAACATCAATTCCATTTATTGGCATCAATTTCTAATCTTACCTAAATACCCAAAACTTAGAAACTTGAAGAACTTGAATGAATCACTTACAAGAAAGATGTAGATGATGAAGAGATGATTATAGACAGATTAGAATCTGAATTACACCACTTGAATTTGTAGATTGGGGTCTTGATTGATCCTTCTTGAATGGCTTTGAACACAAAGAATACACAAAGGAGAGAAAATGAGTTCTCAGATGTGTATACGTGAGTTAGGCGGTGGTGGCTTCTTGTGGATCAATATTATCCACAAGTGGGTATTTTGTTCCCCCTTTCAACTTACAACTTAACGCACGAGTACCAGTTTTAACTAATGGGGATATTTTTAGAAATCTCGTTCTAAACCATTTAATATTTTATTATTCTTATCTATTTTTATCAATATTTTACCAACACAATAAATAACTATGTTAAGTCATTTATATCAATATCTAACAAATATATATTTTATTCAATTTATTTAAACATACCACTTAAGCATGCATCTAGGCCCTTTCTGAGGATATTACAAATCTACCCCCTTAAGATGGTTCCGTCATCGGAATCTGCTCAGGAATGAACAAGTGCGGGTAGCGTGCTTTCATCGCATCCTCGGCCTCCCATGTCATGTTAGGACCCAGATTGTGCTTCCATTTGACGAGCACTAACTTGATCATCTTCTTATGCAGCTTTTTGATTTTGGAATCCAAAATCTCAACAGGTTCCTCCACAAGGCGTTTAGCTGAATCAACCTTCAACTCTTGTAGAGGTAGGATCTAATCATCATCAACCTTGCACTTCCTAATATAGCACACATTAAATGTGTTATGAATACCAGATAACTCATGATGAAGTTCAAGTGATACAGTCTGTTCATTGATTCGTTGTAGAATTCTGAACGGGCCAATATATCTCGGGCTTAGCTTACCTTTACGACCAAATCGAATCACCCCTTTCCAAGGTGAAACCTTTAAGAAAACCCGGTCACCCACTTCAAAAGTAATAGGTCGCCGTTTTCGATCTACGTACATCTTCTGCCTGTCTCATTCAGCTTTCAGCTTTTCACGTGCTATCTTTACCTTATCAGCTGTCATCTACACAATGTCAGGACCTGCATATTGATTTCTCCAGGTTCTAACCAACACGTAGGTGTACGGCATCGCCTACCGTACAACATCTCATATGGTGGCATGCTTATACTCGAATGATAAGATTTGTTATAGGCAAATTCAATCAAGGGAAGATGTGAATCCCAAGAACCACCAAATTCATGCATAGAAGCTCTCAGCATATCTTCAAGATTTTGAATAGTCTTTTCAGACTGTCCATCAGTTCGAGGATGGTATGCTATGCTAAAATTCACCCGCGTACCAAGTTCACGTTGAAGACTATGTCAAAAGTTTGATGTGAACCGTTAATCTCGATCCGAGACAATAGATAAAGTTATGCCATGTCGTGACACCATCTCATTGATATACAATTGAGCCAAACGATTCATGGTTGCAGACTCATTAGTCACGAGAAAGTTTGCACTCTTAGTAAGGCGATCAACCACAACCCATATCATATCATGCCCCTTTGCAGTTCGGGGTAACTTGGTAACAAAGTCCATGGTAATGTGATCCCATTTCCACTCCGGGATGTCTAATTGTTGTAGATTACCATAGGGATTTTGGTGTTCGATTTTGACTTGCACGCAGACTTGGCATTTTTCTATAAATGAAGCTATGTTACGCTTCAATATAGGCCACCAATACAAAGATTTCAAGTCTTGGTACATTTTTGTGCTTCCGGGATGAACATACAATCTAGATTTGTGTGCTTCATGTAAGATTGTCTCCCGATTGCCACCAAGACTCGGTACCCAGATTCGGGATTGAAATGTCTTCAGACCCCCACTATCTTCTCCCAATTTCTTTGATATTTTGGTTATTTTCTCAGCTTTCAAGTTATTTTCTTGTAATGCCTCTTGTTGTGCTACTTTAAGTTGAGCAATGATATCAGATTCTACAGTGAGTCTCATGAATTTAGCCGCTGCAAGAGAGTTCTTTCGAATCAATGCATCAGCTACCACGTTTGCCTTGCCCGGATGATACTTGATCTCCCAATCATAGTCTTTTATTAGCTCCAACCAACGTCTTTGTCTCATGTTAAGCTCTTTCTGCGTTAACACATACAGTAGACTCTTGTGATCTGTGCATACAATACATTTGGTGCCATACAAATAATGAAGCCATATTTTCAAAGCAAATACCACAGCTGCAAGCTCCAGATCATGTGTGGGATAGTTCTTCTTGTGTGGCTTCAATTGACGAGAAGCATATGTAATCACCTTGTTGTTGGAACTCGTGGTGGGCACAAACGCAGCGGAAGCAAACAAGAAAGTAGCATGCAAGACATAAAATGAAAGCACACACAAAGCCCACAACTAGTTCCAATGGTGGAACACACTACAAAGAAAATTGCAACTAAAGAACAAGAAGAAGGAGTAGAAAGTACCTCCTTCACATGGCTGGAAATCGAGCTTCTCATGTGGATTGGGATGAACACGAAGAAAACAAAGGGCTTTCTTCTCCATTGCAAGTCCACACCAAGTATGCTTGATCCCATTGTACTAGCAATCCATAGATGAACGTCCACCATGACTCCATCATCTGGAACAGCTCATGTAGATCTCCTCTTGCGCCATGAAATCCTCACATGAACACTCAAGATCATCTTAGTGTATGTATGTGTTACTATTGCACCAAAGAGAGCTTCCAGTAGAGAGAAAAATGTTGTGATATGTTCTATGCATCTTCCAGCCTCAAATGACCAGATTAGGAGTCAAAACTCGGCCATCTTGCATGTCATTTGATTGGACCATCAAATAGTCCAATAAAACACAACTGTCACTGCAGCTACCCTCTTCACGACCCCTCACGGGCTCTCACGGGTCGTGAAGACTAAATGCGCCACGAGGGGACTTAGTACTCCACGAGTCGTGCCGCCCGGTCGAGACTCGTAAGGGCATCTCCTTCACGACCCCTCACGACCTCGTCACGGGCCGTGATGCCCAAAGGCATCACGACGCGTGGCGGTCGTCGAACAATCATTAGGGCAGCCTGCTTCACGACCCGTGGAGCATCCTTCACGGTCGTGAAGCCCCGAATCAAAACACTTTTGATTCTTTGAAATTCTCCTTCCACATTAAGCTGTCGGGATCAATCCTTGGCGTGTGACCCAATAGGCTCGCGCTTCATTAGCAGTGATACCGGCATACGTGTGTCAGTGGGCAGATTCCAACAAACTCCCACCTGCACATGACACTTCGTACCCATATGCATCACAGACAGGGAGTGGCCTCTAGCAAGACATCCCTGCCCCCAAATCAACGAGAGGTATGTCATCCCTGACAAGTTCCTAATCACAATCCAAACGGGTTTGCAAAGGTCCTACAGATAAGTGATCAATCATCCTATTGTTCGCGACATCCGCGTGAACATGAGACATGGTACAAAGTCATTCTCCGATCGTTCACGATTATGTTTCTCGATCAAGATTGGTGGTGACCAAAATATGCAAGTTTGCAACTGATCAACTATCATTGCAAGCATAAGCACGGCCGTGCATTTTGGTGTCAGCGCCCAATCATCGAGGGGCCCAAGGATATCTCTCTAAACAGAGGAACAAATTCCTTCGACTACATTGCCCCATTACATCGGTAATACCTTCCCCAAAAGCTTCCTTTATAACAACCAGTTACGGATTACGTTTGAAAGCAATCAGAACAAGGTAGACCAATGTCGTGGAAACACATGTATCTCCGGTCTAAGGACGAAATGATATTATCATCCTGAGTTACTCTTGACATGTACCATGAAGTAGACTTAGGTGTGGGTCGTCCAATCACTTGAAACTCTTTTCAAATATAGGTAAAGTGTTGCATCTCTCGTATCCAATCACCTATTGAATACACGACCAACCCTATCCCTCAGTCTTCGTTCAAACTTCCTTCCGATGAAGAGTGACTGACTGTGGACATTTAGAATGTGAAACATTCAGGGAAGCGGTAAACATGCTAAGATGGAACACAATAAAGGCAACTGAGAGTACCCGCTACACGCCTATTAACAAATCTCTATTTGATAATCGATACTAACAGAAGCACAATGTTGCTTAAAGTTCCCAAAATCAGCATATCAAAATTTAACTAAAACAAACTCAAGCCAAGTCTTTGCAAGCACTAGTATGAAAATCATCATTATCTTGCAACTACGGCTTTAGCAAAACGGATCTGCGACCATGCCATCCGTGTGTATTCGTAAGATGACCATATCTCTACCTCAACCAATCACTCAAAATTGTGCGTTGGTGAGATAATGGTCTTTTGTCAAGCTATCGCACCTTCATTGATTCATCAGAACTCAATAAGATCAAGGATGCTTGAGATAAAGGTTATCTTTCATAAGCCATCGTACTCTCATTTTCTCATAAGATCCCAATAGAGTCAGCGATGCTTTGAGAAGCATACTTATTAACACCATATTTAGTAGGATCACGAACCCCGATAAAGATCGGCAGTTATCCTAAGAAGTATATAAGCAAGCATTTGAATAACAACTTATTCTATGTTGCTTCTTACTATAGATCAACAAGAACATATTTCAATATTTCTTTAACTCCTTCCATAGGTTTTGTATATCCTATAATCGTTATGGATGCATAATTCTTGATTTAAGCTTTTCCAAGCAAGATCAGGACATTATCTCCAATACATTGTATGTGCTAGACATATTTAGAATAGGATTACAAAATGCTCCCACTAGCTTTGGCATTCTTCCATGTTTCATCATTGCTATTTGAAAACTCAACGAAATGATTTTCATATCAACGCAAAGATTCTAACATTTAGATGGCAACATAAGTCCACAAGTGGACTAGTTAGGGTTTGTAGATTTCATTAGGATACTTATTGATAGTGAAAGACCCTCGAAAATGTTGTGAGTATTTCCTCAGAAATTCCTATTAAGGAATGTAGTCTTCACTTCTATCCAATATAGCCTAAAAGGCACTTATAAAATAAGTATCCGTGTGGACTTCAACATAACCACCGGGAGAATGTTTCTAGATGATACCTTCCTCATGGTCAATCATCGTGAAACCATTCCTACCAGTCGGTATTTGAAGTAGTCTACAAACTTATCCATGTTTGGTCTATTTCCTCAAATAACCAATCACACCTCGCTGGTTCACACCCAGGTGTAGGATCAACCAAGTCGAAACCTTGGATATCCGTCATGGATAGCATCTCATCTTATCATTTCCTCCTTTCTCCTAGCGGACTCCAAGCCCACTACGCTTTCCGGTAGTTGACGCATTCATCATGAATCATCATTAAGTTGTCTTCCTCAGATATAACGAGTTATATCTTTCTGGTCTTATGACAACTTCTACCAAGAGGTAACGATTTTATGCCAGGTTCTCCAGCATTGCCATGCTGAGTTTCAATTATTTCTGATTGGGTGCTAGTGTCAACATCAGGTTCTTCCATTCAAAGTAGACTTTACTCTCACTAGCATCCATGGATATTAATTTCTTAAGAGACTCTACCTTTGAGCAACTTACAAGTTCTCACAATGTTTGTCAAGACAAATATCACATGGTCTTAGTAGAGTACCTAATGGAGTAAATACCTCTAGATCCTGGGTTCCTCCACCTCACGTCTAAACGTAGGCTAGACAATCCAGACTTTGGAATAGACAAACAAGGATCCTCCTTTCCGTCATATCCTCTAAGGCGTTTACATGACCATCTTTGTTGTTTATAAGATTTAGAACTCATGCCCACCATTTGGAGAATGACCCAAAACAATTTTGGACATAAAAGTGTAACCTATCACTTGTCGGACCATATCAAAATGTCCGGTTCCTCCTTTAGACGACCACATGTAACAATGTGTCTTAAGAGAAATGAATTGTGAGACAATCCCATAATTCTTATGATAGTCACATAAAATATAAAAACTAAGGTACTCAACATCTTAACTAGATCCGAGTATCATAGTTGCATTGCCCTCTCTTTCATATACCTCGTTATGGTGAGTTTTGAACACCTCTAAGGTTTCAAAAACTAGTCCATCAAAATAGACATACCATCCCTTCTACCATCACCGGTAAAGGTAACAAGGTATCTAAAGTTACTCCTTAATGTTTGCTTGAACGGTCAACACACTAAAAGTGTGAACGAAATCCAACAAGCTTTCAATCCTTTCACATACTCAAGTGAAGGATGTTTAAGTCATCTATCATAACAAATAAGATATGCATTCAACATTTGACCCATGGTCAAAGGGTTCCAAGTTCCTAAACCTCACGGATCTTGGTGAAGCAAGTCTTGTTTATATAGCTAAATCGACTTCTACATAAGGATAACTTATGAGTACATTTATGATCGTTCTATTACTCCTTAAGCAAAAGCTTACTTTAAATGCCACGACATGGATAAACTTTGAAATAAATCACCACTAATTTCAAAAGTCAAAGTAATATCCATCGTCAACAAAGGCGTTTAGATATAATGTTTCTAGCCGTACATGGCATAAACATACATCCAATAAAGTAATAGAATAGCTGGAAGGAAAGGCAAGATACAAACTTCCAATCCTCTCAATATGGACAACAACTATGTTTCCCTTTTCGAATTCCAACTCTCCATGCCTCATCCGCCTACTTCTCCTTTAACACCTTCACTTTGTAACAAACAAATTTGTGACAAACGTGAGCGTTATTGCTAGCGTTTAAAACCTAGCCTTTAGAAGTAGAAGAGCAATGGAGTTTGATCATGAATGTTCCTGAAGTCAAGGAGCTAATTTCTCTTACTCATAAGTGATTTTAGCTCTTTCAGGCTCACAGGGCAAGCGTGGTGGCGCCAATTTTCCAATCTTTCCGCAGAAGTAGCAAATTACCCCTTGTGGAGTCATATCTTGAGGCACAATCTCATTGCCCTCTGACTTCACATATATGGTAGGTTTGGTAAAACCAAACTTTCCACTTGAGGTCAATTTCCTCTTCTCGGTTTCTTGTTCCTTTATAATGTTAGGGGGAGTTAGTGAGGCGAGCCACACTTTGGCCATGCAAGACTTAGCAGTCCACAACATGCCATAATGCTTTATCAAGGACTTCTCCATATTGTGCATGTGATAGTTCACAATGAACCATTTACATCACTTGGGCAGGGACTTTGGAGAATATACACTCACCACAAGCTCCCTCCCTATGGAGAATCCATGCCTCTCCTTTAGGTCCACATACGCCTTCATCTCAAGGATATGGACACTAATATTCCCGCCTTCATGCATCCTTCAACCGATCAAGGACACGATGCACTTTTACATGCATTTAGAGGTCTAGGTCGCGTTGCCACGGATCACTTCATGAAGTTATTTAGGCCGGTAAACGCATTACCAATTGTAATCCGAGACTACAACTCTTAGACACTTGCGGGATCCATCAACACTCATAGCGTCGGTTTGGCATGTTTGATCCCTTCTCACACCAATTCCTTGTTAAGCCGCTTTGGCAACTCGGTATAGGCACGACAATTACCAAGGCGTATTAAGTTGGAATTGTAAATCGTCTGTCAAGATACACGATGACACCCTTGACAATCATTGGCTCGTGCTAAGCTCGACAACCAATAATTTCAAGTCGCCACACTCACCTTCCACACAGATCCACATGGAACAACTCGTGCTTAGCTCGACAATCATCCCATGAATCACTAGATTCGGGTGGTGTCATCTTACGGGTGGCGTGTGATTTACATTTGAGAAAAACGGGACTTTTGTCTTTCCGGTTTAAAAAACCTCTTTTCAAGTTGATTAACAAACAAGTGACAAAACACATTTTTCACTTTAATATAAACCAATTTATATTTGTTTGTTAATCGTGAGCACGCGGGGTTTGTTAAATAATTTAACAACTCCTGTGATTTTATTATTTTGAAAAGTTTTCTAGCATGCGAAGATCCTAAACAACCACGCAAGAAAATAACAAAATAAATCACAACCACGCACAAAGCAAATATCCGGTAACACGCCCCTAAACCCTATGCGCCTTCCCCGTGAGCCAAACGGAGAGAGCAAGGCCAAACTAAGGACACAACCAAAAGGCCTCGCCGGATGTGCTCCCACTGAATCCGTTATCTCCAAATGATCCACCGGATCCAAGGTAGCCAAGACGTCTCCTCCACGACTCTTGATGGTTGCTTCGGTCTTCTTTTCACAATTACAAACGATTTGAAAAGAAACGGCATGCAAGCCGCGATTGCTATTCTAAGCTACTTACAACAAGTACAAAGGAAAGCAATGGCATGCAAGCCATAAATAAATTTGCAAATTTACAAACCGAATTAAATATTATTACAAACCATTGTGACTAAAAGTCACCAAATGAATGGATACATAAATAAACAACCAAACAACTAACACATAGGTCTAACGGGCAAGGCGTTACCGGACAAAACAACAACCACAAACAAAAACATGGTGTGCCACAACGAAACCATGCAAAATGTATCTCAATTAAGATTGTTCAAACAAGCAAAGCACTCAAGGAACAAAAAGGAACAATCCTTGTACATATGCATTAGTATCCCAAACACTTTGAGAACACATATTCATATATACACAATATAAGTATATGCATGTGTGCATTTTATGCCAAAACCACCCAATACATATAAATATATGAATCAAGACACATAAACGGGGCTTTTCAAGTGTCCAAACAAAAGGACAGATTCTGGAAAAACAGAATCGAAAGGTGCTAAAACCGAAAATTTATTTCTTTTAATAAACAAGGATAAAAACACTGTTCACGAGACCTTCACGGCCCAGAAGCCTTCACAGGCCCTCACGGCCCGTGAAGCCCATGAGCTCCATGACTCTAACACAGTCAAAACCTTTCACGAGCGACACCCCATGAAGCCACTCGTGTACGCTTCACGACCCGTGAAGCCAAAACATCCACGACCCGTGAAGCTCTTCTGGATAGAATGTCCATTTTCGGTTTTCAAGCCATCAAAGTGCAATTTCTTTGTAGATATGTCTCTGATACCACTGTTGGAACTCGTGGTGGGCACAAACGCAGTGGAAGCAAACAAGAAAGTAGCATGCGAGACATAAAATGAAAGCACACACAAAGCCCACAACTAGTTCCAATGGTGGAACACACTACAAAACAAATTGCAACTAAAGAACAAGAAGAAGGAGTAGAAAGTACCTCCTTACCATGGCTGGAAATCGAGCTTCTCATGTGGATTGGGATGAACACGAAGAAAACAAAGGGCTTTCTTCTCCATTGCAAGTCTACACCAAGTATGCTTGATCCCATTGTACTAGCAATCCATAGATGAACGTCCACCATGACTCCATCATCTGGAACAGCTTATGTAGATCTCCTCTTGCGCCATGAAAGCCTCACATGAACACTCAAGATCATCTTAGTGTATGTATGTGTTACTATTGCACCAAGAGAGAGCTTCAGGTAGAGAGAAAAATGTTGTGATATGTTCTATGCATCTTCCAGCCTCAAATGACCAGATTAGGAGTCAAAACTTGGCCATCTTGCATGTCATTTGCTTGGACCATCAAATGGTCCAATAAAACACAACTGTCACTGCAGCTACCCTCTTCACGACCCCTCACGGGCTCTCACGAGTCGTGAAGACTAAATGCACCACGAGGGGACTTAGTACTCCACGAGCCATTCCGCCCGGTCGAGACTCATGAGGGCATCTCCTTCACGACCCCTCACGACCTCGTCACGGGCCGTGAAGCCCAAAGGCATCACGACGCGTGGTGGCCGTCGAACAATCGTTAGGGCAGCCTGCTTCACGACCCGTGGAGCATCCTTCACGGTCGTGAAGCCCCGAATCAAAACACTTTTGATTCTTTGACATTCTCCTTCCACATTAAGTTGTCAAGATCAATCCTTGGCGTGTGACCCAATAGGCTCGCGCTTCATTAGAAGTGATACCGGCATACATGTGTCAAAACACAACCTAGACCTGCATATGAAGCATCACAATAGACAATAAAGTCTTTTGACCCATTAGGCAATGTTAGAATATGTTCTTGACATAACAATTGCTTTAGAGTTTAAAATGCTTTCTCTTGATCTTCACTCCACACATAAGCAATATCCTTGCGGGTCAACTTAGTCAATGGACCAGCAAGTTTAGAGAAATTTTGTATGAACTGCCTGTAGTAACCTGCAAGACCTAAGAAACTCTTTATCTTAGAAGGATTCTGAGGAGTTTCCCGGTTCATAACTGTAACACCCTAGTCACCGTCCTAGTAGGACTTTATTTGCTTTATTTTAGAAAATCATTAATTTAATTTAAAGCCACGAGGTTAAAAAAGGGAAAATATATATTTTATATTTTTATGTATTTAATTGATTATTTGGACTAGATAAGGGTCACGAATAATACCTCGTTGGTAAATAATTAATTGAGTAGGATCGCTTAATTAATTAACTGTGAGTTAGAAAGCAGTAGGTGCACAGTGTGTGTGTGTGTGTTGGGTCGTGAGTATGTACAGCCACTTCCACCACCTCTTGCTTTCATTTCTTATACTTATCTCTTTTGTTCTTGATAACTTGGCTTTGAAGAACTTCCAAGAATCCAGCCTTGTTTCTTGATTACTTGTTCATTTTGTGTTGGATTAATCACTAATTAAAGGTATGTATTAGTTCCTTGAATTGTTCTTGCCATGGCTATGCTCTTCTTCTTTATTTAGGGTTCTTGAAGTTTTGGGGTTTTGACTAATTGATGAAATTAGTTTGGTTGATGATTAGTAGTAGTTATATGATGATTATGGACCTGAAATCATGTATAAATTCGGTGTTTTTATGGTTTAAACCTTGAGCTCTATTAATGGAGGATGGAGTAGATGAAGATGGAAATGGGTTTGTTGGGTTATGATGTTTAAATTGTCCTAAATGTGTTTTGATGTTAGATTGTATGTTATTAATAATATATATGAAGTTAGGATGTGTTTATGGTTGAGTTTTAGATTTGCAAATCAATTCTTTTTGTATTTGAGAGCTGCTGTTCGGACTTTTTTACTAATTTCTGGGCAGTTTTGTAAAAACCGTTAAAAATCAACGAAGCATCGTTAGAGGTTGTATTTTATATCGTTGGAAAGCTGGAGATGTCTACGTTAATTTATATTTAGAGTCCAGAAGCTAATGTGAGCTCTAGGTTGGCCTAAAAGTCGATTTACAGTAGCTGTGTCAAATTTGAGATTGAATTTGGCAAATGTAAAACAAGATTTTGTTTAGTATTTGACCTTAAACTCTTATGAGTTGTTATTCATTGTTAGTACTTGTTGTATATATATGTTTATTTGATATATATAAAGGTGTTTTGATGATGAGTTATGGTTAGTAAGGTCTTGAATTAATTATGAAAATATTAACGCTAAATGCCTACTTTAATTTCAAGAAACGGACTTAGATGACTCGTATTCGTGTTCCGTTGATTTCTACATGTTTTCTATCACATATATAGTGCTATTAGATTATTGGACATGTATTTCAAGGTTGGTTTTACATGTTAGGCATAACGGGTTGGTTTTGACCCGTTTGCGAGTAAATTGTTATTTATATGTACTTAATACATGTTTTGATGCTTGTAACATGTTTAGTATCATGAATATAGATTGTATTCAACTTAGACATGTTCTAAATGTTGGTTTTCATATATGAAATGCAACGGGTTTGTTTTGACCCGTTTAGTGCTAAACTTGGTATTTTGAGATAATTAAGAATTGAGTACTAATTCTTGTTATCTTGTGTTCTCAGGAGGAGACAAGACTCAGTAAAATTAGACTACTGAGTTGGTGATTCGGAGATCTAAGGTGAGTGGATGTTTAACTCACATTTGGTTTAGTTGTATCGGTTTGGTTACAACTGATGGTTTGATAACTTGGACAGACTCTTTGTCTGGGGTTTGATTAACTAGCTTTGTGTTAATTAATTATTGATATGTGCACATGATTCGGATGAGAAGTCAGTTTCGGCTGGGCATATGGGCTGGGTTTGTTTGCTATCGGCTAATCAGTATTTTGATCTTTTGATGCATTTGTTGCAACTTAAGGGTAATACTGTGTGAGAATAGCAAATGAACTATCGGTAAACCTTTGCTTTGGCCGGCATTGGTTGTAGGTTCCTGCAGAACTGCCGGTCTTCTCGGTTACTAGTTTACTATTTTATCTTTCGGTTGCATTGTTGTTAATTGTTGGTTTAACTTCCATTCACTTAGCTTTGTGCTAATCCCTACCTCTCACTCCTTTGTACAGGTTTTGGTAAGTCAGTGGTTCAGCTATAGAGTGGCATGCTTGGGGAATAATTGACCGCTACTCTGATTTTGTTTGATGAGCCATTGGTTTATGTAACACTACACTGTTGGTGTTGTTTTGAAAACAATTAACCCTGGTTTTAAGTATTAGCTTTGTAAACTTATGTATATATATTAATCTATCGCTTCTGCAGTATTTAAAAAAAATGGGTTGAAATTGTGGTGTTACAATAACGGCTTCAATCATCACAGTATCAACTTTAACTCCTTCATTACAGATAACATGGCCCAAGAAATGGATCTCCTTAAGCCATAACTCACATATAGATAGCTTCACGTAGAGTTGTTCTCGCTTAAGAGTCTCGAGAATAAGAGGAAGATGTTGCTCGATTTCCACCTCTGTTTTAGAATAAATGAGAATATCATCGATGAACACGATCACAAATTTATGAAGAAAAGGGCGACATACGCGATTCATCATATCCATGAAAATAGCAGGAGAATTTGTTAAGCTAAATAGCATAACCAAGAATTCGTAGTGCCCATATCGAGTTCTAAACGCGGTTTTAGTGATATCATCTTCTCGAACACGGACTTGATCATAACCAGAACATAAATCAATCTTGGAAAAGCATGCGGCACCTTGCAATTGATCATACAGATCATCTATGCGAGGTAATGGATGTTTATTTTTTACAGTTCGTTTGTTAAGCTCCATGTAATCGATACACGTTCGTAGAGTCCCGTCCTTCTTTTTTAACAAATAAAACAGGAGCTCCCCACGGTGAAGAACTTGGGCGAATAAAGCCCTTGTCAAGTAGTTCCTGGATTTGGGACATCATCTCCCGAATTTCAGATGGAGCTAGACGATAGGGAGATTTTTCTACATGTGTAGCTCCTGGAACAAGATCAATCTCGTATTCTACATCCCTAACAGGAGGTAAACCCGGTAGGTCTTCAGGAAAGACATCAGGGTATTCAAACACAACCCTAATATCATCAACACTCTTTGCTCCTATCTCAGCATTGATCACATATGCAAAGTAGGAGATACATTCCTTCGCAATCAACTTTTGAGCTTTTATCACAGAAATGACAGGAATGGCAGACTTTCTTTTCTCCCCTCGAGCTATAGCATAAGAACCATCGGATAAAGGGAATCAAATTATCTTTTTCGAACACAAGATCTCAGCATCTCCACTACTAAGCCAATCCATACCAATAACAGCATCAAAGCCCGCTATAGGCATGACAAGAAAGGAAATAGTCAAACTATTCCCATCGATATAAAGAATAGCTGTTGGAACTTTTTCTGTAACATTGACTACTTTACTATCAGCTACTTCTACTTTAATGGCATCAAATAATAGGGAAACAGGCAATTGCAGCTTTTCGCGATAAGACACGGAGACAAAGGAGTATGTAGCTCCCGATTCAAATAAAATGCATGAAGAAGTATTATTAATCAGAAAAGTGTCTGTAATCACATAACCTACATCCTTGGCTTCATCAGCCGTCACCTGGAAAGCTCTCCCTGGTGCACGAGAAGCGCCTCCCGGTTTTGGAGCCTTAGCTGCTGATGAACCCCTGACACCTGTGTTTGGCCACGACGAGTAGACTGAAATACGGTGCCCAGGTTTATGGCATTTATAGCACATGTTCTCCTTGTACCTGCATTCATTAGTTTGGTGCCCCCTTCTTTCCGTACCTTCCACACCTCAACAAATCCCAGTCTTGAGACTTCTAGGATGTATTCACACGCTGTTTACCACCAGATCCACTCTCACCTCCGTTTTGACTTACTTGCTTATCAAACTTTCTCTTACCTCCACCAGATAGTTGTTGCTGCAGCTGTTGAGATCTCACTCTCTGTTTGTAATCGTCATCAGTAGTTCTAGCTTATTAAATGATTCATCAAGGGTTGCTGCAGATCTCATAGCAAATCAATACTCAAGGGGCAAAGTGTTGGCAAAATAAGTGATCTTTGCCTTTTCATTCGGTGACAAGTGAGGAACAAACCTCATTTTATCAGTGAATTTGGATATGAGATCATCCAAAGGCTTGTTGTAACACCGTGATTTTGAGAACCAAATTTTTCTTTTTAAAATACAATTTAAGATTTCAAACTGCGTGGGTTTGACTGTAAATAGAACAATCAAACCTGTCTTATAATTTAAAAATGCAGTGGAAGTAAAAACACGTGGCAACTATATAAACATTCGAAATGATGCCACAAACGACAGTTGGTGTTACGGAATACACAACCGGCTGACCATTATCTTAAACAGACATAAACATAGTTCAACAGAGTTTAAACATAAAAGCAGTGTTCCTCCTAAAGCAATTAACTACCCGTAGGCTCCCGAGCTCACTTAGGATTACCTGCACATGTGGAGTGTAGCATCTGTTAGCTATAATACCTAGTGAGTACCAAATAGCATGCAATCAATATAAGTACATCACATATCATCAATCATGCTCAGATAGTTCTATCCTAGCATCTCGCAATGAGCTGGCGTAGTCAGGAGGTAGCATATGTTGCAGGGGAGCTAACCCGGCTCAATGCACCAAACTGGGGTACCAGACACATCAACCGCACCGGTGGGGGAGCTGTTAAGCATCCACCGTTGCGTTTTGGAATCAACAGATTCCTCTGTTGTACAGCCGCAGCTATACCCGAAGAGGACAAACCTTGTCCGGGGCAAACCTTGCCCAATAAGTAGGACAACTTGGTCCGGGGCAAACCTTGCCCAATAGATCCGTATCGATCACAAACAAATAGTATGATTCAACCGAATCATCAATAAATCAATCATCAATGCGCGCATATATTCATTTATCATCATAGCATACACCTAAACAAGTGCATACTATATTGTGTCAACATGGTAAGTTCTAGCATTATCATGCAATCCTACACTTAAACAAGTGCGTGTACAAATCATGGTATACAATTTTGTGATCATTGTTAATATATGTTATAGGTATATTAATTGTTATGTCATTCGTCACTCACCTGATAGGCTAGAATAAGCAAAGACCTTGCTTTGGCACACACGGATTGTCAATTCAACCTATAATACCAAGACTTATGCATCAATCATTTGAATACGGGAGGAACGTCTAGGATACTTGAAACAATACCCTAATGATGTTATTTTACCATTTATTAACTAACTATAGCAGCCCAAGCAAATACACGCGAATACGTGGCACAAAACAACACATTAGGCTGTGTGTAGGGGTGTCGCGCCGCGACCAGTCTACAGAACTGCAGCTGGTGCTTGTTTTGTGCACAACAGGCTCATTTTAGCTCATTTCAATTCCAAATCAATTTTGGTAAAATTCTAGTCTTTCATAGGACCATTTGACACTTGTGGAAGCTTTCTAATATCAAAAACTCCTATCCAATTAATTCATACGAAAATCACAATTAAATGGACAAAGATGTGCGCATAATGGCCAAAACATGGTGTAGACCAATTCCAACACTTGAAACACACCATATACACCTAATATGATGTATTGAAGGTGTTGCAACTGACCAAAACCTTTAAACTCTTTGTTTGGTATCATTTTCCAATTTCTTACCTATTTATGGCCTATTTTTCACTATTTTAGCCAATTCAAGCAAAACAACCATTCCAATTCAAAAACAATGTTCTAATCAATTCATACAAGTCATATGAACCTATTAGAACCTTAAAAATCAGTTCTTGATGTGTAAAAACAGATTTAGGCCATTTTGGCCATTTTGACCCATTTAGGCTAAATATTGGATTTGTGCATAAACACCACTTCTAATGCACCAATTGAGTTTTAATCAATCCTAACAAGTTATAAGATCAATTAGAACACTAAATTTCAGTTCTTGAAGGTCAAAATCAGTTTGACCCGTATTTGACCAATTTTGACCCATTTGAGCCAAAATTCAAAACTCATCAAGAACACTACTTTAATTCATGGAATTGGTTCCTATACACTTATAAATGATATTAGAACCTATTTCAATCATCAATTTTAGTTCTTGATTGAAAAATCACCATAACCCATCAAAACCTAAAATTTCAAGAACATGAAGAACTCTAGCATGAACAAGGATGAATTGGCACTTACAATGATCAAAGGATGTTTAGGAACTGATCTTGGAGTGATTCTAAGCCTTAATAAACTGCTGGAACAAAGTTTAGTAAGTTTTCTTTCAAAACCCAAAAATCAAGAACATGGTGTTTTCATGGAAGGAAGCTTACAATGAAGGTTGAAGATGATGAAGATGAAGTTCAACAGCAGATTATAACTTGATTTGGCACTTGAATCCAGCAAGAATTAGATTGACACTTGAACCTTCAATGAATTCCTTCAAAGCCAAGAACACATGAGATAGGAACAAAGTCTGTGTTTGTGTAAATGGTTGTACACGTGAATTAGCTGCCATGTGCTCACTTGTGGGTTATAATTATCCCAAGTGGGTGTTTTGTTCCCCTTTCCAACTTACAACTCATCTCTCGTTTAACCGTTTCAACTAACGAGGATATTTTTGGAATCCTCGTTTGAAACCGTTCAATATTTTATAATCTTTATCTATATTTATTAATATTTTTAATAACCCTTTTATTTATTATTTTTCATATTTTATATCATTTCCTAGAATATATATATATTATTTAACTAAATTAAATAATTGATGTACCATATTCGGACACGTCTAGGCCTGTTTTGAGGATGTTACACTTGTCATCCTTCGATAGTGCCCTGAATTCATTATCAATCCTCAGCATATCATAATCAGAACAATACTTACCCCCGATCTTCTCTTTGAAACCATCCTAAGTCATTGCCTCCAAAGTGGCCGGTGGTGTAATAGCAATTACAGTATCCCACCAAGCTAAAGCACGCCCCCTAAACATACGCTTAGCATAGTTTACCTTCTTGTTCTCATAAGATTCACTGGATTCAAAAGTATTTTGTATCTCTCTGATCCAGGTTTCCACTGCAGAGGGATCATTGGTTGGGCCAGCAAATGTAGGAGGCTGAAAACTTAAGAAAGTTTTAAAGATCGTGGGCTTGTGAGTATCCTTCTCCATCCTTGTAAATTCACGCTCATTTGCTTGCTTGAGCTGAGCTTCCAATTTAAGTATGTAAGCATCCTTGTCACCATCTCAAGAAGAACCCGCCATTTCAAGTTAGATTTATATATATATATATATATATATATATATATATATATCAAAGTAGAATATTTAGTATATCTCATATACATCTCTTATCTTATCGACTCTTATACTTTCCTAACACATAACATATCACATAATCACACTTCACACACTAATACCACCCAGGGAACACATAGTAATTGTCGAGCCTGAGTTTGAGACCGAGTACTATTTAAAGCACCCAATTCATTCAAACTAAGGCTCTGACACCAACTTGTAACGCCGGCTCTAAATTTGAGGAGTCTTTTTATTTGTTATAAAATGCACGGTAGCCTTATTATTTATATAACATTTTACAACTTATATATTTATATATAAGTTGTAATACAAAAGTATTATTAAAACATACCAAGGTGTTACCAATTCGTTCGACCATTACACTACTTATTACACAACATAGTATTTACAAAGTGTTCCCAAAACAAAACATGAACTCCCAGCAGGTGTCCGTCCTCACCCGCAATCTATTTACCTGCATATGGAATGTTCATGAGAGGGTTAGCTATAAATAGCTAGTGAATAACAATTAAGCGGAAGAATTATATCAACAGTATCATAAACATATTACATGCATCACATAACATCATTCAAGTCCACCCTAACATATCGTGAAGCACCGGTTAGTCAGCAGGCATCCGATCTTGCAGGGTAATGAGCCCGACTCAGTGATCCTCACTGGGGAAACCAATACTTCCTCCGCGCCGATGGAGAAGCGGGTGGTGGTCCACAATTGTGTTATCGGGAAAGATATCCCATTCGGGATCAGCAGGAACTGAGAGCACATATAGTATCGAGGGGCAGAAGTTTTTCAAGAACCAAGATTCGTGATCATTGAATCGCCGCACATCCTAGCTGGCGACATAAGGCCCCAACTTAAGACGTAGACAATCTGGCCCCAATGTCCAACAAAGTACCGGTACAACATACAATGGCCTACTCCAGCCTTAGCACATCACAAATGGCCTACTCTGGCCTTAACATATCAATAATGACCTACAAAGGCCTTAAACATGTGTACATAACAATTTAACAACTCATTTGGTTCATGAAACCCTTAAACATGCATAACTAACAATTCTTCGGTTTGTAACATACAAACATCTTTATAACAATATTAATATCATACTTAGGTTAACTGTTACTCACGTGTGAAGTTATAACAGGTAAGAACTAAGGCAGAAGGCTAGGTACACATATAAATAAACACTAAAACAGAAACTGCCAGAAGGCAAGGTACGGCCGTGCCTGGCTAAGGCATGGCCGGACCTGAACAGGGCGTGACCGTGCCTGACTATCAGGTATGCCACGTGACTGTAGGCACTCCCCCGGACCTTCTAGGGTTAGGCACGCCCGTACCTTTTGGAGGTACGCCCGTGCCATCCCGGGTACGCCTAATGTCACGGTTGGATCTTGAGAGGCACACCCGTACCTTTCAATTTGCAAGAGCAGGTTCGACCAGAACGTGTTGTTTCCCAGCCAAAACTCAATCAAAGTATTACCAAAACACTTCCAGGTGATTCCTTTCATTCATATGTGAACTAACACATAAAAACCAATCTAACAACACACTTTTTATGTACATTAACATCAAATTCAGACTTTAGGTTCAAAATCATTCTTTTGACCCATTTGAACTTTAATTCACAAAACTAATCAAAATCACATCTTTAATTAAGAAAACCACCTGCTATGAACTTAAAATCAACTTAGAAACCAATTGGTAACATCAATTCCATTTTGTTGGCATCAATTTCTAATCTTATCCAAATACCCAAAACTTAGAAACTTGAAGAACTTGAATGAATCACTTACAAGAAAGATGTAGATGATGAAGAGATGATTATAAAGAGATTAGAATCTAAATTACAACACTTGAATTTGCAGATTGGGGTCTTGATTGATCCTTCTTTAATGGCTTTGAGCACAAAGAATACACAAAGGAGAGAAAATGAGTTCTCAGATATGTATACGTGAGTTAGGAGGTGGTGTCTACTTGTGGATCAATATTATTCACAAGTGGGTATTTTGTTCCCCCTTTTAACTTACAACTTAACACACGAGTACCCGTTTTAACTATCGGGGATATTTTTAGAAACCTCGTTCTAAACTATTTAATATTTTATTATTCTTATATATTTTTATCAATATTTTACCAACTCAATAAATAACTATTTTTAGTCATTTATATCAATATCTAAGAAATATATATTTTATTCAATTTAATTATATTATTTAAACATACGACATGCGTCTAGGCCCTTTTCTGAGGATGTTACACATAGGAATTTAAGTCGGACCAAGTGTGAAACACTTAGGTCGAACCAAGTGAAAATCCTTTAATTCTGATCAACTTGACAAATTTCAATTTTGTGCTTAAGTCGGACCACATGAATTAAGTCTGACCAAATTGAACTAGCAGTCTTAATACTAAGTCGGACAAAATTGAACTAACAATATTGATTCTAAGTAAGACAAATTTGAACTAACAGTATAAATCCTAAGTCGGACCAATCTGAAATTTTCAACTTTGTTTTAGTCGGACCAAAGGATTTGTGTGTAACTCAGATCAAGTTTATGAAATGTAAGTCGGACCAAGTGTTATATACTTAAATTGGACCAAGTGTCTAACACTTAAGTCAGACCAAGAGTTGAACACTTAAGTCGGAACTAAGTGTTTAATACTTAAGTCGGACCAAGTGTCTAACACTTATGTCGGACCAAGTGTTTCACACTTAAGTCGGACCAAGTGTTTAACACTTATGTCGGACCAAGTGTTGAACACTTAAGTCAGACCAAGTGTTGAACACTTAGGACTAACCAAGTGTTGACACTTAAGTCGGACCAAACACTCTACTTAACAGTTTTCAATTTGTATTTCATTTTTTCACGCAAATAAGTGTTAACTAATACAAATTTGATATCAACAAAGTCGCAATGTGTTCTTGAACAAGTTTGTTTCTTGTGGCAACCCAAAACATCAACATTTTGAACGAATTTTTGAACCAAAACCCTCTTCTAATGAAAAACGCGAAATGTTATAAAACCCTCTCTGAAAATCAAAGTATGGTGTTCAGTGTGAGAAGATTTTTTACAGAGAGAGGTTCGCCTATACCTGAAACATAATTTTGACCGTTCAACGGCCTCAAATAACACCATTAGAATGGTTTTTGAACTCAAATTTTATAATACACAGACGGTTGCAAGAACAGGGTAGAAACCAAAGAAAGACATCTCAAAACGCTTGATTTTCATGTCATTCATCATCAAATGATGTTTAACTTGTTGGATTGATAAAGAATACGAGTGATTTCACACAAAATTCTGAAGCAACAGATTACGCTTGAAAGGAAGAAGAAGATGAATAGTGATTGAGAGGAAGAAGATGAACAGTTGTTTGGTTTTGCATGTTTGAATGTGTAAGAAGAAATGAAGGTCGGATTACCCTTTTATAAAGGGATCCGACTTTAAGTTAAACCGGGCTAGCTTAATTCTGTTTTGTGTGCCCGGTCTAACCCAAATCCAAACTTTTATAATGGGATCCGAATATGAGTTAAACAGACGGTAAGAGACTGAATCTAGAGAATTACTTTTTCAAATTCAATATACCTAACTTAGACACCAAGTAGTTGAACCGAGATTCATCTAACGGTTTGGTAAATAAGTCAGCCAACTGATTTTCTGTGTGGACATATTGTAATTCAATGAGCCTCTTTTCCATATTGTCTTTCAAGAAATGATACCCGATGTTGATGTGCTTGGTCTTGGAATGATGTACTGGATTGCACGAAATGGCAATTGCACTTTAGGAAGCACACATCAATAGGATTTTGGAGTACTTTAGACCAAAATCTCGGAGTTGGATTCACATCCACAGACTTTGTGAGCAATAGCTAGCAGTAGCTACGAATTCAGCTTCCTCAGTTAAAGTGGATACACAGTTCTGTTTCTTTAAACTCCAGCAGACAAGACAGTCCCCTAGGTACGGTACACTACTAGAAGTGCTTTTTCTGTCAATCATACATCTGCACAAGCAATTCAAATGAAGAATCTCACCAATACCATAGACCAAGGTCAGGGGTTCCCTTCAAGTATTTCACTATACGTTTAACAACCGTGAGATGTCATTCTTTGGGATTGGCTTGAAAGTGCGCACACAAACACGTAGAAAACAATATATTAGGTCTACTAGTCATCAAGTATATTAGAGATCTAATCATACCCCTATAGGTTTTCAAGTCAATTGCTTTTCTGTCAAGATCAGCAGATAGCTTGGTTTTTTAAGTCATGGGGGTTGATTTGGACGAGTAGTCAGACATTTCATATTTTCTTAATAAATTGTTGATGTATTTAGAATGATTTATGAAAATGCCATTTGAGTTTTATCTAACTTTTAATCCAAGAAAGAAATTCATCTCCCCAATCATGCTAATTTCTAAATTGCTCACCATGATTTTGGAAAACTCAAGACTGTAAGATGGGTTTGTAGAACCAAATATAATATCATCGACGTAGATCTGGATTAAGATATAGTCATCTCCAATCTTCTTAGTGAACAATATGGTGTCGATCCTTCCTTTGGAGTACCCCTCATTAACCAGATAAGCCAAGAGGACATCATACGATGCTCAAGGAGCTTGTTTGAGTCCAGACAGATCTTTATCAAGAATGTATACATCGTTTGGTCTCTTGGGGTCAATAAATCCCTCTTGCTGAGACACATACACTTCTTCCTTTAGAATTCAGTTTAGGAAGGCCGTTTTGACATCCATCGGATAAACTTTGAAATCCTTAATGGCAACATAGGCTAGGAATACTCGAATAGCCTCTATGCGAGCAATAGGAGTGAAGGTCTCATCATAGTCAATACCCTCTTGTTGGTAGTATCCCTTTGCTACCATACGAGCCTTGTTGCGTATAACGACTCCATCCGAGTCCTTCTTGTTCTTGAAGACCCATTTGGTACCTACAATAAAATTTCCTTCAGAACAAGATACCAATCTCCAAACTGTGAGCCTTGCAAACTAGTTTAATTCATCTTGTATGGCAAGGATCCAGTCAGCATCTTGTAAGGCATCAACAGTGTGTGTTGGTTGAATCAAGCTCAGGAAACTTGAAAACTAACATTCATTGACTCTGGCAGATCGGGTTTGAATGCCGGTGTCTTTGTGGCCAATAATTTGAGTCTTAGAGTGTGTATTCGTCTACTTTGTAACATGGGGAGTTGGAGTGCCGTTTGTTAGGGTATCATATGTTTGAGGAAGAATTCAACCAATCATTATTGAATTGATGTTTCCTCTGCTGGTGTTGCTGATTGTAGATCAAACTAAGGGGTTGATGCATATTAAACCTCAGTGTCAGCATCTTTTTCGGTGATGACGGGGGAATTTGATGTTGTGTACCTCTCATCCAGAATAAAAAATGGGTCCACAGCTAAGTCGAATGGTCGTGAGGTGGATGTAGTTGTTGTTTGATGTAAGAGTTCAAGAGATTCTTGAACAACATCCTCAGACCTATCATGTGGTACACGATTAGATCCAGAATCATCGTCTATGAAATCAGATATGCATTTTAAGTCAAAAGACTCTTTCACATTAAGTTCATTTGTTTCTTTTCGATTAAGACCCGATCCTAAACTGACATGTTCAGAAACGATTGTCGGTGACTCTAGTGATAAAGATGTAATTAGTGTATCATCAAAAGTCACATTTTTACTTTCAACAACAGCGTTTGTTCGTTTATTCAACTTGCGAAAAGCTTTTGACTCTAAAGAGTAACCAATTAAGAAAAATTCCTTCATCTACTTTGGAGTCGAATTTTCCGAGGTTAGTCTTTTCGTTAAGGAAAAAGCACCTATTACAAAACACATGAGAGTATTTGATATTAGGAAGTATGCGATTAGCAAGTTCATATGGGGTTTTATTAAAGCGTCGGTGAAGAATAGATCGATTCTGAGTGTGGCATGCTGTGTTGACTGCTTCTGCCTAGTAATAAGGTGGAAGATCAACATAGGACAACATAGTTCGAGCAGCTTCAACGAGCGTTCAATTTTTTCGTTCTACAACCTTGTTTTGTTCAGGGGTGTATGCTGCGGAGAATTGATGTGTGATCCCCACGGAATCAAGAAAACTATCCAAGATTTTATTTTTGAATTCGGTGCGGTTGTTGGTTCTTATAGTACCGATATTTCCTTACGATTGATTTTGCACCTGTTTGAGAAACGATATCATGATTGATGAAGCTTCATCCTTTCTTCTTAGGAACTTGACCCGGGAATATCGTGAGTAGTCATCCACTATCACTATCACGAGAATATACCTCTTCCCATTACTCCACTGTACTCTCATAAGCCCACATAAGTCCATGTGAAGCAACTATAGAGGGGCTTTGGTGTTTGACACTTGTTTTACCTTGTGAGAAGTCCGTTTCATTTTACCCCTTTCACAATGCTCACACAGGTGTTCTTTTTCAAGCTTCAACTTAGGCATCCCATGAACTAAATTACCTTTGACCAACTTGTTAATGTTCTTGAAGTTGAAGTGAGAAAAGTTTTGATAGCACATCTACATGAGCTCATATAAGGCCTTGGACAGTAAGCAGACTGACTGTTGCCCCAAGGTCGGTTTGCCCCCAGGTCGACTAGATCAATTGTGTAGAGGTTTGATCTTCTTGAGCCAGTCAATATCACATCACCGGTTTCTATTCAAACGGAGCAAGTCCTGGTCTTGAAATTTACTTCTAGCCCTTTGTCACAAAATTGTCCGATACTAAATAGCTGTGACCCAACCCTTCCACATATGATACCTTACTTAGTTTTATGTTTTGTTTTATTATATCTCTGCTTCCTCTTATTGGTGCCACGTGGTAATTCCCAAATCGAACATTTCTCGAGTAACGTTGGACAAAGTTTGTGAGAAGACTCTTCTCCCCGATCATATGTTTGTAGCAATTGGAGTCCAGGTACCACCCGCTAGATACCTGCACATGGAAGATAACAATAGTTTAGGTACCCAGTTTGAGCCAGGTCCTTGCAAGTTAGCAAACTCACCAGATTCTATATTTGTATCTATTACTGATTTTGTTGTTTTAAGAACCGGAACCCAAGTTTGTTTTATAGGTGGAGGTTGAGTTGGTGACGGAGTTGTGAGTTCTTTGGATTTGTCGAGTATTGGTGCATGTGTTGGTTGTTCGATCAACACACGTTTAAAGCCCTTTGGAAGAGACACATCATCTTGGATGAATTCAAAAATTTTCTTTTGGCCTCTTAGTTCTCCAATCCTTGATTTGGATGAGGTTGGAGCGGTGTGTTGGACTTTGATTTTTGGGCAATTGATCGATTATTGCTGCTGTTGTGGAACCGAAGCTTGTTTGGTTCTGGCATTTTGATTTGTTTGATCGAGATGATTCCTGACAACATCTACATTTGCGTGAATTTTGGTTATTGGAAAACCACGTTTGTGAGTTGCACTTTGTTGATGTATGTGTTTCGTTTGTTTCGAATCGTGCTCTGTTTCAGCATTTCTTTCACGTGATCTTGTTACCCTTTCGATTTTTGAAGGAAGTCTGTTCGTGAAGTGATTCAAATGGTTTGTACTCTGGATTTGGTTAAATTCCGGGTTTCTTACGATCTTGGTCATATGCACAGTGATAAGAACAATGTCATACTATACAACAATCGCTCATGAAAAAAGTTTTAGTTTCAACCGAATTAACAAGAGTTTTAACATAGTTAACACGCAAGTTAGTTGAATTATTACACAACAATAATATGTTTGTTTTGAAAATTTTGCAGGATAAACTAAATTATCTTCACAATTTCGTTTGGCATCCCGCTCCTCATACTTTTTTCTCCATCCCAACACTTGCTTCTTTGCCCCTTTTATGCTTGTACCTAGATGCACATTTAAGTTAGATGTATGACTTGGTAACTTATCATCTTTCGTAGGTTGCTTGCGGGGTTTTATCGTGCGTTGTTTGGTTCTTTGAGCCTTTGAACGGGAGGATTTGATGTGCTAGCGTCATAGGATGAACGTGGTTCAAAGAGTTTAGCTTTTCCTTTCAGTGCGGTTGACTCAGGAGTATGTGACTTCAAAAATTCATTTTCAAAGAGTTAAGTTTTAGTTTGAGTTCCAAGAGTCTGGTTTCAATATTTATGTACTCTCCTCAATAATCTTTGCATCTTTCCTCTGAGTTGGCTAATTTTGATTTTACCTCATCATTCAATCCTATTAGCAGTTTAATTCTCTCATTTTTCCCTACTAGTTTAGAGTTGGTTAGGGACCATTCATCTGTGATGGTGATGGTGATGGTGCTAGAATCAGTAAATGAAAAACAGTCATCTGTATGCACGTGGAAGGTGAGTGAACCAGAGGTGCTTGGTGCAGCGGAATTTTGTACAATGTTTTCATTTTCAAGACAGCCGATTTTATCATGTAAAACTGCAGTTTCTAGTTCGTGGTTGATTGATGTATTAAAAATTTTGATTTCAGCCTGTTCAAATTTTTGTTGTAATTTCATGTGAGGAATATACACATGAGGTTTTGTTTGAGTGTCAGAAACTGTTGGCAATGATACCATTTCGGATTGTGTGTAACTTTGAAAGTAATCATGTGTAATAAGTGGTTCAAATTCCGTTGTTTCATATGATTGATTTAGACTTTCGTAGTTATATGATGTTGAGGCTTTGTTCAAAGTACGTCTCTTGGACTCTTCCTCCTCAAGTTTGTTGGCTTTCCCCACAAACATCATTTTTGCACTTAGTCCTAGATTGATGTTTTCAAAGTCGTATAACTGTTCAGCAATAATCTTGTCCCTAATGTGCGGATTAACAAAACCTAAACCTTCGTATGTCCATCATGAAAATTTTGTGTCCTTAGGTTTGTTAAGAAAAATGGTTTGTGTTGTTTAGTTATTTTCCAATTTTGTCTTTCAATATGGTCAACTAATGTTTGAGCGTGTTCGATACTTACTTTTCAATAGGCTGCCTCTTCCTCATTTTGAAGTTCCTCAAACTCACCATCATTCTCCTCTTCACCATCATCACTAAAATCATAGGAACCTGTATCTTGAACCATTAGACAAAAGTGAGCTTTGGGCCGAGTTATCCCCGTCCGAATCTTTAGTGTCACTCAAGAACTAGTCTTCCTCTACCATCATCGCCTTGCCGCTTGCTTTCTTTCTTATCAACCTCACCTTGTTCTTGTAGTACTCGACATTTTCGTTTTGGGTTTTCTGCACTCCTTGATATAATGCCCAGTCCTACCAAAATTGTAGCTTTTCTTCTCCACTTCGTGAGTCTCAGCTGGCTTCTCAAAGCGCTTCTTATCTTCAATCTGACCTCCATCAGTCCTCTTAGATCTAGACGTGTATCTCTGTCAGTTATTAGTCTTCCCATACCTGTTCTAGAAGGCCTTAGTTATTAGTGACATAGATTTCATCACTGCTTCCATCTTTGATGATTCAATTTCCCATTCAGATGAGTCAGACTCAACCACAATATGTTTTCCCTTGGATGATCTGGAGTTGTCTCTTGGTCTTCTTTCTACCACAAGAGCAATTGGGTCACGTAATGGCTTTACAGAAGCCTTAGCCAAAACTTCGTCCGGAAATTGATTCAGGTCTTCATAGATAGAGTGATGGGATACTGCTTTTAAGTTGCAGTTCACGTGCTTATACAGTCTGACGTGTTCTTGCCATTCCGGACCTAAGGCATTGATCCAGTTGACTTTGATGTCTAGATCTGATCTCATGACACCGTGCTTTCTCATTTCATTCAATAGTCTTCAGAAACGACTATATGTATCCTAATGCAGCTCTCCTTCTCTAGCCCTAAACTCATGAAAGGTGTTGACAAGTTGTGTTTCTTGGATAAAAACTCCTTGCTCGGTCCCTTTCATCTGTTGTTTAACCTCGTCCCAAATGGATTTCACCGAGGTTAAGGTATCTATTTTGGAGTAGATCTCTGCACAGAGTCCTTTCTTGAGATAGTACTTAGCATCTTTGTCAGCCCAAGCTTTATCTTTTTCCTCACCATATGGGAGTTTTAATCGTCTTTCTGCATCAATCGAAGGGTTGTTATCGAGAACACCTTCGATAACCTTTTCAAACACAGCATCACCATTAAGTATGTTTTCTTTCATCATTTTTCCATACTTTTCATTGTGCTTGATGAAATCCAGAAAACGACCCTTCCATACAGTGTAATCATTTCGTAAGAGGACGAGTGGTTTTGTGTCTATACCAATGGCGAGTATCTCATTACTTGAACTCATGTTTTCACAAAAGGATCTTTCCTTGAAGTGAATTATTGTTTTCTGGAAGTTAGATTGTGTGAGAAATCTAAGTCAAATGGTTTTCGGGTCTAAGTCGGATGGAATAGTAAGTCAGATGGGGTATTGGAGTAGATCGGATGGCTAAATTCGGATTAGGTTTTGTGTCAAGTTAGATGGAAAGATAAGTCGCATGGGGTGTTAATTCGATTGGGTTATTAGGTCGGATGGTTTGTTAAGTTTTGAATTAATTCGCACTAACACTTAGTCGCAAATACTCAAGTCGGAGGATCCTAAGTCGGACAAACTTAAGTCGGATGAACTCAAGTTGTACAACCAATGAAAGTCGGATGAATGTTAAGTCGCACCAACAGTTGAAAGTTGGATAAAAGTTAACTAAGTTAAGTCCGATAGACTGGATGTCAGACGGGGTACGTCCAAAACCTGTAAAACTTGTAGGTCATCGCTCAGCCTTTGCTCAACAAACAGAATTTGTAGTTTTCCTAAAACACACTAAAACTCAAAATTTCTTTTTCCCGAACCCTTCCCCACTCTAAAAAACACTTTCCAATACCAAATTTGAGCCTAAACAAGAACAGATTTTCCAAATTTTTATGAAACAGTAAAGAACACCAGGAACTTGAATAACAAGAAAAATCAAAATAGGTACTCAAATGTTGTTTGTTTTTTAAAAAGAAAACTACTAGGTGTTTTCTCCACCTCAAAATGCTTCTAAAATACTTAAGAAACTTTCAAAAACAAGAAGATTTGAAGAAAATGATTTTTGACCAAGTGGGGTTTTCACGATGAAGATACAGGGTATTTTCCAAAACTTGATTTTTCACACTTTGATGTTTCTTCCGGGTAGTCTTGAACTAATTCAACAAGGAATTGGCTCTGATTCCAATTGAAAGTCCAAAGATGTGATTAAAGATGAGTAAACTATAATATTCTTGTATAAAAGAAGAAGAACAATGCTTGAACAAGAAGAACACTTTGCTTTGTAGAGAACACTGGAACGTGTATGTTTCTCTTACTTTGAATATGCAAAGGTTGTCTTGCAAACTAGGTTTGTAAGACTATAAATACAACTAGGCACTTGGGCCTCAAACCTCATGGGCTTTTCTAACTACTCTAAATATTACAAGGAATGTGGGCCAAGCCCATTACAACTACACTAGACTAGTTAAAGATAAATATATAGTAAACAAAATACACAAGGTCTACAAACAAATAATAGACTAATATATATATATATATATATATATAAAGACACACATATATGTAATTAATCTTATTGAGCCCAAATGTATACATAAATAAGAAAAAAAGGCTCAATTCTTAGGCTCAACATCTGAAACGCAAACATGAAATTAATTTGTATTTGATCTTTATTTCTTCATTTGGCTCAACATCGAATGAGAATATGCATGTTTTAGCTCTATATAAATGTAAATGTATCTTCTTTCTATTGATTATAATGCTCTCCATATTTAAATACCTACACACATATATGGCATGATGTTTATATGCATTCTAGAATTAATATAACAAAATTTTGCTAATTTACTATTGTATACAACGAATGTTTATAAAAATTAATATCTTGAACTTATAAAATATTACCATTGTAATAAATCAATAACCTGAAATACACATAACAAGTAGTTCTTGTTTTTCTATTTTTTTATTTTAAATTTATAAATTCATCAAGTTGTTCAAGTGTGTTCTTCAACTTTATAAAGACATGTAATACCTAGTTTTCATAATGTAAAAGTATCAAATGATATTAATAAGAACAAATTGTTAATTTTCCAAAATGGACTATTATATTGTTTATAAATGCAAGGGACTAATGACATAATTTAGGAAAGATAAGGAAAGTGTGTGTGTGTGTTTATACCTAACTAGGGCACAATTCCACATACTCCATGTTGTGATACTTGTTTTACATTTCAAGATTGTGTGTTTTTGGTGTTTGTGTGTGTATATGTGACTAAGAAGAACGGAGCTGAGATTTTGATCTGAGAGGCAGAGAATCGATTCGGTTTCAACCGGAATTCATTCGGGCATGATTCTTCACATAATCGTGAACATTTTGGTATTAGATTCATGTTAATTGATTAACTCTTGGATGATATTTGGTCCCATTATATGTTGTTCGAACACATAGTCAAATCGAGACTAAGAATGCGGTTTTTGGAGCATTGAATCGTGTTAAAAATACAATTAATCACAAGGGTTTTGATATTATGAAGTTTAGGGTCTAATGCAACAAGAATGAAACGAATGATTCTGTTTCGGTTGAGATAAGACAAATAGGAGTTGACTGTGTTTCAAGGATCGTAAATCGCAAGTTAATTGTGAATTTTATATGGGAAATCAAATGGATCGTAAATCGTTTGTATTAAATCAAAAATTAGAGGGTTGAGTCCCCTCGGGGATTCTCGATTCGAGAAACCACTGAACTATGAATCGAAAACCTTTTCAAGTAACATTAAGAATCAAAAAATGAGTGTGTGTGTGTGTGTATTAATGAATCGAAAAGTGTTGACAATCGTTAATCGGATTCCAAATTAGAATCGTAAATCAACGATTTGTGTGGAATCGTAAAAGCTGGTTGAGTTCTTATAAGATTCCCACTTGTCTTCAAATCGTAGAAGTGTCACAAGGCACTGAATCATAAATGGAACCTTAGTACAAGCGTAAATCTAACTATATTTAACAATCTGATAGATTCATTTTATTTACTTTTTTTATAGTTTTTTAGCATTTCAATTGTTTTGCATTTTTATCATTTTGCATTTTTTTCTCTTTTATTTATTTTGGTCTATCTTCGGTACGCTCTAGTTTTCCTGTTTAATTTCAAATTTTTAGAGGACTATGGCTGAGCGGACGTTTATTGGTATCAATTGGGAGCATAATGGATTAGAAGGAGATATGGAATTTAGGCATGTGAGCTCACTCACTTGGATCAAGGAGAATGAAAAATACAAAGTTGGGCTTAAGATTTGGGCCTGAAAGCAAATGGTGCAAGACACGCAACACGGCCGCGTGGGCTTCTACGTGGCCCCCCGTGGGTCATGTAGGGTCAAATTCATCATTTTGCTTTGGAGCAGGCATTTTAAAGGGGAAATAGGGCATATTCACAACAACCACTACACAAAAGAGGGAAAGACGATTTTAGGAACAAGAAAGGGCGATTTTGAAGGTTTGTGAAGCAATGTTGAAGAGTTCTTCCATCTAGTTCATATATCTTTTTGTTTGTTACATCTAATCACTTCCATTTTGTTCTTACCATGTGTGGCTAAGCTTCCTTTTGGTTGACATTGGTGAATCCATGAATTGCTAGCAAGGTTGAAGGGTTTTTGAACTTGTTCTTAAGATTTATGAATATGATTCGTAGTTTAATTTTTACATCATTCTTATGTTTGTATATCATGAGTGCAAGTGTTTGAATGGTTTATGTTAGTTGTTTTCTTGATTATGTAATAGATCTTCAAAACAAGAAGTAACAAATAGTTTCATGAATGTTTATGGCATCTCTCAAACCATGGAATAAAATTTGACTCCTCTTGGATTTAGTGACTTTTAGATTGTAATGCTAATCAATTTTTGTGAATTAGATGTTGGTTTGGTTCATAACTTTGATTAAGAAAGTGTGTTAGGAACTGTTCCAACTTTCATATTAACTGTGAAGAATCTAGCTGATTTAAGCTTTTAAATTGCTATAGCCAAATTAAATTAAAGTACAAGTATTGCACCATATTCCTTCATGATAAGTAGCAAGTATTTCATGTGATGAAACCAATGTTAACCAATTCACCTCTCATTGATTTAACTCATCTTAGTTAATTGCAATTTTTATTTACTTGTCTGGTTTTAGTTTTAATTAAGCAAATCTCAAAACCCTCTTTATTTTCTGTTATTGTTGTTACAAAATCACCTAAGCTTTTAGATTACATAAAAATATAATTTGAACCAGCCTCTTTGGAATCGAACCTTTACCATTATACATTGTTGTATGTGTTATAATTAAGTGTTATTTGTTTGTTGGTCTCGACAACCACCAAATTTTGGCGTCATTGTTGGGGCTGGTTTCTTTTGATGTGTTTGTTTTTCTATGCCCATATCTAATCGTATAGGTTACTTGGTTTACAATCCAGAGATTGAGAAAGAAGCAAGACATTTAGTGAAATAAGCAAGACTATGACGTAGTCAACTTCCAAAGTTAATGTGGCGCTGGAATTTTTATTTGAATCCTCAAGTGATAACGACAACGAAACTGAATCAAACCCCGACATTCAACAAGTCGTTCCTGAAACACCTCCAATCAACCCAAACAACATGGAGGATGTAATCCACCCCCGAGAGAACCTTGAGACAAATGATGGAAACCGATGCCACACAAAAACCTATTGGCATCAACTACCCCATTCGTGAAAGAGATATAGAGTTAAAGTCAAGTTTCCTCCATCACTTTCCCACCTATCATGGGTTGGAAAATGAAGACCCTCACAAGCACTTGAAGTTATTTCATAGTGCATGTGTAAGTATGAAACCACAAGATGACACAGATGACCAATTCAAGTTGAGTGCATTTCCTTTTTCTTTGGCCGATAGAGCAAAGCAATAGTTATTTTATCTACCAATGGGAACGATAAATACATGGACCGAAATAAAAAGAGCTTTCTTAGACAAATTCTATCGTGCTTCAATAGTCTCAAGTCTACGAAATGAAATTTGTGGGATTCACCAAGGTCAAGATGAAAGTTTTCATGACTATTGGGAAAGATTCAATAACTTATGTGTGAGTTTTCCACAACATCAAATTTCTGAGCAACTCCTTATCCAACACTTTTACGTAGGTTTGCTACCTGGAAAAGAGATTGGTAAATGCTTCAAGTGGTGGTGATGTCTTTAACAAAACACCACAACAAACAAGAGAACTCTTTAAAACAATAGCATCAAATTCTCAACACTTTGGTCCATGACAAGACATGAAGAGGAAGACTCATCACAAGGTGAATGAGGTTGACACCTCAAGCCTTAAGTCTAAGATTACAAATTTGACCAATGTTATTCAACAATTGGCTTTGGTAACTGGGCAACAAGTTGTGGTATGCATTAAAACCCCAATATGACTATGCATTAAAACCACTTCCCTCAAATGTATTAACAAGACCTCCTTACCGACCACAACAAACTCAACACCAACATTTCCAACACCTACCACAATTCTTACCAAGACAACCTCACCAACAACACCACCAACACCCACAACACTACCAACACCAGCAACCACGATAGTCTCAAGCTAGTTGCTCCGAAATGTCCCTTAAGGACATTGTGAAGTCCCTTGCCACACGGACCCAACAATTCCAAAAAGAAACAAGAACCGGTATCTCCAACCTTGAAGCACAAATGGGAGATATTGTCAACTCTATTAGCAAATTGGAATATTGTGGTAAACTCCCCTCCCAAACAGAAAAGAATCCCAATGTTAATGTTGTTACTCTAAGGTGTGGGAATGAACTCGGAGAAAATGCTACCAAGAAGGCAACAAGAACAATGGAGAAAGAGGTTGAAGTTGTTCCTATCAAGGAACTGGTTGTAACAGAAAGTGTAGAAGTTGAACCACTAGAGAAAAAAACCCCGCCTTTGGTCATCCCACCACCCTTCCCTTCATGCCTTGCCACCCCAAAGAAAAAGGAGGAAGAAAAGGAGATTCTAGATACCTTCCGAAAGCTTGAAGTGAACATCTCATTGTTGGATACCATCAAGCAAATACCAAGGTACGCTAAATTAATCAAAGAACTTTGCACTAATAATAGGAAGTTAAAAGGAAATGAAAAGATTTCAATAAGTGAAAATGTTTATGCGGTCTTACAAAAACAAAATTAACTCCTAAGTGCAAAGATACGCGCATATTTACTATTCGTTACAAGGTAGGGGATGTCACTATTAACAGCACCATGCTTGACCTTGGTGCCTCTATAAATATCATGCCATATCCGGTGTACAAATCATTGAATGATGTCCTTTAAATGAAACGGCTGTTATAATCCAACTTGTGGATAAATCAAGTGTTTTTTCCTAGGGGCGTTCTAGAAGATGTTTTTAGTGCAAGTAAATCAACTCATCTCCCCAACGGATTTTTATGTTATTGATTTAGAGGAACAAGTTTTCTCCAAATCGGCTTTCATCTTCCTAGGAAGACCATTTTTAAAAACTACTAGAACCAAGGCTGATGTACATCTAGGTAATCTCACTATGGACTTTGATGGTGAAACAATTAATTTCAATATTTATGATTCCATGAGATATCCTAGTGATATGTCTTCTTAAAGTTTTATTGATACTATTGAACCACTAACCCAAGAGTTGTTTGAGTTATCTCATGGTGACATGCTATATATGGTGCTAAGAATGAGTTTTGATTACAAGAGTTTGAAAGAAAAGTTGAAGCTATTTTTCTTGGATCTAGAAACTGACGAAATGGTCAACAAGTTAGAGGTGACCAACTCAACTAGAATGGATGTTTCACAAGTGGAACTACCTCATTCTCGCACAAAGTTGCTCCTTTTTATTGTTCAACCTCCGAAACTGGAGTTGAAAGTGTTACCCGAACACTTGAAATGTGCTTATTTGGGTGAAGGAGAGACACTCGCGGTCATTATTTCTACTCATTTGACCGAAATTGAGGAAGAGAATTGATAAAGGTGTTGAAAGCGCACACGGAAGCAATGAGATGGAGGATTGTGGATATTAAGGGTTTGAAGCCTTCAATTTGCGTGCACAAGTTTTTGATGCAAGATGATTGTAAGCTAAGTCGAGATGCCAAAAGAAGATTGAATCCACCTACGATGGAAGTTGTCAAAAAGGAAATACTCAAGCTTATTGACGCGGGCATGATCTACCGAATATCCGATACCAAGAGAGTGAGCCCAGTGCAAGTTGTTCCAAAGAAAACGGGTATCACCGTAATTGAAAAGAACAAAGTTGTGATGCTACCCATCCGTGTACAAAATGGGTGGAGAGTATGTATTGACTATCGTAAATTAATTGTGAGTGCCCGAAAAGATCGCTTTCCCTTTCCTTTCATTGATTAAATGTTGGAAAGGTTGCCGGAAAATCACATTATTGTTGTCTAGACGGATACTCCGGTTTTCACCAAATTCCAGTGTGGCATCGGAGGATCAAGAAAAGACAACCTTTACATGCCCATTTAGTACCTTTGGATATCGAATGATGCCCTTTGGATTGTGTAATGCGCTGGCTACTTTCCAACGTTGCATGGTAATTTTATTTCGGAGTTTGTTGAAAATATAATTGAAGTTTTTATGAATGATTTCACTCCTTATGGAAATTATTTTCAAGAGTGTTTGACTAACCTCACAAAATTTTTGAAACAATGCATTGAAACAAACTTGGTTTTAAATTATTAAAAGTGTCATTTCATGGTTAGTCAAGGTTTAATTTTGGTTCACATTGTGTCTAAGAAAGGAATCAAGGTAGACAAGTCCAAAATTGATGTAATTCAAAGCTTACCATACCCGACTTGTGTTCAGGAAGTTCGTTCTTTTTTAGGTCATGCAGGTTTCTACCAGAGATTCATCAAAGACTTTTCCAAGATCACTAGACCAAATTGCCTGCTCTTGCAAAAAGATATTGAATTTGAGTTCAAAGACGTGTGCAAAGAAGCTTTCAACAAGCTCAAGGAGTTGCTTACTTCTGCTCCTATTATTCAAGCACCAAATTGGGATCTCCCCTTTGACATCATGTGTGACGCAAGAAATTATGCTATTGGCGCCATTTTGGGTCAAAGTGTTGGAAGAGCACCTCATGTTATCTACTATGCGTCGAGGACGTCACATAATGCTCAAAGCAACTACACAACAACTGAAAAACTTTTGGCGATTGTATTTGCTTTGGATAAATGCAGGCAATACCTTCTTGGTACAATACTGATACAGATCATGCGGCTTTGAAATACTTGATGACGAAAAAGGATGCCAAAGCAAAACTCATTAGATGGATACTTCTCCTCCAAGAGTTTGACTTGGAAATTCAGGACAAGAGTGGTTCCGAGAACCTTGTAGCTGATCATTTGATCACCGATGAAGCACCCTTACCATTGAAAGATGAATTCCCACATGAGTATCTTTTTACTCTTTCTAATTCTTTACCTTGTTATGCGGATATCGTCAACTTTTTGGTCACAAAAAGAGCTCCTGAAACTTTCGCTAATAGTCAAAGAGCAAAGTTAAAAAGTGAAGTAGAATACTATGTGTGGGATGACCTTATTTGTGGAAACATTGTGCATATCAAGTCATTAGGAGATGTGTTCCCCAACAAGAGCACAAATCTATTTTACAATTTTGTCATGAATATATTTGTGGGGGACACTTCGGTCCTAAGAGAACTTTAAGAAAAATACTTGAATGTAGTTTGTTTTGGCCAAATATGGCGCGAGACTCATACATGTTTTGTAAGAGCTGTGAATGATGTCAAAAGACACGTAATATTTCACAAAGGAACCAAATGCGTCAAACCTGATACTAGTTTATAAATGTTGTAATGTGTGGGGCATCGATTTTATGGGTCTCTTTCCCATTTCTTTTTGCAATGTTTACATGTTATTTGCGGTTGATTATGTTTCTAAGTGGGTTGAGACCAAGGAAAGATCTATGCTTGGGTGATTTGAAAGGTTCAATTTATTTACTTCTTTTTATAGTATTTTTTAACATTTTAGTTGTTTTGCATTTGTATCATTTTGCATTTTTCTCTCTTTTATTTATTTTTGCCTATCTTGGATACTCTCTAGTCTTCGTATTTAATTTCAAATTTTTAGATGTAACACTGTATTTTAACCCAAAATTTTTCATTTTCATAAACAATGCGGAAGCGAATTAAACAACCAAAGTGTTTACAACTGTACAAACAATACTGTTTAAATATCAGTATTACAAAAGACGGCTCGTCACAAAATAATATATCAGAGTCCTAGGTGATTACTCCCCAAGCTAACCACTCTCAGCCGAGCCGCTGACTTACCAAAACCTGTAAAAAGAGTGAGAAGTGGGGGATTAGCACAAAGCTAAGTGAATGGAGTCAAACCACAACAGATATATCAGCAAATAACCGCATCAATATCAACAGCACATAACAGATAATCGTGCCCCGGGAAGACCGGCGGTTCTGTAGGAACCTTCAACCAATGCCGGCCAAAGCAAAGGTTTACCGATAGTTCATTCGCTATTCTCACACAGTATCACCTTAAGTTGCAACAAATGCATCAAAAGATCCCAATACTGATTAGCCGATAGCAAACAAACCCAGCCCATATGCCCAGCCGAAGCTGACTTCCCAATCCTCATGTATACATATCAATGACGCACAATTAATTAACAATCAACTGTTAATCAATTATCAGACAAACAGTCTATCCCTGCGTCAAACCAATAACAGTTACAACCCAATCCAGTTACAACTAATCATATATGTGAGTAAACATCCACTCACCTCTTGCTTTCAGTTTCCCCACTCAGTGATCTTATATTACCGAGCCTTGTTTATTCCTGAGAACACAACAAACTGAAATCAGTAACGATTCATAAATATATGTCAAACACATAAATTAATATCCTTTTAATCAAACATAACCATGTAAGATTCACATATGCATGCACATATAACATAGCCTTTAAACAATGCAAACCAACAAGTCCAAACTATCGGATTTTATGTGAAATCCGATACTACCATCCGATTTCACCAAATCTGCAACCCTCCATCGGATAAGACTCCGACTCATCCATCGGATTTGAGGAAATCCGCAACCTCAATCGGACTTCCACACTTGCATTAAACTTGATACCTGCAATCGGTTTTCATCATTGGAATCCATCATTGGATTCCACACTCTCAGATTCAAACCAGCGGTTTTTAACACTAGGATTTCCCACAAGCGGATTTAGGAACAATCGGATTTCAACATAAGTCCCAGATTCTTAGAGTACCAGATTCAGCACCCGGTTTTCACTAGAATCGGATTTCATCATCATCAATAAAATCCACAAACTTCATCATTACAAGAATCCAATAACTTCAAACCTTGCATACATCTTATATCCAGATCATAAACAAGTTCATATAATTCATATGCAAGTTCATACAAACACATATAAACATGTTTAAACATGCAAACATGCATCAAAACACCCTTTAACACCAAGAACATCAAATCCGATTACTTCATAAAGCATGAGTATATAATATTCATATCAAATCCTTGCAAAACTGTAGCATGTTAATACTAATCGAAGTATAACAACAAGAATCAAAGAAGAATCAGCAACCTTCAAACTTTGAATCACAATTCACCAACACCACACCAAATCCGATTTCTTGCTTCTTATTTGCTCTCGGTTTTTCACACTAAAATACACACACATGCAAACTTTCAAGTGAAGTAAACTTCACTAAACCCACGTATACATATATACTAGCATGAGGTGTCATGGTTTAAAACACTAAACACATGCACACACACACACATCCCCGTATGCATACATACATATATACACACGTATGTATATATTAAATGATTAATAATTAAATCAATTAATTAAAACCATATAGTTCATATTAACAAATAATTAATCAAATCTTAATCACAAGTTAACATACCAACGACCCCAAAACTACTAGGCCCGATCTCAGAATGTTACATTAGAGGACTATGGTAAAGTGGACGTTTATTGGGTATCAGTTGGGAGCATAACGGATTACAAGGAGATATGGACTTAAGGCATGTGTGCTTACTTACTTGCATCAAGGAGGAATGAAAAATAGAAAGTTAGGCTTACGATTTGGGCCTAAAAGCAAAGGCTGCCAGACACGCAATGCGGCCACGTGGGCTTCTGCATGGCCTGCGTGGGGCCTGCATGATTAAATTCATCATTTTACTTTGGAGCTGGAATTTTAAAGCGGAAATAGGGAATATTTACGCCGGCCATAACACAAAACAGGGGATGAACGACTTTGAGCAAAGAAGGGGCGATTTCTAGGTCTTTTGGTCCTATTTCTTGAAGATTTCTACCATTAATCTTACTTATTTGATGTTGGTACAATTTTCTTCTTCTATTTTGTTCTTGACATGTGTAGCTAAGCTCAATTTTGGTTGATATTGGTGTATCCATGAATTGCTAGCTAGGTTGAAGGGTTTATGAACTTGTTCTTGAAATTTATGAAAATGATTCCTAGTTGTTAGATCTTAGTTTTGTGCTTGGAATCTCATTTATATTTTGTATGTTAGATGTACTAAGTGTCACCTTATGTACATAGAACTAGTGATAAGTTCATGTAGTATATAAGGTGACTTAAGCTTTTGTATATTGTAATTCTTACTACTTTGAATATAAAAACACATACATAAGAGTGTTTCTCTCTACTTGAATTCACAAGTACTCGTATATTGCTTATCAATTGGTATTAGAGCCAAATCTTTGTTAAAAAGATGCCTCTTGATTGAAGAATCAACAAGAAACAACAAATTGTGATCAAAGTATCGGATTTTGAAGTTCAAAAGTCGACTTTGGGGATTTTTGAGTTTTGATCAAGGTGGAAGTAATCATGGAGTGTGTGTAGTGATTTTGGTTCGAAATCATCATCTGATTATGTCTGTGATAGTCCGCAATCAAAGTTTTTAACAGATTGATTGTAATTTTGATTTTCAATTTTTCGAGTTCATGAAATATTTTGATAAAAAATGTATAGATTTGATTGAATTTTCTTGTAATTTTGTATTCTATTTGTAATTCACACCTAGTCAAACCGATTGGAAGAAGAAATTTTCAAATTTGGACAAGATTTGAAGATTTTTATGATTTTTATGATTTCTTAAAATCCAAAGAAGTAGCGGATTTCTTAAAATCCGATAGTTAAAGTATCGGATTCCGATATTTTTTTGATAAGTGTCGGATTCTAAGTGTTGATTTAGATACTCCAGATTTTGACTTGGTTTAAAAACAACGGATTTTGAAACCATCGGTTTTTGGGAAACTTACGGATTCTGAAATTGTTCGGATTGATTGACTATCAGGTTTTTAATATCAGATTATGATAACTAGCAGATTCTAGAAAGCATCGGATTGTGATACTTAGAGAAGTTAAGGAATTTGTGAAACTGTCGGATTTGAGAATACTTGCGGATTTCAAGAATTCTCGGATTTCAATACTTAGTGATTTTGAGATAGTTGTTGTTATAAGATTTTTCAACAAAATCTTACAAAGAAAAGATCATGTTTGCAATATGAGTACATATAGTGAAACTTTGTCCTTTGGTTCGGATACAAAGTCATCCATGCTTTATCATGGTGAATATCATGTCTGGAAAGGATATACTGAAACTTTGTCCATTGATTCTGATACAAAGTCATCCGTGCTTTATCGTGGTGAATATCATGTCTGGAAAGGACGTTTTATGGATTTCATCGAGAATAATGAACATTATGGAGAGTACATGAAGAAGAGTATATTGGAAGGAAATGGTGTATTCCGGATTGATCAAGATGCTAATCCAAATCATAATCCACCATTAGATGAAATTCACAAAGAAAAGCTACCAAGTGAATATACTGTAGAACAAAAACGCAGAGCTACTGCTAATAGAAACATTAAGTATCATTTAAAACATAGTCTGTCTTCAGAATTTTACATAAAAGTCAATGGGTTAAACACTGCTAAGGAAATATGGGATGAGATCAAAAGTCAGATGGAAGAGAGTAATTCTAGAGTATGGATCAGAGAAACCACTTTAGTCAATTCCTTTGATCACTTCAAAGCACGAGAGGGTGAAGCTTTGTGAGACACATACAACAGATATTGTAAAATTTTGAATGATCTTCGAAATCAGTAGATAGATGATTATTCTAATCTGACTAAGAATACAAGATTCCTGAATTCATTAGGGCCTGAATGGAAGTCACAAGTGATTATCTATAGGCAAATGAATCAGAAGAACTTAAACAAAGTCATACATCATATGATCTTTGAGGAGTTAAATCAGTATCAAGATGATGTTGGAATGGGTTTATAGAAAGAAAATGTGGATCCTTTGGCATTAGTGGCGAACAACAAGAAAGTGAAAAGCTCATCTAAGTCTGTCAAGATAAAGTAGTTACAAGAAACAGAATTCTATGATTTTGATGATAATCAGGTTGATAATGAGAAGATTATGCAAGCCATGGCATATCTCACTAATATGTTGCAAAGCCAGTTCACTAAGAATAAAACCAACAATAAACAAAGATTTACTTCTGGGTCTCGTCGTAGAGATGACCACTTTCAAAGGAGAGATGGTCAAAGACTAGAAAAGAGATATGAGAGAAAGTTTGAGGTCTGCCCAAGAACGAAAGTGCTATAATTGTGGTGGCACTGGACACTTTATTCGTGATTGCAAAAAGCAAAAAGTTAAAGAATCAAAGTATTATAAGGCAAAGCTAAACTTGATAAAACAGAAGAATAGTCGACATGTTTTGCTGGCTGAAGAGGATCAATACAGACAACAGTGATGAGTATACTAATTTTCATGCTTAGTTTGTGTTAATCGCAAATGTAGAAGAATTTGAGTTTGAGAAAACAGATGGAGAGAGTGATGATGAAATGGTTAATGTCTTTGGCTAAAGAAGTTGTAAAAGAAGAGGATGTTAATGTGGGTTCTATGTTGGGTTCATGGCTAAGTTTAATGAGTATGGTGATGAAAGTGAATATGAGGAGGAAGAGCCTAAAGCTAGCGTTCAAAGTTCAAGTCAGACTGCTGCAGATCAACATGACACCTGTGAAAGAGTAATGTTGGACCAATCTGGATATTCTACACATTATATACTAACTCTCATGCAACATGTTGAACATCTAACATCAAAGAACTAATCACTCACATCAAAGAATCAGAAATTGCAAGAAAAGAATCTAAATCTTAAAATGAACCAAGCGGCTAAAAGTGAATAAGCAACAACAAATCTGTTATAAAAAATAATTCAACTTCAACAAACAATTGAAGAAAAAGAAAAAGAGTTAATCAAAATTCAAAAAGAGATAGAACAGAAGGTTCATGATTTAAATGCTGCAAAGCCGAGTGTAGAGATAAATCTAAACTTAATCATGAGAGAAAAGAAAAGTTTGGATACTAAAGTGCAAAATCTTGAAGCGAGAGTCAAGAAACAGATATCAACACGTCATACAATTTTCAAAGAATTTGAACCCGATGTTGAAAAAAAATATAAAGTTTTGGGTTATGATGAAAGTAATTTCTTTTCCAAAATAACTTGCACGCAATTATATCAGTTGGAAGGTTGAATCAAGGATGGATGGCTTGGATGACGTATGTGGGAGAGGAAGAACTTAAACAAGAAGAGGAGTTTAAAAGGAAAACCTCAACTAAACTTCAAAACACACTAAACTATGATGAGTTGAATGCGTCATATGAAGATTGTGAAAACATCAAAGGAAAATCCGCGTCTCCAAGAGAGTTTTTTATTCCTATTCCACGAGAAGAGCAAACTGGGTCGAAAAGTCAATCAACAAGTACTGCACACATTTACATTCCTCACATGGAGTTGCAAAGGCGACATGATATTCTCAAAACGGCATGTGTTACACAAAATATTCTTTTTGAAATGGAAAACTGTGTTTTGAAATAAACAATCTCGAAACTCAATCTTCAAATAAATAATTCCGCTGCATCTGATAGAATTGAGAAAAAAGAGATCGAATCTACTGAATTTAAACAAGAGATTGATAATCTTAACAAACAAGTGCATTAATTGAAATCATTCAAGATCACAACTAAAAAACAATTGTGTAATTCGAATGACGCAGATAATTCTGATCTATTGCACAATACTTAATTCCTCAGATAGTTTTCAATGCAATTGAGAAAAGAACGTATGAAGAGGAAATTGAGCGATTGTTAACAGAGTTGGAGGACTATTTGAACATCGCTTATCCAAACTTTCCTAAAGCATGTAGTGAGTTTGTTGCTCATAATTGTAACTAGTTTTGTGATCCCAATAACATTAGTTTTGTGGTATGATGTGATTTGGATTTATTAGAAAAATGTGAAGTTGACGTATTAGTGGATTTTGTTCTAAACCAGATCACACACGAAGGCAAGAAGACTCACGCAAATGTATGAGGAATTGAGTTAAGAAAGATGTAAAGAAAGGAGTTACGTCTGATGCAAAGTTTAAGTTGAAGACAAAGGTGAAGCTTGAAGAAAAAGTAAAGTCGTTAGTACATATTTCAAAGACAATAATTTCAAAGTTGTTGTTTGAGAGATTTGTTAGTAGATCTGTGGTCGTCGTTGTTTCGTGATCTTCAAGGTATAATTTTGTTTTGTTATGATTTAATCTTGGTGGGTCTTTAATGGCTGTAAAGGGTTTGAAAACCCTGTTTCAACGGAAATCATGGTTAAATCAAACAATCGAATAAACTCGAGTTATTTAAATCGTAAATGGTTGTAGGAACTAGATCTTTGGCTAATTTGTTCGTAAATCATGAGGTTAATCTGTTCGTTTCTTCTTTTTGAAAGTAGATTTTTGATTGTTCGTAAATCTGTTCGTCATGAGTTACGATTTTGTTTTTGATAGATCTATGGTTGTTGGATCTCGACATAGGGTTTTTGAAAGTGTTAATTTTTTTAATCAAAAGGAGTTCTTTGTTTGAGGTTAATTCCCTCACTCCGCTCACCTCCCATGGGTATAGAGGAAGATAGCTTTTTTATTGGATTTTACATGATAATTTGGGTTTTGGTTGTTAATAGTAACAAATTTTGAGGATTAGGTAAGTGTGGGTTTTTGACACTTAGGGGTTTAGAAAATTGGGGATGAACTATCAGATTTTGAGACAAATCCGATAGTTTTTTAGAAAAGTGTTGGAGTGTTGGAAAGCGTCGGATTTTGAACTATCGGATTTTGAGACACTTAGGGGATTTTGACGTCATTTTCGAAAAGTGTTGGTTTCTTAGAAATATCGGATTTCTAAGAGTGTCCGATTTTGTGGAGTATAGAATTTCATGAACATCTAGACAAAGAAAAGTTTCGGATTTCAAAAGTGTCAGTTTTTGGTAAAGAAAAGTGTTCTAACTGTTTTCTCATACACATGACGAAACCTCAAGGAAACCCTCAAATTCCATCTGAAAACCTTTTCCCCAAAGCCAATTAACTTCCTTATCAATTAAACAATGTTTACTTTATCCTAGAACTTACTAAAATTGATTTTCCCATAATCACCGAACTTATAGCCTCACACACACTTTCCCATATATTCACATTTAATCCTTTGGAAGCTGCACCCCATGTACCTAATGTTTATGTTCAACAATGATGGAATTCTAAGGAAACCCTATCATTTCTGGCACAGTGAATCAAGTGAAGTTTGAAATGGGAATAGACATTTTTAGACAAATCCTCAGACTACCAAGACATAATGCTTATCCTCCATATACTGAATTTGATCCAATTTCAACAGACAAACAAATATTACCTCATATTATGGATCTTAGATGGAATGGAGAGGAATTGATTGGAATGTCTAAGTTTAAAAGATCAGGCTTGGTTCCACAATGGCAAACTCTGTATGCCATTATCATGAGATGTATAACAAGTGTAACAAATGGAATTGATGGAGCCAATGCATTTGCTATGAAAATTCTAGTTGGAATGGTTAAACACTTGCATTTTGAATATGCTGAGTTAATTTTTGTGGAAATATCAAAAGTTGTTCGTGAAAAGGTGATACCTAGAAAAATAAGGAGTTTCTTACCGTTTCCGCGATTCATAACAATGATAATTCAAAGATTGATGTCAAGGGATCCTTAGATATCAAGGCGTGATGATGATCCTTCACCCCAAGTACAAATGATGATTAAGTTGTATTGAATTCTAGCTATGCCAAATGTTGATGCATATGTTATGCCGGTGGACTTAGAGAAATTGCTTGATCTTCATAGTCTAATAGTCCAGTAAAATGTGAGGGATAATAATTTTGTTCTTATGGATCAGCAAGAGCCTACTGGTCCTACCCAAAGAGCCGTAGATCCCGAGGGTAGTGAAAATAGGAGTCAGTCTTCTCAGGGAGAAGCTGACAGGGGAGTGTAGAGTAAAAATTCTAAGAGGGGTGGTGAAGTTAGTGAAGGTGAGTCAGTTAATGAGGGAGATACTGTGGACTCAATTGATAATTTGACGGTCACTGAGATTGGCAAGAAAGCTGTACAATCTATTCAAGGTGACACTGAAAGATTCATTTCAAAGGCATATTGATATGATAATTCCTAAAGGTGCTTTATCAAGAATTACATTAGATGATACTAAATTTGATGAGGTTGAAGAGGAACTTGGTCCTGATGGTCAAAGGATACATCCTACTTATGATTATGATGATCAAATGATGGATCTTGAAACAATGATTATGACTCCTCCGGTGCAGAAGGTTATTTCTCTGAATAAACCAACTAAACAATAGAGGTTGTTGGTATTTAAACAATTGACTTTCTTTCTAAGCACATTGAAAACCGAATTCAAGTAATTGACTTTCTTTCTAAACACTCAGCAACACTAGAAGCTATATGCAGTCTATTCCAAGATAGACCTGCCGGAACTACCATAGGTGAGGCTTTTATTGGTCATATCCGAAGATTGGTAGGAAATCCCACCACGATCATCAATGATCCAGCCGTGAATGTGAGTGGCCCTTCGTCTACATAATTTTTTTATGAGGATGTTGCTGTCTCAACGGGTAATCTAAGTGTTCCCGGGCTTGTTACAACTACTGAATTGTCTAGGGAATTTGTTTCCAAAGCAGATTTTGATGTTGCTATGGAACAATTGAACATAAGATTTGATTATACTCAATGATTAATTGGTGAAAGATTAAATGAACTCAAAAGGAAGAATGAACGGATTGAATCTAAGTTGGATGAGTTAAAAGAAAGAAGAGATGTTGATGTAAAGGAGAATGTAAAGAATGAATTATCTATAGATGATCTTAAGAGTTTGCTGCTTGTTCGTTTGTTAGGTCGGTCTGAGAATACAACTGAAGAAAACCTTGTTAAGAATGGAAGTTGATTCTACTTGTAAGACAGCTGCCATTAGCGGAAGCATAATTTACAACAAATTTTAATTACTGTTTCGTAAGGAAAACACATCTAATAATTCTTATGTTACACAACGGCGTTAAGTTTCAAAAGAAGTTCAGTAAAAGCTGTCAAATGGAAGCTTTGCCCTTGCCTTTGGAATGACCTGCAAAACATTTTAAAACAGTATTTGATAAGCTAAGAGAGCTTAATGAGTATGCTAAACTATAAATCATATAAACACACGTATAGAATCACGAAGAGATACCACACGTATGTCAGGCAACAAAGCTAGCCTCTGGTTCTTGGCCTAGGGCAGCTACTTAGGTCACAGTACTGTACCACATCTGAGCCTTACTGCACATAGCAGTATGCTAACAACACATATGAATAATATATAACGCACATGCTGTAAATATGAATGGTAGTCTAGTAAACTCACCTTATAAGCTGTAATATTATAAATCAATCCACAAATGGTTATAGTTTAGTGAAAAAGTCCACGATTCGTCTCTACTGGTATAATACCAATAATATATCAACACATGTTAAAACTTAGAAAATATAAACTAAAATTGGGTAGGGCACGCCTGTACTCATCTTAGGCACGCCCGTGCCTGGGTCATGCGACCTACGGTTGCTACAAATGATCCGACCTTTGTATCAACTTATTCATCTGACTCTTAGATGTCAAAAGTCGTGCGACACTTAAGTCACACCCGTGACTGGACAGGGTACGCCTGTGACCTTGCCCCTTGTCATGGGGTGTACCTCAAGAACAATGGCGGTTCCGGGCATAGGCACGCCCGTACCCTCCAAAGGTACGGCCGTGCCCGGCTCCGGTCTGAACCAGTAAGTCGGCCAGCTTGCTATAAATGTCCATTTTTCAACCAAAACTCATTTGTAATCGATTTATAACTGTATAAGGGTGATTCCCTTCATCCCAAACAGCTAATAACCAACAACTAACACCAAAATAACATACTTTGATCTTTGAATCCGTCCTTGACCCATTTAACCCATAAAAAAACTTAAAACATCAAACAAACTTACCTTGATGATAAAGAACCTGGTGTAGAGATGGAATGATGCTAAATCCTGTTGTTTCTCTTGTTCAAAACTCAAAGATAAATGGAACAAAGCACTTTACGTATGTAGAGAGAAAGAAGAGTTTGTCTAGAAAGTGTTATGAGAGAACACTTCATGGTGAACTCAAGCTAAAGTCAAATATATATATATATATATATATATATACATCTATCACTATATTACACAAATGGTCCTTACACTTAATTAAGTTTTAATTTGACAGTTTTGGCCCCTCTAGTTTCATAAACACATTTAATCACATCTAATCAACTCATATCCCACGTATAACACTTATTATTTATTTCTACTATTTAAATATATTATCGGACCTTGGGTGTTACAACTATTCCCCACTTGAAATGATTTTGTCCTCGAAATCAGCTGCTGAAGAGTTATGGATAATTGTGCATCATCTCTTGCTCAGGCTCCCATGTATAATCTGATGTCTTTCCATTGGACCTTGACCAGTCGAATTTGTTTGTTACGTAAGGTTTTCACTTTCCTTTCAATTATTGCTATGGGTTGCTCCACATAATTCAGTTTGTTTTTAATGCTAACATCTACCAAGGGTACATATGCAGACTTGTCTGCTAAACATTTTCTGAGATGTGAAACATGAAAGGTGTTGTGAATCTGAGCTAGTTCATTTGGTAATTCTAATCTGTAAGCAACCTTTCCCACACGTGCAATGATTTTGAATGGACAAATGAATCTCGGACCGAGTTTCCCCCTTTTTCTGAATCTTATCACGCCTTTCCATGGCGATACTTTCAATAATACATAATCTCGCACCTGAAATTCAAGTGGCGATCTACGTCTATCTACATAGCTTTTCTGTCTACTCTGAGCGGTTAACAATCTGTCTTTTATCAACTGACTTTGTTCAGTCGTCCGTTGTATCACTTTTGTACTGCCCAACTCTTTCTGCCCCACTTCAGTCCAACACACCGGAGTTCTGCATCTTCTACCATATAGTATTTCGTATGGTGGCATTCCAATATTAGAATGTTAGCTGTTGTTATATGAAAACTCTGCTAAAGGCAAATAAGAATCCCAGCTTCCACCAAAATCAATAATACATGCGCGTAACATATCCTCTAAGGTTTGAATAGTTCTTTCACTTTGACCATCAGTCTGAGGATCATATGCGGTACTAAGATGAAGTTTAGTGTCGAGGTCTCTGTAAAATTTACTCGAGAATCTACAAGTAAATCTTGTATCTCTGTCTGACACAATAGAAACCGGTACACCATGACGAGACACGATTTCCTTCACATATATGTCTGCCAATATTTCTAAAGGAAAAGTTTTTTTGATGGGAATAAAATGTGCATTTTTTGTTAACCTGTCTACAATTACCCATATAGCATCATAACCACGTGGGGTCCTGGGTAATTTGGTAATCAGGTCTATTGTAATATTTTCCCATTTCCAAACTGGAATCTCCAAAGGTTGTAACTTTCCATGAGGTTTCGATGTTCAGCTTTTACTTGTAAGCAGGTAAGGCATTTTTCCACATATCTAGCTACGTCACCCTTCATGCCTGGCCACCAATAATCCGTCCTCAGATCTTTATACATTTTAGTAGCTTCTGGATGAATTGAGAATATGGATTTATGAGCTTCACTAAGAGTCTATCGCGCATCACCATAACCTGGTACCCATATACGACCATAACGAGTTAAAACATCACGGCTATCTTTAGTAAAATTGTTCACCTGTCCTTTAATTCATTCTGAATTATGATTTTCACTTTTGATTGCCTCAAACTAAGCCTTTTGTATAACATCAATTATAGGCGTTGTAACAGTCATTCTTAAAGTCTGATTCTTCATAAGTACCGTTCCTGACTTCCTACTCAAAGCATCAGCTACCACATTTGCTTTCCCAGGATGATAGAGTATATCACAGTTGTAGTCTTTCAACAATTCTAACCAACGTCTCTGCGTCATATTGAGATTTTTCTAATCCATGAAATATTTTAAACTTTTATGATCGGTATAAATAGTGAACTTCACACAATATAAGTAATGTCTCCATATCTTGAGTGCAAAGACTACTGCTGCCAATTCTAGATCATGAGTTGAATAATTACTTTCATGCGGCTACAGTTGTCGTGAGCATAAGCAATAACTCTTCCTTTTTGCGTTAACACACAACTTAACCCACGGTAAGAGGCATCACAAAATACCACCATGTCTTCCACTCCTTCAGGTAAAGCAAGAACTAGTGCTTCACATGAAAGCAGTCTCTTGTTCACTTCCCCACACAAACTCAACATTCTTTTTAGTCAACTGAGTCAATGGAACAGCAGTCTTTGAAATTTTTTTGTATGAATCTCCTATAATAACGTGCCAACCCCAGAAAAATTCGTATCTCTGTAGGATTCTTCAGTGGTTCCCACTTCATCACACCATCAACCGTAGCAGGATCTACTTTGATTCCCTTCTCATTAATTAAATGACCCAAGAATTGCACCTCCTGAATCCAAAATTCACATTTGGAGAATTTTGCATACAATTGCTCTCTTCTCAAAGTTTCTAAAACTTCTCTAAGATGTTTTTCATGATCCACTAAATTCTTTAAGTAAACAAGAATATCGTCAATGAACACAATTACTGATTTATCTAACATGGGTCTACAAACTCTGTTCATCAAATCCATGAATGATGCAGGTGCATTAGTAAGACCAAACGGCATCACCACAAACTCAAAGTTTCCGTATCGGGTTCTGAACGTTGTTTTTGAAATATCTTCCTTTTTTATTTTAAGTTGATGGTACCCCGACCTTAAGTCGATTTTAGAAAACCATGATGCTCCTTACAGCTGATCAAATAGATCATCTATTCTAGGTAAAGGATATTTGTTCTTGATGGTCACTTATATTAAGCTCACTATAATCGATGCACATACGAAAAGTACCATCCTTCTTCTTTACAAAGAGTATCGGAGCACCCCACGGAGAACTACTGGGTCTAATAAACCCCTTGTCTAGCAGTTCCTAGAGTTGCTTCATTAATTCCTGCATCTCTGGTGGTGCAAGTCTGTATGGAGCTCTTGCAACTGGTGAAGCTCCCGGTACTAAATCAATTCTAAACTCAACATGTCTGTCTGGCGGTATCCCAGGTAAATCCTCAGGGAATACATCGGAATACTCACACACTATTTTTACATCTTCTAAACTCATTTGTTTCTTTCCTAATTTCGTATCTATAACATGCGCTAAGAAAGCTGTATACCCGCACTGCAAATATTTTTGAGCTTTAGACACTGGACACACATATGACTTTCCCTTCTTGATATCACCACATATAGATAGTTCTTCCCCACTTGGTGTATGAACCCGTATCACTTTTTGCCCACACAGTATAATAGCCTGATGATGGCTTAACTAATCCATTCCAACTACTAATTGGAATTCTCTCATAGTCATAGGTATAAGTTCAATAGGGAACCTAACTGCATCTATTTCTATCACATTATGTCTATACACATCAGATACAATTACAGATTTATCATCAGCAATTTCAACTTCAAGAGGAGAATCTAGCTTTTCACATATTTGGTTGAAATTTTTGTAGAAGGAAACAGATACAAACGATTTATTGGCACCTGAATCAAATAACACAAGGGCAGGCAAATTGTTGATAAGATATGTACCTGTTACCACGTTTGGTTCGGTCTTGGCTTCCTCAGCTGTAAGATGAAAAGCTCTTCCTTTCGGTTTTGGTAGATCTTCCTTCTTCACTTCTTTACTCCAGGAATTCGTAATGGAGGCAATGCTAGAGTAGCTTTAGACCCGATAGATTGAGTGGCTGAAGTTAACTTCGGGCATTCTGACCTCTGATGTCCCGTTCGATAACAATTAAAACAAACCCGAAGCAGGTTCCTACAATCCTTCCCCACATGGCCTGGTTTCCCACACTTATAGCACGTAGGAGAACCATAACGACATTCTCCCACATGGTGTTCTTACAAGTAGGGCATAATGGGTAAGTCTTTTGCATTCCTTCTTGTCTGTAGAATCCACCCTTGGCTTTTTGAACACTGGCGTAGTCGTTTCGACCAGCTTCTTTTCTTTCTCCTACCTCTCTAACTCCAACTCCCTTGCCCTTGCAGCATCCATCATAGACTTCATAGTTTGATGTTTGCTGGCATCAATAAATTCTCTTATACTTGGCTTGAGTACCATCGTGTATCGATACATCTTCATTTTCTTGTTTGCAACATAGTTAGGACAAAATCGTGATTGCTCAAGAAATTTTGCATTGATCTCCGGAACAGTCTCCGTTGTTTGCTTCAACATGTGGAATTCATCCACAATCCTGTCAATCTCCAATTGAGGAACAAACTGCTCAATCGCCAACTCTTTAAATTCCTCCCATGTCATTGCTCCAATCATGGTATAACCCCTTTGCTTCACTTCCATATCCCACCAATCCTTTGTAGTGCCATACATTTTGTTGGAAGCGTATCTCACCTTGTTCTCAGGTGCGCATGAACAAGTATGAAAAGCACCCTCGATTTTTGAAATCCACCTGTAACTAACAACATGATCTGTCGATCCATGAAACAGTGGTGGTTGGCATGCTAAAAGTCCCTAAAAGTGTAGACTTTTGGTGCGTCATGAATAATAACTTGCGGTTAGGGATTAACTCCTTCACCTCCTGCAGCAACCCTTGCTGAAAACTACTGCCTCATCATCTCACGGTTTTGATCCTGTATCTGTCCCACCACTTGTGTGACAATGTATGGTATACTCTGCTCCAAATCTTTTCCAATCTCTTTGGCAATCGTCTCCTAAATTGTACGTTCAACAACTCCCTGGTTGAGATCTGCTCCCTCATTCATATTTGGTTGAACCCTTATAGGGATTTGTTCACGTAACACTGGTTTCTACTACTTCTGGTCTATGACTAGGACCACCCTCTTGCCTATTAACTGCGTGTGAACCTCTTGTGTTTACCATCCTCATAGTATAGATAAAGCGTTAAAGCGTAAGGTAGCTCTATCACACTATCCTCTATGTGACAATAGTTATAAGCACATTAAATATATTAGTACACCTCTTTTCAAATGCAAAGTATTTCTATACATTCTAAGACATTCTATATATTCCCATGTGTACTACCTTAACAAGTACCCCTCACCCGATTCACAAGATTCATCATGATCGCATTAAGTTCCAACATGTACCATGTGTTTGTAATAATATGGGCCCTTATATTAATCTAAACACACTACACATGTTCGATCTGAACTTTACCACAAAAATTCCCGATTCACAGGCTTGGGCCATGTATTATCTATAAATTATATCATATAATCAGTTTAATCATAAAGATTTCACATGTATCACATCAATTCTATAATTATCACAAGTATACACATGTAATCCTTATATAATACATAATCATCATATTGATTAGTATACTCACCAAGCTGCAAGCCTCCTGATTGACAAGTATTTTCAAAACCATGGTTCAAGTCCAGATTGTGCGTAACACATATCCAGATCTCTCAAACCGTGGCTCTGATACTAAGTTGTAATGCCAAAGCGGAAGCATCATATACAACAAAGTTTAAGTACTGTTCGTAAGGAAAACACATCTGATAATTCTTATGTTACACAACGGCGTTAAGTTTCAAAAGAAGTTCAGTAAAAGCTGTCAAACGGAAACTTTTCCCTTGCCTTTGGAATGACCTGCAAAACATTTTAAAACACTATTTGATAAGCTACGAGAGCTTAGTGAGTATGCTAAACTATAAATCATATAAACACACGTATAGAATCATGAAGAGATACGACACGTATGTCAGGCAACAAAGCTAGCCTCTGGTTCTAGACCCCGGGCAACTACATAGGTCACAGTACTGTACCACATCTGAGCCTTACTGCACATAGAAGTATGCTAACAACACATATGAATAGTATATGCATAATATTCTATCATGATAACGCACATGCTGTAAATATGAATGGTAGTCTAGTAAACTCACCTTATAAGTTGTAATATTATAAATCAATCCACAGATGGTTATAGTTTAGTGAAAACGTCGACGATTTGTCTCTATAGGTATAATACCAATAATATATCAACACATGTTAAAACTTAGAAAATATAAACTAAAATTGGGCAGGGCACGCTCGTACCCATCTAAGGCACGCCCGTGCCTTGGTCATGCGACCTACGGATGCTACAAATGATCCGACCTTTGTATCAACTTATTCATCCGACTCTTAGAAGTCAAAATTCGTGCGACACTTATGTCACGCCCGTGACTGGACAGGGTGCGCCCGTGACCTTGCCCCTTGTCACTGGGTGTACCTCAAGAACAATGGTGGTTCCGGCGATAGGCACGCCCGTACCCTCCAAAGGTACCGCTGTGCCCGGCTCTGGTCTGAACCTATAACTTGGCCAGCTTGCCGTAAATGTCCATTTTTCAACCAAAACTCATTTGTAACCGATTTAGAACTGTATAAGGGTCATTCCCTTCCTCCCAAACAACTAATAACCAACAACTAACACCAAAATAACATACTTTGATCTTTGAATCAATCCTTGACCCATTTAACCCATAAAAACACTTAAAACATCAAACAAACTTACCTTGATGATACAGAACTTGGTCTAGAGATGGAATGATGCTAAATCCTGTTGTTTCTCTTGTTCAAAATTCAAAGATAAATGGAACTAAGGCACTTCACGTATGTAGAAAGAAAGAAGAGTTTGTCTGGAAAGTGTTATGAGAGAAGACTTCATGGTGAACTCAAGCTAAAGTCAAATATATATATATATATATACATCTATCACTATATTACACAAATGGTCCTTACACTTAATTAAGTTCTAATTGGACAATTTTGGCCCCTCTAGTTTGATAAACACATTTAATCACATCTAATCAACTCAGATCACACGTATAACACTTATTATTTATTTCTACTATTTAAATATATTATCGGACCTTGGGTGTTACACCGGGTCATCAAAATGACCTAGGCATGACGACGATGATCCAAACATCGATCGCCCTCGAGGGGAGAAAAGATTGACATATTGTGATACCCCGGCTACTCAGAGGATATGTGTTGTTGCTGCTAAATTAGATGAAACATCATTTACACAGAAATACAAAGGAAAGCAAAAGGTATCGGAGATAGCTGATACAAAGTTTGACTTTGAAAAAGATGATATTCCTGATATAGTAGAATTTGATGCTGAGGATGAATCTCTAACTTTAGCTTTGTGGATGAGCAAACAAAAAGATGAAAGTCTAACAACACCAAAGGTTGCAAAGCCTGCAGTTGAAGAGATACCTACTCCAGAAATTGTTGCAGCATCTAAACAGTTGAATTTAGAAAGTGTTTTGAAAGTTAACTAGGAAGTATATGATTTGTTCCCACTGCCTCGAGGCCAATTAAGAATAACACCAGTTGATATACTCAGGAAACAACAAAAAGAAAAATAGAAAAAGAAACTCTTGAAAGACTCTGAATGAGAACTTCTTCAAAATGTTCAAATAGATCCAATCAACACATGATCTTTACAAAATTTGAGAAGGAGTTATGTTTTGACAAAAGAAGCACTGAATAAAGTAGTTTGGAATTGGAGATATCAAGATATTCCCGTTGTATTTCTTGAAGAAAAGTTTGTGAATATCTACTTTGTACAACTTATTGAATTTCTTGATATAGATTTGTTGGGTGTTACTAACGTTGATGAAGCTCGAACAAGAATGTTTTTGCATATGCATGGATCAAAAAAAAGAAGAAGTTGAGTCTAAATATCCTATTATAAAGCTGAACTATGTGGTAATTCAGAAAGTGATGTTTGTGGATTTGATTTGTTATCATGTTACGAGATCTAATCAAAAGAGCTACGGCTTTAGACATATGGATTTAAAATTTCTAAGTCCGGAAGATGTTAATTTTCTTGTGGAGGAGCTTGGCTCAAAATTAGAAAAGAATATGGATGAATGTGCTGGATATCAAAAGTTGTGGGAATTCATACGCCACAGGATTCAAAGAGCTGAACAAACAGATCTTCAATTAGGAGCTGAAGCTAACTAAGAAAGGATCAATGTTTTAAAGCCAAAAACATTTCATTCAAAGCTCAATCAATTGGAGAAGTATCAAGTAGTCTGGAGTTGTGATGATGAGTATGAAGAAGGTGAGGGAATAGCATTGTTCAAAAGCAAACAACAGAAATTCTTCATGAGACTAAATGAAGTTAATGCTTATTCCGTTGGTTCGCTGAGGGTATATATGGTTAATCAAGATAAGGGAGCACAGGTTGAGTCTTAAAGATGATTTTGATCAAGCACTCGAGTTCGCCTAACTGAGGTAATCAAAGTGTTTGAAGCCAAAGAAAGATAGGACAGAGGAATGTCAACTAGATTCAAACAAGGGAGAGATTGTTAGATCTTAGTTTTGTGTTTGAAATCTACTTTATATTTTTTATGTTGATATACTAAGTTTCACCTTATGTACATAGAACTAGTGATAAATACAAGTAGTATATATGGTGACTTAAGCTTTTGTATATTGTAACTCTTACTACTTTGAATATATAAACACGCACTTAAGAGTGTTTCTCTCTACTTGAATTCACAAGTACTCGTATATTTCTTATCACTAGTTTATATTTATGTTAGTTGTTTTTCTTGATTACGTAATAGATCTTCAAAATAAGGAGTAACAAGTGGTTTCATAAATGTTTATGCATCTCCCAAACCATGGAATTGTATTCTCCAACATGGTAGTGTAAGGTTTTGAATCCTCTTGGATTTGGTTGCTCTTAGATTGTAGTGCTAATCAATTTTTATGAATTAGATGCTTGTTTGGTTCATAACTTTCATTAAGAACGTGTATTAAGAACTGTTCCAACCTCCATATTAACTATGAAGAATCTAGGTGATTTAAGCTTTTGAATTGTTATAGCCAAATAAAATTGAAGTACAAGTTTTGCACCATATTTCTACATGATAAGCTAGCTAGTAGTTCATGTGATGAAACCAATGTTAACCAATTCACCTCTCATTGATTTAATCCATCTTACTAAATTGCAATTTTTACTTACTTGTCAATTAGTTTTAATCAAACAAATCTCAAAACCCCCTTTATTTTATTGTTTTTACAAAATCACCTAAACTTTTAGATTGCATAAAAATATAAATTGAACAATTCTCTGTGGAATCGACCCCTTTACCATTATACACTATTATATGTGTTAGAATTAGGGTTATTTGTTTGTTGGCCTCGATAGCCACCATAACTCAAATTGAGTCTTCGTGTGTGACACCCTGCTAAAGCAGAAACACGAGGTGTCACACAACAAATTTTCATTGCTCCAAAGTGATAGACAATAACCAACCATAAATAGATAGTCAAAATAAAACACGCTAGTACATCAATTCAACACATCAAACCGCAAACCGTAATTCATTGTTTAAACCAAAACATATTTAAAATAGAAATTGTTTTCAAATAAGATGATCATGCTTGACATTCTCCTATGTGCCTTACCTATCGACGATGACCTGAAAGAATGAATAAAATAAGGGTCAACTACGAAAGTTGGTGAGATCACGGGTTTAATACAAGCGCAAAGTAATTCCTTAATGTAGAAAAAATTCATTAAAGGGGAAATTCTATGCAAATAAAATAATATTAAAAGTAGCTGATATTTAACATTGCCTAAATACTACACGTGGTATAAGTCTATACTATGATGTTTGCTACCTGAGCCATTATCCAACCTCTTAACATACTATGCCCAAAATAACCCTAACGCCCATATATAAATGACGTTAGTAGTGGTAAATTACACCTATAGTTCGTCAACCATATGTAGGGGATGTCGACCCCAAATAGTGCTACCTACAATTACTATCGGCTCACTAGCAGAGTTAATGGTTAATGTCTGAAAGTGGGACTTTGTAAATAACCAACTCAAGCACATCAGAGCATATTACCATAGTGCAAAATCCATATTTTTAAATAAATAATAAGGCAATCAGCTTTCACAATATATAAAATCATGCTTTCACCCTAAAATAAAATAGTAAATAAAAATGGGGTTGTCAATACTAACTAGTGTAGTTAAATCCCAAGGTCGATCCTTCGAGTGCTAAATTCCGGCTTAAATCCTTCCTATTTTAATAATGTTGAATATTAGTTTTTTATAATGGCAAGATGCCATTTTTAAAAGAATTTAAATTCTAATATGTGATATTTCATGTTGTAACTATGAGCAAGATGTAATCTTCGATCATATTTATATGTTGTTTCATTGGTTTAATTAAATACATTGAATATTCATAATAATTAATCATTTTTATTATATATATATATATATATTATATTCATATAATTATACACTTTCACTTGTACCAATATTTGTAATATTGTGTTGCAAATAGATGATTACTTTAGTTATTTTGATTTATTATTCATCTCATATAACATATATTCATTAATATGCATTGTGCGAATTATTATTATTCTTAGGTATTCTTTCATAATTAGTTTGAGTTTAAAAGATTTCTATACTTATTGTATACTTAACTAAATATATTTATATAGTTAATTTCCATATAAGTTCTTAAAGTGTTCTAATGTATTTTACGAATTATTAATATTCATAGGTATTCTTTCATAATTAGTTCAAATTTAAAAGATTTCTATACATATTGTATACTTAACTAAATATCTTTATATCGCTAATTTCCATATAAGTTCTTAAGGTGTTCTAATGTCCGTTTGCATGAGTTTTCTAATTAACCTAATGAGTTATTTTGTAACATCCTAAGATCGGGCCTATAGTTTTGGTGGCTTTGGTATGTTAACTTATGATTAGTACTTGATTAATTACTTGTTAGTATTAAGTTACATGGTTTTAATTAAATTGATTAATTAAATATATGGATTATATGAATTATATATATATATATATATTATTGTGTTAGTTTAATGTATATATGTGTATGTACGTATATATATACGGATTGTGTGTGTATGTGTGTGCATGTGCTTAGTAAGTCTAAACCATGACACCTCATGCTTGATTATGTATATATGTGGGTTTCATTTTCTTTTCTTCACTTTGAAGTCATTGCATGTGTGTGTGAATTGTGTGTACCGAGAGCAAACAAGAAGAGCAACAATCGGATTGTGTGGTGATTGTGAGTTTGTGATGCACGCTAACAAGTTTTGTATGTTTAATTGATTTGTTCTTGAAACCATGATTCTTGTAACATGCTGTAAGTTGATAAGCATGCTTCGGTTTTAATATTGTTGGAATTTTTTGTAAACACCATGAATGTGTCGGATTTGGTGTTCTTGGGGTATAAATGTGTTTTGATGCATGCTTGTGTGTTTAAACATGTTTATATGTGTTTTTATGAACTTGTTTATGATTTGGATATGAGATGTATGCAAGGTTGGAAGTTGTCGGATTGAGGAAATGTTGAAGGTGGCGGATTTTGGTGATGATGATGAAAACCGAGTGAAGAAATCCGATTCTTGTGAAATCCGGTGTTTAGAATCCGGAACTTGTGTTGAAATCCGAAACTAGTGAACTCCGGGTGTTTGAATCCGATGGTGGATTCCCAAGTATGAAATCCGAGTGTGGGTGCTAAATTAAAATACCAAGTGTGGAAATCCGATGGGTGTATCGGATTCCTTCAAATCCGATACAAAATGGCGGATTCCGATGGTGGTTACGGATGTGGTGCAAATCTGATAGTCGTGTCGGATTTCTTATGAAATCTGACAGTTTTGATTTGTTGATTTGCATTGTTAATGCTATGTGATATATGTGTATTCATATGTGAATCCTACATGTTTATGTTTGATTAAATGGATATAAATATATGATTGATATATATATATATATATATATTCATGAGTTGAATATTGATGGTTGGTTGTTGTGTTCTCAAAGACAGACAAGGCTCAGTAACATTAGATCACTGAGTGGAAAGCTGAAAGCTTGAGGTGAGTGGATGTTTACTCACGGGTGTTATTAGTTGTAACTGGATTGGGTTGCAACTGTTATTGGTTTGACGCATGAATAGATTGTGCATCTGATAATTGATTAACTGTTGATTGTTAATTAATTGTGCATCAGTGATATGTATACATGATAGTTGGGAAGTCAGCTTCGGCTGGGCATATGGGCTGGGTTTGTTTGCTATCGGCTGACCAGTATTGGGATCTTTTGATGCATTTGTTGCAACTTATGGTAATATTTTGTGAGAATAGCAAATGAAGTATCGGTAAACCTTTGCTTTGGCCGGCATTGGTTGCAGGTTCGTGCAGAACCGCCGGTCTTCCCGGGGCACGATTATCTATTATGTGTTGTGGATACTGATGAGGTTATTTGCTGATTTATCTATTGAGGTTTTACTCCATTCACGTAGCTTTGTGCTAATCCCCCACCTCTCACTCTTTCTACAGGTTTTGGTAAGTCAGCGGCTCGGCTGAGAGTGGTTAGCTTGGGGAGTAATCACCTAGGAACCTGATATGTTATTTTGTGACGAGTCGTGTTTTATAATACTGATATTTAAACAGTTGTAAACACTTTGGTTATTTAATTCGCTTCCGCAATGATTATGAAAATGAAAATTTTTGAGTTAAAAATACGGTGTTACAAGTTTGGTATCAGAGCCTTGGTTTGGCAGTGTAGGCACAGTGGAAGTATTACATTCCCAAATCTTGGCTCGTGGTAGGTCGATTACTCCTTGGGTGTGGGATTGGGGTGAATCGGAGTGTGGTTAGTATGTTGTGTACTAATGGATTTATCTAATAAATCGTGAGGTGATGTGATTGTTACAGATAACAATGGTTGATCGTGATCACTCAACTGCTGCCCCTATTGTCCCGTCTTCTACTGATGTCCCTAAAACAGTGGAAACTTTGCTAAATGCCGGTACATCTGGTACCGCTGGGGATGAAAGAGACGAGTATATCTTTCAGTTGGAGGGCTAACTACAAGATTTGCGAAAGGAACTGGAGCAACAAAGACAAGTTCCTATAATTCAACCCCCGGTTGCTACTGTGATATCAACTGCACCTGCGATACCACCGATTTTTCCACCGATTACTACTCTGGCTGAGATTCCACCATTATCTGTACCCTTACCACCGATGTCTCAACCTACGTCACAAACGTTCATTTACCCGTTGTTTCCTCAAGGGTCTTATCCACAGGGATCTATGCCTCAAGGATCCTACTCTTATCCGTTTATGGGCTATCCACCTAATATGGGATTCAGACAGCCATGTACATATAATCAATTCCTGCATTGTAAACCAGAGGAATACCATGGCAGCACGGATTCTAACGTCACTTTAAACTGGTTGAGAGACACAACAAGGATTTTGGATGCATGTAACTGTGAGGAAGAGATGAGAGTTTGCTTTGCCACCCGGATGCTCAAAGGCAAGGCGATGGTTTGGTGGGATTCCATTACCACCCACTTATCGAGAGCTCAGATGGAATCAATTACATGGAATCAATTCCGGGATAAACTGTGGGAGCAATATTGCAATGCCTTCGAACTGAATAAGATAAGACAGGAATTCATGGAATTGAAGATGACCAGGAGAATTTCTGTTGATGAATTGATTGAACAATTTAACTCGAAGCTGAGGTTCGTAACCCAGTGGGTACCGGATGAATCTTCACAGGTTCAACATTTCATCGGAGCTTTATTACCGGAGTACAGGAGTACTACTCGGGCGGCTGGATCACTGTCTTAGGCTTTCACCTTACCAAAATCTGCAGAGGGAGACATTCAAGCCAGGGATAGACAGAATAAAGATGAGGCGGCTGTTCAGAAGCCGAAGTATGACCAGGTAGGTGGTCAACAAAAGAAGAAATGGCAGGGCAATTCTTCGCAGGGTAATCAGAGTCGGAAGCCGACTACAAGGGGTATAAATACAGAGTCTCAATATTGTACCCGATGCAAGTCCAGTCACACTGGGTAGTGTACTGCCCAGACCATGCGTTGTTTGCGTTGTGGTACACATGGGCATGAAACGAAAGATTCCAGGTTTCCCCGCAATGTTTGCTGGAATTGTCTGAAAGAAGGGCACAAGGTTGGTGATTGCCCTACTGGGAGAGGAGCCGGGACAGGGACGAGGGCAGGGGACATTGGGGGATCATCATCTGGGGCACAGAAACGGAAGAATCCTCTGACACCAGAGGGTAGGGCGTTCCGGATGACAGTAGACGATGCTACTGCTACTGATAATGCTATCACCGGTACGTTTCTTATAAACTCCCTACCTGCGCGTGTGTTATTTTATTCTGGAGCGAATCGCTCCTTTATTTCTGTGGCTTTTTGTGAAAAGTTGAAATTACCTGTTACTGTTATTTCTGTACCGATTGAAATAGTAGTAGCAGATGGTAAAATAGTTCCTGTACAAGTTCTGTGACTGGGGCTGAGATAGATATCCATGGTAAGTGCTTTCTAGTGTCATTTCTATTGATGCCAATAGCGGGGTTTGACGTGGTTTTGGGGATGGATTGGCTGAGTAAGCACAGGGCGAGCATTAAATGTCATAGGAAATTGATTTCTTTTCCATTGTTTAATGGGTCACACGTGGTGGCTCGAGGGCAAAGGAACAGGTCTACGTTTCCTATTATTTCTATGTTAAAGGCTAAGAAATCCTTGAGTAAGGGATGGGAGTGTTTTCTAGCATATGCTATTGATGCTAGAAAGGAAAAGTGGGCAGTTACTGATGTGCGAGTCGTATCAGATTTTCCTGAAGTGTTTCCGGATGAGTTACCTGGGCTACCTCCCATTCGAGAGGTAGAGTACAAGATTGATTTAATACAAGGTTCGAATCAAGTGGCTAGATCTCCTTATAGGTTGGCTCCTTCTGAAATTAGGGAGATGATGACACAGATTCAGGATCTATTGGGTCAGGGTTTTATTCGTCCGAGTTCTTCACCGTGGGGTGCAGCAGTTTTGTTTGTGAAAAAGAAAGATGGCACGCTACGGATGCGTATTGATTACAGGGAACTGAATAAGAGGACGGTGAAGAATAAATACCCTCTGCACAGGATTGATGATTTATTTGATTAGTTGCAGGGTGCTTCGTGTTTCTCTAAGATCGATTTGAGATCAGGTTATCACCACGTACGAGTTTCTGACAAAGATATTGCCAAAACTGCTTTCCGTACCCGGTATGGTCATTATGAATTATTAGTCATGCCGTTCAGTTTGACTAATGCACCTGCAGTATTTATGGAATTAATGAACTGGGTTTGTCGACCGTTTCTGGATAAATCTGTGATAGTATTTATCGACGACATTTTGGCTTATTCTAAATCCGAAACTGATCACGAGATTCATTTGAGACAAGTTCTTCAAACCTTGAAACGAGAGAAATTGTATGCCAAGTACTCAAAGTGTGAATTCTGGATGCGAGAAGTTCACTTTCTGGGGCATGTAATTTGTAGTAATGGAGTCAAGGTTGATCCGGCAAAGATAGAAGCAGTAATGAATTGGGAGGCTCCGAAGTCACCTTTTGAAATTAAGAGCTTCTTGGGATTGGCAGGATATTACCGACGGTTTATCCGAGATTTTTCTAAAATTACGAATCCCATGACTAAGTTAACTCGCAAGGAGGTTCAATTTAAGTGGACTGATGATCAGGAGAGGGCTTTTCAGTCACTGAAACGACTTCTATGTCAGGCTCCTATTCTTGCGTTACCGGATAGGTTAGATGACTTCATAGTTTATTGTGATGCCTCATAAGGCAGGGTTGGGTTGCGTGTTGATGCAGTGGGATAGAGTTACCGCCTATGTTTCTCGTCAGTTTAAACCTAATGAGAAGATTTATCCAACCCATGATTTGGAACTGGCAGCTGTGGTTTTTGCGTTAAAGTTATGGAGACATTATCTTTACGGTACAAAATATGTTATTTGTACGGATCACAAAAACCTGCAGTATGTATTTTCGCAGAAAGAACTCAATATGCGACAGAGATGGTGGCTGAAACTTGTTAAAAATTATGATTCCGAGATTCACTATCATCCCGGGAAAGCCAACATGGTAGCCGATGCTTTGAGTCGCAAAGGAGTTAGTGAACATGTTAAATTCATGCGAATTGAAATAGTCTCCGACTTGATCGATAGATTGAAGGCAGCTCAGTTGGAAGCCTTGAAGGATGAAAATCTAAGGTTTGAGATTATGTTAAAGAAAAAGAATGATTTGACTAATGATTCTAGGGGATTGATGGTTTATCAATCTCGAGTCTGGGTGCCTTTGCTTGGAGGTCTCCGGGGTTTGATTATGACTGAGGCTCATAAATCGAGACTATCTGTTCATCCAGGTAGCACAAAAATGTATAATGATCTAAAGGTGCTGTATTGGTGGCCTACAATGAAGACCAATATTGCACAATTTGTGGAGGCTTGCCATATTTGTGCACAGGTCAAGGCAGAGCACCAGAAACTCTATGGAGCATTGAAACAGTTGCAAATTCCAGAGTGGAAGTGGGAGCACATAACGATGGATTTCGTAACTAAACTTCCACATACGGAGAGGAATCATGATATAATTAGGGTGATCGTTGACAGATTGACCAAGAGTGCTCACTTCTTGGCTACAAGTGAGACGACATCACTCAGTAAGTTGGCTCAGTTGTATATAGATGAAGTTGTTTCCCAACATGGTATACCGCTTTCGATCGTATCAGATAGAGATCCCAGGTTAGTGTCAAACTTCTGGAACAGTGTACAACGGGAGTTGGGTACGCATGTTAATCTGAGTACAACTTACCACCCTCAGACAGACGGTCATTCTAAGGGAACTATTCAGACACTCGAGGATATGCTACGGGCATGTGTGTTAGAATATGGAGGTTCTTGGGATTCCCATCTACCGTTGATATAATTTGCGTATAACAATTCTTATCATTCGAGTATCAGTATGCCGCCTTATGAGATGTTATATGGTCGTCACTGCCGCACTCCTACTTGTTGGTTAGAGGCGGGTGAAAAACAGTATGTTGGTCCTAATATTGTGCAGATCACCGCAGAAAAAGTAGCTATTGCGCGAAAAAAGTTGAAAGCTGCGAGGGATCGACAAAAGATGTATGCTGATCCGCGTCGTAGGTCTGCTGCTTTTGTTGAGGGGGAATTGGTTTATCTGAAGGTTTCTCCGTGGAAGGGGGTTATCCGTTTTGGGAAGCGGGGAAAGCTAGCTCCGCGGTATATTGGACTGTTTCGTGTCCAATGAGTGGTTAATGATCAGACGGTTACTCTTGATCTGCCAGCGGAATTATCAGGTATTCACAATACCTTCAACGTTTGGTACTTGCGGAAATGTAGAGTTGAGGATGAGAGACAGATTCTACCTCTACATGATCTTAAAATGGATTCCAGCAAGAAGTTAGTAGACGAACCCATTGAATTATTAGAGAGGAAAGTAACGAAACTGCGTAAGAAACAGATTCCGATGGTTCTAGTTAGATGGAGGCATAGTTTGGGTTCAGACTTAACGTGGGAAACTGAAGCCGATATGAGAGCTCGTTACCCTCAATTGTTTGACAATGAATAGATTCCGAGGACGGAATCCTGTTTAAGGGGGGAGGATTTGTAACATCCTAAGATCGGGCCTATAGTTTTGGTGGCTTTGGTATGTTAACTTGTGATTAGTACTTGGTTAATTACTTGTTAGTATTAAGTTACATGGTTTTAATTAAATTGATTAATTAAATATATGGATTATATGAATTATATATATATATATTATTCTGTTAGTTTAATGTATATATGTGTATGTATGTATATATATATACGGATTGTGTGTGTATGTGCGTGCATGTGCTTAGTAAGTCTAAACCATGACACCTCATGCTTGATTATGTATACACGTGGGTTTCATTTTCTTTTCTTCACTTTGAAGTCATTGCCTGTGTGTGTGAATTGTGTGTACTGAGAGGAAACAATAAGAGCAACAATCGGATTTTGCGGTGATTGTGAATTTGTGATGCACGCTAACAAGGTTTGTATGTTTAATTGATTTGTTCTTGAAACCATGATTCTTGCAACATGCTATAAGTTGATAAGCATGCTTCGGATTTTATTGTTGGATTTTGTTGTAAACACCATGAATGTGTCGGATTTGGTGTTCTTGGGGTATAATGGTGTTTTGATGCATGCTTGTGTGTTTAAACATGTTTATATGTGTTTTTATGAACTTGTTTATGATCAGGATATGAGATGTATGCAAGGTTTGAAGTTGTCAGATTGAGGAAATGTTGAAGGTGGCGGATTTTGGTGATGATGATGAAAACCGTGTGAAGAAATCCGATTCTTGTGAAATCCATTGATTAGAATCCGGAACTTATGTTGAAATCCGAAACTAGTGAAATCCGGGTGTTTGAATCCGATGGTGGATTCCCAATTATGAAATCCGAGTGTGGGTGCTAAATTAAAATACCAAGTGTGGAAATCCGATGGGTGTATCGAATTTCATCAAATCCGATACAAAATGGCGGATTCCGATGGTGGTTACGGATTTGGTGCAAATCCGATAATAGTGTCGGATTTCTTATGAAATCTGACAGTTTTGATTTGTTGATTTGCATTGTTAATGCTATGTGATATATGTGTATTCATATGTGAATCCTACATGTTTATGTTTGATTAAATGGATATAAATATATGATTGATATATATATATATATATTTATGAGTTGAATACTGATGGTTGGTTGTTGTGTTCTCAAGGACAGACAAGGCTCAGTAACAATAGATCACTGAGTGGAAAGCTGAAAGCTTGAGGTGAGTGGATGTTTACTCACGGGTGTTATTAGATGTAACTGGATTGGGTTGCAACTGTTATTGGTTTGATGCATGAATAGATTGTGCATCTGATAATTGATTAGCTGTTGATTGTTAATTAATTGTGCGTCAGTGATATGTATACATGATGGTTGGGAAGTCAGCTTCGGCTGGGCATATGGGCTGGGTTTGTTTGCTATCGACTGATCAGTATTAGGATCTTTTGATGCATTTGTTGCAACTTAAGGTAATACTGTGTGAGAATAGCAAATGAACTATCGGTAAACCTTTGCTTTGTCCAACATTGGTTGTAGGTTCTGTTGGGTTTTGGTGGCATCTAGAAAACGCAGCGGAAACAAAAACGAGTATAAAACAATTTCATTTTATGCCACCAACACACAACCCAATGGACCACACTCTAGACAATAGCAAAGCAATTAAAAAAAGGAACAAGTAGAAGAAGTTATACCATACAAGCTCTTTAACTTCCTTGTCGATGTTTCAAATGGAGTGGACTTGAGAATACAAAGATGTATTCCTCTATCGGTATCCACACCAAGTATTGATGATCCCCACGTGCTAGCTATGTTTGGACGCCACTAAAAGCTTCACCAATGGTCTAACACCATCTTGAAGATTGATATGCCAATCTATCTTCTAAGCATGTGTTACTTGAGAGAGTATATATATAAACTAACTTGGAGTTACAAGTTCATATATCAAGAAAGCAATCAACCATGTTCCATAAGCATATTAGGACTTATATAGACTCCAAAATGAAGCCAAAAACGTCCATAACTGACTTAGGAATAAATGGCTATCAATAACCATGAATACCCCATTAATCTAGTCTTAAAAGGCTACTTTAATAGGCTATTTCAGCATGAGGCACGGCAGTGCCAGCCCACGGGTACACCCAAGTCACGCACGACTTGGGCTCAAGCTTTTGCACTAGGCACAACCGTCCCTACACGAGGCACGCCCATGCCGGCCCCAATGGGTACGCCCTAGGCACGCCGGCCTTGGCATAGGGCACGTCCGTACCTCCAAGAGGCACGGTCGTGGCCGGCCTAACCAAAACCCATTTTGGTATTTTTCACTCTCTTGTTCAAAGGTGTTGCCGTAATCAATACTTGGCGTGTAACCCAATAGGCCTATGCCTCATCAGCAATGATACCAACTCGTGTGTGACAGTGGGCATATTCCAACAAACTCCCACTTGAACATGACACACCCAAGAAAGGTAACACCGATGTAGAGCGGCCTCTAGCAAGGCATCTATGCCCCCAAGTCGGCATAGGGTATGTCGCCCATGACAAGTACCAACCTGTAAAGAATGGTCCTAAAGATAAGTGATTATTCATCCCTTCGTTCACGATATCCATTGTGAATGTAGGTCATGGAACATCATCAACCCCAAAACATCCACGATTATGTTTCTCGATCTAGACTAACTATGACGAACAACACAAGTTGCAAAATTTATCCACTATCAATTCAACTTGAGCACGACCATGCATTTTGATGTCATCAGTTCAGTCAACGAGGGGCCTAGGGATATCTCTCTAAAGAGGAACGAATACCTTTGACTACATCGTTCCGTCATAATAATAAGTTCTTGCCTGAAAACTTTCCTTATAACAGCCAGTTACGAACTGCGTTAGAAAGCAATCTAAACAAGACCATATCATTATTCAAGAAGCCCATGTATCTCCAGTAAAAGGACAAACAATATTATCATCCTGATTTACTCGTGATCATGTCCATGAAGTAAACTCAGGTGCGGGTCCACCAATTACTTGATCACTATCAAGTACAGGCCAGTGTTACGAAAACATGTATTCAATCCACTATGAATACTTTACCAACCACTTGCCTCGATCTTAATTCACTTCTTCCTTCCAATGAAGAACGACCAATCGTGGAGCATTTAGAATAAATAAATTTATTAAAGGAACACAATAAAGGCTAACGAAAGTACCCGCTCCGCGCGTGTTGGTCCCAAAGAGGGTAAACAAGCAACCGATACAGTGTAGAAGGGGGGGATGAATACACTTTAAACAACCAATCAAATTTAATCAAATGTATATTGACTAATCAAATGAACTGATTACAATTTTTACCCTCTAATCAAATCAACAGGATGATTTGATATTACACTGATTATAAACTCAACTTCTCTCTAAACACTCTTGGATCACAAACTAATTGATGATCGAACTTCTTGTTAAAACTGATTAACAAGAATTCTGGAAAACTATCTTTAACTTTGAACTCATAAAGTTATCGTAACACATGCGTATCAAGTATGAACACAGGCTTCGCAACTTATGTTGTTCTTGCTCTGTGTATTACATGCTGCGTGTAAACCCATAAAAGGTTTATACTTATACTTGATGTATCTACGAATAAATCGCAGTTTAAAGATAGAACTTATCTTTTCTTTAAAACCGTAACAAACTTCTTAATTAGAACATATCTAACTAATTCCGTTTGAGATTTCTATCCAACTAATAGATAGTTTAAATTAGGTTCAGATACTCTAATTTAAATTCCGTAGATATTGAGAGTTTATGGCAGAATTTTAAACTTACTTAAATTCTTTAAACTGACTTCTGGCGCGCATCTGACTTACTCAGCTTGACATTGTCAAGCTGAGTTCTTGAATCTTCAAGTGTTTAATTCTTCAAGTCTTCACTCTTGACACCTATCTCAGCTTAGAAGTCACTGAGTTATCTAGTACTTACATATAAAACTCTATATCTGTTTGTATGCTAAGCTGACTAGTCAATGTACAACAGACTTACATAATTCCTAATATTTAACCTATCATCTATACATATTTATGGTTTGTCTCATCAAATCTAACTTTTCTGAACATAGGACTAAAAATCTCCCCCTATTTGATGATGACAAAATATTGAATCAAAGTAAGTATAGGTTAAAGAATTATGTTGAACAACTCTGGAACTGACCAAAGTCAGTTCTTGAAATAAGTATTGAACTGATCTATACCTTTTCATCATTTCTTGAACTTACAAGACTTTAGTTTACAAATCTACTCTAAGACTTGTATTTTAAGTATTTGAACATACATTTACTTAGACACTGAACTTATCAGAATTTATTTAAGTTCTGAACTTACAAAACTTTTGACACTGAACTTATCAGTTTATACTTGAACATATCAATAGTCAGCTTAAACTTACTAAGCTGTTTATTTGAACACATCAAACCGTTGAACATATCAAACTTGAATTTTCATTAATAAACATATCATTTACATTTTAGCTAGATCATTTTGATCAGCTTATGCACACTTAGTGCTTACAAAAATTTATAGAACTAATCTATTTAATCAACAGGATCTCTAAATTCTAACCACATATCATAACACTTAACCTCCCAGATGGCTGCTTCTTTGATTGCACTGATAAGAGTTTCTTCACCATCTTGATATTCTTTCATCTCATCCCTTCTGGACCTGATAGCCCTGTTAAGCTGATATCTGAATGGTGAGTTCTGAACAGAGTCATCACATAGAATCCTCAGATACATAATTTGCTCCAAGCTAGCCAAGTGCATACTGGCTTCCTTCAAGAAACATTTATTTCCTTCGACATCCAAGTACATGAAGCCTGCTAAGGGTTGATCAATATATGTATTCTCCTTGAATTCAACACCCTTGGGAACTTGTAAGCTGAGAGTTCTGTCTTTTCTTTGCCTTGCTGCTCTTTCTCTAGCAGCTTTGTTTCTGTTTAAGAAGACATCGAACTCAGCTGTGGGAACTTCTCCAA